>OX326968.1:11494507-12212007 GCA_946800305.1 Medicago arabica
ATTGGAAACAATGGGGAAATCTAATCTAATGAACAAAATTCTACAAGTTTCATGCGAATAGGAGCAGAATTATACAGACAGTTGGATGCATGCCCCATATTCACAGGTAGAAAAAATCTATATTTTCGTGACTTTCATATAAAAAAACCTAAATGTGGCTTCATTCCTACTTAATAATATATGAAATATTATAAAAAGTATCATCAAGAACATTCATATTCATATTCTTGTTTAAAAAAATTAAGAACATTTATATTCTAAAATGCATTAATCAATACCATACCAAAAAGAAAGGTTAAAATAAAATTGAACAGGTAAGTACCTGATTGTAGTACGTGGGCATCCAGGTTAAAAGAATAAATGTCCCCCAATTGTGGCAGAAGTGAGAGATTATTAAAGCCCAGACAGGTGCTTTTGACAAAATCAATTTCCAAGGAATAACTGTCACAGGTTCTTTTGATACGTTGCCTCCAAGTATGAGCCTTTTCTCTTCATCCCCAAGATCTGGATCATCCTTTGGTGTGCTGTATGCCTGGAAGAGCCCAACAAAAGAAATTACAAAGTATCCCTCACATTTATACATGCCATGGTAAAATGCCAAAAATATTGTACAAGATAACCTATTTACTCATGCATCCAGCCAAGGGAACACTAACTCGAATAACCATGACTTTTATAATTATTTATTGGTCATATCTCATTTACTCAATCATATTGCTCATAGTGGATAAGTGTGCAGGTCGTTCGAGCTGACAAGTTCAGCGGTAACCTTGTAAATGGACCGTAGTATTTAAGCACAAGTTGTAATCTGTAAACTCTATGCTTGAATAATAGAAAGGTACTACCGCCGCTCTGTAGTTGGAGGCGTAGGCACAATTAGCTGAACTCCGTGATCAAATCCCGTGTGTTCTTTGCTTGTGTTTTTCGTATGTGTTTACTTTTGAACTAGGGTTGCTATTCTAACACATGTTATGAAACACTTCATGAGACAGTCCCTAACAAATCAGCACAAAACATGATACTACACTTCATATGGTAGGCAAAGTAGAAATGATTGAACTCCTATTAAAACATTTTTGCAAGCAGAAATAGATACAATAGTGTATATCATTGGAACTGTGAAAGCTGACTTACGTTTCTCAACCACAAGGCAAACCAGATACTGCCGAGTGATCCAAATGAGTAGAACACAGATGGCCATCCAAATTTTTGGATTAGAAAAGGCGAGAATCCCAAGCCTGTGACAGAACCAAGGTACATGCCACTATATACTAGCGCAAGTGATCTGCTTCTCTCCGATACTGGAATCCACTTGGAAAGAATGTTATTCATTGCAGGCATAGCAACACCCTGAAAAGAAAGAATCAGAAAAATTTCTTGCCGAGTGATAAGAGCAAAAATCATTTCAATTACAGGCACCACATGACAAATGTAGTACAGCAATAGAAAGGACCAACCTCGCCAATTCCCATAAAGGCACGCATAACAAGCAGATATGGTAGCCCAAGTTTTGCAGCAATAGGAGTTAAAACTGTTGCAATTGACCACCATACAACTCCAAAACCCAGTACTAGCTTCCCACCAACTTTGTCTGCCCATATGCCACCAGCAATCTGAACCCAAAACTCATTCAGTCAGTTTAAAAGCAATATAATCAGAATGTTTTATGTACAGTCGGTGAAATGAAAAGGCACTTTGAACATTAGAGCGTGCTAGATTAGTACATGTTATGGCAGGTTCAACCAGCAGTATTACTTAAAATATTAGAAGATTTTTTATATGAAAGTATGAAACCAATTTCTAGTTAAGTTAACTAATCTCATGAATATCACTATATCAGTTATACCTGTGTGAGTAGATAACCCCAGAAAAAAGAGGACTGAATGAGGCCAACTGTTGCACTGTTCCAGTTGAACTGTTGAGACATTGGAAGTATTGCTATGCTCATATTTACCTATCAAAAAATGAAAATGTAAAGCATATCAGTAAGGAATATCAGTGATGTTAGGTTAGTAAGATTGTGGAAATTCAGAAACAAACGCCTGATATAGTTTGAGAAAAAGTCTAAATAATAACTTAAGTAAAACAATGATAGAAATTTGAAAACCGTATTTGAAACTTGGCAGTTATATTTCTTTTTAATAACCAACATCTACAACGAAAGGTGAAATGGCCTATTTTTTTGGTATAATTAGTTGATGGAATAATGAATCAAATTAGGCTACTAGGATCAATGATCAACTAAACACCTTGTCTCTATTCAAGTAACTAAACACCCTGCAGTGATAATCGAATGAATTATGTAACTGAAACCAAAAACAGAAGAAAACATTACTCACACGATCCATATTACAAAGCAGGAATGCTGTAAAACATAGCAGTACAATAACCCATCGCTTAGGAAACTGCTGCCACCAAGGAGATGTTTGAAGGAGATTTCCTTCCAGAAGAATGGCTTCACCGGTCCCATCAGTTGGTTGCAGCCTATCTATATTCGGTTCTGCAAATTCGTACTCCTCAGCCTTGTAACGAACATGAAACTTACTTGCTTTCCTCGGTTCAACATCGCTACTGCTAAAGGGAGCTGAAGAAAGGTAACAATGACTTCTTTTGCAAGCTTTTAATTTGAAGTTCGAGCCGTGGCTGCATTGTCGAGATAATGGAGAAAAAAGCTCCCTTTTGTTATCGGATGTTTGTATTTGTTTTGGTACTCTATCTCCCAAAGAAGAATCAATATGAGAATGCATTGCATTTTGGCATCTTGAAAGAGAACCCTTTGCTACCCAACCACCACACCGTGTAACCGATACACCAGAAACCGAAATGCCTCCTCTTTGATGGGACATATCCTTTTGTGATCTATATGAATTCCCTGTCAATAACAAACAATGTCTTAAATTTTCTTACTTTACAATATTGATCAAGATGACCGAAGTTTAAAGGATTTCATCTTACCAAAATCACCATTTATTGCAAAACTAAGCTTGAGCCAGAAAAATAAATTAAAAAAAGGCTAAAACTTAAGCTTATCCTAGTACATAATTTTATAACAGCATCATTTACATTTAGTTCATGAAAAATTATAGTATGTGTTTTATTTTTCAAATTAATACAAGACCGTCTTAACTCAGGAACTAAATTGACTTCCAGAATGCATATTCTAGGAACATATGTAGTAATTTTCATTTTTCAGGGACTAATATAACAAAAAAATTATATATTTTTTTAAGCCAATAATAATTTTTGTGCATAGCTCAAACGATTAATCACAAAAGATATGTATTTTAGTTTAATATCTATAACTAACGTAACCGTCCATTCATATTTTCCTATCTATTCACAAGATAATATTAATTTTTATAATCTGTTTGCATTGTAAAAAATTAAAAATATATAATTAAAAAAATAAAGATATATAATTAAATGTATGTGTTTACTTCCATTTCTAGAGTATAGTTACTACATTTATGAGCATAAATTCCATTGCTATAAAAAAACTTATTAGATAAATATGGTATGAATAAATATGAATAATTCACAAAATTATGAGTAATAATTAATAACTAACGAAGTCTTGTGAGTAAAATATGCATAATTGAGAAAATGCAAGTAAGAAGTGAAGTGTGAACCTGAAGCAATGAAAGAACCGAAATTGCGGTTGGAAATCAAACCGCTCATAGCCATTGATAGTGAGTGTTGAAAGTGCACACAACGACGTCGTTTGCTGGCGGAAAGTGTTGTTACTCTGTTTTTATCTGTTCTTCTCTTCTGTGAAAGAAGAAGAAGAAGAAGAAGAAGAAGAAAGAGGATAAGCAAATAAAGCACAGAAAAACACACTCTATTTTGTTTGGTATTTCCCAACGACAACAAAACGCTATTTTCTCTATTCTTTTTATTTTATTGTTTTTAATTCTAACATTCTTTTCTTAGACACTTTTTTCAGAAATAAATCTATTTTCTCTTTTCTTTCTTTTATTTTATTTATAACAATAGTTTTTCGATAAAACTTCAGATTATTATTTCTTTAAAAACCAAAGGGGAGGTTTATTTAATGGATTAGAAATTTATTTCCAAGAAAAAAAATAAGAATTTTAATTCGGGTACTTTAAAAAATGTGTTTGGTTAATGTTTATCGCAATTCTAAGATTATTTGTAAAAATGGTTGTATGTATAGCTATCGAGTGGTTTTTTTTTTTCTCTTCGAACAAGCTAAAATGAAATGATATTAACTGTAAGTGAAACATCTCGCACAAGGAGTGCAACGGATGAAACACCTAAAAAGAGTTACAAAGTCATTCAAAGTCATTGGTACAAAATCAAGGGAGCATCTCCCTATGGAAGAGAACACAGTAAAAATTACATAAAAATGCTCATACATGATAGAGGATGTCGCCACCAGTCATGATAATCAAAAGTAAAAGTGAACATATTTGCTTTCAACCACAAAAAAGAATTTAGCTTGATTTTCTCAAGAATGGTAAAAGGATCGTATGCCTTATTGTTAAACAACTGGTTGTTCCTCTCCTTCCAAATGACCCAGACATATGGAAGCCAAATAATTTTGAAGAAGGAGTGAGATGATCGCGGCATCGCCGCCATCTGAGTAAAGTGAAGAAAGTGGTCACGGATCACACAAGAGGAAACCAAAGTAATATGAAGCCACCGTCAAACAAAGTGTCAGACACGTCTAAGGATCACGGATCCTAAGAAAAGATGACATGTCGTTTCCTGAGTCACGGCCCCCAACACATAACATATTTTCCGTTGTAATAACATGACGACGGAGAAGGTTTTCTTTGGTTGAAAGTCTACTGCGCAAGAGACGCCATCCAAATAAGGTCACCTTCAACTGTGTTTTTTTGTGCCAAACATTAGCAATGAAGTTTCTATCCATAGGCTCATTAGCAAACATAAGGAACTAATAAGCCCCACACACAAAATAGCCATGAATAGGATCTAGCAGCCACTTCCACTTATCCTGAATGTGTTCCTGCAAAACAGTGTTAAGTAACAAATCGGAGCACTCCCTCACATTCTCCTCCTTCCACGTCAAGAGACGTCACCTCCACACCCACACTCCTCCCCTACCTCCCACCCTAATGACACCATAACCTCTACGGTACTCTCTATTGAGAAGTTTATTCACACCTTCAAGATTCTCATCCATTTTTTGGAAATAAAAGTATTGAAAAGTGAAAGTTATCTTTCCTTAGAGTGATTTATACATTAAGTTATTTTTTTAACTTTATAACAAACATATGAATTTATCTTCATAACCTTCATATTGTAGGATGATTTATACAGTCAAGGACAAACACTGTCAAACAAAGGTGAAATGGATTTTTTTTAGTCCTTTAATCAATTATTATGTTCAAAATTGGATAGTTATATGGTTTAAGTTAAGAGATAAAAAATTAAAGATTTTGCTTTAAATTCGAACGATGAAGTAAATATTAATAAAACAAATTACTAACATTTATTATTAAAATAATATAAAATTTTCAAATAATTAATGTTGCATGTTTGATTGGCTATGATGTACTTAAAATGTAAAATAATGTTTGCATAGTTGTTGTACTAAAATTAAAAGATAGTGACAGAGATACTATTTTTTCAACACTTTTTGACACTCAGTTTCTTATTATCTCAAATCATAGTGTATCTCGCATTTTATTAATAAGTTTCATTTAAAATGATTATCATACATTGATTTTATCAAATAAGAGAATGAGTTTTAAAGAAAGTGTTGAAGAGAGAACGTCTAACATTTCTCTAGAGAAAAATAAAGAAATCTTTCATTTTTTTAAAGAGTATTTTTTTATACAATGATAAACTAATATTTATGATTCATATATTTTTAATATTAAGAATTTTTTTTTTTGAAGAAGAAGCTAAATTAGCCCACCTAAATTGGTATCAGAGGAAATCGAACCTGAAATCTCGAGGAGGAGCACACTCCCAGATTCCAAGTCAATACCACAAGGTCAACCCAAGTGGGTTAATATTAAGAATATTATAACAAAACTTTGTCAAAAAAAAAAGATATTATAACAAAATAGATTGAATCTAAAAAAAAATATAAACCCTTCAATACCTCCAAAATCTTTCCTCCACTACAATTTTTAAGTTTCCTAAATAAGCAGGATTTTGTATTATGAAGAAAAATTAACCCCACAAAACCCTTCATCCCATCCCAATATAGTTTATTTCTTCTACTTACTTTACTTTTTTTTTTTCAAAACGTTTTATTCGTTTCGATTCCTCTTCAAACTCGCAAACAAAACCTAAAATTAAACTCAAATGCACATAAAAAAAATCTAAACTAAAATCTTAGTGTGGCGTTATAAACAAGAGATAGGGAGGGTCTAGAATATCACACGTAGCACATCATCCTCTACAAAATATTAATTTATTTTTGCTGAGATACCCTTCCTCCGGACGTGGAAGTGGCTTGAAAAGTGCTTTTACTTTTTTTAATTATTTAACTAATTGTTTTGTCAACGTCACGTTAAAGTGCATATAATCAAAAAATAATTGCCAAAATAGTGAAAATTCTTATTGTCGTTATTATTGTTATATTTCTCGTGAATTTTTTTTTTGGTTGGAAAATCTTTAGGGATTGATGGTATTTTCATATTCATACCTGGAATATTCTGGTTATAGACCATGGCTATTGTCAAACGTCAAAAGTGCTTTGTCATTTTGTTTATTGAACCGTGGGATATTTTATTAGAGTGACCAAAAAATAATTTTAGAGGTAGAGTTACAAAAATTATCCCTTGGAAAATTTGAAGAATTAGAAACTATCATATACCTTTTTTCTAGAGAGAAAAACACTATCATATACCGTATTTCTCGTAATCAATATTGGGTGTTATGGAGCAATGACCCTCTTCTTATTTTTGTGTGTTTTTTGGCAACAGACAATTGAACCTTGTATTCTTTTGAGGAGCGTTTTTCTCTGCACGCCTTGTGCGAGGTAAATTGCTTTTCATTTTGGTTTGTTAAAAAAAAAACTCGTAATCAATATTTTTTTTGTGGTTGTCGGGGGTTCGAACCCAGAACTTTGCATATTTTATGCATTGTTCATATCAACTCTGAACTAAATTCATAAGAACCACATATTTATTTGATGGTCGTTTAGTTTTTCCTGATATATCTTGAACAAATGGGCTTGGTATTAAAAAATTGAACTTAATTAAAAAGGTAAGATGATATATGTCTATTTTCAACATGTTATCAATGAAAAGCTCATATTATAATATTATAATGAATAAACACTTTCAATGCATTGGTGGATAGTCCTCTATTTCTATCGAAGAATAATATCCTGACGCAACTAATTGAAGCACTACATTAGAATTTTTCATCGGATTGTTATGATTCACTAATGCCAAAAATTGATAAGCACTTTTAAGAAAGTAACAGTTTGACGGATGTAATTTATGTCCTATATTATTAACAATCCAATTCTCCACTCCTAAACCAACTCCCTCTCGAATCAACTTGAAATTCCGACACTAAATTGAACCCACTCCCTCACCATAATAAAAGCACCCCCTTCTTAATGTAACAGGCAACTAGAACACAAAAAAAAAAAAAAAACAAAGAAACAATTAAAAAGAGATTCATTGGAGGAAAACATACATGTGAAAGCATTGGAGAAGGGAAGAAAGTAGACCGTAAGAGAAGACGAGACATACTTAAAGAGAACCACATGACCCCCAAAAGAAAGACTTCAACTTTTTCAACCAGATAATCAATCAAGGGATACCAAAAATTCATCATGCGTGAGTCCCCATCAATAGGTATACCTAAGTGAAGGAATGAAAGACAACTAGTTGTGCAAATATGAGATTGAAACAGCTTGTGACGCTCCCAACTTATAACCCATAAACAAACTTGTTTCCACTGTGGCATTCATCATAACATTATACTCTTCAACTGCTAATATTTCTTAATCTATTAACCAACACCATATATAAGCATCAAATCAAAGATAAATAGGATGGAAATCATCCAGACGTTGAGGACTCTCAACTTTTAAAATAAGAGCTATAAAAGTATTGTTGAGCCCTTTCGTTAGTTTGCCATTTCGATGAAAAACAGCAAAAAAAAACATCAAATCATCTTTTAAATCCACTAAAAAATTCTTGACAAACCCAACATTTATTCTATCTGGTCCAAGACTCTTAAAGTTGTCATAGTCCCAAAGTATTTGTTTCACCTCCTTAAGATTAAAAGGTTTGACTAAATCCCCTCTATCATTACACTCAGAGACTTAAGATTCAAATTATCCACCCTAGGTCGATCGACATTTCCAAACTTAAAATAAGACTCAAAATGATTAAATACATTGTTTCTAACATTGACCACCCCGTCCAACTGAGTATCATTGATAGTGATCGTAATAATAACATTAGACATGTGCTTGGATGGCATTATTCCATGCAATTTTTTTTTTTAATTTGCACCACCTTCGTTCAACCAATTTAATCTTGACATTGGTTATTGCATGCTAGAACTTAGATGGCACAATGAAAATAAATTTCTTGATAAGGAATGCAACTCCTCCAGCTCTTCCATCTATAAGACTTACACATATCCCCCTTAACATCAAGGGAAGAAATTCTATCTTTAACAAATTGTAATTAATAATGCATAAATGCTTTCATGAGAAACTTCTTGATGAACATGTTTATCTTCATGATCTTCGTCTTGGTTGTCTTCATCAGGATAATCGATTATGACAAACAATGTTTCCATTGAAGTCCCCTTTATCGTCTTATCGTTGTAAGTCATGTTGTTTTACTAATAGACATAGTTTTTGCTATAATACTCAGTTTTGCTATAATACTCAGTTTGTACAGGATATTATACACGTGTAGTCAATCAAACAAGCTTATTTCACTTCTTTTTTTTATCTCTTTGTCTTTATGTCATTATCTATTTTCTTTATGCATTTCTTAATGTAGTTCAAAAACTCCGAAAAATAATTGTACCTAGCACTCTATTAGAGAAGTTAGGGAACCCACAATTGAGGGACAAAGTTTATCTCCAAGTGTTAATCACTTTAAAACAAGAGAATTGCAATTGATGACATCAACCAAACCTCAACTAAATTCTTACTCCATCAACAATATTAAAAACACGTCTCGAAGCATAAGAAGTGTTGAAAAAGAAAAATACAACAAAATCTTCTAATACATGACCACACCCAACCTTAAGAAACACATGATGAACAACACCCATGTCTAAATAACAAAATATTAAGCCCACCGTAACATTTGACTATGATACCTAAACAAAATAATGGTTATATCCATCGATCATTTAAACAATATGGAGACCCTTCAGTCTTCGTTTTTAGCCACCACTAGGACAAAAGTTTAACTCGATTAAGTAGATGAAAATCTATCTCTTTATTTGATTTAAAATCATGTTATTGTGTGCTTTCCAAATATATCCAACACAAGAGAGCCAAATAACATCAAGCATGTCAAGTAATGCTTTAACTTCGCCAATCAAACAACAAAAAGAATAGGCATGCTGTATAGCCTTGTTAGGATAGACATTGCACACACCCAATTGTCTCAAGACATAGAACCATATATAATAATGAAAATTGGAAAATAAAAAAATAAATGTATTGTTTTTTCCTCTGTGCCACAGTAACCAACACACAAAAGAGAATTTAGATTACTAACACATCAGAGTCTAACCTTTTCTTTTGTAAAAATTTTGTTTCTGAATAATCTCCAAGAAAATAAAGATATTTTTCAATAGGACTAACTTGTTTAAAATGAAGTCATTTCACACAATGCCACCACATCCAAGGACCGCTCCGAAACAAAATGTCTCTACCATCACCTACCATCAGTGAAAGAATATTATTTAACGAATTAATAGGACCAATGACATTCCCGTTACTAATTAATTGAATATCACTCCACCAAATAGAATCTTTATGAGACTTATCCACAATTCCTCCACCAACACACCCATATTTACACAATAATATTATAAATAACAAACTCCCCCTTTCCTAGGTAGCACTTAGGTGTTATTGGTGTCTTTGTTCCAAATATACCAAACACAAGAGAGCTAAATAACATCAAGTGTGTCATGTAATGCTTTAACTTTGTCAATCAAACAACAAAAAGAATAGACATGTTGCATAGCCTTGTTTGGATAGACATTGTGCACACCCAATAATCTCAAGACAAAAAGCCATAAATAAATAAAAAAATATCAAGTTGTTTCCTCTGTGCCACAATAACCAACACACAAAAGAGAATTTAGATTACTAACACATCAGAGTCTAACCTTTTCTTTTTTCAAAATTTTGTTTCTGAATAATCTCAGAGAAAATAAAGATATTTTTCAATAGGACTAACTTGTTTCAAATGAAGTCATTGTTTAAGGACGAAACATTAATCTCATTTTCACACAATAATTGATAAGCACTTATAACAGAGCAATCATAGCAAAAAAACATTTCATTGTGACCGCCAGTCATATGTACTATCTTACAAACAAAAGTTTCCACTAGAGAAATACATTCTAAACACAGGATCTTCTTCTCATTGAAGGAGGTTTCTCCTCCAACGCCACCCAACACCCTTACACCAAAACCATTGTTAAACATAGTATCCACAATCACATTAGATAACATAAAAAACCTATTAAACATTTCACACAATGCCACCACATCCAAGGATCGTTACGAAACAAAATGTCTCTACCATCACTCACCATCAGTGAAAGAATATTATTTAACGAGTTAACATGACCAATGATTTTCCCGTTACTAATTAATTGAATATCCCTCCACCAAACAGAATCCTTACGAGACTTATCCACAATTCCTTCTCCAACACACCCGTATTTACACAATAATATTTTAAATGACAAACTCCCCCTTGTCTAGGTAGCACTTAGGTGTCATTGGTGCTTTTGTTCCTATCTCTTTCATCTAAATAATTTATTTTAATCATTCATTCATCATTATCTCTTATCTAAAATGAATCAATGACACCAAAGACCAATGACACTCATGTATTATCCCCTTGCCTCCTTCAGGAAAAAAACACCCCCCCTTGTCAATTTTTAAACTCCAACTGTATTTTTATAATAAAGCAAGGTTAACGAAGTATAAATTACCAAAAAAACCCAAACTATCAAACTCATTCGCCCTAGACACCTTATTCCAATGAACCGAGTACTTTCTTTTGCTTTTGTTTTAACTTTATATTCTAAATAATATTCATTTGAATCTTGTTTAAATATATATTATTTCTAAGTGTATAAAATATACATTCGAAAAACAAAGTTAATGATGTATAAAATCATGTTTAATATTTATATATTTTTAGAGAAAATCATGTTTAATAATTGATGAGTTGTGACATTTTATTATAAGGAAACGTTAGATTTAGCGAACAAACGTAATACAATAACATCATGACTCACTAGTCAAATACCCTCCTCCACATCTTTATTTCAACCACCAATCCACAACATGTATTTACCCAATGCCTCCTTTTTTGACGGATCTAAATATTTTTTTTGAAAAAAAAAGTTTGCAAGGAATTGAAACAGGTATCCATAATAACACTTTAGAGTTTTACCACTAGATCACTAACATTTTTATTGAAATATTGTTCTTCTAAAATATATATTCAATCCTAATGACATTTTTTTAAGCCACCAACACTCATTTTTATTGTGTTTATTTTTACGTTTGATTACTTTCAATCATCACTTAGTTTGATTGTTTCTATGACTTTGAATATAACTCTAAAGTTAATAGGTTTAATTATACTTTTGGTCCTCGCATTTTTACCATTAGATCACTAACATTTTTATTGAAATATTGTTGCTTCTAAAATATATATTCAATCCTAAAGACATATTTTTAAGCCACCAACACTCATTTTTATTGTGTTTATTTTCACGTTTGATTACTTTCATAGAATTTAGTTTATGAGTTTGATTCCATATTTATTTTTGTTGATGAAAACATAATGTTTCTAATTTGCTTTTTTGTTTTGTTGAGATTTTGCATGTCAACACTCTCAATCATCACTTAGTTTGATTGTTTCTATGACTTTGAATACAACTCTAAAGTTAATAGGCTTAATTACACTTTTGGTCCTCGCATTTTAACCAACTCACGAAAATGGTTTTGCCTCTTTTAAATCGAACAAAGTTGTCCCTAACAATCATGTTATTTGCATTTTTGGTCCTAACCTCAATTTTCCCCTCCAAAAATACACAGATGGCTAACAAACACCTATGCGGCAGTGCCAATCTGGAAAATGACATTTACATGTCATTAAAACGGTAATTTTTAATTTAAAAATACAATTTAAACATTTTTTAATTTAAAAAAACAATTTAAACATTTTTTAAATTAAAAATACAATTTAAACATTTCATTAATAAAAACGAAATTTTAGATTTGTACCCTAAAAAAAAAAATCCAGATTCAATTCCATCTTCTTCCTCATCCAGATTCTTCTTTGTTCTTCACCTACCCATTTCTCTTCTCATGATACACACATTTCATTTTCTTCTCTTGTTCTCCACCTCTCTTTGATTTGATTGTGAAACATAACAACAACAACCCAAATCCGAAAATGGATAGCAGCAACCCAAATCAAAACCCCATCTTTTCAATGTTTTGATTTGAACGAGAATAGGTAGCATCAACCAAATTCGAAAAACCCATCTCCAGATTTGCTCAAATGAAAACTGCATCCGAACCCAAGAAGAGCAAGATGGTCGTGGAGCAATGCGAGGATGAGGAAGTCAGCGGGAGAGAAAGAGAGAGGAAGTCAGTGGAGCAATTCGTCTCTCACTAAACCAAAACATTATTATCAAAAAGGTTTTGAATTCAGTAATAAGGTTATGGTGTGTGGTAAGGGTTGGAGGTTTGATGTGAGAAAAAATGGAGTTTTAGTGTATGGGAGGGGATGCGAGTGGGAGTTTATGGAAAAAGAGAAGGAACATCGATGGATTTGGAACAATGGAAGGTTGGAGGTTTGAGAGAAAAGGAGTAAGATTCTAAAGAGGAATAAGGGTTTTTGTGTGTCAAAAATAGCTTGAGGAAAAGAGTTTTTTTTTCAGCGAGGAGTTTTTTTTAAGGATTTTAGCAAACCCAGATTAATGGATACAATTATGATGTTAATTTTATTATTGTTATTAGTTAGATCTAATTTAAATTAATAAAACAAATGATAAGCTATTAGATGGAGATGACGGTGAAAAGCATGTTGTTGAGATTAATGAGGTTGAAGATAGTTATGAATAGGAAGAAGATGGTGTTGAGGATGATGATGAGAAGTAAGAATACTGTAATTTAGTTTTATTTATTTTTAACAAATTAATTTAGTTAAATTGTAATTTTTAAATATTTATTTATTTATTTGATGACGTGGAGACTGTATTTTCTACATGTCTTTCGCCACATCTTCACTTTTCTTGCCAACTCATTAAAAAATGTGACACATAAGCGTTTTTGAAGGCCAAATAAGGGGTAAGAACCAAAAGTGCAAAAAAATGAAAACAGAAGGGCAAGATTGTTCGATTTGAAAGAGGCATGACTGTTTTCGTGAGTTGGTTAAAATGTGAGGACCAAAAGTGTAATTAAGACATATTAATAATATAGCCAAATTGATACTTACATATGAAACTCTACAAAACTCGTACGACGATGTACGGGTTAGAGTATAATTATACTAAATGTTAAATAATCATGACCTAACTCTAATTTTACCCTTTTTTGCGGGTCTAGTTAATTTTTATGAAAAAAGGTCTGTAGAGAATCGATTCGAGTAACACATGACAACACTTCACAACTTTCACCACTATGTCACTTACGCTTTTGCTGAAATATTTTTACTTCCAAATAGATATACAATGGTAAAACTTTTTTTTTAAAGCCACTAACGCCCTAACAATTTTTTTTTAAAGTAGTTCATTTTCATTATTGGCGGTTCCTGCTTTGATGATAGTTCCTTTTCATTATTATTATTATTATTATTATTATTACTAGCGTCCAGACGGGCACTCCCGTTCCCGTCTGTCCGCTCTTTCTACTGCGCTAACACATGTAACTCATAAACAGTATGTTTTTCAACATTTATGTTGATTTAGTTTTTTTTATATATATATATTTTGGAGAAAATAATTAGATTTAAAAGAATGACCAAGCTTGATCAAAAAGAGAAGTATCAAGGTTGATTAAAAAAAATGTAAGATATGTAATTCATGCACTTCTTTGACATGGAGTTACTAAATATATATTTAGTTTTGTGATGTATGTTCATCTATCTATGAAGGATGAATATACATGAAACATGAGTGACATTTTTGGGGTTGGGTTTGATGAAGACTTTAAATCTTTCCCATTGCTACCACAATTTACAGAAAAAGAGTACACATATGCTCTTTTATTATTTCTCAAGCCATTTGAGTCTGCCACATAATTTAAAATTTAATAAATCAAAGGAAAACCAGTAGAAGAAATACGAACAAAACTTCGACGACACATCCAAGTCTTGCAAAGGACGAAGACATTTTAAAAAATATGAAAGAATATTTACACATTAGTCACACTACTTATTCAAATTTTGCGATATTTTTTATTGTAAAAGCCAATGTAACATAGAAAGTGGAATTTTAATTAAACTGGAGCATATAAATGATGTTAGTAAAATCAATTATATGCTCGTCTGTTTGCTTTTTCTACTGCGCTATAGTATATATGTACTTGACTATATGTTTCTTTGTATATAAGCAATCACATTAGTTTTTTCTTTACCCTTTGTTTTTTATAATTTAACTTCATCATAAATAAATATGTATGTATATGGATGACACGAAATATGAATTCCCAGCTATAAGGTCATTATAAATAACACATGGTAAAACAAAGATAATATAACGACATACTAATATAAACACATATTAGAACATAGATGAAATGAAAACTATAGTTGAAATCATATTAAACGGCATAAAATCAGAAGCATTAATATAGTGATTGTACTCTTATCATCTCTAATATTTCATTTGTCGTCATTGATTGCGCATGATGGGAAGGCCAAACATCAAATCAGAATCAGAAGCATGTCTCATTTCTCTGCATTTTATTTGATGCAAATGATTTTTATTAGTTGTTAATCGATAATAACTAATAAATTGTACATGAAGAAAAACTACAAATTAATAACTAAATTGTTAATCGATAAGACAAGAAATTTATTATTAATTTGCAATTAATTTCATCAATGTTGCAAATAGAAGAAAGTGATTGCTCATCCTTCCAAATGTTCCATTTTTTCTGAAACTCTCCCTCCTGAATTAATTGAAAGGTTTGAAACATGTTATTGGCTTTCATTAGTTTTTGAAAACAACATGTTAATTTAAGATTTAAGCTACTAACATACCTTTTTTTCAAAGTACATATCAAGATGCTTTTCTTTCAACTGCTTACATAGATGGAAGATATCATTGTGTTCTAATTTTCCTGTATATGAAAATATAATAAGATAATATTATATATTGTTTAATTGAACATGATGTAATGTTTTTAGTTAATTTGTATAGATGATTTTCATACTTGTGTAAGTTAGATGTTAAACCTAAATGATAAATACCCTTGTCTGTGATAAATGTAAATAGTAATAAATACCTATGTTTGTGAGAACAAAATTTCCTTATAAACCACATTTTTTGTGAACTCTCCGTCTTCTCCTTCCAGTTTTCCATCCTTAATCAGCACTCTTGTTGTAGCTCGAGAAACACCTCTAGATAAAGCAACATACAATTGACCATGACTGAAAACATGTCGTGGAAGATAGATTCCAACTTTTGATAGGGAATTGTTTCCTAATTAGCACAAAATCAAGTTCTGCACCTTCAGTGGTTTTAAGCTTAATTCTGGGCAAGAAAGCTCTATTTCCAGCGTTGCTTCCTGTTAGTATTTCGACATCCAATAAATTTCGGAATAAACCACGACATAGAAGTCTTGTCCCGTTACACAGTCCATATTTGGGGTCTATGTTTCGCAACAACATCAATGGAGCTCCCTTTTTTATCTTTAAAGTATGGGGTGGTAAACTTCTGGTTGCAATTGTGTTTAAGTATTCCTGTTGATATAAGTTATGCGTGTCACCTTCAACCTCGTCAAAAGACAATAGATTATGTTCTTCTCCAGGGAACTGATCAATAATTATGTCATTCAACATTTGCACATCACGATTCTTTGGAGTGAGTATGGCTCTTTCTACCATATATTGTGCATCCCAAACATGGTTTTCTAAATGAGGAAATGTATGTTGTATGATATTATGTATTGAACTTTCTCCCTCCCATTGTATTCCTATTTCATTGGGTACCCTAACCATATCATCTGATTTGGTAGGTTCGTTGACATCCCCAATCTGCATAAGAAATTCTGCAAATTCTGGCGCAGATGTAGAACCCTTGTATTGGCCCACAAATTAGACCGAACGATGCATGCATACATCATTTGCGATTTGCTTCCATTTGAAATAACTGGAAGCACTTGACGAAAATCTCCCCTCATAATAACCACTTTTCCACCAAATGGTGCATTGCTACCCATAACATTTTGTAGTGTTTGGTCTAATGCTTCTACACAATACTTGTTTATCATGGGTGCTTCATCCCAAATGATTGCAGTAGCCCTTCTCATTAGTTTCGCAAGGTCGCCTTGCTTAGGCATTGTGCATCTGGAAGATGGCTCTATCTCGAAAGGTATTCTGAATCGAGAGTGTACAGTTCTTCCACCGGGTAATAATGTAGCAGCTATACCAGACGAAGCCGTTGCTAAGACAATCTCTCCTCTACTTCTCAAAACTGCCATTATTGCTCGATAGAGGAATGTTTTTTTTTTGTACCTCCGGGACCATCAACAAAAAAAACAGCTCTTTCCTTATTGTTGATTACATTCATAATGGTGTTGAACACTGACATTTGATCACTATTTAACTTTTCAACAGATTGAATGTCTTCATGTGGAATTTGGACTGATAACTCTTCCAAAATCATTTTTGGCAATCCATCACCTTCTGTTGTTTCGATAGTTATTGCAGGAAGATCATAGTCTTTGATAAACTTTCCGTGAAGAAGCAAGAGATCCCTCAATTCTCTCAATAACTTATTAGTTAAGTTATCTCCCACAATATTGTTTGTTAATTGATAATCTTCAACCATATGGTGGTAAAATTCATTAAACAGACCTCTAACATCAGTCGGCTCACAAAAAATTAATATAGTGGCAAACAACCTTCTTAAAGCATATGGCAAGCGTTGATTTGACGCGTCAACCATGCATTCTCGAATGCTATTGTCACTCTCCAAAAATCCACGACACTCTGCTGACATTTTGAATGTGTGACAGAAAGTACCATTACATGTGAGAAGGTATTCCCAACTTGTTGGACCTCGCAAATGAGATAATAGGACACGTAAGTAGAATTTCTCTCCTTCTGAAGGGGAAACTGTATAGATTCGACCAATAACTTTTCGGTTATTTTTTCTTCTCTGCCATTTCTTAACCCCTTTTTTCCAACAATAATGCTCTGGAATCTCTATGTACAATAAATTCCTAGCATATGGATCTATTTGGTTTAGTGCAAAGAATTCTGTGAGCATTGTTTTTGAATTTCGGTCATCATTCAGCACAGCAGCAATTTGTTGATGGTTATAATATCGCACTTGTTGATGATTTGGTAAGTGAATTTGTAGTCTTTCAACAGAGGGATATAACTTGTATAAAGTGAATTTAAATATTCTCCACAATGCCTCTGGAGCACAAATCCATCTTGCATCTACAAACTGCTGAATTTCATCCATATTTGTTCCTCTGTGAACTTCCATCGCGGCACGATCCGGTCCTTTGTAAACATATTTGTAGAGATATTTAATGCTTTTGATGCTACTGCATACCTCAACATTTATGTGACAGTCATACTTTAACAACAACCATGGATTATAAGGAACCACCCATCTGTTATCTACATGAATATTTCTATTTAGAGAAACTGGTTCATTAAATTGTCTTCTGTATTGAGGATATGAATCATTTCCTTGACGGGTCTCTTCTACAAATTCTTTTGGATATCTCTTTTTACACTGGCCATCTTTACTCATGCATGGTGAATTTTGATTAAGTTGGCCGCATGGCCCATGAATCATATGTTTTAGGACTGCTTCATACAATTGTGGCTCAAATTCAACCTTTGGTATTTCTGCTCTTACCACCCTATCATAATCTTTTGGTTCCCGTAATTTATCATCGTTATCAAAGATTAACAACATATGCACATGTGGGAGACCTTGTTTCTGAAATTCAGTTACATACATATAACTTTTAACCTTTCCTAAGACACCTTTAGTGATGACATCATCCTTCAATTGCTCAAATTTAGAGCGGAATATCCTTGTTAGTAAGTCAAGACGATCTTGTGGGGTTTGATTAGGTCCAAGTTCAGAAGTGATCTCAGTCCAAGAAGGGTTACATGTCATTGTGAGGAAAATATCTGGTTTTCCATCTTTAAGCACAATGGCCATACCGTCTTGGTATCTCTGTGTCATATCTCGTTTACTACCCATAAATGATGATGGCAATATTGTCCTTTGTCCGACATTTGCTATGGAAAAAAAGTTGCAATGTGTCGGTAATGGAATGTAATTTACAATATATCTATATATAACATATAAAAAAATTGTTTAATGTTATACCTGCGTTATTTTCCCCATCATGTAAGGCATCCTGCAGCCCCTAGTATACCTCAGACCGTATATTATTCTGATTTCTCCGCATCCACCTTAGTCTTCCAGTTTCTATCTTAACATAATTATCAACAACATATTGTTGTAGAAGTCGACCAGATTTTATGTGTTATTTGCTTTTAAAAGAATAGAAAGAAACACAATGACAACAAAAAAGATGAGGATAGGTATCAAACTAAATAAATATCCAATGAAGAACCAAAAAACCAAAAAAGAAAAAGGTAATTTGATCCAAAAAAAACCAAGAAAAAAATGTACCACATTTTTTTTGCTTCCTGATAAGCATGGTTTCCACCATAGGTCTCTACCCTAACCGACCGAACATCGTCTCTACCCGTTTTCACGGTGGTGACCACCATTGTTATTGGACTATGAACAGAAAGAAAATGATAAAGACTCTAGCTGGGAAAAAAAATGGTACATTTAAACTGGTAATTATTCTGATCTCTCCTTATTATTATTGTTGTTGTTGTTTTTTTTTTTTGAAGAAGCTAAAATGAATTATATTACCACACCAAAAAGGCCTTCCTAGCACAAGGTGTGCTAAGGAAGAAACACCAAAGTACAAAATGAGTCGGAACAATAAATACAAGGCTACCGCCAAACCACATAAACAACCAAGAAATAACTAACTATTAACTAATACCTAAGAGAGTAAACGGACTGAGCCACCAACCATGATAGTTAGAGGGGAGACTAACATATTTCCCCTTTAGCCACATAAAAGTTAACGACTTTATTTTGTCTACCACTTGCGGTATTGAGCTATTTTTGTTGTTGAAAACCACGTTATTTCTTTCTTTCCAAATTTCCCACACTGTTGCAAACCAAATAACCTGTAGGAGAAACGCCTTGATTTGGCAGCACCCCAAATAAAATTGAACTGATTAAAGAGACTTGTTACATCACAAGGCAGAACAGAAGATACACCAATCCACTGAAGGATGTGATTCCAAATAGTCCCAAAAAAATTACAATGTAATAATAAGTGAGAAGATGTTTCCACCTCCCCACACCCTCCAGCACATAACTGATCATCGATATTAACCACGTGACACCGAAAAAGGTTGTCCTTGGTAGGCAACCTATCACGAAGCAAGCGCAAAGCAAATAGCACCACCTTCAAAGGAACTTCCTTATGCCACAAAGAAGACACAGACACCGCAACATCAACATGAGCATTAGCAGTCAAAAATTTATAAGCACTTCGAACAGTATAAACAGAAGTTGTTTCCAACTGCCATAGCCTCATATCGATCCTGTCAACCTGCAAAGTGACATTTTGAAGTAAAAGTCTAAGTTCCCCCACTAACTCCTCCTCCCACGCAAACAACCCCGCCTCCAACTCCAAGCTTCCCCTTCTATCCCCCAACCTAAAGTATACATACCAAAAACCGATTCACTCTTCAGCAACGACAATTCAAACAATCTATTAAATCTATCGCTGAAAGGCACTCCACATACCCAAACATCCGTCTAAAAGAGAGTATTTTTGCCATCTCCCACAAAATGACTAACATTACCACTGAACCACTCTTCCGAGCACAACGCAAATGTATCCCTCCACCAAGCAGAGGCCTCACGACCACCCTCACTGACACGACCCCCCTCCACCCCATAACAAGCCGACAACACCCTATACCATAAACTATCTCTATCCACCAACAACCTCCAACACCACTTTCCTAATAATGCAGTATTAAAATCCTTAATTCTCCTTACCACCAAACCTCCAACCTCCTGACTATGACAAATAGATTGCCAATCAATCCAAGATATTTTCATGTGGTCTACACTCCCTCCCAAAATTTTTTATTAAAAAGAGATTCGATAGAGGATAAACGATACTTGGCGAAGCCTTAAAAAAGAAAAGAGCATAAACAGGCAACGATACCTGTTGTTGTTGTTATTTTCTTTAGGTTACCACATAACATGTCTTTTTTCTTTTCGTTTTTATAGATTTAGCAGTTTGCGGTTAGGATCGGTTTTTTTGGTGCACACTTACTACATGTTATGATATTAAAGTTGGATCTTTAATTTTTTTTTTTATCATTTAATTGATTGATATGATAATTTTGTCACTAGAAACTTTACTTCTTATGATAATTCCCTGACCTCTTTGTTTTTCCTATTTTATATTATATGAAATTATTTATTCTGACTATTTATCTGCAAAAACCACTACACTAAAATATAACATTACTTTGCATTCTCATTTTGACTTTTGAAACATACTATTTCCGGTTTGCTTATTATAGTTGTTCTTTTAATGCAATCAAATATGAAGGTTGAGAAAGGAATTAAGGAACACAATCTGAAGATATTATTTGGTAAGAAAATAAAGTTAATAACTTAAACTGGTGTAATTTTTACACTTTTTTTGTTGTTTTCTTGTAGTCGTTTCGTAGCATATTACTCAAAGTATCTCTGCAAGTAAAAAAAAGCCAATTTAATATTTATATATAAAATTCCACAAAAACACGTGCATCACACATGTTATAGTCTAGCTCCAATAAATGAGGAGATCCAAAGTTTAAATTAATTCGTGAGAATTATGGACACTATTCCTCGATGAATCGGGGATAATTTGCTCCTAATGACACGTAGGATTAAATTCTAGTACAAAAGAGATGAAGATCACATGTTGAATGAAGAAGATGAATAAACTTGATGTTATTGAGGTGAAATGATAACTGTTTGTAAGAATAAATATGAAGAAGTGAGCATTTTTCTTTGATAGAAGTAAATTACCCCCAATTCATCAATGAGTAAGGTAGAAAAAAACCTGAAAAATAGAACCTCTCTTTATTATATTGATTAATCAGTAAACTATCAATTTGATCATTGTCTTTGTAAGTCACTCTCTAATTAGTCTCTGACTCTATTAAAAAATTAATATCTTTGTCAAAAGTTTCTCAATTAGATTATTGTCTCTATGTTTTTGTCACATGACGAGAAATTTAATTGAAAAACTTTTGACAATGACATGGACTATTCTGACATATTATCAAAAGCTGCTCAATTAGATCTCTTTCTCTTTGTTTTTGTCACATGACAGAGGACTTAATGGAGAAATTTTGACAAAGACAATCACCATTTTAAAATATTAATAAAGTTGATGACTAATTTGAGAGCGACTTACAAATATAACGATCAATTCGGTGATTAACTCATTGATTAATCATACACTTGGTTCATGATTTGCTACATTTTATTAAATTCGTGTGTCAAAATGTAATTTGATTGGTCTAAATTATCCCACACTCCATCATATCATATTTTTTAGGGGATTTATTGTATCATAAGGTTTTAAATAGCGAGTGCAGTAATGTATAGAATTTCGCAATTTTGACCGTTATGGAGGTTACGTTACGGATTGCGGTTGTCGCGGTGTGAATTAATCACAACTTGCACAATTTTTAAATAATGATAGTAACGTAAATAACTTAAACTAGAGATAGATTTAGAGTTCTAAACTAAAAAAGGAGATAACATTATGCAATTCATGAGTACTAAAAATATGATTTTTATCTATTTCAATTGAAAAAATATATGAATTATGTGTCTATTGTCATGAACATTTTTTTGCAGCCGTAAAAGTGTTTCGTCGTAAATTTTGTTCACTCTATAAAAACGGTGAAAAAGAGTAACATGACTACTTATACCTTTTGTAGCGGCCTTTTTCTCGGTGATAGACGGTTTCTTAAATCTAGATATATATAGTTGCTCAACTAACCTCAATGTATACGGTACAGTGTACACTCAAATTGACATTATTTTCCAAATTTATCCAAGCATCCCCAGCATCCTGTCTCGTTCCCTGTTTCACTCACCATGTGACATTTATTCCAAAATTTATGATGTAACAGCAGTCCAAACCCCAACCAGAAACTGTACCCGTATGTATGTATTGCTGTTTCATTTGTTTTCACCTTCATGATCTCATAAATTCCACTGGGTTTAAAGTACCTCTCTTAAAAGGATTTATTTTTTTATCATACATCCCTGCTAAATGAACCACGCTGTAAATAGTGTAAATAGTGCTGCACTTCACCTTCTATCATAATGATATACATGTATACACCAGAAATTCTCAGCCACGATTACTCATTCATCCAAATATTATAAGATCAGTAACAGTAGCAAGTATTCTTGACGTGCATTATTTGCAACAAAAAGTGTGGAAGAATTTAAGATGGATAGTTTTAGCAATTTCAATTAGAAATCAAAGCAAGGCAATATCTATAAATTAGAAATCAAAGGAGATCTTGTGTTATAAAATTCTTAAATGAAAATTTACATTCTCCTTAATTCTTTTTTTGGTCAAGTAGTCTGGCTAGATTCACACACCTCAGCTCCTGCACAAATCATCTTTGGTACCAACTAAGCTACACTTACGAGACAAATTCTCCTTAATTCTAAATGCAGAATATGTGGTTATCTACGAAACTCAATTCTTGATAATGTCTACCATTGATAAAACATATATTTTCATACTATAATTGAGTTACCACCTGTGTTAATAATTCTGCTATACTCGTGCAAAATATGTGGTTGAGTTCATGAAACTCTATTAATTAAAATTATATAACCACTTATGTTGATAATTCTATATCAGTAATCATTAATGAAAATCTCATATACTCTTGTTTATATATATGTATAGGGTTATGCTAGAAGCCACCAATGAATGTGTCTTTTAGCAACCCACACCTCAAGGTGTGATTTCCACTTTTTAGTTATAACTTTGTTAAAAGACACTTTCATAAAAATTAGTTGGTGTCTTTTAACAAATGCTCATAGAATAACTTGTTAAAAGACACTTTCATAAAACGTGTCTTCTAGCAGAACCCATAGAAATAGGAGTGTGTACACAACACTATATACTATGAGCTCAAATGAGAAATCTCACTCTTGTTTATATATACATGATCAAGAAAAATGTGTATACAATATTATATACATATAATTTAAAATTCTCGTCATTGCCATATACTCTTGAGCACACTATAAAATATGACATAACTTAAAGACACTTTAAACTTTAGCCTCATTCTATTCTATTGAGATATATATTAAAATTCTTTTAATCTCAATGAGCATCATAATTTGGATGCTTAAGTTAATTTTGTTGGAACAAGCACAACAACTTCTTAGCATGCAAATATATATTGTGCTTCTCTTTTACCAACATTCCACATTTTATAAGGTCATAAATAATAAGTACAACGTAAAATATCATTACTCCTATCGAGTATGATATTTTATTCTTACTGAGATAATCATAAATGTTCTTTTATTGTTGGCATTTCAGTGGTCACATTAATCCACATCCTTTTTCTTTAAACTAAGTGTACATGTTAATCCAATTTGGAGATTCTTGAATTTCCTATTTTTATGGATTTTCACGGACACACTTTTACTAAAACTTGGATTAATTGAATGTCCTACGGCATTTATTGATTTTGACTAAATGTAATACACTCTCTTGATATGCTATCTCTATAAGTAATTGAGTATTTTCATACAAGTGGGAAACTGTTGGATTAATTATTTAATTAATCAATTATGGATTGACAATAATCAATTATTATAAGTTAATCTTGTAATATAAATTATGGTCTATTGTGTTAAACACTAATTAGTTGATGAATATGTGTGATTGGACTATTGTTTTTAAATGGACCGTGATGGGCTGAACCATTTAGCTAAGCTTAATGAGAGGTCCCTCAATTAGCTATTTAAACGTCATCCCATAAGACGGTTAATCGCTTTGACCATTATGGTGAAACTCTAAATCTAAACGGTGATAAGGGTAGTGGTTCCTCTCATGCTTGTTAGCGTTGTCGTTCATGGACTAAACATACAAGGTACACAGTTTCATAGTTTCTTATTCCTTCTTTGTTACCGATGACATGCTATAATTTGTACCTATTGATATATGGCTGAGTCTTAAACTTTTATCACTTGATTCTATCATTTCTCTTGCTTAATTCTTAAACTTTTATCACTTGATTCTATCATTTCTCTTGCTTAATTCTTCCAAGCAATGATGGAATTAAGTCTTCCCATTATTTTGGAAAATTCAACTTCCACGATTATTTTTCACTCAATTCTATGATGTTAATACTATCAAGTGAGATAAGAAGGGAAAGACAAAGAAGTGAGGAGATACAAAGAAAGAAAAGAGGAAAAAAACAAAAGCAGGGAGATAAGATGAATAATGTGATAGACAAAAATAAGCCAGAAGAAACTTAAAAGGAATCTGGATTTGTTACTTTCCAAAAATTATGCAATTCATTTGGATAAAAATCGTACTAGTAGTACTCAAATTCCAAACTCTGAAATTCAAATGGTTTAATATTCTTGAATCAGACTTACTAATTAAGCTATATATGCTTAATGCACCAAATTTTTGTGATAGTTGGTTGATTTGCTGTATTTTTTCCTTCACTTTTTAGCACCATACATGGACTCCACCTTCCCATCATTTCCTCCAAGCAACAAATACTTATCTTTCCTTGTCAACCCAGTACACTCAAAACCAAGGACATCACCCAAAACCTTCTGCACATGATTAGCAACCTCAATGGAAGATTTCCCACCAGCCTTCACAGACATCTCTTCCGGTAACCGGTCAAGGAAATTAATCTCATAAACAGGCCTAGGATTCATGAAGAAGAAATAAGGATCCCAGAATTTGACTCCTCGAACAGTGGTTCCAAAGAACATGTTCTGCTTACAATCAACAGCTACTGGCACAATCCTATCACTTAGTTCAGCAAACAGAGCACTGAACCGTAGCAAGAACGGTTCACGACAAGTTGTGCCTTCTGGACACACAACAAGATCACCCTTTTCGAGAATTTCGGTGATTCTGGCTGCGTCTGCGGCACGGTCACGGGTGAGGGCAACTGCGGGGATGGGAGAAAGGAACCTGGAGAGCTTGCTTACACTGTAAGTTACACATGAGACTTTACGGCCAAGGGCAATGGCGATGACAATGGGGTCAAGGGCGGTGCGGTGGTTGCAGACATAGAGGTTGCCGGGGGTTCCTCGTGATGGTGGTGGAGGACGGTTGCCACGGATTACGAGCTTGATGCCAAGTAATTCGTAGGTGTAGCGGACAATGCGTTCAGGGAGAGGGAGGTTGAAGTAGACTCTGAAGATGGAGAGGATGAAGCCGAAGGGGAGCCATGCAAAGGTGATGATGGCGTTGAGTGGGTCTGGACGTTGTACAAAGCGACCGTCGTGGAAGATGAGTCGGCTTTTGAGACGCTCTAGTGGAACTGGTTTTGCTGATTTGCTTGGTGGCACCATGTAACCTTCCTGTTATTCATCATCAATGTTAATGTGATTAGATAAAAGTTCAGAGTTTATGGATAGTAGTTTTGCTGCAAGTATTTCTGATCAATACATAATAATATTGATCATTGTAATAATTAATTAAAAAGAATTGATGAACATTCACGCAAAAAGCAATAGTAAAAGTTTAATTGCATGCAATGGCTATGGTTGAATAACGCAAGCATGCAAGTCTAAGTAAATAACAAGCAAGCATAAAGGCACGTCAAACACTTAACTAGGCCGTGCAACTGCTACAAAAACATGTTCCAGTTGTTTAATTTAGGCAAATAAGTGTTTTTACCCCACCATCGTTGACCATGTTAATGGGGGAGATTGGATGACATTAGAGTACAGGGGTTTTGCATCATATATTATGGGCTAAATTATATTTTTGTCCCTTAACTATTTCGGTAGTATCATTTTGATCTCTTAATTAAAATTTAATTTATTTTGGTCCTTTTAACTTCTCTCTGTTACATATTTTGGTCATTTCCGTTAGTTTTAATTAAAAAACGTTAAGTTTTTTTCATTTTCTTATGGAATTTTTCTGGGATTCTTGTTGTTGAAGGTTGATAGAGATGATATGAAGATAAAAAAGAGGAGAAGAAAATCTAACGTTTTTTTAATTAAAACTAACGAAAAAGACTAAAATATGTAACAGTAAGAAGTTAAAGGATCAAAATAAATCGAATTTTAATTAAAAGACCAAAGCAATACTACCTAAATAATTAAATGAACAAAAATATAATTTAACCTATATTAGGTGTAAACAGTACATGCGGTCCCTTGTCGGTAAAAATTATAAATGGAGTAATACCGAATACTGAAATGAATGAATATTGATGTAAAGACAATAGCAGTCAACAACTATACTCCTATAGTATATAAATGGAGTGATGTGATATTATGTATATAGTAAGCTTTGTTTGGTCACAATTTTAAATGAAAAATATTTAGACAAACACACAAATGAAGAAAGTAAAGAGAAACGAATTAAATATTAAAAAAATATGACAGTTTTTTTAGTTTAAAAGAATTTCATGTGTATGTTTGTGCCAAAATATTTTTATTTTGGGTTGTGAGCTAAGATTTGCTCCTAAATATAAATGGAATTTCCTGGTTTGGCAATGTTTATCTACTGTGTAACACAACCATGTGTCTCTTTCACATGAGCTAAACAAGTTAGCTAGTAGTACCATATTAAAGCAAGGCTAATTGGATGAAACAAAACACTATATGATGACTGTGATGTGATGATGCCAAGTCATCTAACAAATTATATTAAGGAAAGTGAGAGTTAGGCCAAAGATTGCTTTAGCCAAACCAAGATTGGATTAATAAAGGGTATTGTCAATTTGTGCATTCATTCATTCATTCATTCTGCCTTTTCACCGGTTGGGATTGAAATGCTAGCTTTCACTTTAGTAGGCACAGATCGGGAATTATATCCTTCTAGGGTCAATTTCATGTATGCTAAGATAGTAATAAAGGGAGCATTTTCTTGTGGGCTGGTGAGTAGTTCAGAAACCATATGAGTGAATTAATTGAGTAGGAAATTGTGGGTGGCCAATTTCCTACTTAAGAAGTATATGGACCATGACTGCATTAATTAAACCGTGATCGACACTACAGTAATATGAAGACTGAATGGACCACGAGAAGCATAAGCTGGTAGTTGGTTGGGATGGTTAATAAGGTGGGTCCCACTTGGTTTACAATTGGCAAAAGAAACAAAATGAAAATTAAACCATTCACTCAACCGTATAAGTTAATGCAACAGCTACTACTTCAATTCATTCAAATCCCAATTTAACCCATCATGACCCATGCCCTACGGACACGCCATTGAACATTTGAACCTATCCCATAAATTCATAGTACCATAGGTTAAACGTCACCGACTCCATAATTTAACACAGTTAAAATATAAATATTGATGATTCACAGACAGATTCAGGACCCGTAAGTCCCACAGAATTTTTCTTCTTAAGTTTTCTAATAATATGTTTCGCTTCACTAGTAAGAATCAATTTCAATACCACTGATTTACAACATTCTTGCTTAACCCACTTGTGTTAGATTCTGGTCTTTTGTTGTCTAATCTTAATATGAATATTTTAATTGCTTTCAAATCAAAATCGTCATTGAAAATTTGAAAGAAAAGGTAACGTACTCTCATCAATCAATTATCTTGCATATATAATATACCACGCAATAATGCTTAATGTTACGGGAGGTTTTGCACGAATTTAACGTATTCCTTTTATTTTCAAAATCCAGCAAGTTAAACTTCTATAGAGGTAAAGTAGAAGGCACCATCTGCCAACAAGTCTTGGTTTTTTGTTTTTCATGACTAATCTTTCTCACACTTTTTTGTGATTTTCATATGAAATGATGATAGCAAATATGGAGGTCGTGTCAGCTTGGCGGTGGTACTAGAATCACATGCAATGATAATTATACAGGGTTCTATTGTGGAATATATTTTATTTTCTTTTTCTTCATTATTAGAGTAATTAAAAATGGCCCATATATAGTGAGTTTGCAAGGCAAACATTCAGTCGTGTGTTTTGTGCGAAGAAAGCCTTCGCACCATATAGCACCACTCATAACTTGGGTAAATAACACCATCCAATACACAACCGACACTAGTATAATGTTTTACGTGGCAATTAAGTTAGGAAAAATTCTTTTCTTCAAAAGAAAGAAAGGAAAAGTTAACTAATTTTCAAGTGTTACATCTAATTTACACAATAGAGTGATGTACTCAAGCATCTGTTAATTAATTAAGCACATCATTTTTCTACCCAAACTTTACTACTTAGCTTGTTTGATATGACCAGGGATTGGGAGAGTTACAAGAGCTATTCTTCTATAATCAGAAATCTAAATTAATAGTGTTTAAACACATATAAATTTTTACGAGTATGTTTAAACAATATTGATATTTGATTTGACCATAAAAAAATACCTCAAATTACAATGTGATTTTGATAAATATATTATCATACCAAACATGCACTCAATCAAATGGAAACTGTTATCAGCATAAAAAAAGTTGAAAATAGTAATGTGCCTTTCAACCATTCCAAAGTTATTGAAGAAATTTAAATGTCGTTTTCTTAAGGGAAAAAAAAAATAGAATGCCTTAAAAATCATACCATCAATTTACATATATTTTTACATCTTACTGATAACTCAATCAGTGATAAACAAAGTGTTTAGATCATTAACCAGCAAATTAACTGATTAACCTCATCATCTGTTAATCAAACTAATACTGATTATTTTTTCAAAGTCACAGTTAATCAGTGATTAACAAAAATGTTCAACATATAAAAACTTGATAATTAAACAGTAGTAGAAGAAACCAAACCTTGCAAATAGACATGAAATCATGATCAGTTTTCCGATCTCCAAGTCCAATATCAGGAACATCATCACCAAACTCTTTCACAACCGCCAAACGCTTCAAATCACTAACAAGCACACCAGGTTTCTTCACGAATCCAGTCGCCTTCTTCGTCTTCGGATTCACCTCGATCTCCGTTCCCAAAACCTTATCTCCGCCAAGATAATCCTTCACAAACGCATCCACCATCACCGTTGGATTCGCCGTCACCACTACCTTCCGTTTACACTTGTCAAACACCTCGAAACTCTCCCTCCGTACATCCGCAGCATAAAACCTACACAATCACACATCAACTTTAATCTAACGTGCACTGCATGGACAAACACTAATATGTCACTGACACACCGGCACCAATAATAAAATAAAATAAATTAAATTAAATGAATGATTTGAACGTAATCAGTATCATTTGAGATACCGATACATATCAGACACGGAACACGTCTTTCATCAAATGTGTCGACGGCTGACACATGACGCGTCTTTCATCAGAGGTGTCGGTACTACAATCTAACCATACGGAAGCAGAAGATTGAATTGAAGAGATAGGTTAGTTAGTTACAGTACGTACCTTGGAAGAACAGCGCGTGAAGCGAGCTCAATATCACGAATTTTGAGACCGGCGAAGGAGATGAAGATAAGTATCTGAATACCGAGAGCTTCAGAAATGAAGAGATAAGAGATGATAACTAACGGAAGGGAGAGGAGAAGGATGAAGCCACGGAAGAGGCTACCAGCTTCAACAGCGACGAGCATGAAGTAAGGAAAAGAACTTCTCGAGATGAGAAGCGTGCCATCGAGATCAGCGGCAACGGATTCACGCGGAGAAGACGAAGAAGTTTTTCCGTTGCATTCCGATATCGGAGGGAAGCTACGTTTCGGTTTCGGCGGTGACATTTTCTGTTACGGTGGTGAGAGGTTTTGAAGAAGAAAGGAATAAGAGTGAGCGCGAGAGGGGAAGGTGAGGGAACGTTTCAGTTTTAAATGTTTGTTCAGAAAGGGTAATTGACGAATTTAGCCTTGGAGATTCTCGTGCTTTTTGTTGTTTTCTTGGGGTTAAGAAGTCATTGCCTTGTTCTCTTCTTATAGGTGCACCAACTAGATTTATGACTAGATTTGATATTATTTTTTTATGATCTAAAATTGTTAAATTCTACGTTGAAAAGTTACTTTTTAGTATTTCAGTCAAATATTCGCTCCATTTTAAAATAAGTGTCGTTTTAGCTAATTACACATAAATTAAAAAATGAAATGAAATAATCATTAAATATAATATTTTTACTAAACTGCATAAGAAAAGGACAAACTTAAAATTGCATTGAAAATTGTGTGGGACAAAAGTTTGAGCATTTATTGAGGGTAAAGTTAGAAGAAAAAAATTAAAGTTGTATTAAAAATGTAAAGTGACATTAATTATAAAACAAATTTTTTGGTTAAAGTGACACTCATTTTAAAACGGAAGGAGTGCATAATTATTAAGATGAAATTTATATTTTAGTTTCTTAACAAATGTTCCAACCACACTTGTTAACCTTTCTTTTTTTTAAAGGTGACTAGATTTAATGCTGAAAAAAGCTAGTTAGTCAATATGTTACGATATGGTTCTACTAAGAAGTGTTATAAAAATATTGTTTAAACAACCCATAAAATGAATTTTTATCTTGAAAAAACAGGTAAAACATTGCAAAACTAATAAACACACAATTTAATAGGTAAAAGGTTTCTTTTTTTATTCCTTAAACAATGCTCTAATGAGACATGTTACCATTTTCCTTTACGATATAATTTAATTTTTTTAATAATAAATCACTGTATTTACTCTATCCATTCTAAATTATATATCATTTTAACAAGGATTAGTGGTGCTTTTCCTCTGTAAAATATGTCATTCCGGTTTACCCTCTAAGAAATTTTCGGTTTGGAATTCGTCCTTGTAAAATAAAAATCCGAAATACCCCCTAATAGGCCATTTTCAGAAGAAGAATTTTTTTTTCCAGAATTTTTGTTTTTAAATGACCTATTTAGAGGGTATTCTAGAAAAAAATTACAACGACGAATTTCAAACCAATTTTTTTTTAGGAGGGTAGACCAAAAATGACATATTTTACAGGGAGAAAGCACTATTAACCATTTTAACAATTTCACATAGATTAAAACCTCTCTCTTTTCCCTTTCTCTCTTATGAGCCATCATCTAAACAATAGTTTCTTCTCTTTCATCCACCAAAGAGGGGTGATTTATGGTCAAATTTTGACTCAAAATCACCCCTCTAACTCGTTTTTATCTTTCCATTTTATTGAAATATATGATTTTTACATCTATTTTATTTTTTTATTTTGTGATTTCTTGTCATGGTGCGACGTTGGTTTGTTCGTCGTCTTTTTGCGGCGTTGTTTGTCTTTCTTGTTTCCTTCAAGTATTTGTTTGGTTCATATTGTAATATCAACTTCGATCTAGTGCAAATCCAATCAATGACTTTGACGTGTCCACATTGCAGGTCCGGAGACATGGGTATTCCGGAGACCTGAATATAGTCATATGTGTAGGTTTTTGTACTTTGTCATTATATGCTATTAACATGAAAGCTGTAAGTTTGTTCGCAGATTCATCATTTTTGTTTTTAACGAATTTGCATTGTATCGATTTACTATATCAATTTGAATAAATGAATATCATTTATTTTTTTCAAGAAAAAAATAATAATAAATGTTGTATAAAAAGAGTAGGTGTGAATTGTTTTGCAAAATTATTCTGCATTAATGATATAGAAAATATAAATTAATTTTTTTTAGGGAATACATTAAAATAATTAAAAAATAATAAAATAGTAAATAGTAAGAGGCATAATAGGAAATTAAACATTAATGCTTTTTTTATATTGTAACGTGGCTTATAAGTTGGAACAACATATTTTACTAAAATGACATAAAATTTTAATTTAATTTCTTTATAATTATTCTCAATAAAAATAATGTACAAAGTAATAATAAAACATAATATTATTATTGAAAGTTTTTTTTTTAAAAGTTCAAGAACCAATATAAAAAACTTTTGAAAGTGCAGGGATTGATGATATTTTTAAGTAAAAAAATAATGAATAAAAAATAATAAAAAAGTTGGAATGTTTTTTTAGCTTTTAGTGTGTCGCGTGACGTGCAATGGTCGGTCCACGTGACACATATTTTTTTTTTTAACTTGCACTTAAGAGAAGGACCAATATCAAAACTTTTACGAACTGCATGGACTAATATCAAATAAAAAAGTGTTGGAACTAATACGAAAATATAATGAAGTGCAGAGATCAATGACATATTTAAGCTAATTATATATTATTTGGTTGAATCTTAATGATTCCTTCAAAAGAAGAAGCCTGATATTATTATTTTTTAGTAAAGAAACATGATACTTTTGTATCTTTGTATGTATTCTCAACATAAATTGAAAGATATTTATATTTAGTGCTTAATGCATTTGAAATATGGTTATTTTCGGTACATAGAATCTATGCAAAATGAAGAAAAAGTACGAGTGTGTTATACCAATTGTATTAACTCATAATCCAATAACATTTAGATAAGATGACACATGTCTCTTCTAACTTAACAAATGTCATGGGTTCAAATTCAGCTAGCACTGGGTATATAGCAGTGTTAAAACTTATAGGAAAATCTTGTCGTCCATTTAAATCCCACAATGCTCGAGTGATTAGTCTCCGCAATTGCGCTTCGAGAATACCCAATTTACAAAAAAAAAAAATTAACTCTAGATGAGTATACGATAATATAAGAGTGATTCATTTTGGTCATTCATAATTTTCTCATAGGTCAATTTAGACCTCAGAGAAAATAAAACTTAAAGTTGTCTTATTTTTATACCGAAGACAAATTAGTCACTATGTCACTAAGTTAGTGACTAATTTATACTGAATACACTATAAGCTCGTGAGATAATATTGGTCGTGTATAGCTCGTGATATAATATTGATCGAGTCTTTTTCAATAAATGAACTTATAGAATATAGTAAGCTATGAGCTTAAAAATAATCTTATCAACATTTTAAAAAAAATGGAAAGAATGAATCTTATCAACATTGTTACTTGTTACCGATTCTTCATTTTATGGAGAATGCTAACCATTGCCCTTACGACATTGGATAAGGGGATAAAAATAAAAATATAGTATTGGAAAATGGTGAAAAGTAATAAATTTAACTTTTTAAAAATCAAAATATTGTTGAAACCAATACTAACATTGGCTTCCTTAACCATTGTCGGGGCAATGGTTAGTAAGACCCTTATTTTATTTATTTCTTCTTAAATTAATACTCCCTCCGTCTCACAGTAATTGTCTCTTTACACATTTTTCTTTTTCTTAAAATAATTGTCACTTTATAATATCAATGCAACATTTATTATTATTTTTCATTATAATACCCTTATTTATTGAACTTTATCCAACTTAACTACTCCACTAACTGCAATTAATAAAGATGTTTTAACAAATGATACTAATTTTACTATCAAAATCAACACAATTAATCATTTCCTTAATAATCGTGCATCAACCTTAAACGACTATTATTTAGAGACAAAACAAGTATTTACCGCATTTTAAGGGGAGTTGTATACAACTTTTGTCAACCGTCATACACACACAGTAGGGACATGCATGGAGGATGGGTGGCAAAAGATATTAATTAGTCTGATTTAGATAAGATTTCATTTAACCATAAACGTTCCTTTTTACCGTTTCAAAATCTACATTGCAAACATACAATATATATTTTGAAATAGATAAAATAATACACAATATTGATTATTAATATTTTTTAGTTATTTATGATAAAAAAATTAATTTGATATTTTAAAAATTATTATAGAGATAAATTGACATCTTATTATATACTAACATTTAAATTAACATATAGCTAAAATATAAATTATACGAATAGTATACATTATCAAATTACAACATGTATTTAAGAATAAAGGAATATGTTTTTTAAAATGTAAAGACTAAATTTAATAATTATCTCATAATTTTCTTGCAATCCAATTCACTTATCAATAAGCAAGTTCCTAAACATTTTTTTTTTATCGAATTACCACATTTTTCATGAGAACGGGAGAGTCAACAATGGAAAACTATCATAGACCAAAGTCTTCTCTCTCTTTTCAACTTATATGGTTGAGCTACATGTACTTTGCTGTTTCCCATAAGCTAATAGCGAGTAATAAATCGGTTTAAAGTTCGGTTACCACCCATTCTTAATTGCGTGCCGTTTTTGGTTGGTTGGTTGCATCTTCCAACAGAAAAATACTGCAGTGCAGTGGGTGTAGTATGTTTTTGTCTTATCAAAAGTTGACTAAAGAGACAGCAATTCTATTCTTCAAATTTAAAAAAATACTGGTACCGATATTCTAAAGAAAATATTACTCCCTCCGTCCTAAATTGTATGTCGCTTTAGGGAAAAAAATTGTCCTAAATTATATGTCGTTTTATAATACCAATGCAACATTATTGTTACTTTTTCTATTATAACCTTAACTATTTATTACTCTCTTCTTTCAATTCTTTTATTTATCTTTCCCATATTATTTATCAAGGACAATTTTGTAAAACAACTCATAATATCTCTTTTCCACACAATATTAATTGTATTTCTTAATATGTGTGAAATGCCCAAAACGTCATACAATTTGGGACGAAGGGAGTAGTAATTTAAAGTTCACTAATCCCTCCGTCTCACAATATTAGTCGTTTAAGGTTTGTGCACGATTATTAAGGAAATGATTAATTGTGTTGATTTCAATAGTAAAGTTAGTAGCATTTACTAAAATATCCTTATTAATTGTAGTTATTGAAGTAGTTAAGTTAGATGAAATTCAATAAATAAAGGTATAATAGTGAAAGAAAATAATAAATGCTGCATTGGTTTTATAAAGTAACAATTATTTTAAGAAAAAGAAAAAAAATACTAAAAAGACAATAATTGTGAGACGGATGGAGTACATAAATTAATTAAACGATATTCTGTTTCAAAATGAGGATTGTTCTTCTTAAAAAAAAGGATTGTTACCAAAAAAAAGTTATTGTACATACATTAAGGAAATCAAGAAATGATCAATAAAAAAAAATAATAGAGTAATTTTACAAGAGTGTTCATATTAATAATATTAAGGGTCTTGCTAAAGGAAGTCAAAAGTAGCATATTTGCTTGGTTTCAACAAGATTTTGACTTTTAAAAAGTTAATTTATCACTTTTCACCATTTTCCAATACTATTTTTCTATTTTTATTCCTTTATCCAATACCTCAGGAAAAATGGTTAGCATTCTCCTAATATTAACTATTGACTAACAAATGTCATTAATGTATATCAATAATGTATATGTGTACATCATTCTTCCATCCCAAAATAAATGACTTTGTTAACTTGTGCGTATATGTCAATGCACATATTTGATCTTTAATACTTCTATAAACAAATACTTCATCTGGTCTCAAATGTAAGAAACAAATACTTTTAATTACATATTTTTTTGAAGTTTATAGAATAACAGATGTTTCTTGACCAAATTAATAGTCAAGATACATCAATTATTCAATATTTTTTTTTAAAAATATTTGCTTGTAATAATGGCTATAGAGAGAATGTATTAACAAAAATTATAAAAACTTGATATCTAGAAAAATCCAATAACATCAGGACAAAACATCTTATGTATAATTTGTCTTTATATAATAGAAAAATATGGCCACATTATGTTTTGTGAAGTGTACACTGTCTAACTAAGTCACTTATTGAGTAATGACTTCAATGCACACAACATTAACATGGGTAAGTATGGAAGAAATTACTTATTACTTTCATTGAGAAAGCAAAAGGGCTATTATTTTTTACTAACAATTTAAGGGGACCCATATTGACAAGAAAGTTAATCAGGTTGCATATAATCTCTCAAAATATGGTCTAAGCTTGGGCTCCAATCTTATAATTTTTTTTAATTTCTCATGCGTTTATTTTAAATACTTTAATTTTCTCTCTCTTTAAAAATAGTAGGATTAAATGCACATTTAGTGCCTTGGTTTATTTGAAACGAAATTTCAAAATTCGAGCTTTTAGTTTCTCAATTTCATATATTATTGTAATTTTAGTCCAGCCCAAATTCATAACGAAAAAAATGTTGAATTTTGTCCCCTAAAATTGTAATATTTTTTTTGGTGTCAAAACTGATATTTTTATCTTTTGAATTTTTTTCTTCAAACTCATTTTCTCTTATGGAATCGACTTAATCGAAAGTTGTTATAGCATACATCGACGAAAAGAGAAGAGCGGATTTTGATTCATTTTCTGATAACTTTTTAGGATGATTTTGAGGGCCTTTGTGGGGGGTATTTTACACCATACTTGTAATGGTATTAGCCTAAAAGGCCCGACCAAATCATATAGCAAGACGTCCAACATCAAGGGTCAAACAACAGGTAAGGCCAAGGTCCAGCGAGGTGACCACCTCGTCATTCCTTGTGGTGCAGCTTAAGATCTGACATTCTGCACCACCTCGTATAAGAAATGACATCTTGGAGCAGTACACGAGATACGATAACGACATCCTACCTTGTACTAGAACCCCTTGATTCCACCTTAGATATCGTCAAAGTGTCTGCACACTCCACCGTCTCGAAGGCATAATCACTTTATGGATAGCTACTAAATTGGTCCTACATCTTTTGGAGATAACTGTTCAACTTTTCACCATTTCACTTCAAGGAAAGTGTAGAAGAAGTAATGCAACACATGATCAATTTCATGATCTCATGAGGAAAACCAAAATCAGAGAGAGTAAGTTTAAGAAACTCGAAATCAACTCCATCATAAGCTTTATCAAAATCAATCTTGAAAATCATTTGCAACATTAGATGTACTTCTTGTGCATAAAGTGAACAATTTCTTGAGCAATGATAGCATCATTAGACAGACGTACTTCTATTTGGGATGAAATTACTTTGAAGGGAACCAATGTATGATTTGTGATTGATTAATAAAGTAAAATACTTTACACTTACAATATATTATTATAGTAATGTAAACACTCATAAGATTTCATGTAAATAATAATACATGCTTATATAAAATTATCTTCCATTTATAATATCTTTTTTGAAGGAACCATTTATAATATGTTGTAACTTATTGGATTAAGATTTCCTTACCTTACTTCGAATTATGAGTTTTGTTTTTGGAAAAGTTACATTATTTTTAATATATTTTTTTTTCATTTTTTTTCATTTCTATACAACAAGTATTAATTATTTATATTTTAAATATGTTTACCCCTACAAAACTTCCTCAGATAAAAGTTAAATGCGACATTATGATCAATAAACATTTTCCCAACTCTTTCAGAAGTAGCTGATCATACGTAGAAGTATGCTTAGCTCTTCATTATAATTTTGATGGAAATAAATAAATAAAAATATTTGAGACAGGAAAAAACTTGAGAACCTTTTTTTTAGAGAAGGCTTCATCAACATTGCACTTGAAAATAAATCAATTTTACTGATGTTCTTGAGATTTGACCTCCAACTAATCCTTCAAGGTGGTATCAACTTCAGGTTCGTCAAATAGTTATGAAGGAGTTATTTCATAAGATATTTCATATGATTCAAAATACACCAAAAGGTCATGACAAATATATTCCTTGCAAAACTAATGAGTGCTTATTTGTCTCTAAATCAGAGTTGAACCTTTCAGACAGCTTTAAGCTTATTGTTATGGAGAGTGAGAAATGGAAAATAGTTTCATTTGTCATAGATGTGAAAGAGAGTACATAGAGTATTTATAGACAATATGTAAACTACATTAAGGCTAATTACATGCTAAGTAACAAGATTAAGCCTAAGTACATTAAGAGTCCGTTTGGTTCGAGAGTTTTGGAGGGGAGGGGAGGAGAGATTTTTAATTTGATGTGTTTGGTTCAATTTGTAGAAGGGGAGGGAAGGGAAGGGGAGGAGAGCAAATCTCTTTAAATTTTTATTGCATTGCCATAATTATCCTTAAATTAATTTCAAATCTCAATATTAACCTTGTACAACTTTTATTATTATTAGATTAGATTATATTATTTTGTAACAATCATATTATTATTAGGTTATCTTATTCTTGTAACAAATTTTATTATTTTGTTATATTTTCCTTATAACAACTTTGATTATATATCAAGAGATGTGTTATTTTTTTACGGAAGTAGTTGACAAAAAATGCAAGGATTACAAAGAATTGCTCTTATAAAAAAAATGATGCATGAAGCAAAATACATGAGCCAGTTTGAGATAAAATAAACAGCTTAGATATGTGCTACTCTTTCGTCAGTTTCTGAAATCGTAAAAACTAACAGTTTCTTTTATTTAATTAAGTTTAAGGGTAAAACGGTAAAATAATATTAAAATCCCTTCCCTCCCCTTGCGAACCAAACACGTTTTTAATTAAAAATATATCCCCCCCTCCGTTAAAATCCATCCCCTCCCCTCCTAATTCTCGAACCAAACGGATCCTAAGTAGCTTGCAGCTCAAGTAAAGAAGGAGCAATGTGGTTATTTTGTTCTCCTTTTTCTAATACTTATCTATGGATCCATATAATGTGTTTCTCTCGAGTTTTGATCAAATAAGTACTTGCCACACTTGATTTTATTTATTTATTTGATCTAATCTTAACTTTCTGAATTTTCAATAATTTGTGATATTTTCGCATGCAACTGCAAAGACAAATCTCTTTATCACAATTTTTGATAGTGCAATACTTTGAATCAATAGATGCGATTGCATTTGGTTTCAATATGTAGACTTAAATTTGAAGTATACCAACTTGACAAGCAGACTTCCATAACAATAATTCTTTCCTAACATGCTGATGATTAGTTCTTTTACGCAATTCAGAATTTCAGATTATAATCAATAGATGTTAATAAATTGGTTCAACTGGTTTAGAAAACCAGCCAAAATCTTGGTCCAAAACAGAGTTATCAAATCGATATCTAATCTTAAATTAGAAGTCTCTAAATACCATTAGTCATTGACAATTCCAAACACTTAACAGGTATCCACGGGTATAATATACAAGTATTTAACTATCCGTGACTTTGCGTATACGGAAAGAGATTTGATGGTAAGGTACCCGTTGCTTTTTCCGTGTATGATTATGTGAAGCTACCTTACAGAACAAAGTACTTTGAATCGTAAGTGTAGAAGATTGAGAGATCATCCAACATGTTAGTAGAAACCAACAAAGAAATAAGAATTCCTGACATATTTGCTGATGGAATAGTCCTAGAACAAGATAATGTCTTTAGAATAGGTGATCAATCACACACACATATAATGAATATAAGCTTATATATAAGTTGAAATATCATATATATGAAATTCAACATAACTAAAGATCAATGTCATTTATTTTGTGGCTGGCCATACAAAGTTCAAGATATCAATCCCTAAAAAAAAAGAAGGCAAAATGATGATTACTGTCTCATTGTACATAATCAAACAAATTGTAACATCCATCATCAGTCTTCACAAGATCAATGTCATTTATTTTATTTCCTCATAGCAAAGGCTTCTTCCACTCTTCTACATTCAAGTAACTCTCTAATTTCACTTGGTCCAATTTCACTTTGAGACCTATAATTCAAAAATATCCATAAGACTAGAAGTAAAACAACAAAACATAAAACAGGCACAAAAGGAGAAAATGAATGCATAATGAAAATGGTCAAAAGTATCAATTAAAGAAGGAAATATAGCAGCCTTTAACCATGATGCCATGGATCTCAGGCTATAATACTAGGGCCGTGTCATTAAAAAATAGATTTTATTGCAATAGCAATATCATTCACACATGTTATCATGACATGACAAAGATTTTAAAACAACAAACATGAATTACCGTAGATTCAAACAATTGAAAATAGTAAAAAGGAACTTACTTCCAACAAGTTGAAGTCAAATTTTCAACATAAGAGAATCGACATAGTTTGCCCGAAATTCTAATTTTCTTTACTTTATTTTCTCTCTAATTGAAAGGTTATGCATTTGAAGATTAACGTAGTCAATTCTAAATAATTGAGTCCAAGATTCTTGAAATCCAAACTCTTCCATTTTCCATATAACAAATTGAGTTTTCTTAAAATCGTGTGAAAAGCAAAGTCGGTCCAAAAGAACCTGAAGAGTTGGCTGAAAGCTGGGGACCTCATCAAAACCAGAAGGCAAACAAAATTACATGTATGTCTCAGTTGAAAGATCAAGGGAAACTATCTTGAATTGATCAACATGAGTAATAGACTCGTGATCATAGAAAGGATAAAAATAGTTCTGAATAGCCAACCAGTAAATAGTACCACTCAAATACACACCATTATTAAATGGAGAGATAAGAGGAATCAAAGGAAAACTGTTAATATTTCTCCAACAATCATCACTCAAACTGAGAACTCTGACATGACTTCTCTATGGACAGTTGTTTTCTTCATCTCGTTCTGCGCAAAATTCTACGACCTTGTAAGTTTCAGTTAAAATGTCACAACCAAAAGTGAACTTCAAACAGCCTAATATAGATCGTCGATGGTAATGATCATCATTATAATACCCAGATGCTTCATAACCAAAAATGAACTTCAAACCGCGTCGCTCAAGGTTATATGACAAGTCCCATATGCTGCTTTAGATGCAGTGGCAGGGTTCCATGTATGAAACCAATACTTAGGATGCCCCCTATTATATGAACAGGAAAGAAAGCACAGTAATCCGTTGCAAGAATTAACAACCTCACAATTGTGATTCAAACAGCAGCCACCATGGCAATCGTCGCCGGAAACAGTGATGGACGAATTCTCAAGCAAACGAGCTACAAGTAGGGTTTGGACACTACCAAAAAGGCATATCCAATATACGATTAGGAGTCGTGGGTGGTTTTGAGAGGACTTTTTAAGTTGTTTTTGGACGAAGGTTGGATCGGAGATGAGAGTGTTCCATGACTTGCTCAGGCATTTGAATCGGACAATGGTTTTCACGTTAAGTAATGATAGGATTTCGGTGATGAGGTCGTTGGGAATGAACACCAGCGGTAATGGTAACTTATTCTTTTTCATGTCCATTTCCTTCTTCTTCATCATCATCATCAACTTGTAATACCTTATTATCTTCTTCAACCTTTGGAAGGGTTTCTGAGTTCGACAGTTTAGGTTGAAGTGTTGAACCCTAACAAAAGCAAAACAATTTGTCCTTCTTCTTTACGTAATCAAATTGTGCAGTGGGCCAAAGTTGTAAATGGCCTAGGTGTTTAATTTTCTTGTTATATTTTTTCTTTTTTACCTAGTTTAATTTTGTTTCCATTGAAGCAACTAGATCATGCTCCCGTGCAAAGCACGAGTCAACAACGAACACAATAAATTAAAAGCACGTTAAACTTGAAATATTGTTATTTTTTTAGTTTAGGAAATTTGTCGATTAAACGTTTCGGAACTTCGTTTGGCTTTGATTTCTTAGAATTAGATCAACGCCAAATCAAAACGACCACGCAATAGATGAGAACGGCGATTGAAGAAATATTGTGAACCATCACTATATCTCCTTCGGTTCTGCTTTGTTATGTTGTCGCTGCTTCTTTATGTTGCAGCAATTTGCTTATTATTGTCGTTACCAAAAACATAAACTTGAATGAAAGTAAATTAAATAACCATATGACTAAATTGAACAGAAGATGGAGGATGAAATTGGACTTCCTTTCTTCACTGTAGGAATCGAAATTCAATTACAAAATTATGGATGAAATTCAGTTCAATTCTGGAACTAAAATCTGAAGCGTAACGTAAAAACGAAAGGAACAGGGACTAAATTGAACCAGAACAGGAGGACAAAATTGAACCTCCTTATTTCATAGAAAGAACTGAAATCCCATTACAATTCCGTGGATACAAATTTTGTTTCAAACGGAATTGTAAAACGGGAGAAAAGCTAACTTAAGCTAAAATGACAAATAAGATGTTATGAGATATAGAATAAGCTCTGGTTGAGAAGAGAAAGAGAGAATTCACGTATGAGAAATGGAGAGACTAAGAACCGACCTGTTATGAGAAAAGAAGGACGAAGAAATTCCACATGAAAATAAATATTTCCATGTCATATTAATAAAAAGAAAAGTTTATTATGGACAAAAAATCAGTTCCCATCGGGCAACATTTGTAAGTTTATATCTAGTTATAAGTGATTCTTTCTTAGAATATTTGAAAGATTTTCTTTTATTTTAATTTGTTTTGCTACTAACACAACTCTGTTTTTTCTTTTTAGAGGATTACTCTCAATTCTCACGACGCACCACTCTCCTTTACAACATATATATGCTTATTGGGTATGTTTGAAACTTGTACCGGGTTGTGGTTTGGGATGAGAAGTTATATTCTTCATCTTGGTCCCATCTTAAATGGGATTTGAGCACATTGTCATAGTTTACGCGGTAAGGTTACTCAACCAAACTATTGAAATATGAAAACATATTTAATGAAAAAAAATTATCTGAAAGATTTTTTTTTGAGGGAATCTGAAAGATTATTTATAGTGTCACTGTTAATATAATTCATTTAACTCATGTCATTATATGAGAGAAAATTTCTTTTAGTAATGATCAATTTTGTTTTATTAATGTCTCCATTTTCGCTGCTTATATTGTTGATGTTATGGTTCGTTAAACCAAAAATATGACACCCAAAGCAACATTCTAATTCACATTTAATTATTAATTTATAGTTTTTCATATATGGGGTATATTTTGTTTTGCAACGGGTACTTACTTGTCAATAGTGATTTCGAACGCTAGAGGTCATGTGTATTCTACAACATTCAATCCCTTAACCATGATTATTGTTATTGTCACTGGTTTCTTAGTTCTTGGGAAGCAGATAGTACTTATAGAAATCAATGCATTTGATATTAACAAATCTTACGAAAAGATTTTTTAGTTAATTTAAAGAAACTAATTAAATATGTAATAACACAATTTGATAGGTATGGTGGTAATTATTTTGGGACTGTACTCTTTCATATGGGAGAAGAGAAAAGACGTTGAGAAAGAAAATGAGGCTGTTGTTGATACTGAATCACAAAGAATCCAAGTGTAAGATTACAATATTGCTGGGTTGGTCATGTACTAAATTGTAATGAAGAGTCATGTGATACCAACTTCTACTAAATTGTCTCGAACAAGTACAAAAAGATCTATTGCTTATTCATTGTGATGATGTCGTGACATTCAGGGCCCACCCAATGTCCTTTAGGAATAAATCGAAATTTAAATAGAGACCTTTTAAGTGCGTTTAGAGAAAATAAGACAGAATTAAGAAAAAAATTCATAAGTTCTCTTAATTGAAAGTAATTCTATATGATGTGTGTGAGACACTAATTAAATACGAGTATTAAAAAAATTCCATAAGTTTCTTCAATCGAAAGTAATTATATATGATGTGTGTCAGACTCTAATTAAATTTGAGTAATTAAAACTTTGGTTTGCCACATTGTAAGAGTATATCCTTTTTGCGCTATATATATATATATATATATATATATATATATTTGTGTGTGCGCATGCGTGTTGAAAATATATATTTTTAATAAACTATTTACTAATTTGACGTAGAAAAATATTTTCAAAAACAAAAATATGAGGCTTAAGACGAGGTTGAAAAAACTTGGGCCATTGCTTTAGTAGCAGCTCCCTTGAGCTGGCCCTGCATCTAGACTCCTTAAAACCAAAATAAAATAATAAATAATAAATAAGTTTTATTTTGTGATTATTAGAATGAAAATAATGACCAAAGAATGGACTACTTATTTTTTAAACTATGACAAACGAATGAGTTTATCGGAAAATACTAAACTCTCACAACATAACGTGACAAATCTAATGTTTAAATATTAGTTTCACATGAATAGGATTGCATTCTTACGAGGCTATGATTGATATGTGATGTAATTATGTGTTCATTTTGTTCACTCTTCACAACTCAACTCACGTAATTGCACAAAATCTTTTGATCGACTCACTTCACTGGTTGAACAATCTTAAGGCCGATAAAGTAATCACCAAAGCATTCCAACTTCTTATTAGACCTGGCCATAACTTCCAAAGTCCTAACCAAACAACCTACATCTAGAAAAATTCTCTTTAAGCACCTTTAATTGCTTATACTAGAGATGCCAAAATTGCACCCATCCGATCTTAATTTGCGATCTTCTAAGATCAGGAAATAAAACCCTATCTGCTCTAAACTCCATTTATTACAAGATCAGGACTTACATCCCGAACCCATGTCAGAAGTTAGGACTTGATACGTTCCCTAAAACACATTCGATAGAACCAAACATAAATTCTCTAAATTTCAACAACAAATAATTATTTTAACAACAATTAACTTGCTCATAATTCAACAATACATCATCATTCATAGTTTAACATCAATACATCAAAGATTTAAATTCAACAACAATACATCAAAGATTAAATGAGTGGTATTGAATTCTATTGTTGTTGAAATTAAGAATTAATAAGTAATTCAATCAAATATGTTTTACGCAACATATCACGTCCTAACTCTCGATCCAAGTTTAGGGTATAAGTCCTTATCCGATAGTAAACAAAATTAAAGGTGGATCGGATTTTATCTTTCGATCATAAGCGATCATGAATTATAGGACTCGACATATGTATATTTTTTTTTACATTTCGAGGTGCCTTAGAGCAATTAATTAAAGGTGCTTAAAGACCAATCCCTAATCTAATCCGTTTTACCCTCATACGGCGTCGTTTCACACACACCACTCTTCATTCATCTCCCTTACCCTTTGCAATTCCTTGTCATTGAAAATGATTGCCGAAGAGTGAAAAAATTTCCCAGTCACAAAAATTGCCAACTCTCACTTTCTCTCTCCTCAATTTTCTCACTCATCAAATCCATTTCTCTTCACTCCAAGGTACACGTGTTCATCAATGAAAACACTCTCCGATTCATTTTTTTGCATTTGATTTTAATTGTTCAAATTTTACTCTATCTTTATTTAATTCACCTTAATTCGTTTTGAATAATCAAGGGTTGTCTTCAAAATTTGATTTTTTTTACTCTAGATGTTTTTTTTGTTAGGATAATTGGAAATCTGCGTGATGATTACGAGGTTATGAAATTATGAAGTTTAATTATTATTTTTCTCAGCTCAGAAAGAAAAAGAATTGATTTTTAAATGTTTAATCTTGTGATTTTAACTGATGATTAAAAATAGTTGGTTTTTAGGTTAGTGATGTTATTAATTTGGTATTGGACTTGTGATTAAAATACAAGTTGGGAATTGAATGTTGATGTTTATGTTGGTTTTAAAAAAAAAGTGTAATTTTATAATGCTAATCATTATTGGTAGTTTGGTGCCTGTGAGTAGTAGTACTGAAGTGAGATTATTAGTAAGGTTAAGAATAGATTTGTATTTTTAATATGATATTTGCTGAATTATTGAAAGTAACAGGGTTTTAATTTTGAAAAATTTGATAACGCTTTTCTGGAAAGTGAAAACCTGGTTTGGGATGCTGCTTTCAGGGTGTATTAGTGAATGGTGTTAAAAAAAGGCAAAGTTCAGATTTATGAAGATAGATATTAGATACACAACTTTTGATTTAATATTTGATTGATAAAAAATTATGGCTTTTATCACCAGAATTATGGTAGCTAGTTGCATTTTGGGAGATTCTTCACCGAAATTTAGGGAAAATTATAGGTTTAGAATTTTTGTGTGCGTGTGTTATGGTTCCTGAAATTGAGAATGTAATAAATTGATAATATTAAATTGTTTATTTAATCAAAGGTAAAATTGATAGATTAGAACCCAATTAATATTTGTTTTCTTAGTACATAAAAGAGAAGGAAAAAAATAGAAGAAGACTAAGTCGAAAGACTTAAGCCATTACTCTTGAGAGTACCAAAGGGAGAGAGGAGAGACTTCATCATTTTTCTTCATACCCCTTAGTGATCATCATTTCTCTATTGATGCACAATCCAAGCTTCCTTGTATTTTTTCATGTTATTTCGAATCATAACCGCTTGGTAGGATTTATTGATCATAAAAGTAATTTAGGTAAATGTAAGAGTGATAAGAAGCTATACCGTTTTTAGTGTATGTTTGATTTCACATTTGTGAGAGGCAAAAGCGAACATAAAAGTGATTTTGACATGTTTCAATCTCAAGTGTAATTGCTTTTCCGAGTGGATTTGAAGTTTGTGATTTGGAACTTTAACCTCTAAACATTATTTGTAGCCTGAAATTGTTTGTTCATCACACTTTTACGTGTATGTTTCTAAACATACATCATTTTACATTCAAATCGTTTTTAACCAAAATTGAATTTTTTAAAATCAATTTTCGACACCATAAAACCAAACACGCAACGAAAGAAAAAAATTATGTATTATGCGTGTAAGGTGGGAAAGTTAAAATTAAGGAAGAAATTTGACGATAGTTCCTTTTGTAGAAACCAATATAACCGTATGACCAAAAACAACCATGAAGACTCTATTTCTTAGGAATAATTATGCAATGTTGTACTATTGCACCGCGTTGTTGATGCCAGTATTTGTGCTAAATACATTGTGGTTGCCATCCATAATTTAAGAGCAGCAGTATATATTTGCATGATGTTAATTTCTGTAATGCATCTGTTGCACATATTAACTTATCCAGGTGCCAAATCTTCATTCTGATATTTGACAAGTTCTTACCTATTTAACTTGCTGCATGATATACTGTGATTCAGATTTGTGTGGCACTGCAAATTCTCCAAGGGACATCGTGCATTTGAGTAACATTGCTCTTGTAACATAATCCTGATTGCAGAAGCCCTTTGAAGGGAGGACATAACCGAGGTTGTATTGTGTCGCAAAGAAACTTCCGATTTTCACATATTTCACAAGTCAAATTGTTCTCCGATGTCAGAAACTGACATGGCAGTTATTAAACCCGAGGTATGATATCTTTCTGTATAAGTGAATATATGGATTTTTTTTTTTTTTTAAACTATCTAGCCCAATTGTTAAATTTTGTTGAAGGTGTATTTTTTGATGGTAATGTTAACTTATTCCTTTGTCTTTTACTTATAAACAATTTATTCTGCTTTATATGATTTGTTTCACGTAATATTTGATGGCATCATTGGATGTACAAATAATTTCAATAGATTTACCATTCCGTGAACCATAATGCATTTATGGCTGTTTAAAGGTTCAGTGTTATATTTTTTCCCCATACAAAATTGAATCCCAATCCCTGTTTCAAAAATCACAGATTTTGAAACTGGCTGAGTAAGTTTGTATTCTATTTTTTATGTTTTATGTGTATTTGTTGACATTTGAAACTTGTAATTATTAGACGTGACTTTGTGAATACAGATTGTTACTGTGTTTTGCTTTTAAGGAATCAATTTAGCGCTGAAATGACTCTGGTCTAGCTTTCACCTTAATCTATTTAAGGATGGTGATTCTAGGGAGGGATATCTTTTTTAAAATTTACAGTTATCCATGCATGATCTGTCAATTAAATAACAGAGTTTTAAAGTTGAACCCTTCTCGCGTGTGCACACACAGGCACACATTCCAACTTTGTAAACATTAGATATGCAAAGCCATCTTGCCTTAGGGCTCATACAAATCACTACATTATATTCTCTTCGAATCCCTGAGTTTGCTTGGTAGTCTCTTTAATAGTTTATGTATTCTATTTTCTCTATGACTGTTGTAAATGGTTGTGCACTTGTCTTGTCTGGATTCAAAGTGTCCATTTTTATACTTTTAAACTTACCTATCATTGAAGACTTCTCTTTGTTTTTCTTTTGGTAATAAAACTGACACTATATTGGTATTTGTTTGTATATCTAGATGATGAAGCCTTATGTGTGGCTTCAAACTTCCGATGAATCAATCCAACAAGTGGAACAAGAGATTGCGATGTTTTGTCCATTTATATGTCAAGAAATATTACAAAAAGGCAATGGAACTTCCAAGAATTGTGCAGTATGTCTTCCTCAACAAGTCAGTCCTGCAATGTTGAGCTTAATTCTTGATTACTGTCGATTTCATCAAGTACTAGGCCGCTCAAACAAGGTTCTTCAATGCTCTTATCTTGTGTATTATATTCTAGACAAGATGACCCTAGTCTGAACAAATATCACAGGTTATCTCACTCGGTGATTTTCTTTTGTATAGGAACGGAAGGCTTATGATGAGAAATTCGTTAGGATAGACACAGAGAAGCTCTGTGAGTTGACGTCTGCTGCAGACAGCCTTCAGTTAAAACCATTGGTTGATCTCACCAGTCGTGCTCTTGCTCGAATAATTGAAGGAAGATCACCGGAGGAGATACGTGATATATTTCATTTGCCTGATGATCTTACAGAGGTGTCTGGTGCTTGTGAGAACTCTGTATGCCGATTATATTTTCTTGGATTTTCAATTTCCATTTCTCACACATTCTTATAATCCAGGAAGAGAAGTTGGAGCCCTTGAGAAACATAACTGATGATCCAAGGATAAGGCTTTTGAACCGCTTGTATGCCAAGAAGAGGAAAGAGCTTAAAGAGCGTGAGAGGATAAAGGTGCTACTCGATTTTTTCAGCACTTTTTATGTATTGTTTCTGTCAAATTTAATTATCATTTGTTCATAACATTTCTGTTTCAACTATTGCCAATGCGAAATGTGAAGATCAATGGTGTATGGCACCAACGTGGTAACGTCCTTAGTTTTGTGTCAGATGGCATGGTGTCACCATGTTGAACCAACACAACAATAGCTTGACAATGTTCATTTAGGACATACTTTGTTGGAAAACAGAAACCGACAACAAAAAAAAACCATACAACAATAAAAAGAAAGTGAACACTTATTAGCTCTTCAAGGTGAGTGAATATAAGGAAGCTATAAGTGCTCAGCCTTCTATACAAGAAACATAGATATAAAAAACCCTGGAAGATTTTTATTGTGAAACTGAAATTGAATTTTAGAAATTAGGAGAAAGTAAAATCTAAAAGAGGGCAACTAACGGTAGGTTCATGGAGCTGAAACTGTTAACATTGCGGGCTCTATGCATGATTGTAGACAAAATGAGATAGGATTTCTGATCTAATTGATGTTTTCGGCAACAGGACAAATCAAAAGACCTGATTCCCCCTTCAAATTTCAAGCTCTAGTTAAAAAAGAGCAAGATGAGCAATTTTATGTCATTTTACATTACCGTTCCTATTCAAAGATGTACCACGGACCATCGACAACATAGGTCTAGATGTATTGTTGTATCATTTTACATGCCCTAAATTATAAAAAAGTTTTGAAGTTGATCCATTTCATGTTTCAGAATGTTGAGGCTGAAGAAGAGCATGTAGACGAACGTTCAGTCGATGACCTTTTGTCTTTTATTAATGGAAATGATGGAGGTATTTTGAGCATTTCAGTTCTCATCTTTGTGCACTTATTGTTTTCATTTTGTAGATTGATTAAATTAATTGTGTAAGATATCATTCCTAATTTGTGCACTTTCTATTTAATGTTACTCCTTGGCCATAAGAAACCGTTTTTAAAAGACGAACATTACTTTCTATCTGATGTTATGAGGAGGCTCAGACAACCGCCCGCTAAAAATGACGTCATTGTAAAATTAAGAGGCTTAGTAGAAGCATTTTTAGATGATAAATTATTCACCAGTCTCAATTTTATGACAGACTAGGCAAAGTAGCGCTGGCAAGGACAGTGCAAACATCTGTCCCCTTTTCTATAAGACAAACATTTCAGTTTTCTTTAATATAATATCAGATAAATTGATATAAGAAATATATTTAACATCCCTAACTTTACGATCCCTAACTGGAATAATTTTTATATAAGGTTGTACTTACATCTTGACTGAACTCTGGATTATCAGGGCCATTACCGAAGGGTTATTACCGATAAATTGTTGTGGCAAATTTGTGGGCTACTATAACTAATGTCTTCAGATCATGGAAACTAGAAAAGTAAATAAGAAAATTATTTATAAACCAGATTAAAGTTAACTATTTATAAATACAAGTTTTTAAGTGGTGCCAAAGTTCGTTAATGATGTGCCAGTGCCCTTATATTGTCACATCATTTGGGATAAGAAATTTGTATGATTTTTGGGTTGTGTATAGCATTGCTAGTTGCATTTTAAAAATATTTGAGATTCTTTTAGGGTCAGACTTGTCTTGTATTTTTCTATATCTTCCTTTTTGACTTCCTGACTGGAGGTGAAGAATTTTGTCACAGATCCGAAGGGGATTAAAACTTCCAAGAATAAAAAGAAGAACCGAAGGAAAAAAGACCAACAGAAGAATTCTTCTTTGAAGGAATCATCTGTACCACATAAGAAGGTTGTTGTAAATGCTACTGTTTTATTTATACACTGCTAAATCATTTGGCACAATGTCAGTCATGAATGAACATAGAGTCTATTGGCTATCACTAAAAAATTAACTGTATACCGCCTTTCTTCCTTCTCTAGGAGGTAAATGGTCATAATATCAGACATCAAAGTTCAGAAGCTGATAGACCGTGTGAGACCTCAAGTTTACACCATACATACGATGATGCTATGGTTGAGTTCGATGATGATGACGACGATATAGATGATGATATAGATGATCCGGTATTAAAAGCAAAAATTGACAGGTGGGTCTATTTTCTGATTCAGTGCTTCACACTGTATTGTTTTTAAAATCTATTTTGTTTTTGTATTCTAGCCAGTTAGGTAGTTGTCGTCTGTAGCATCGTTGCATTTGTTTGCCACTATTTTTTTGGACATTAGAAAAACTATATTTTTTTCCTCTGCGTAGTCAGCAGCATGTTGAATAGATATTTTAAGGACTAAAACATATGCACAGGACAAGGCACTAGAATGATTAAACTTTATCCTTTTTTTTGGATGTTTAAGGAATTGAACATATAACTTCTGCAATCTGAGCTATAGCTCTAGTGGCAAGTGGTCATGACACTATTTACCTTCCATGTTTTTTACCAGGTCATTTAGGTAATAAAAGATTTCTCTTTGATATTAAGAAAAGTTTATAGGGCAGTTACATCAAGTGCTTCTAAGATGATGCATGCTAAAATTTATTTTGTATGTTACTTTGTGATGCAGGGAAGTGGAAGATTTTGCCCGCAGATTAAATTCTAACTGGCCAGAGAGAATAAAAGACTTTTTGTCATCCTCACAAGAAAGGAAGACGATGCTTTTTACTACCAATGGGAATGGCTTTCTAGGGCGACATACTTGTATGTTTCTGTGTTTCAGTATTTTACCTTTCTAGTTGAACTTCAATAATCAGTTTTTGTCTTGCATAATGGGTATTTTAGATCTTCAACGCCCCATTTTCCCTTTCCTTTTGAATCTCATTCTTGTTTCTTTTTTAACCTTCTGCATTCTGGTCTACTAGTTTTGATGATATGGTTCCAATTTTGGTTTTGCTATTTTCATATACTCAATGCGTGTTAGTATGTTCATGTAATCAAGCTGTGCATAGTCACAATTGTGTCGTACCATATCCTGTCAACCTGATTAGAGACCATACTGTGCTATTATTTACACACTATTGTTCTTACCTAAATATTTTGTGAATTTGGTAATTTCTGACTGGTCTATACTGTATCGAATAGTGCTTTATTCATTCGTATGTAAAGTCATTTTGTAATAAAGTACTTGGGTTAATTTCATTTGTTTCTCCTGTAGAAATTCTCTAAAATTCATTAACATAATTCCAACTATTATAAGTTATTCACAACTGTTGGAATATAAGAATTATGAAGTATTATATTATATTTTTACGATAATCTTTTTCCATGTTCAGGACTCTGCTTTCATAATGGAAATGAATCCTCCCCGGATGGCCATTGGCTTCAAAATTTTGAGAGATGCTGGCAAGCGCAAGCAGAAGGAAATTGTTGCATGTCAGTTGTTTTCTTTCTTTATTTTTGTTTTGTTCTAGGGAAATTTTAATGAGTAACCTTAGGACGCTTGTTAAGGATTCAAAATAAAGTATCAACAGAAAAATAAAGCTCCTCAAGTTTTTTTTTTTAAATGGATATTGTGAAATATTTTATTTTTCTTATTCTTTAACAAGTGTCCTTGGCATCTTTTGTTTTGTTTTGTTTTTTGCAGTTCACTTTTATGTCCCTCTTTCTTGTATATGGAATTCTTTTTCCCTCTTTCTACATTTCAATTTCTTTGAACAATAAATAGGAGTTTCAATTGTAATAGTTGAGTTTTTTGTCAAAAAATTGTAATAGTTGAGATATCGTGTGAATATGTGATCCACATTTACTTTAGAGTATTCATTTTTTTGGTATTGATTTGTGTCGGAGATATATCTCTCACCTTACAAGTCAATTTTGTAAGTATGAGTTAAACTAACATAAAGTATATCTAAAATCGATTGCACCACACGATGTCGGTCACTTGTGCCACACTGTAAAACCAACGTGAGAATGTAGTCTGACATTATAAACTGAATAAAATATGGTCTGACGTTATGTTTATAAGGTTGACACATCTCTCATCTGACAAGTTGAAAAGAAAAAAAAGTGTACAAATATTTTTAACTAACTTGAAATTGAAATCTACTTCACACAACAAAAATAACATGAATGGTTATTAAGGTTATTAATCATCACAATAATATTACATTACAATAGAGTCATGACTCAATAATAAACAACAGCTTCAGTGTAAGCAAACCTTTTATTAGTCTTCCCTGTTTTGAATCTTCTTCTGTGAGATCATTTTGCTTTACAAGACTTGGATTTTGAGAAGACTCTCATGGAAGCAAGGCCATCAACTAGAATATCGATTCTCAAATAATCTTCTGACCTCCAACTTGCTATCTCAGAAGAAGAAAAAATTGATGTTACATCACACAGTAGGTGATATATATTTCAACTCTCAGCTGCTGATTTGAAGTCCATGCTATCAAATCATTTGGCTGCAATTTTGTTACAATAATAATGTTACATATACACAATGTCCTAATGGTTGCTACCACTCTCCTATATAAACTAACAGCTAAGATACATATCTGCTGAAGATCAATGTTGGTTAATTGATTGGTTAACTTCTTGAATATGAGGACAATGCTTCTCTGGTTCTCCTCTTGTCCATAGAATCTTGAGATCACCTCTCTTCTTTCCCAATGACAAAAAGGTGCCTGCAATTATGATTTAAATGACAATGTTTCAGAAAATAAATCAGTTTTAATGTCATGCAATAACTAAATGTATGCTATGTCATGGTCACATGGCATGATAACACAATGACAATCAAGTTGTCTAAGAGATGTCAGCTGCATGGACCAATTTACAGTTTTTTTTTCTGTACACAAGGACCAATCTACATTATTGCCATCTATTGGAAACTAAACTCGGTAAAAGCATTTTACTTCTTTGTCTGCATCCATCCATATATGCAAATAAGAACTTATATTGTAACTCTAGCTCATTCAACTCAGCCATGCAGCGTGTTTATGTCGGGAGCTTCTTTTCCCACCCTCTATAGTTAGTTCGGAAGTATACTTCTAAGAAAACATTTTTCCTGCGCTCCAAAAGTATACTTTCGGACCAAAACACAGTTTTTCCCTGTCAAGTATGCTTCCAAACATCTACGTGGATTTTAAGAAAGCACGGGGAAGAAGGGAGAAGCTCTGGTTATTTTGTAATAAATGAGTAACGCGACAGATAGTTAGCACAACATTATTTTGGCACATCTTGCAGAATGATTCAACAAAATTTCATATTTGTTGTAATCTGTCCAACACAACTCTTCATTGGCTTGAGACCAAAATGTGAACAGATCATATTAATGGTTGAACCTTTGCATTGTTCATGCAAAGGCAACTTGAACAACCAAATAATACATTGAAGGCTAGAATGCCACCATATGTGTCTACTCTTTCAAATTTATGAGTAAGATGGTTATACTTACCAAGTGTAAATGGGACTATATAGAGCAAAGCTGGCTGGCCATGTCCATCCATCAAGTTTAAAGCGACATATGTGATGAGGAGACCTGCGTATTAAAATTCAACGAATAACACATAAGAGAAAGCCGATAACTACTATTAAAATTGAAATAATGATGGAAATTGCAGACGGAAAAATAAAACCGGTTATCAAATTTGGCGTTTCTAACACTTGGCAACAAAAATAGAATCATATTTTGTATTTTTTCGTCTCTATTTTAACTTTTGCTAGTAGACACCTCCACAAGTGACGATATAAATATAAGTAAACAGTATACTTTCACATTTTGTCATGAAAGTTATCCCAAAATCATGTGTATCATACCTAGACCATAAGCAGTCATTGCCCACACGAAGTATCCAGCTCGGAGGTTCTTCTTTGCCAGCCAATCATACCTGTGAAAGTAGTTGTCAATAGACTAGTTAAGTTTGCGAACCGTTAACATGATACAGTACAGTACAACTGTTTTCTCCATATACCTATTTTTTTTACATGGAGATCCTATGTGGAGATGTATTTTATGGACATTTGGATGAGCATATGAGTTTATTTTTTACATTAAAACGTAGGTAATTGTTTAGAAGAGCTTATTAAAATAGCTTATAATATGTTAATGAGCTGCTTTCAACTTATTTTCATAAGCTCACCGAGATAGATTATAGAAACGGCTCATAGAGAGCTTATGTCGTGTTTACGGTTGTTCCCTCTTCAATTGTAGAAACAACTTATACTTTTCTGTAGCAATAATAATAAGCACATATTGAATAAGTACTTGAAAAATATATCTACCCAAACATCCTCTTTATCATAAAAAACATAAGTAACACAAGGTGAATAGAAGGCCAGATAAATATATTGTATGATCAATATGACCAACCTTAGTGAAAATGCTACTACAAGTCCCGGTAAGATTATGTCCCCGAAACCAATGATACTGTAACCACCCCAAGGATCAAACAAACGTGGTAACTTGAGAAGCATCGGAATACCGTCTTCTCCACTCTTATCACCTCGAGCTACCTGTACAGAGAAAATGTCACACTAATTTTAAGGCCAGACTAATGTATTTGGGTTGGAATACCACTTGCATAGATTAATTTAGGAGAGAGAGCTTTATTAAAAACACTCACCACTATCATCACGCTCTCATGAAACCACCATTTAGAAACGAACACCCATAAGATGTCATATAGGAAAGCACAACTGAGAAGAACAGTCCCAACCTGATACAGAGAAAGAAGTATATGTGAAAGCGTCTTTCATAGTAAAAATCATTAGTATCAAGCAAAGCTATCGCATCAACATTTTGTCGGTTTAGCAGTTCATTAATGGCGCATTTTATTAAATCCAAGAGTATCACAATCATGTAAATGCAGAGATAGTGCCCTAGGGTTGACTTTGGAATCATACCTTTAGATTTGGTATGCGAACAATCTGAAGAACAGTAATGATCAACGCAATACCCTGAATGACAGTCATAAGAAATATAGATAACAGTATTAAAAGTCTATGATTTTGTTAACTATAAAAGATAAAGTGACAATAATATAACTATTCTTACTAGAACATCTTGACCAATCCACGCATATGATGCTTGTCGTTTAACCGCCCAAACCACCGCAAATACTATGCAGAAGGGAGTAACAGCAAGTGTAAGATACGGAACGGCTCCAAAGAACGGTATCTTCACATATGTTTGTGCAGGATGTTGAAACCATCTGAAACTACAACAAGTTTTCTGCCAATTCGGATACAAATAATTGGACAAACCACATAATCTACAGCAACAAACTTCAAGGATAAACGACTTACCATGATAATAGAGCCACCAAACAAGTTTGTAGACCCTGAAAGCATATGAACATACAAAGATTAGAGGGAGAGACAAACTCTAATCAACATGAACAAAGTCGAAAACAAGAGTAACTCACCTCTATTCCTCCAATGCAAAAAAGAACCACCAGAATTTCAAGAAACCAGAATGACATTAACTTGTACAGCATAACCAAGAAACAAGAAGCAAGCACGACAAATAAAATTGCTGCTGTAGTACTGATTTCCACATAACCACGAGAACCAACACTTTCTGCAACATATTCATCTGAAGCATCCTGCAACCATAAAGTTATCCACATATCAGCTACCAAATTAACGACTTTATAAATATGAGCAGAATACTCCTTTACATAAAAAACACTTTCCGACATTAAAAGAGAAGCAAAAGACACTTCCTCCTGGTTATTGTTTGTCTCTATTTTGCTAAAGAAAATATTTTTATCCTTGCGATTATTACATTCTTTCTTCACTCTATCTCTTAGTGTGAAAAATTGGCACGAAAAGAAACTAGGTAACCTTTAAAAGCTTCTCTTGCTCAATAGCAGCTTCTCTGGCAGTCCAAGCAGACCAATAAGAAGCACATAAAATGGTACCAACAGCCATAAGCCACAAAAACACTTCCGCAACATCAACCAATGGACGAAGTGGAGAATATAACTGTATGGACACTTAGGAGCAAGAATTGTACATGCAATAGAACAAAGGGTGTCAAAACATAAAGCAACAACAAATTACAACATTAGTGACACTTCCGAGAAAGTTGAGCATACCTATGGAGTTATTTTGTATGTGTCTTTCCAAGTTCAATCCAGCATCTTGTGGAAGCATAACAGCAGGTATTCCAATGTCAACATCAGTTTCATTTTCCTCACAAACCATCTTGAAAAGTTCTGTACAGTAACAACATACAATCGTTTCTTAAAATAAACACCATAGCATAAATTAAATATTCAACACATTGATTGGAAATTTCTCTGTTTAATCTAATAAGAAATAATGAATAAAAATATCCATCATTTTCGGCACCTATGATCCTGAAGATCACTAATTGACAAATGAAGAACAAAATATAATATAAGATCCCAAAAATCATTAAAATAAAAATCAGAACAGAACAAAAACACATAAAATACCTGTACGATAATTTATAATGAGAATGGCTGAAGCACCGGCTTCATCAGCTATATTTGCCTTGGTTGTGAAACTACATTTTCCTCGGTGCACCAAAATGATCTCATTGGTGAGCTAACAATATTGAAAAGCAAAACAAATAAATAACAGATTAATGAAATACTTTCAAATAATAAAGCTTTCGATCTGGGCAACTATGCTTCACAATTCGGTAAAGTTGCATTTGGAAAATTCTACGGTTTAGAAATGAACTCAAAATACCTTGTTCTTAGGCTTGCTACAACAATCAGGAGGATCAGCCATGACAACTCTAGTATGATTGGCATGTTTTTCTTTTGATTCCAATGTAGGACCAAATCTTGCACCGACACCAACATATTCGGCGTTTTCCACACCATCAATCCAAGTTGGGACTTTGACCTAACAAAACATTTTGTTAGCAACAGACCACATTTCATAGAAGTTTACTTCAAATTCAAGAAACCAAAAGCCAATACATTTGCAGATTTTGTTTTTTAGAGTCAGTACATGAAATATATTGTTCCAATTACCTAACTATTATTGCCTCATTCTTGGTTAAATTTTGGATACAAAAGGGAAACTATAGAAAGAAAATTTTAATTGAGCATACATCACACAAGGATAACATAAAGTGTAATTATTTTGATATAAGCTATAAGTTGCTTTCTTAAGCTATTTCAGAGAATCTATGAAAATAAGCTGAAAACAAGATATTAACATGTCACAAGCTATTTTCATAAGTTCTCCCAAATAGTCTCACAAGAACTTATATCAGTGTATAAGCTCATAAGTCAATTCAAATAGCCTTACAAAACTGAAAGCTCAAATCAAGTACCAAAAACAATTATAAAAGAATTAGTCCAACAAAACAGTCCAATTTTTCTTTCTTCAATTAAAAAATGATTTTTTACTATGATTTCCAAATCTCTTGACTGTTCCAACAGTTTCTAAGCAAGCAAAAAACAAAACCACACACACAAAACATTTTTTAAACTAGTTATACAATTCATATATGAAGAATAAAAAATTTGGTACCAGAACAAAGTTATTCTCACAACCAGGCCTTGTGGGAGCAACATCATCATGATGAACTATATCACCAGACAAAACCAAAGACACACCAAACAGAAACACATAAACTACAATATTACTATATATAACTCGCAATGAAACCATTCTAAGAATTAAGATTCTTGAATGAAAAAGTGAGGAGGAAGAATTAAAGAAAGCAAATAAAGTTTTTTTTTTATTTGTTTGAAGAGAAAATAAAGGAAGATATAGAGAAAGTTAGGAGAAGGAAGTGACGGTGGAGAGAGAAAAAAAGAGCAGAATCTATTAATGTTATTAATTTGGTTTCATAAGTTTTTGTTTTGTTGTTTGTACTATGTAGGAAGAAGGAAAAAACAGTGAGTGGTAACTCTTTGAATTTAACTATGTAGATTTTGTAGTGCAATGCTGATGATGCTCACTTGCTTGTGTCGGCCACGTGTTTTATTCTGTATGTTTGTGTGAATTTCTACTTTGGCTTGAAAATGAAAAGAAAAACTTTTATCATTGGACATATTCACTTGAATTGTGAAATATTGTGTTCTTATTTGTTTGTGATTTAGATAATAGTTTAATTTTTTTTTGTTTAGTCGTGTCTTCAATGAGGTCGGGGTGTGTTGTTACTCGTACATTCTTTCTTTTTTTAGTTATGGTTGAGTTTCAAGTCCAAATTCAAATTATGGTTTTTTTAGTCAATAGACTTGACTTAATATTAGTTGGAGTATTTGAGATAGTTTAAAATGTAACGGGATAATATAGAAGATTTTAGTTGATAGGAGTAATTGGAAGGAAATTATAGTTAGTAGTGTGAATATACTCTCTCAAAGACATAATACCATAAATGAAACATGACTAGCTTGCTCTAATTTTTTTATCTCTCATCTTCCTATTCACATATTATATCATATTTATAAGATATTCATTAAATAAACTTGAATCTTGTATCAAAAGTATTTTAATATATTTTATAGATTCGACAACTCAAGAACATGAGTAATAATAAGAGACTCTAATAAAATATTTTACCCATTAATTTTTCAGAAGTTGATATTTTATTTTCTACGGAAGAATGATTTTATTTTGAAACAAGAACAATTATTATTAATTAATGGAGTATCACTATCATTATAGAAATAAATTATTAAGAAAACGAAACATGTTAGATTAGATATAATAAGCAATAATCAACAGAATGGACAAGAAAGAAACAAGGGTATCAAGACTTAATTGTTATGTTGCTGTCGTGTCGTACGGTGGTCCTTGAAGTAGTTGCCCACTTTCTTGGGCGTTTGTTTGTGAAGGAAGGAAGCCATGTGGATTGTGGAGCACTATTCAGTTTTCATCCCACCACTAAACTAGTGACTGCTAGCACAAATTACACTGCCAGAACAAGTACATCTTCAGGTTCTAAATGTAAAAGAAGATTTTATTTTCATGTTTATGAGATATTTTAATTTAATTTTACGCGGTCAACAAATACATACTATCTTGACTTTTTCACATTCCTAAAAAAATGAACAAATTATTATTCTTATTTTAATTGCTATTATTTTTTTAGAAGCTAAAATTAAATATATTAACCACAACTTAGTCTCTCAAGTACAAGGTGTGCCAGAGAAGAACTAAGGTAGAAGAAATGTTTGTTACATCAGGTTAACAATGAAAAAAGCCATAATGCAGACATGCTTAAAATACACAAACTAAAATAAATTAAGTGATAACTCTCAAAGATAAAAGTGGATGAAGTCACCACATGTGATAATTAAAAGCAAAATTAGAATGATTTGTCTTCGACCACCACAAGGATTGGAGCTTAACTTTATCTATAAGTTGAATGATTGAATCCCCTTTTGTTGGAAAACTCTAGCATTCCTGTCACGTCAAATAATCCAAATGCAAGAAATCCAAATTAAGTAAAAAGCAGAACAAATATTTTTTGAGAATAAGAAGGTGATTCTTTACTCGAGCTAGTGTACCTGAAACCACTCTGAGCAAATTATAAATTTCATAACAAATTTGTCCAAAATAGTCACAGGTCAAAGACAGATGATCATATTCCTCTTGTGAGCCGCAACCTCCTGAGCAAAAAAAAAAACGTATTTAGTTGAAGGATCCTTCGCCTAATTAAATTATTGGTTGTTGGAAGGCGCTTTTGCAAAAGACGTCACACAAATATGTTGACTTTTAGAGGAACCTCCTTGTGCCAAATAAAAGTATTATGATCATTGTTTGAAGGTTGGTCTCTTGATGTTAAAAAGTTGTAGACGCTGGTAATGTTATATTTTGAAGAGGTGTAAAATTGTCAAATCCACGTGTCATTCATTTCAGCCTGCAAAAAAATTGGTAATAAAATAGCACAACAATTTCTCCACAGTTCTTCTTTCCAAGCCAACAACCTCCTACATCATTTCTGAGTCTCTCCTCCTTCCTCTATCCTAACGAAAACATGTTTGCCACAATTGCTAATTTGTTATCAGAAAGATAAATAAGATGACTGAATCTATCCTTCAAAATTTCTCCCTCCAACCAAGGTTCCCACCAAAATAAAGTCCACTCCATCCCCACCTCACAATGTATATGATATGTAAACCAACTATCAACCTCCTCTCCATCACCTATCTGAATACTAAGAAAATTATTCTACCACACCGAAGCTAATCTCCCCCATCACCTAGAGATCCGCCCTCTACACCACAACGCGCTGCTAAAACTCTATACCACAAACAACATTTTTTCTCCATCAACCTCCAACACCATTTGTCAAATACAGACCGATTAAACTCTCTAATCCTCCTGACCCTAAACCTCCATCCTCTTGTTTGAGATAAATAGTGTTAATTGCTATTATTATTATACAACATATAAAAAAATGCATAAACTGAGAATTTTTAGTCAATTTTGTTTTTAAACAGTAAAGTGAGTAATATCCACAATAAAAAATAAAAAAATTATTATACAACATATATTATTAATCTTTCATTTTCTCATTTTATTAATTATTCACTTTAAAGAATTCAAATCTCGGTATTTCACTCTTCTGCCTTTAGTTCACAGTAACAATTCTTGATCAGAATGTTAGTTATCTCATTTAATTTTTTTAATATAATAAAAAGTAATTATATTCTTCAATTTTTCATTAGAATTTGTTTCATTGGAATACAAAGATTGATGAGAGAATGAAACTAAACTTCTAGAGTAGAAAAGCCTCTCATGTGGGCCGTGGTGGACTATAACTACTCACTGTTATATCAAATAGCCCAACTAAAACTTATCATAATCTCTCTGCATTGTATCTGACTTTCCACTTTCCATTTCTAGAGGGGCAAGGATGAGTAGATTTGAGAAGGAGGAAGGGGGAAGATGCGTTGTGGTATGCACCGTTTGCAATGAGGATGAGGGATGTATAATGTGTGGAGGCTATTTGAGGATTAGATCAATCTAAATATTCATAACTATGTCTTACCATACCATGGACCATATACCAACATAGTTTATTATGTGATTACTAAGATGATATTAGGATCAAAGAGATAAGATTCATTTTTTTTTACTAGAGATAATTTACAAGACTCATCTCATATGAGAAATAAGTTTGATAGCTCGATAATAAGATGTATTGATCTAAGGGTTGGAATAATTTTATGATGATGAATGAACAAAGGATAATTTATCTTTTCATGTTAGAAATTTTTTATGTTTACTTAAAAAGAGAAATGTTAACTAGTACGTCTGGGGCCGTGGTTAATTAAGGACCTTAAATGGTAATTCTTTATAACAGTTTGTGTAATCAATGCATTGAAAATTTTGATATTTTTAAAGAATAATTACTTAATTTAGTCTGCTTAAAGAGTGTCCCGAGGAACTCGTTAACGAGACTCGATCAGCAACAACATTAACCACAACCATGTATATACATATACACAAAAATACTGTTTTGCCATGTACACTGCATATGTTACAATATGGCATAAAAAACTGAGGGAATAAACAATTTGTAATCACAACTATTTCTGCTAGAAACTTAATATATATAAACATGCAGAGCTAGTTACAGTTTAATCAAAATGAGAAGACAAAAAATGGCAGGTTTTTGACAAGTGACTATGAAACTAGTCATGGTTTGCATAGAAGCTTAGAATTTGTCCTTTGTGAAGTGTCATAGCCACTTTCAAGTTGTCCTATTAAGCTGTTTATCCAAACAGGACTTAAGTCCAAAGTTTTTTGTGCCACTACAAGAAGCTTTCAGTGGTTCCAACACCCTCCAACCTTCTGAACAAAGCTCTGGCCTACTCTTTTTGTTCATATCACAGCACCTCAAAGCGAAATGAACTAGCTTTTCAGCTTCCACAATAGGCCAATCTCCAGCCAAAGGATCCAAAAGTGATTTCACATTTCCACCAGCATTATTCAATGCATATAACACTTCATTCTTTATTCCTAAAGCTGGTTTTCCAGTTATCAATCTCAACAAAACAATTCCAAATGAATAAACATCGGACTTCGAAGTAAGTTCACCTGTACCGAAGAATTCCGGATCCATGTATGCAAAAGTTCCCTTTGCAAAACTAGTGATCCAAAACTGTGTAGTACTATTGTTACTAGAAGAATCGTTTTGACAAGATAATACACGACAGATTCCAAAGTCGCTAAGCTTGCTTACAAGGTTTGCATCAAGGAGAATGTTGGAAGGTTTTAAGTCACCATGGACTATGCTGTGAGGTTTATTGGAATGGAGAAATATGAGAGCAGAACATAGTTCTGTCGCAATGCGAATTCGAGTCTGCCATGTTAATGGAGGGGAATTATTTCCATTGCGGCTGAGATGATCTTCAAGGCTTCCATTTGGTAAATACTCATAGATAAGAGTTTTTGATTCTTGGTTTACTCCTATAAGTGTGATAAGATTTGGATGCCTTAACTTGCTCAATACTTCAACCTGATACAACAGAACCAAAAAAAGTGTCAAAATATAAACTTGTATCACCTTAATGATCTTGGACTAGTAGTTAAGCTCAAATGCATTTGATAGAGCACATAATTATATCCTTCCATTAACCAATTCTCTTAAAATCTTGAGATTTAACAAGTCCCTTGTCCATGAAGTAAGAGTTTCAACTTGTAACCTAGAGGGGCGGAGTTCAAATCTCCACAAAGACAAATTTAAAATAATCATTAATGCCACTTATTTCATATGATGAATTCAACCATCCACACAAAATATATATGCTGCTAGCCATAATAGGATAATAATCTAGAAAACATTAATCAAACTCAAACTATCTTACCTCCTGTTGAAATTCTGAGGGTCCTTGAGTGCTGTTGGGGCTCAACATTTTTATAGCCACCTCAGTGTGACGGAGGGTACCTTTAAATATCTTTCCGTATCCACCTTCACCAATCTTTAACGATGGATTGAAGTTACATGTTGCTTCTTCAATCTCTGAAAAAGAAAACTCTGACAAAAGTTGAAGGGAATTTGTTCTTGATGCTTCACTAATCTGATTCTCCTTTGATGACTTGTGATCTAAGGCAAGTTGGAGTTCCTTATTGACTTTGTTTAATTTGCTTTTCATGTTGTCAATTTCTTCTTTCGCTTTCTGTAGTGCTTCCTCTAACTCTTTCCTTAGTTTTACCTCTTCTTCATACAAGATTATGGTGTCTTTAGTCTGTATATTGGATTTTTCAAACATTTGTATCAAGTTTATTTCAGCAGTAACATAAACATTTCCAGTAAAAAAAAAGCATCGACTTAAACATGATAATCTATAGTTCTACACATTGTACAAGTGATAAAAACTCAATAAATAATGACCACATTTACCTTGCGTATAGTATCAATGACATCTTTTTCAGCTTTGCGACGCCTAACAGTTTCTTGATATGCATCCCACCTAGCCTTCTCAGCCTCCGCAATAGCCTGTTCAAGTTGCTCATAGACACTATCGTCCATTCCTCTATCCTGCTAGTGTTCAATCGCAATGTACAAAATGTTATCATAATATTGCTAATGTCATTCAAACTTATAACAAGTATAGAGCTCATTTACTTTGCAAAAGCATGCAATGCACCACGTAGAACACAAATATTCTTAAAGAGGAAAAAAATGTGTACCAGCACACTAGGAGGTGATGAATGACAAAGATTTTCCTCTTTAATACTAGATAGGTAACGCATTTTCAAGTCCAACAAACTCTCATTGCCATCACTAGTCAAATTTGGGGTCAATGCTGTTTCAAATGATGAAAACCGTTCTGAAGAAGAAACAGATGATGCCATGCTCCTTCCACTTTCAGATGCAGAGCCAATAGATCTTACTCTATGATGATGTAACTCTTGATCATGTGAAATTGATCTAGATATCAAGTGAGGTGAGTGACCAACTTCAGAGTTTTGCATTTGCTGCACCAAAGAAGATGCGCCCTCTACTCTGAAGTTTTCCAAACTGCAATCCCTGATTTGATTAATTGATACTTACATCAGTACACAAGATAGTATAACCAAGTACAATAACAGTACTGTGGAGGTGTCAGCTCAGTGGTTAGGGTTTTTGACCTTGTAAAATTCTTCGAGTACGGTTGTAAATAATCATTAGTATCACTTTAATTAATAATAGATTACCTATTCCTCAATTTTTTTTATTTAAAATAACACATTGAGCACATGAGCATTCTTAGGAAACTACAAAGTTTTAAACTTCCAACCAAAATTATGATTATCTTCATGTAGTGCAACAATGTTCTTTTATGCATCAGCATTTATGGTGCAACATACCTTGTCTGTATAAGATATCCTTTGCAGATAAACTGTATATGACAAGAAGGTGGAGCTTGTTCACATACATAGATGGCTTTCTTAGATCTAAGATCTGTCATTCTCCTGCAATGTCAGGCAAGTGAACTTATTGAAAACAATATCTTGATATCACAGTCACTAATAAGAGATTTGAAAATATTCAAGCAACACTAAAAAAGAATTTAAGAAATAAAGCAAGGTTTAGCAAGATGACAAATTGATATAAATTTCTAAGGGTTATGATTGATTACTCCATGCATGCAGCCAAAACCCTAGTTGGGAATATATGTAAAGAGGGAGAGATCATAATTTCTAAGCTCCACAGGGAAGAAGGTCATCAAAATAGCAACACAAAAATGTCAAAACACATAACATTGTCTAATAGAAAAAGATCACAAAGTCAAAGAACAACAAGGTCTTATTCCACTAAGGGTCTACTCGGATTGGTTTATTTGAGTTTATCTACTATCAAAATCACTTGTGAGACTCTCTACTCGGATTGGTTTTTTAACATGTAGACGAAGTGACAGACACCACATAAAACTCACACACACAACTGTGAAAACTCGGTTCAAACTAGGATGAAGGTATTCAACCTAGCAATATCTGCATTGTCAGTTGACTAGGTCTTACAAACTTTATTTTATATTTTGTTATAAAAATAGATTATACATAACACTTAGATAACACTTAGATGTTAAGTCCTTAGTTAAATTGTTTATCCAAACAGTAGGGTCAGTTACTATAATAATGTTGAATCATATAACATTATATATCATATCTACATCAAATCATTGACCATAATTTTGGACTTGTGGAGTCTACCTAGAATGGTACTTATCAGAAGCTGCTCCCATTACAAGATTTTGTATGTTATATCTGGAGATGAGTTCTATAATTCCTTTTTCAATGCAATCCATTTCAATGTGCAATTTAGTTGCTGTCACCTGTATAAGGAAATAGATTATTCAAATAAGTTTTGAAATGAATGCTGCAAATCAATCACATGGAAATAGTTATGACAAACAATAACAATTACCCCCATCCTTTGACAGATAGCAAGATAAACATCAAGAGTCTTATGCATGTCTTGACTTTCAATTTCCCTATATGCTTTAACTTCTTGCTCTGTCAATGCACTTGCTGGAAATTTAGCACCCACTATAAACAACCAAATTAACAAGTTAATAGAATAGTTTATGCAACTGATTCAAGCTTAATTTATTTGTTCATAATAGTTTTTAAGTATTTTCGTTTTCAGTAAAAAATATTTTTTTTTTGTCAATTTATATTTTTTAAATTCACTTACATTCAAAATATGAAAGAAAAAAAAGAAGATTGAGACACTTGTAGGTTTTCTTTTTTGAAAGGAGACACTTGTTAGTTGTTGCATACTCCAGCGTTCAATTATAATAATTATAAGAAAAAGAAAATTTTATATTTAGATATCTCAAATAAAAGTAAATTTGACTAATTTCACCATAGTTTTAAAATTATGTCATTCATAAAATTCCCTTCACAGAACAAGGTCTCATAAAATACAGTTTTTAAAGTATAAATACATTTTTTTATTACATTAAGAAAATCAAATATAACTAGCTAACATGCTTAATTTGCATAGGTTTAAGCATTTTTTACTTTAATTGAAACCATAATAATATAGGTTAGCTCCCCTAAAAAAATATATAGCATAGTTTTATTTTTTTACCAAACACATAGCTTAGATAATCGGTTAATTCTTCTAATTTACAACTAATCAAATAATAGTTGTGATATTGATAAAAACAAATAAAAAATTAGTTTTTTTAAGGGAGAAAAAAACAGTTGTGATAATATTACAGCTAAATTCGGTATTAAAATCATTGCTACAATTAACGACAAAACATATATGCCTATGTTTCGGAAGAAGGAAAACACTCATCACATAGGAAAAAATGTTAAACTCCTTCTGGTGGGGTCATAATTTAGCGATTTCTCGAGGACTACACTGGTTATCTTGGGAACGCCTTTCAGATCCTAAGGTGTTTGGAGGTATGGGTTTTAAGGGTCTTAAGGCATTCAATATGGCTATGGTTGGCAAGCAGGCTTGAAAGTTGGTTTCTACTCCAGAGTCTCTAATCACTCGCTTACTCAAAGCTAAATATTTTTCTCAAAGTGATTATTTTGGAGCTAGTATATGCCATAATCCTAGTTATGTTTGGCATAGTATATGGAGTGTAAAAGATGTGATTTGTCGAGGTTTTCAGTGGAGTATAAGCACAGGAGAACACATACCAGTTTGGGATCACCCATGGCTCGGTAATTCTTCACGAATAGTACCGTCTACTCATTTTCATTTGGAGTAGCCATCTATCACTATTTTTGACTTGTTGGTTACACCCCAAAAACAATGGAATATGGAGTTAATTAATGCATTTTTGACAATGCTACTACTAGAAATATTTTTAATACTCCGTTACTCCCTTCGGTGACTCATGAGGTGCCTATTTTGAAGTTCAAGAGGGATGGTGCTTATTTAGTTAAAAGTGCTTATAAGGATATTCTGAATCATGATATGGCAGTTGTACACCATCGTGTACCATGTCATTGGAATTATGTTTGGAGTTTAAAATTTCCCCTGAAGGTAAAGAATTTTTTGTGAAGAGCTTGCCGTAATTGTTTGCCTATGAGAATTCATTTGTAATCAAAAGGAGTTCAGTGTACTGATAGGTGTGCAGTGTGTGATGATTTTGGTGAGGATAATACTTATATGTTCTTTATGTGTAATAAAAACATGCTATGTTGGCAGCGTATTGTCTTATGGATCCCTTTGATGGCTGTTTTTGATATTTATGCAAGCTTTCCAACCAATGTGTTTACAATCTTACAACACCTGGATCAACATCAAAAGCAAGTTTTCAGTGTGACCATCTGGGGTATATGGAAGCATCGAAACAATAAGGTATGAAACAATCTTACTGAAACAACTCAAGTTATTTATGCTCGTGCAGTTCTCTTCTTATTAGTTGGAGGAATGCTCAGACTATTCGTCATCCTATTCCTCAGCCTCCCACTACTCCGAATGATTTGGAGTGGATTAAACCAAGTCCCGGCAGGTTTAAATTTAATGTCGATGCGTCCTTTTCTCAAACTCTAAATCGGGTCGACATTGGTGTGTGTATTCGAGATGATGAAGGTCGTTATGTGTTAGCCAAAACTGAATGGATGACTCCGCTCCTTGATATGAAATTGGGTGATGCTTTAGATTTATTATCAGCAATGTATTGGGTTCGCCATCTGCAGCTGGGTATTGTGGACTTTGAACTTGATTCCAAAGTTGCGGTAGATAGTCTTTATGGTAGTAATGTGGCGTCTCTAATTTTAGCACAGTGATAAATGATTGTAGACGCCGGTTAGCTTCTGATTTAGCAACCTCTGATGTTAGGTTTATTCGGAGACATACCAACAAAGTCGCTCATAGCTTTACTAGAGTGGCTTCACGTCATGCTAGTTTCCATATTCATATTAGGATTCCATCATGTATCTCTACTATTATTATGAATGAAATGCAATAAGTTTCTTCTTGTCGATATATATATATATACACCTTTGTTCCTTTTTTAAAGATCGTTTGAGTACGAATTTAACTTTTTAATTTATCTGCCGTTTTGATAGTTTAAAGGGACAATTTGAAAAATTCAACTTTGTTTTTTTTAAACAAAGTTTGTTTTTTGTTATTTGTAAATTTAAACAAAATTTGTTACCTATAATAATGGTTCCATAAATAGTTGAAATTCTATAAATAAGATAAGTAATATTGTTAAAAGTTTCAAGTGAAAAAAAAGAAGATTTGTACCATATTTAGACTATTGACATCTATTTGTTGTGGACAAGAGATAGAATGTGTGAAAAAAATAGAAATGTGTTGGAGAACGCGATAGTAACTAACAATTATTTGTTATGAGAGAAAGATGTCACATTAAATTTATTGAAAAGAAAGGGCGTGTCTAAAAAAATATGAATTTATTGATAGATTAAAGTTAGGGTATAATAGGAAGAAAACAAAAGCTTAAAAAATTCACTTCTTTAGTACAATGTTACTATTTTAGTAAGACATTTAAAAAAGAACGGATGAAGTACTTCATTCATCCTTTAATGTAAGTATTCATTTCATGAAGGCGAGATGATACTTATAAAAAAAAGATTGAGTGAGTATATATCTATAGTTAGTTAAATATTCAAACAAACCCCAACATCTGAGACAGCTAATTTCTAGGTGGGAGGATAGATAGTTTAGTTGGTTAAGTTAAGAAATTAAAAAAGAGTTAAAGAATTAAAAGTTCAACGTTCAAATCATAATGAATGAGAAAATCCTGATATGACAATTAATACCGTAGCATTTGAGATTCAAAAAGAATTATAATCTGTAAGTATAACTTTGTTTCTTACAAGAGTATGGCCAAGTTTTCTAAAAAAATACAAGTAATTAGATATTTTAATCTCTTTCGAATTGCGTTTGATTTGATAAAAACAAAAGGTCGTATAATTTTTTGTATCATATTTGATTGAAAAACTAAATTTATATAAAACAGATAATAAGAGGTTGAACAAAAACAAAAACTTTTATCCTGCCTAAATCACGAGACAACTTTTTGTCCATACATCCGTCAAAAATACAAAAATATCTTTATTTTAACATAAATATTTTCTATCTATTGGTATAACATATTTCTATCTCTTTTTTACTTCTTTCTCTTTACGTATAGTATATTTCTATTTTATCATGTACTATCATTCTCATCTTATACTACTATATCTGATACTATTTTGTCAAATAACAAAGACTTACACATAGGGATCTTAGCTGCTGGAACGTGCACATGAAGAATGCAAATGCTCTTTCCTCCAGAATTTTGTATAGCCCATATCACATTTAATTTGCTATCTTTCACATCTTTAGCCACCGCCACATAAATTGTATCCTTAACCCCACTTGGATTAACCTCTTTTACAAGTTCTCTCCTTGAGTTCATAGAACTCACCCGTTGTGAAGTTATAGGCAAATGAGTCACCAAAGCCATGCAACAAGTTTAGAATGGTTGGAATTGATTATATGAAAAGTAAGTTATACCACAATTAAGATAATTGATAACCAAAATATTTCTAAACTCTGTGTGAAATAGAATTCCCACTCAATTAAAAAAAAAAAAGATACTTAAGCTTTTTTCTATAACTAGAATTTCCATCTACAAAACCAACATGGGATTGGAAACTCAAATTGTCTTGTCTAACTCACTTCACATAAAACAAAAATACAACATGTCAATTTTCATGGAGATGAAAAGTGAACTAGTGAAAAGGATAAGGCTTTTTTAATATTCTGCAGGTGTTTGTGTAAAGAGGTTTTTTATCCTCTTTTAGAATAAGGAGAGGTAGAGAAAGTAGAGTACAAATAGAAGAGACAAGGAATATAATCATTAAGAAGTAATGGATTCTAGGAAATTACATGAACAACCTTGTGGTTCTTGTGGGCTCTACTTTGACAATAGTGTGGCTAGTTTTTGTTCTTACTCTTTTCTTCTTTGTTTCTGCTTTCCTTGGCTCCTTGACTCCTTCGTATGAAGTTTCGAAGAAATGGAGTTTGCAAAAGTGAGTCAAAGATAACGAAACTAAGAATCAATTTTGAGAATATTCTACTTAATTTCATTTGTTTTTTTTTCTTCTCACATCGGATCTCAAAACTTGATTCGTTACGTTGTGAGCGATGAAAATACATGACTTTTAATAACTTAATTTGTTACTCGATTCTTCTTAAATTAGATGTCTTTTTACTATTTTTCGTCTCAAACTATTTATTCATTATATAAACGAAGTGACAAACTCTACTTAAAACTCGTAGATATAGCTATAAAGTAAGTTCAAACATGGTTTTTTTTACAAGAATTGTTTAAGCCAACAACGTCAACATTTATAAGTTGAGTTTAAAACCTTACGAACAAATCGTTCAAGTCTTTCTATTCTTTTTCAATGTAAGTATATAATGGTAACCTAGATCGTGAGGCGATTGAGAAAATATAAAAAGATATAAAAAGGTCCAATTTGTGGATAGAATATGTGATCAGTTACTCTCACAACAAATATTTTATTTTTAGAAAAGTAAATTTGTATTAGAACATGTGCATTTAATAATAAATATGTATTTTTAAAGTAAAAAATTGTTGTTATTTGATAAAAAAAATTAATTTGTAGTTAGACAAACCTTAATTAAAAATAAAACTATTTAATGAAGGATAAAAGAATCTTTTATACAATAACTACAACTTAAAAATTGTGTAATTTTTTTTTATAAATAAGACCAATTTATTTTAAAGTTTTTTTGTTATAATTCGATGAGATATAAAAAAAAAAAGAAAATTATTTAAAAAAACAATGAATGACGGTGGACTTGAGATTTTTCTTTTTTGAAAGATGTAGAATTCATTTTATGGTAGGATATAGAAAGAGGCGGTATCCATTTGATGGTAGGGTATATTATGGAGTATTTTTTGTGTTTATCTTTCATGAAGTAGAGTCCATAAATCCCTCAAAAAAATTAGAGTCCATAAAATTATCACGAATTAAATCAAATCAACGGCCATGAGACTGGAGTACGTGTATCACAAATAAGTATCTAGAGAAAAACCAAAGTGCGTGGGGCTGACATTTGTCCAAGATATTTATATGCTTAAAACAAAAATTGCCCACTATATACTTCATAATCCAGTATCAATCAATTATAAATAAAAGTTCATTTTTTATATTCGACTATCTTATTTTGTATATAAACTATCTGATCTGTTTGGTGAGGAATCGATGGAGGCAACAAAAAGTGTTTTAGTATGATGGCTGACGAAGTCTTCGCGATGGAACGAAAGGTGCATGCAAGAGCATTAACATTCCAACGTTCAAGTTAGTGTATGAAATGAGATGAAATATGTAAAAAGTATGAAAAAGTGAATCATAGCTTAGAAGATCATTGAGAGATACGTGTACGGTTTCTGATGCACGGGGGACATGCTTAAGTGGGGTGACGTGCACCAGAACTAGCAAGCTCCATTAGCTGATGCGCCTTAATCTGGTAGACTTTTGATCCACGTGTCATCATTGATTCGCCTTCTGGCCGGTCCAAAACAAGATCAAACATCTTAGTTATTGAATAAATTTAAAAAGTACTCCTTCTGTTTTAGAATACATGTCGCTTTTGGAGAATAATTTTGTTTCACTTTACTTGTCACTTCAAATTTCAATGCAACATTAACTACCAGTTTATCAATAATATCATTACCTATTTTTTTATAGAGAAATAATAAAATGAAATAATAAATAAGTAAGGGTATTATAGAGAAAAAAAAACATAAAGAATTACATAAAAAATAACAAAATTTATTTGATTTTTTGATATGTGTAATTTCCTCAAAAACGATGAGTATTGTAAAACGGATGGAGTAAATTTTTGTTTATAATTAAGACCAGAAAGAGTATTTAACAATTTCTTTTTATAAAATCTCTTGCATGAAAAATATATTTATTACTTACTCTGTCTCGAAGTAAATATCTCATGTGTAAAACAAAATTATTTCTTTTGGGTTTTAAATACTTGCTCCGTTTTAAAATACATGTCCAATTTTTACAGTGTGCATTATTCACTTGACTTACTTTGACCATACTTTTTAACTAATGTATAAATACAAATATTAGCATGTAAGATGTTGTTCGATTTGTCTCGACAAATATTTTCAAAATATTAAATTTTTATAATTTTTTTCTTTAGATAATTAAAGATATTAACGGTCAAAATTGTGTATTGACATATGTGAAGTTGTTGACTTGATCATGTATTTTGAATTAGAAGGAGCAGAAGATATGCTAACTTTTTGACACACAATAGACATGCTAACTTTTGGGTAAAATGACAATTCATACCCGTATTTATTTCAAAAGTTTAAAAAAAACAAAAATAATTTTCCTCTATTAACCATAAAGGCATAATATAAATGTGTTTAATTTTTTTTTAGGAATAAATGTGTTTAATTAACACTCCTATATTTCTAAATAGAGTCATGCTATTTAGAGCGAAAGATTTTATCCTGAAAGTGTTTCGAATTGATTTTCACGATTAATTCTGCAATTAATACAATAAATGGATGGACAAGATACAAGGTGATTTGGTGATGCGGTTACTTTTACACCATTGTGATATATGTCGGGAACTAGGGTGTTCGTGGTGTAGTTTGGTTCAGTTTTGAGCATAAAAGTCATCCAAACCGCGAGATAAAAAAGCATGCGGTTTGGTTTGGTTCGGTTGACTTTTAAAAAGTCATCCAAACCAAACTAATGCGGTTTGGATTGGTTCGGTTAGTGCGGTTTATCGCGAGATAAAAAAATATTACATTAACTCTAATATTGCCAACTTGTTACAAAATAAACATATGACATTTTATTTTGCTGTTTACATGATAAAATATGACTATACATGAATTGCATAGATCCTAAACTTTTATTTTCAATACCAACAATATATTGTTCTGCCTTAATATAATTGTATAGATCCTAAACTCATCACAACATATATAGACAATACATAAAGTTACGTACACATTAATAGCTAATCAGATTAAAACCAAACAAAATTTATGTTAAAATAGGTAAAGTTAAGAAGAAACATAAGCATGAAACAAATTATTGCGAAGAAAAGGAAATAAATTCATCATTGGAAATGAATTGAAGGAGATGGAAAGGAATTAGAATCGAATCTGATGGTGCAACAATGGAAAAATTGAATCAAAAGAGATTATTCTTGGGCTATGTAATTGGGCTAGTACAAGTTTAAGTAATATTGATTATTCTTGCGGTTTGATTTGGTTTGGTTCGGTTGATGAGATGTAAACCGCAAACCAAACCGAACCGCACGGTTCAATTGCAAAAGTCATCTGAATTCATCCAAACCAAATGCGGTTTTTTGCGATTCCGGTTTGCGGTTTTTCTATTGGGTTTGTTCGGTTTTGAACACCCCTATCGAGAACACATCTCTTGGGTCAAATAACATTGGAGCACCCATATCCATACCACTTAATTTGATGATATAAATGGACCCCACTTGATATAATATATTTCTTCACACTTTCTAATTATTTAAACAATTCAACTACATTTTCTAAATATTCATACCACTCATCCAAAATGGATCCCACTAATTGCAGAATAACCATTCACAACCAAAGAAGTATGTGTTCTTTTTAGTTGATATATTATTTTATTCCAACACAAGTTTAAGACACGGTGGTAGTAGATTGCTAGGGTAGCCATTTTAAAATTGCTTTACAAAGGCAAATATCAATACCTTTTTGACACAGTGTCTTTGTTGTAAGTTAAGATACCACAAAATATGACCGATAATCATGCTCTTAATCTTCTAGATATATGTCGCAATCAACTAATTATGATAAAAATTTAATATTTTACAAATATTCATTGAGATAAATCAAACAACATCTTACCACTAAAATTTGTATTTATATATTCGTTAAAAAATACGGTCAAAGTAAACTATGTAAATACAGTACGTTGTAAAATTGTAACATATATTTAAAAACGGATAAAATATATTATACCAGTGTAAAATAATTGTTGTACAATGACAAGTAAAATAATTGTTGGACAATGACAAAATATAGTAATTAAACTCATCATATACTGTAACAGTTTTTAAGGGAACTTTCAAATTGAACGTGTAAAACTACTTTACACTGCCGTTGCATGACCCTTTTCTCTCAAAGAAATAGTGGATCCGAGATCCGACCCATATCTCCTGTTTAAAACCGTTAAACCCATAACAAACACGCTCCGTTTAAATTCCCGTTCCATTCCCGCTTGTTTTCAACTCGCTACTTTTTTCTTCTTCTCTCTCTGAAAGCTAACCGTTTTCTTCAGATCCGAAATGAAAATGAAAATCAACAAAGCCTCCGATCTCTCCTCCATCTCCGTCTTCCCTCCTCCTTACGTTAATTCCAGGTTCACTTCACTTCTCCGATTCACTTATTTCATTCTTATATAACAAATTCTACATTTGAATTTTGAACTTCATTCATATACGCAAATGCAACCGTTCGAGTATGATTTTAGCTTATTTTTTACTTCCGCTTTTCCGAGTTTAGTGTATTCTGTATAACGCTATGTTACGAATCATGTGAAATTGTTCGATCTAGAAATGAAGTTAAATACTGCGATGAACTGTGATTTAGCTTTCTCGATCCTCTAATTTCACATTATTCAAACGTGAAACATGATTTTGCATTCTGAATTTCATGTATTAATGCTTCTTTTGATTCTGCGGAGTTTTAGCTTTTTGATTCTGGATGAATATTAATGATTTTGTTGTGGATTTTGGTGTTTGTTGTTGTGGAAAATGTTATAGGAAGATGAACAATGCATCAAATGGATTTCAAGCTTCGCAACATCGATCGCAACCGTCGCATCGAGATATAGAGTGAGAAACAGCGTATTTGATTTTTTCGAGATTTGAAAATATATGCAACCGTTTTAGAATGATTTTAGCTGATTCATTAACTTCGTATTTCTGAATTTCATGTATTCTGTATAACGCTATGTTTGAATCATGTGAAATTATTGGATCTAGAAATTTAGTACATAACTCTAACGAATTATGTATCAGTTTCAGTTCAACTTCGTGATTTTTTTTAGGTTTGTGGAGTTTTAGTTTTCTGTATTCGGATGAGTATTAATGATGTTATTTTTGTGGATTTTTGTTGTGGAAAATGTGATAGGAGGACGAACAATGGATTGCATGCGATGTCGCAACATCGATCACAACCGTCTCAGCAGTCGTTTTCTCAGGGACTTTCATCTCAGCAAGGAATTTTGTCTCATTTCTCTCAGAGTTCTCTTGATGAAGCTATCACAACAAATGATCAGGTTAAAACTAAACGATCTAGATTCTAGAACTTTCGTGCTTCTCCTATAGAAGAATGTCATTTTCCGATTGCACATGTTTAATACGGTTGAAATTTTTTTTGACTCAGTTTCGATGAATTTCTCAAGAAGTATGTGAATCATGAAGTAACATGAAATTAGCTACTGAACATAGTTTTTGTGCAATGAGACTTGTTTTACTTTGTATGATGTCTATAAATTTAGAAGGATTTTTTCGTAGATGAAGAATTGTTAGCTTATTTTAATTGAGACGCTTCTATATTCGAGCTAGAAGTTAACAATAATCAGAATTAGGCCTTATTAGGTTTCACATTTGCATTGCTATGATTTTGTAAACTATTTGTGGCTTTGGATTTGGAAAAACCAACTGTTAGGCAAAGATGAAATAAATCACTATTGCCATCTAGTGTTATTAGTCACACTTTGTATAATTGTATTGCTTAAGTTACACTGAGAAGTTAAATATATTTTAAGGAGAATTGCACTGTCATCTCTTGAAGTCAGCAGTAATTGTATTGAAGTATGAAACACTGACACACAGGTTGAATTCGACACTCACACGGCATTGCTGGTAGCAATTTAAAAACATAGAATTGAAAGTGTGTCAGTATCGTGTTGTTGTGAGATACTGATACCCGCCTAACACTGGCACGCAGACTGGATTTGCCACTCATGGCATTACTGCTAGTAAAATAAAAACATAGAATTGAAAGTGTGTCATTATCGTGTTGGTGTGAGATACAATACATGCCTAACACTGGACATGCTTTTGATATGAAGTGTCGGTAGTCCTCCATAGTTGCCTATTTTACAAATATGCTGAACATTTGGCTTTAAATGCTCACCTCTTACACAATTATCCAGTGTTCACCTGTTGTCCATTTGATTTGAGTGAATTTAAGCTTCTAAACTATTTACTTTCAATTCTCTGTTAGAAATGGGTGAGAATTCCATGGTGCATTACCTTGTGTGGGATTTAAATCTAAAAATTTCAAAATGAAAAACCTTCTATACCCTGCCAGGTCTCTAGATTTCTGTGATGCAAAATAGATTTATAATCTATTTTATTTCAAATTAACATATTTTGTTTGAGCTATTCATTACCTTTTTGTTAATAGCTAAGCAGAGTGTATGAAATTCATGTTTCATTACTCTGTTTGCTTATGTTCTTTTAATCCTTACAGAGAGCTGCTTCTCAAGAACATGAGAACTCTTCAAGGAGGTTTTCTAGTTTGCCCCGCCTTACTTATTCAAAGGATGAGAGTCAACCCCACAACTCAAGATCTTCATCCAATCTCCTGGTCAAGTGGAATCCTGCAGATAATAAAAGTGAGTATTTCGTGAAAGTGCTAGTTTTGTCTCTATAACTTGTAATTTTAGCATCCACTTAGACATATCCAAGGATAAACTTTCTTGAACCTATGCCAAAGTAGGAAGCCAATCAGTTACGTTTTTTCATTTTTGCTCGTTAATTACTGAAGATTATAAATTTTCCGTTTGCCCCACAGATCAGTTAAGTGAAGGACTCGAAAACAGAATTGGCATAATGGAAACCTCATTGAGCAGGTTTGCAATGATCATGGATTCTATTCAAAGTGACGTAATGCAAGTAAACAAAGGAACAAAGGAAATGCATTTGGAGAGTAAGTGACCAACATTCTAAGATTACAATATTCTGAAAATAGTTTATGTAAGTTGTATTTATAACAATCAACATAAGTACTTAATATTTGGTAGTAAAAGGCTCTCTGGAAAAAAATCTAGTTCTTGCATTAGTTCTTCATTGACAATTTGAATTCATGTCATCAATTTTCTCAGGACATTCTACCAAAATTTGTATGGATGTCACCTCCTATTTGATTCTCTACCTATGATGGATTTTCCAAAATATTGTTTAGTCTTTGAAACGTAATTCTACTGATGGTTGGCCCATTTTCAGTACTTAAATATCTGACATTTAGCTCGACTTACTGTTCATCAAGTGACTGATCCTTGATAAATTTATAATCATCTGATGGATGGCTACATTGCATCCATTTTTAAATTTATAATCATCTGAACGTATTTTGTGGTTGGTCCTTGATAAATTATCTTTTTAAGCCAGTATAGAGTTTTAACTCCATGCTTTGCATTTCAGTGGAGTGCATAAGACAGAAGTTGATTGCTCAGGATAACTCACTTCAGTTAATGGTAACTAGCTGATTTCTATCTTGACTTGCATGATTTCTCTAACATCAATGAATAGTGAAGTTCAATAGACTGACAGACAATGGTTTTAAATCAGATGAAAGGACAAGAAGAAATTAGAGCAAGCGTCAATGGGAGTTTGAAATCTTTATCTGAACAAATGAGCCATGTTACAGACATAGAGAAGTTACAGGAAGTATATATGTTGGTTTCTTCCATGCCTCAGCTAATTGAAGGTTCTCTGCGAAATTTGCAAAATGATCTCCAGAACACCACCAAGGAAATGAAGGCACGTAATATATGGCAATGAATAGTTATTAAAATATGGTCACAGCACACATAATGAACATAATTTTTTTAAGATTACAGATAATCAATATAAAGATTGCGTAAAACCCCTCTTATTTATTTTTTTGCTACATAGTACAATGCCTTTGACTTTCCCTTTAGATTTCTTTCTTTTCCTTCTCGTTTATATCTTAGTTTCCAAGATGTCTGTCAACAAACTGATGCTTTTTGGACGAATATTTGCAGGAAATCTCTTGCAGTTTAAAACATACTAACCAAAAGGAGCTGGCACAACCTATTCTATCTCCAAAGGTGCTTTATCTCTAATAATAAACCATTAACATACTTCCTGATCTTATTTTTGTGGTGAAAAAATACTACTTCGTTCCACACACACCGAGACACAGCACACACCCCATCTTGCTCTGGAATAATTCCTGTGGTGAAAAGCATTGTTCTTTCCTGATATATTATCGGCTTGCAGTGTGTTAGCAAACAAGTCATCGCACCGAAAATGCGTCAGACTCCAGCTGTGTAAGTGTATCTCCTAACTTTTCCTAACAATAACAATGTCTTTAATCAACTGGGACAGTTACATGTCTGATCAATTTAGTATGTTATGAAAATCCTTTTTATTTACAGCTGGTTTATGGCCAAGGGTCACATGTATTTTTCTCTTTAATTCAGTGAAGCGAAGAAGAACACTCCAGTTATTGTAGCTTCAGAAGCAGACACGGGAGGCTGGAGGCCAGTAAAAAGAGAAAGAGTCACCTTTTCAGATAGAATATCTGAGAAGGTTCAAAAGCGAATTCAACCAAAAGTGGAGAAGGTATTTTCAAAATTTTGGTCTCTTCCCATTCATGATTTATGTGCCTTCTAAACCAATCCAATTGTGTTGATCTTTCCTTCTTATAACTTGTTGATGCCATATGCACTTGCCAGTGACATTTATCATTTAATTTCACGTAAAAGGCTTGTGCGGTTGTGCTTACTGCCTATCAATTTAACAAATTGTATACATGCTTTATCTATTGCCAATGCCAAATACTGTTTGAAACTTTGAATCGCAGAGTATAAGGGGAGGAAGAGACTATGCAATTGTCATTGAATCTGACGAGGAGTCTGATTGCTTTGAAGTAAAATCAGGTAACTGGCAAAACTATAACAAGACTTTGGGTTTCTTATTTCTTATTCATATATATGTAGTTTTTTTATGGAGTCTTATTGCTTATGTTGTCTCCTTAGCTCATATTTTTCAAAATACAGTGCAAATGAATTTGGTAAGGTACTGTAGTCCATATAGTTGGCTGTTTTTTATATGTAGTTACTTTACTATCCTGTTAGTTACTACCATCTATGTGAAGAAACAAAAAAAAAATGAGATTGGCAATTTTCAAATTCATTAAATAGCAATGCTTTTTCAAAATAGTTTGAAACTGGATTGTTGTTGTAGTGACTAGTGAGCAATGGCAGTATAAGGGATGAACTCAACTTCTAGATGCAGTTTTGGGTAATTAAAAAAATTAGTTATTTACTGTTATGACACCAGCAGCAGGAAAGTGGGAAGGGAAGAAAAAAGAAAAAATTACAAATGAGGCAAGTAACATCAGCCAAATGGAGGGAGCTAAGTTGGTTACAACAGATGGACATGCAGCGGTTAGGAGGAGTGCAAGGAAGAGACTCCCTAACCAAATGATGGATGATTTTGTGTGCAAAGGGTATAGGAAAAGGAACAGGAGAAAAAAGAGCATGTTTGACTTTGATCTGTAAAAGTCATTTCTCTGCATCTTATTCTCTGTTATTGTTTCTCTTTGAGCTTTTTTATACTTAATTTCCAACAACTTAGTTTCATAGGAATAGGATACAAAGAACCGCATTCTGCAGACTTCTGTAATTATCACCAAAGTTGAAAGGAGGTTAACATTTTCTTCTGTGCACTGTGTGCACTGTGTCTGTTACATTTAGTTAACATTTTCTTCTGTTTAAAGGAGGTTATGGCAACAAGCCAACAATCCAATACTAGTTATGCTTAAAAGTAATATTGATTGTGTAGACTATACAGAGTTATCACACATTTTATGATTTATGACAGCACAATACATATATTCATTAATCGACTCTAATCAAATATGTGTGTTTCTATGGAGAAGACTTGTTTGGAAATTTGACCAAGGAAGAAGAGGAAGAAACCGAGAGAATTTTGAGGAATGCAAGGAGGCGCAAGAGGAAGCAACGGAATTCTATAATAAACATTCTTTGAAGGTAACAACGCTTCAAACTCCTACTTCCTTGCATCATACTCTTTTTCTCGGCTTAAAATATTTGGTGGATTCCTCTTGTTTGATCTTTGATGCATCTTCTGCCATTGATCAGCTTCCTTGTCTTGCCGGAGTCTCAAATGCATGCAAACCACCGAACCTAGCTGCCTGCAACTTCTTTCCTTCTTTCCATCAAAAGCTTGCAGTTTTTATTTTTACTTAAAAGCTTTAAGTTGTATCCCTAAGTTTATCAGTTATTATCTGATAATATCAGTCCCACACTCCTCCAACCCCAAATCCAAAGTCCAAACACAGCTCAAAGCTAACAGGACATAAATACTCAAAGTATATTTTATTTTTTTTCATAAATTTTAGAATGAAATTCAAAAGATACTAGCGTATCTTATAAAAAAAAACGATGGTGATGTATCATGCACCACGTATAATGTTGTTGCACATGAGCTTTGATCATTTGTAGTATAATTTTTGTGTGATGAGCTCGCAACTTAAAATTCTTAATCCTTTTTATATTTTGTGTTCTATAAGAATTGAACCGCAGTTCTCTACAAACTCATCGTTATTAACAAACTAAGCTATCAGTCATCACTCATTGTTATTTTTAGGGAACGTAGCTTTATTGGTTTTTGACATGCGAAAATGTGACCCTTTATTGTAATTAGTTGGGAGTTTTTTTTAGGTATAGTTGGGAGTTAAATATGCTACAACAGCGATAGCATATGGCACAGTATGACCAAAATATAAGAAATTCTAATATAGTCACAAGACCAAACAAATAGTAGTATTTAGACACATACATAAACAAGAATTTTTTAATGAAGAAAAGAAAATTGATAAAAGAATAATTAAATATTTTGAAAATTATATCTTCATTATTAAAAGAGTATTTATTTAATCTTGTGACCATGAAAGAATTCGTCTAAAATAAAATAGTTTACCCGCATTAACCAAATAATATCAACAAGGACAACTGTTAGAAAATTAAATCAAGCATCAACTAGAAGATTTTAGAAGCATTCCAGAAGACAAGTCTTCACCATTAAGAAATGATATTACTGGACCACTTGAAGATAAGGAGCACCGTTCGTTTTATCTTTACTTGTAAGAAACTTAGCCATCAAGCATGTATCTTACTTACATGCAAGACTATCTTTATTAAAATATCTGAACCGCCTCTTCATTTTCTTAGTGATTAAGTTTATTCATTGTATGTAGGGAAAGCTAGCCTATATAAAGGGTGTCTTGTAGTACGTTATAAATCAAAGTGTGTTGAATAACAAGAGAGATCTCACCGTAAAAAAAAATAAAAAATTATCGTGAGCATATTCTAAGAGAGTTATGATGAAGAACTACAACATCGTTCGGTTCTCGAAATTAGATTTCAGTTATTGAGAAGCTTTGATGAGAACACATTTTAAAGCTCACAATATTGAGAGCTTTATTGAGCCTGGTTTACAACAAGGAGCTCATGAAAATGCTCGTGGAAGGGCAATATCACAAATTCATCAAAGAAATAAAGGAGGGATATATTGAAGTTGTTACAAAAAGGAGCAGAGAAAACTCCGAAATAGAAACTGCAATCTATGTGTAGAGATTACGAAAAGTATGAAATGTCAACTTCATGGAACAATATTTTTCACCTGTCACAAATTTTGAGCGTGTATGGAGAAAATATTATGGATAACAAGATGGTGGAGAAAAGTCTATTCAACGTGTTGATGAAAGTTGATCATGTGGTGACTAAGATAATGGAGACCCACGATACCAATACTTTCTTAGTAGCAGAGTTGCGTAAGTATCGAAAGTCACGTCAATAGAATGTTGGAGAAGACAGAAAAGTAAAGGACGAAGCCTTGAAAAGTCACTTGAACTTGAAAAGTCAAGTGAACTTCAACAACGTGAATGAATCCAATCAAATGGGAGAAGACAGAAGTTGTGATAATTTAAACTATGAAGGAAGAGGAAACTTCAAAGGTAGAGGTCAAGAACCTCTAGAGGAAGAGGACATGGAAACTTCAATCAAAAGAGACAACAATTTCAATCCAACATGTGGAAACAATTTTGGTTCTATGAACTGTGGCAAAGGAAGTTATTACAACTAAGATAGGATAAATTATAGTTGTTTTCATCGTGGAAAGTTTGAGCACAAAACAACTGATTGGAAATACAAACACTATGCAAACATTGCATAATATTCATATCAAAACAATGTTGAGTCTTATGAAAATCCACATGATTTAGCAAGCAATACACTTTCATGAGACTCGTCGATGTTTTGATATGAATTTTCTGCCACGTTTATCTGATGTTTGTATTTGCAATCGGCTCCTTTGTGCTTAAAATTTTCAAAGTGAAAACAACTATAATTTGTCCTCTCTTGGTTGTAATAACCTCTTTCTCTGCCGCGATTGATAGAACCAAAATTGTTTCCACCTCTTCCTTGATGGGGTGGATTGAAATTATAGCCTCTCTATTGATTGAAGTTTCCACGTCCTCTTCTTCTAAAGGTTCATGCACCTCTACCTCTAAAGATTCCTCTTCCTCCATTATTGAAATTATCACGACCTCTACCTTCTTCCATCTGACTGGATTCAACAACGTTATTGAGGTTCACCTGGTTTTTCAAGGCTTCCTCCTTTATTTTTTTTGTCTTCTCCAATATTTTGTTGACGTGACTTTTGATACATCCCTGCAATTGATAAGGTATTGGTATTGTAGGACTTCATTATCTTAGTCATCGCATGATCAAACTTCATCGATAGAGTGCGTAGAATTTTCTCCACCACCTTACTATCCGGAATATCTTCTCCATAAATCCTTTTTTTGTTGACAAGATTTATAACACCAGAAAAATATTGTTTCACTTTTAAGAACTAGACATTTCGTACCTTTAGTGTTCTTTATGCAAAGAGTAATTTAACAATGATGATCTATTAATCCCGGTCCAATTTTTTCAGTCACCGTTATTTAAAGAAGTATCTCTCTAAGAAAAGAGAGAACTTACTTGCCTTGTGTGATTAATTTAACAATGATGGTGTATTAGTTTTTGGAGCCTTAAGCTTTCTTTTCTCCATAGCCGCCAATTTCCTTTTTCTATTTTTTTCAAGGTGTAGTCATCTATATAGGCTGTACATTAAACATTTTTAAAGATGATTTTACTTCCTATGTTAGCATATCGAACCATTTTTCTTTGTAAATAAAATCATTTTTCCCCGCATACATAGTGCAGGACAACACTACAACTTGCTTTTACTTTATTTTTCTAGATAGCATATGGATTGTGAGCACTTTCTAAGACAAAGAGGGTAGGACGAAAGGATGGGGCATCCAATGCTCAAAAGTCATTAGTTGGAGTCAAAATATTTAATTGTATACTTTTTTTTTAAGGAAAAATAATGTGAACTTGATTTTAATTTAACTTTACAGTGAAATTATTTTACCCCTACATAAAATTCTTAGGTCAATCCCTATGTAATGTGGACTATATTTCCAAAGAATTTGCACTTAATATATAAAAATATGATAAATTATACTTACCTCTTTTAGAGTTTTTCAACCGGACTAACATTTCCTCTAGTTTTTAACTTAACATCAACTCCGAATATTTCATTATAAGTGACAAGTTAAATATTTCTTTTTCATTTAACACCATTTTTTAAAAGAAGGTAAAATAAAATATATTAATTCCAACTGATAATCCTAACAAACACAAGAAGTACAAAGATAGAATTCAAGAAGTTCTAACGTTCATGGTGCAAAATCAAAGATACAACAAAAATGGATGAATAGGTACAAAATCTGAGTACTAAAACCCAAGGTTAAGCCACTAGAGGTTAGTAATAAAGTTCACCAATTTCATTCACTCAATTTAGGTTTTTATTTGCTCAAAATGCATTTGTGGGTGAACAACTTTTAATAGCTTTTTAAAGTCTTAAATTTTGATTTCCAATTTTCTTTGTCCATATTTGCAATTGCTTGAAGTACCAAAACAACTTTTAATAAGCTTTCACTGAATTAACAACCTGAACAAATGGAATGCTTGGTGAATGCTACTACACTTGGAAAATTGGTTAACAATATAGAATGCACCCTCAATCACCAAATAAATATATAATGACGAAAGAAGAAAAAACGTATGAGATTAAGAGCACTAAACATCCAATCCAATTAATTAATAATCTCTCTTATCCAATAAACAATCAAGTCAATACTCAATAGATTTTTCTTCATATTCAAGATTAGGTAAAAGGCAAAATGGCTCCATATATATCTCTATTAACTAATTTGCATGTGTAATGTTTGAAAGTTGATGTATGTGAATTATTACATTACATAGAAGGGCTGCCTCAGTTCTTGGTGGTCCTCTGTCTATCATTGCATCCACCCCACTCACCATCAATAATATTGAATTAATTTCTTGATGGCAAAGACAATACTAAAAAATATATACATCGTGTACACTAAGATTTGTACGGTTGGGAGGCCTTATTAGTTATTTCCAAAATGATTTTTTTTTTTTGGAAAAGCTAAAATGATATATAAACAATCTTGATTCACCCCGCACAAGACGTGCAAGGGGAGAACCACCCAACAGTAATTACAACAATCAAGATGCCAACAAATTCAAGCACCGGTAACAAATAGACACAAAAACAACGCAAAAACAATTACAGAAGAACTCCCATGCAAGGAAGCGGATTCTGACACCACTCATGATAACTATAGGTGAAAGTAACATGTTTTGCTTTGATCCACATAAAAGAGTTTAATTTCACCTTTTCCAGTAAAGCAGAAAGCGTAGAAGTCGCCTGTTGAAAGACCTGGTTGTTCCTTTCCTTCCATATTACCCACGCAGAAACAAACCAAATAATTTTTAAAAACAAATGAATACCTCTTGGTAGCCCTGCCATATTAATAAATTGATGTAAATGATTCCTGATATCGCCAGGGCTAACAGAAGAGATGCCTAACCAATGCCATACATGATACCATAAAGAGTTAGAGAGCTTGCAGTCAAGAAATAAATGTTTGGCCGTTTCTGGATGACCACACCCTGATGCACACGCCGCATTAGCTAAAGTAAGAACCCTCCGATGTAACAAATTATCTTTAGTTGGCAGTCTATTACGCAAAAGCCGCCAAACGAACAGAGAGACCTTGGACGGGATAAGATTGTGCCATACATTGACATCATGATTGCTATCCACCGGATCGCCTGAGTTAGTAAGAAAGCGGTATGCAGTTCTCACTGAATAACCTTTAGTAGGATCTAGATACCACCGTCATTTATCTGCTACATGATCCTGCAAAACAATGTTATGAAAAGAGGATGAACACTCCCTCACACTTTCCTCCTCCCAAGCCAACAAACGCCGCCTCCACAACCACGCTCCGCCCCCCTCCTCCCACCCTAAACAACCCATCTCCGCCACCGTGCGCTCTTTATCCACCGCCAAATCAAACAGTCGAGGGAATTGGACACACAACGGAGTGTCTCCCACCCACGTATCATACCAAAACAAAGTGTCTCGACCGTCACCGACAACCCGTTGAATGTTATTTTCAAACCATCTCCCAACATCTTCTCCAACCCCCTCCCGAACCCTACACAGCATCCGCCACCAAGGCGAACTATGGATACCCCCCTCTACCAAACGCCCCCCTACTTCTCCATACCAGGCTTTTAGAACCCTATACCACAACCTATTTTTATCTGCCAATAACCTCCAACACCACTTCCCCAACAAAGCTGAATTAAAAGCACCTATCCGCCTAACCCCCAAACCACCATTCTCCTTTGGAGTACAAACAGACTCCCATTTTATCCAAGCAATTTTCCTATGATCCTCACTCCCCCCCCCCCCCCCCCCCCCCCCCCCCTCAATTTTTTTTTTAATAAACAGAGATTCAATAGAAGAGATTATACATGCAGGGGCTTTGAAGAAGGAAAGAAAGTAAACCGGAAGAGAAGATAGGACATATTTCAAGAGAACCAGACGTCCACCGAAGGAAAGGAATTTATTATTCCACGACGACAGGCGAAGAGCAATGCGATCGACAACCGGTTTCCAGAAACTAAGTTTCCTTGAATCACCACCGATAGGCAAACCTAAATAAGTAAAAGGAACCATGCCCCTTCGACAGTTCAGAACCAGAGCAGCCTCTGACAGCCAAGATTCGGAAATATTAACACCTGTCAACATGCTTTTATTGAAATTAACCTTCAACCCCGACACTTCCTCAAACAACAACAGGACAGCCCTCATAGATCGCACGTTCATCCAGCTTTTATCCCCTATAATAATAGTGTCATCTGCAAACTGAAGATGAGTGATCCTAACCTCATTAGCAATTCCAACACCATACCTAGTAAAGCGTTGAGCCGTGACCACCGCATTCATAAGCACGTTGAAACCTTCCGCGGCAAGCAAAAACAAGAAAGGTGACAAAGGATCTCCTTGCCGAAGACCTCGATCAATTTGAAACTCATCCGTCGGACAGCCGTTAACCAACACAGACGTCGTTGCTGTCCCAACACATTCAGAAATCCACTTGTGCCAAATTTTTGGAAAATTCATATTCTTCATAACCGCATCAAGATAACGTAAATCAATTGAGTCATATGCCATTTCAAAATCAACTTTAAACAATAGTAATTCCCTCTTCGAACGTTTAGCTTCATCAACAATTTCGTTGGCTATCAAAATGTCATCTAAAATTTGCTTCCCTTTGACAAAGGCTGATTGGGACTCAGATACCACACTGCCCATTACCTCGTGAAGTCTGTTGGCAAGAACTTTGGACAGCACCTTATAATAACATTTCACCAGAAAATTTTAATAACCAATTAATGTAGGGTTCTATTATGGACCATAACTTGAAGATTATTTGAAATATCCACAGCCAAAAGTACATAAAACTTTTTCGTGGGGAAAAAGTACATAAATATGAGTTATGTTTTGAAGTACTCATATTTGTATAATCAGCCATTATTAATTTGGATGAGGATTGACCGTAAACCTATACTTCTAGACATGTAAATCGTCTTTGGAGTTTTAATATTTTTCAAATGCTCTTGCACCATGGACCATATCGAAATGGTCCTAGCACTTACGGCTGAATAGGAGAGAGACATTAATTTTAAGTGAAATGATTTTTTTTTGTCAAATAATCTAGTGGATAGAACTCACATATTTTAAAAGCGAAGAAATGGGGTGTCTGAGGTTCGAATCCCGACCGCTACATATAAGTGAAATAAATAAAATAGTTTAGGTAAGCTTATGCTTATCATGATAAACATATGTGTTATAAACAGCAAATAAATTGTTTATTCAAATGTACTCATGTCAACAATATCTAAATAGGAAAACTATTTTCAATGAATGCTTAAAATTATTAATTATTAAATTTTGATGTTATATGAATTTATTCTTACAGTCAAATTGTTTATAAGTTCCTCCAACATATATGTCTAGTTAATTTTATGTTAGATTCCAGATATGTGGTCCCAAAGGGCCGACACTAAATCATATCAACGCCTCCCATAGATTCCACAAACTCTACGGGTAGGAACAAGATATATGTATGACAAATAAGTGATTGTTTCTTTGTATTATTTATTATATTTCTAGCCTATTATCGTGCATGTCTGTTCTCTCTTTCTATTGATTCTACTGTCCTAACGCATGTAATTATTTTATTATGTTTGTTTGTATAATTTTGATTAAAATTTTTAAATATTAATGGAAATTATTAATATATTGATTTATAAACAAAATATTATCAAAGCATATAACAAAATTATTTTTGAATCATAGTTATCAAAGCATATAACAAAGATATTTTTGAATCACAATCACCTATAAACCAGCATATAAAATTAATCGACTTTGATTAGTTGTAACATGAAAGAAAAGAAAAAAAACTTACAGGTTAATTCTGAATTCTGATGCAAAAGGCTGAAAGATGTTGAGAAAAACTAAACAATGCCGGAACGAACTATGAACTGTGAGAACCCTACTTATTAATATTTAATATAGTGTTAACAAATCTTTTTCTAAAATATTTTGAGTCCTAATCTTTTTTTAGAGGATTTAAAGTCCAATCTTTAACAATATTTTTAGCTCACCTTTTTTACTAAAATCCAATATCTTTAACAATATTTTTAGTTCATCTTTTGAGTCCTAATCTTTCAATAGAGGATTTAAAATTCAATCTTTAACATTATATGTTGCTCACGTTTATTACAAATCTTTTTTATTTTCAGAAGATTTAAAGTCTAATTTTTAACATTATTTTTTGCTCACGTTTGTTACTAATCTTTTTTTTAGAGTATTTAAAGTCCGATCTTTAACATTATTATTTTTTGCTCACGTTTGTTACTAATCATATTTTAGAGGATTTAAAATCTCATCTTTAACATTATTATTTTTTGCTCAAGTTTGTTACTAATCTTTTTTTAGAGGATTCAAAGTCCAATCTATAACAATATTTTTTGTTCACGTTTATTACTAATATTTTTTTAGAGGATTTAAATTCCATACTTGAACATATTTTTATGCTCACGTTTGTTACTAATCTTTTTTCAGAGGATTTAAAGTCCAATCTTTACCATTATTTTTTGCTCACGTTTTTTTAGAATTTATCAAAGGTTAAGGAAGAGTAACTTATATTAATAAAATAATAAAATTAAATGGAAATACTGTTTTTTGTGGCAGTAATAATAAAATAATATGGAGATACTGTTTTTAGTGGAAGGGATATGAAAATACTTGGCAATCTTTGTCGGTTGTATTGAGGGGAACTGTAACAGCCCGAAATCCCAACTTATAAATTCATTTATATAATCAGAGTATATCGCAATATTCAGGATGTCACATTTCATAAAATCTTTAAACAAAAAGAATAATAGTTTATTCCTCATCTTTATTCAAAACGTAGCAGCGGAATCATAATTCAAACTCTTTAAAAAGATTAGTTCTTCGCACCAATGTCATAATTAATTCAAAAACGATACATAAAGGAATAGAAACAAATGATAATCCCCATCCCGTTACGTATCAGAGCTCCTAAGACTCCACAAGGACCTCTCACATCGTCAATCCAACGCTTGGTTACCTGCACTTGCCCACGAGGCGGCAATTCCAACAGAAGGGGTGAGATTCACAAAACAAAACATTAAACATATAATTCCACGATTATATTTAACAACATAACTTCATTATCATAATATCACAACAACAGTCAAGTAACAACTTAATCATAATCAACGTCATAAATCCACATCATAATCATAATCAACATCATGTTCAACATCTTAGTCATCAATCTTAGTACGACTCGGTAATGCGACCTCGACTCGACAATGCAACTTAGACATCTTAATCATGCATGTGGTACCATATTGAGTATAAATATACTCCTAGGGCATAAGCCCTCGTCGCTATTGAGCATAAAAATACTCCTAGAGCATAAGCTCTCGTCGCTATTGAGCATAAAATACTCCTAGAGCATAAGCTCTCGTCGCTATTGAGCAAAAGCTCTTAGGGCATGAGCCCTCGCCTCTGGATGCATATGCATGGACTCAACTTCTTAACTCTTAGACATCTCAAAATAAATTCCAATAATTTGGATTACAACATCATAAACTTTATAACGACACATGCAGCTTTTAATTAATAAAACATGGCAGCAATCAACATCTCAAACCTAGCAAAATCGTAAACATTCACATACCTCATCTCTTGTAATTCATGAAAGCATATACAAATGCATAGGTCACAATAACAAATCAAATATTCAGTTAACAGCTCTACATTTCTTCTTAATATCTCAGTATTTAATCTAATCCAGGGTTAATCTCATAATCAATTGTGCGACAAGAGTCGCATTATTCTAATGGTAGTCTGGTACAGAACTACTCGCTATGGCGAGTGGAATCCTCGCCTCGCGAGCCATCAGGGGTACTGCTCGCTATGGCGAGTAGGGTTGCTCGCCTGGCGAGCCATCACGGGTAGCTCGCTATGGCGAGTGGGGTTGCTCGCTTCGCGAGCCCTCTCAAAGGTTGCTCGCTATGGCGAGTGGATTGCTCGCCCCGCGAGCCTACTAGGGTTAACTCGCTATGGCGAGTGGGTTGCTCGCCTCGCGAGCTCATGAAGAGCACTCGCCGTGGCGAGTTGATTGCTCGATGTGGCGAGCTGCGACAGAAAAGTTACGGGGTTACGAGGGTTTTCACCCAAAACCCCAAATTTCTTCCTAAACCTTCCAAATTTCGACTATAATGATGTACAAGGGTTATTCTAAGGTCTGTAAACAGTTTTCTACGTCATCGGTACAGTTTCTCACCATCTAGTCACCAATTCATCACTTTTTAACCTAATTCCTAGTTCTTAAATTCTCATGAACAATTTCTAAACATGTTAACTACAATCATGAATCATAAGCTTAACGAATTGCAATGCTAGGCTCACCCTTACCTTAGAGAATTGAGCAGCAGCCTCTCTTGTTCTTCTCTCCTGCTTTCTCCCTTTTTCTCCCAAAAACTGAATTGTACGTACCGTCCAATTCTAAACCTAATTTTCCTTTTTAAACCACTTCTATTTCATTTTATCTTATTTCACTTAATCCCTCATATTTCTACTTAATTCGAAAACAGCCCCACAACTTAATATTTGTTTTATTTCCAACCCTTATTCTATTAAATAATAAAATAGACCACCTAATACAATCACAACATAACACATAAATCACATAAATATATTCTAACTCGACAAATTAATTAAATAATTGAGACGGGCGTTACAACTCTCCCCAACTTATAGAATTTTCGTCCTCGAAAATTTACCTCATTCATGTCTGCGTACCAGTCAAGCGAAAACTCTCCCAGTAGTCTGAGCCTTCTTCGGCTTCTTGCATTGCGAACCAATATGACCTTCTTCATTACAGTTAAAGCACACGACATCGTCATGTTTGCATGCCGTAGTAGCATGTCCCTTCTTACCACAACGGTAACACCGCTTCACATCTCCCGTTCAAACATTACTCTTGTGGCCTTTTTCACCACAGTTATAGCAGACGACCTCTGCAGGAGCATCTTCCTTCTGGGGTCTCCTCTCATCATTTACCTTCTGTTTACCCTTTTCAGCCGGGGCGCTGTACGGCTTATCACGACCTTGTTGACGCTTACCCTTCCGCTCCTTCAGAACCTTATAATGAGCTTTGGTGTCCTCCTCATAAATTCTGCAACTACTTACCAACTCGGAGAACTGACGGATCTTATGATACCCAATTGCCCGCTTAACCTCAGCACGCAAGCCATTCTCGAACTTGATACACTTGGAGAATTCAGCAGTCTCAGCAGTGTAGTGCGGATAAAACTTAGCCAGCTCAACGAACTTAGCAGCATACTCCGTGACTGACATGTCGCCTTGCTTCAGCTCCAGAAACTCAATCTCCTTCTTTCCGCGAACATCCTCTGGAAAGTATCTATTCATGAATTCCCTCCTGAACACAGCCCAAGTAACTTCACCATCGATCTCCAGATTCGGACGAACACTAACCCACCAGTCATCAGCTTCCTCGGCCAAACAATGCGTACCAAAACGAACCATTTGAGGTGCAGTGCACTCCATTACTCGGAAAATTCTTTCAATCTCCTTGAGCCAAGTCTGAGCTCCATCAGGATCATATCTGCCTCTGAAGGTAGGTGGATGATTCCTCAGAAACGTCTCCAACATTCGAACTCCATTGTTACCACCAGTGTTAGGTTGTTGCCCAACAGCTTGAGCCATTGCTTGCAAAGCAGCAGCGAGGGCAGCATCGTTTCTTCCAGCCATCTTATTCCTCTACAAGCAAACATAAGTTAGAATAATATAACTATAGTATTCTAACTCCAAGACATCGCCACTCGACTCTCTAATTGGCCGGACGGACCGACCTGCTCTGATACCAATTGTAACAGCCCGAAATCCCAACTTATAAATTCATTTATATAATCAGAGTATATCGCAATATTCAGGATGTCACATTTCATAAAATCTTTAAACAAAAAGAATAATAGTTTATTCCTCATCTTTATTCAAAACGTAGCAGCGGAATCATAATTCAAACTCTTTAAAAAGATTAGTTCTTCGCACCAATGTCATAATTAATTCAAAAACAATACATAAAGGAATAGAAACAAATGATAATCCCCATCCCGTTACGTATCAGAGCTCCTAAGACTCCACAAACACCTCTCACATCGTCAATCCAACGCTTGGTTACCTGCACTTGCCCACGAGGCGGCAATTCCAACAGAAGGGGTGAGATTCACAAAACAAAACATTAAACATATAATTCCACGATTATATTTAACAACATAACTTCATTATCATAATATCACAACAACAGTCAAGTAACAACTTAATCATAATCAACGTCATAAATCCACATCATAATCATAATCAACATCATGTTCAACATCTTAGTCATCAATCTTAGTACGACTCGGTAATGCGACCTCGACTCGACAATGCAACTTAGACTCAACAATGCAACTTAGACATCTTAATCATGCATGTGGTACCATATTGAGTATAAATATACTCCTAGGGCATAAGCCCTCGTCGCTATTGAGCATAAAAATACTCCTAGAGCATAAGCTCTCGTCGCTATTGAGCATAAAATACTCCTAGAGCATAAGCTCTCGTCGCTATTGAGCAAAAGCTCCTAGGGCATGAGCCCTCGTCTCTGGATGCATATGCATGGACTCAACTTCTTAACTCTTAGACATCTCAAAATAAATTCCAATAATTTGGATTACAACATCATAAACTTTATAACGACACATGCAGCTTTTAATTAATAAAACATGGCAGCAATCAACGTCTCAAACCTAGCAAAATCGTAAACATTCACATACCTCATCTCTTGTATTTCATGAAAGCATATACAAATGCATAGGTCACAATAACAAATCAAATATTCAGTTAACAGCTCTACATTTCTTCTTAATATCTCAGTATTTAATCTAATCCAGGGTTAATCTCATAATCAATTGTGCGACAAGAGTCGCATTATTCTAATGGTAGTCTGGTACAGAACTACTCGCTATGGCGAGTGGAATCCTCGCCTCGCGAGCCATCAGGGGTACTGCTCGCTATGGCGAGTAGGGTTGCTCGCCTGGCGAGCCATCACGGGTAGCTCGCTATGGCGAGTGGGGTTGCTCGCTTCGCGAGCCCTCTCAAAGGTTGCTCGCTATGGCGAGTGGTTTGCTCGCCCCGCGAGCCTACTAGGGTTAACTCGCTATGGCGAGTGGGTTGCTCGCCTCGCGAGCTCATGAAGAGCACTCGTCGTGGCGAGTTGATTGCTCGATGTGGCGAGCTGCGACAGAACAGTTACGGGGTTACGAGGGTTTTCACCCAAAACCCCAAATTTCTTCCTAAACCTTCCAAATTTCGACTATAATGATGTACAAGGGTTATTCTAAGGTCTGTAAACAGTTTTCTACGTCATCGGTACAGTTTCTCACCATCTAGTCACCAATTCATCACTTTTTAACCTAATTCCTAGTTCTTAAATTCTCATGAACAATTCCTAAACATGTTAACTACAATCATGAATCATAAGCTTAACGAATTGCAATGCTAGGCTCACCCTTACCTTAGAGAATTGAGCAGCAGCCTCTCTTGTTCTTCTCTCCTGCTTTCTCCCTTTTTCTCCCAAAAACTGAATTGTACGTACCGTCCAATTCTAAACCTAATTTTCCTTTTTAAACCACTTCTATTTTATTTTATCTTATTTCACTTAATCCCTCATATTTCTACTTAATTCGAAAACAGCCCCACAACTTAATATTTGTTTTATTTCCAACCCTTATTCTATTAAATAATAAAATAGACCACCTAATACAATCACAACATAACACATAAATCACATAAATATATTCTAACTCGACAAATTAATTAAATAATTGAGACGGGCGTTACAGGAACAACATAGATTTACAACATAAAATCGGCTGATAAAAAAGTAATATGAGTTTTTGTTTTGTGCTAGTTTTTTGTGAGTTTGATATGTGATTAACGGAGGTAAAAGAGGGTTAACGGGAACAATTAGTGACATGGATTAGTAATAATCCACGTTTTATTTTATAATTGGCTAATAGTAAGAACAATTCATAAAGAATTGTGTGTGAGTTTTCTCTTTAAATTAAATTTATTCTTATTTATTTGTTACATGTGTTATTTGTATTTAAAATAAAATTAAAATTAAAAATTAAGGGTATTTTTGGAAAGAAAATTCCAACCCAAAATTGTGTTGAAAGGGGTAGTTTTCTTTATATATAATATAGATATAGAATAGATATAGATTTATTTGTTACATGCGTTATTTGTATTTAAAATAAAATTAAAATTAAAAATTAAGGGTATTTTTATAAAGAAAAATCCAACCCAAAATTATGCTGAAAGGGATAGTTTTCTTTATATATTTATATAGAATATAGATATAGATTATACTCCGTCCATTATTAGTCTTGTCCAAAGATCGTGCGTGTGTATCTCATATATTATGATTATTATGTAGCAACAAATTGGATCCTAATAGGACAAAGTTGGCTCAACGGTTGTTTGGTAGTTAAATTGTAGTATTGTTGTGTAAATTTAGTGTTTATTTGATCGGTTGTTTGCTAAATTGATAGTCGTCTATTTAATTTAGGCTAATATATATTTTGGTCCCTTAACTTATTTTTGGTTTTCATTTTGGTCCCCTAATTATAAAGCGTCTCAATTTGGTCCCATAACTCTTCTGCCGTTTACAGTTTTGGTCTATTTCGTTAGTTTTTAACCTTAAATGTCTAAGGTGAACAAACTCTACATGTGGTTTACCATAGACTTTATTAAATTTTTTAATATTAACCGTTTGATCTTTTTTTTAAATGAAGATTGTTGGTTCATGGATGGATCTAGTGTAACTTATAATGAACCAAAACCACCTAATTTTTTTTCTTCATCTTCTTCCCCTATCAATCTATCTTTATTAATCTTCATCTTAAACAAAAATTCAGAAAATTACAAAAATTCATAGCCCCAACACATCAAATTTCATAAAATATTGCAAAAATAAAATTTAAACATTCAATCTGCAGAAGAAAAAAAAGCGTATTTGTCGAATTTAAAAAAAACGAAGAGGCATGCGATTATGATCTTCCAGCAACATGAATTTCTTTTCCTTCTCATCCTTCTTATTCATCTTACTTAAACCCAAAAGAAATAATTTTCAGAAATCTTTCATAACAAAATAGATCCTCCACAGTCCACACAACAACACTTTCATCACACATACAAATCAAAGACTCTCATTAAATCACCAACAAAAACAAACGAATCGAAGAGGTGGATTTTTTTCTAACAACGGAAAGCGATCTCCTTCGTCTCCGAACTTGGATCAAATTGATGATTTGGGTTTTTTTTTCTTATGAAATTGCAGATCTAAATTTATTTTTTATTTTTTATTTTCTAATGAAACGTGAAAAACAATCCTAGAAGGAAAGGAGAAGAAGAAACATTGCACATCTGGATTTTTGGCTTAACATTGTTTTTGGATCTAAGCGTTTGAAATTTGAAAACTCTAAAATTGTCCCTCTCAAAATCATTTCTCTATAGAACAATCTCTCATTTTCCATTACAATAATGAGTGTCAAGAATTTGAAGATGAATTAAAATGGGTATGTGTTGGATTTTGAGTTGCAGGGACTATGGATGAAGAACACACAAATATGTTGCTTTTTTGAAAGAAAAAAGAATGAAGAGGACGAAGGAAACACGTAGAAGAGAAGATAATTTTTTTATTTCTATTTTAATTTTTATTTTTAAGAAATTCAATAGAAATAATCATATGTTTTGAGTTCTTTGTATCTCTATGCGCTTCTAAATCCAACCCTTGATCACACATCTTAAATGACACGTGGATAAGGGGTAACAGTTTTTGAAAAAAGCTAACGGAGAGGACCAAAACTGTAAACGGCAGAAGAGTTATGAGACCAAATTGAGACGCTTTATAATTAGGGGACCAAAATGAAAACCAAAAATAAGTTAAGGGATCAAAGCATGTATTAAGCCATTTAATTTAGGCTAAAATGTTCTTTTGGTCCCTTAACAACATTTTTAGTATCGCTTTGGTTCCATAAGTAATAAAAACTCCGTTTAGGTCCCGTAACTTTATTTAAAGTATCAGTTTGGTCCTTTCTGTTAATTTAATTCAAAAAAACGTTAAATTTTGGTCCCTTAACTTATTTAATTAGTATTAGTTTGGTCCCTAAATTTAACGTTTTTTTGAATTAAAATAACAGAAAGGACCAAACTGATACTTTAAATCAAGTTAAAGGATCTAAACGGAGTTTTTATTACTTATGAGACCAAAACGATACTATAAATGTTGTTAAGAGATCAAAAGAGCATTTTAGCCTTTAATTTATTACATGATAAATTAAAGGAAAATGTTTGTTCCTGCGAAAAGTCAATCCACGAAAACAACGACTTTTTATCCGCCGTTTATTTTCGTCAATACACGGTTATGATGTCCACCAAATCCAGACTTAATAGTTTCCCATTTCATTAAAACAGCAATGCATTTTATTCTTAATTTTCGTTTGTCAATTCTTCGTAGAAAATAGCACTCCTCTTAATTAAATAAGTTGTATTTGTAATGAAAACAAGAGTCGTGCTATTTAGTACGGGAAAGAAATGCACGACGGGAGAAATGCATGACTGAACAACTCAAATGTTGGTAACTATCAGTCAAGTGACCGTTAAAAAACCCCTTGGTATATGTTTGTTTATTACCACGTCAGAAAAATGTAAATGCACAATTGAGACAAGCTACAAAATATAGTTTGTGCAAACCTATGAAATACGAACATTCTTTAGATTAGGTATATCTTTGTGTTGGACATCGACATGACACCGACGCATATAATTACATTAAATTATATAATTTTTTTAAATTATTAACGATGTCGACGTTTCAATGTCCATGTTGTATCCAGTATTCGTGTCCGTCTCGATAATTGATAGGTGGTAACATGTTTTTAGATGTGGAAAAACACAACCCCACGAAGTCCAACAAACCAGACACTCTATTAGTCAGTTAAGTTCTTCACTTCACTTCTGTGTCAGTTACCACATCAATGATAACAATATTTTTAAGAAAATTGCCATTCATGCACATTGTCAACTTGCATCTTGCCCTGTCACTTATGTTGTAGGCCAAAATTCATTATTTAAAACCGTTAGAGAGGAACATACACCTCTTATTATGAAAACCATAGTTTAAGTGCCATGTCGGTGGTGACATGGGAAGTGAAGTGAAATGGTAAACATGTTGTCTCATAAAATCTTTGTCAATGGAGTAGACAAAAAAGATACCATCAGAGTTGAAGAGAGCAGGGGAACAAAACTGGGTGGACCCAATTGCTTTCAATTAGTGGGGGTCCAATTTAACTATTTTAGGCCCAATTGCACCTCACATGCTTCATTGAAAAAGCAATATTGGCATCTCAAAAGTAATTTGCATGCCTGGAGTCGTTAATTTTGCGTCAATAGATGATGTCGTAATCGTAACGAAAACAATATCCTACTGGGAGGAAAGAAATAAATAGTGACGCAAAGAGGAGTTAAGATCCTCCAAGATGATTAAAACTCATTTGAGTTTGTTTGATGACGTTGTCTTGAGACCTAATCAAAGTATACTCTTTTCTTAAAGTTTAAGGTTTGATTATCTTCGATGCTTAATGACTTAATTTAATTTCTTAAAAAAAAATTGATTTTAAATGGAGAGAACCCAATCCCTACAATGACCACTACTGTTATTTTTTTTTTTGTTAACAACAAAAAGCACTACTATAGAACATGGATAAAAAGGATGTGATTATTTAGGAAAAATAATGTTATGATTTCTATCAAATCGGAGATATAGGTTAGTTATTAGTCAGTTAGTGCATGTAAATAAGTTTGAGGTAGTCAAATTATAACTATCTCTTTATCATTTTTAACTTTCACATTTACTATTAATACAATACTTTTAAGCTTTCTCTCAACTTTATCCATGGATGCCATGTTTTATAACACTACCAAATCAAAGGTTTTATTTTTATTACAAAGAATATAAATAATATGTTTGTTTCACGACTTCTTTACACAATATATTTCATAACACTTTTGACTCCTCAAAGATTGAGGGTGTGAGACTTTGACCCCCCCGCCAATTGTTGAGTGATTTTGATCTTTATGTTTCCTGAATTTGTAATTTGTTAGTTCTTTCATTGTTTATTGGCGTTGCATCCAAGCTTCATACCCAACAACGTAATTTTTCATTAAAATTAAAGTTAAAAAAAGGTCTAAAATCAATCGGGGAGAGAGAGAGAGAGAGGTTTCTTAGGCTTGACCTCTCCAGTAGAATGACCAAATGGACGATAGAGCCATCCGAATTCGACATTAGCATCGAATCCCATAAAGAGATAAAGGTAAACACATTGTTTGGTTTTGACTCCAAAATGACCCCAAGAATGCAAGAGCCATCGTTAAAATGGACGATATTCGTTGGCGGCTTCTCAAACATTAAAGTTAACAAGGTCGAGATACTTTTGTAGAATGAAAATGGGTTGTTTTTTTTTTTTGAAGATAATGAAAATGGGTTGTGATAGACGTATCTTTAAGTTTATTCTTCAACACCTCTAATAATCAAAGGAACCTCGTAACAAGATTCAACATCCTCGATATCGTCGTTAGTGATAATAGAACTAGGTTCACTGACAAAGGCTATCACAAACTATTAGACGAACTCAAGGTAATGCAACACTTCATATTAGTATAACATCCATAGAAGAACGCTCAAGTTGAGTCCACCAACAAAGTCCTGGTGAAGGCTCGAGGAAGAGACTCAATGAAGCAAAAGGCAATTTGGCCAAAGAGCTACCACATATTCTCTTGGCCTATCATACTAGTGCATAATTATCAATGGGAGAAATGCAATTTCGTGTTACCTACCACATCATTCTAACTTTAATGAATGTATTTTTATCAACAAGATTTTGGTTGACCCAATAAGCAAGGAAAGTAAAAGCCATGGTTAGAAAAAGCTCCCTAATCTGACAAGAGTACTTATCCATATGTGGGCATTGACAATGTGCCCTGAATCACATGGGACCCAAAAATTTGTGGTCGCCTCACTCTTTTAAGTGGGACAACATCAATAATTTGGTCAACAATTTTCGAATCCCCAGACGAAATTGAGGTTTTGAGCAAAGTTTGCTTTAACTCTGCTTGGCTCCCCTTTACCAAATTTCTTATGCTAGTTCGTCAACTTCACCAGTTTCTCATGTGAATTTTTCATATCATCTGCAACAAATAAAACTAAAGTCAAAAACAAGGAAATACAACAATCATGGAATCAAAAAAGAGGAAAACTACAATGTCCTCAAAAGTGTTCATGCACATTCATCATATCAACATTTTACTAACTTAAAGGTGTTGATGAAGCGGGTTTGGGTCTTAATCCTACCATGTTCTTCATGAAGTACATTCTCTAATTTACCTTTTATGACATAAGGCTCAAAATTATCCACACAAAAAAAAAGACAAGCATAATCATCTTGCTCGTGAACCTTCGGGTGATCACCCAAACAAATGAACGTCTTTTCCTGAGTTTAAAATGGTCCTCAAACCAATAAAGAGGAAATTGAGGTTCTTTCTGGGAAACATGTTATTGGTAATTACAACACCATCCTTGTCAAGAGTGACCCTCGTCGCCATCAAAGATGAAATCCTTTTTGCTATCTTAGGACGAACGAAATAATACCTACCCTTGAAACCATGAATGAAGTCCACTAACATTTAAAAAAAAAATCTTCAATGGCTTCAAGGAAATCTAGCTGTATTTTCCTTGATTACTCGTCAACCTCTGCAAGTAAACAATGGTGAAAAAGAAAGGCAGCATCAAGATATGCTCCCGATGAAGACAAACCACTTCAAATCTCTCGTGAACTCTGTCAAATTTGAGTGCAATTGAGAGGGGCAAGATTCAACCATTCGAAGACGTGTTTTAAAGGAGAGATGGGTGTCTGAAAACTATTCCATACATGGGAACTGATATTCCTTCAAAGGCAGTAGAAATCCTCTTAAGAGGAATGAGAACCCTAACTTCTTAATATACTGTCCTATCATTATCAACCTGAACAAATGGAGGTTCTCGGGAAGCGTCGGCGGAATATATGGACGGTGTACCCAAGGGCTCCTCAATAACCCAAACACATTCTCCCTCGCCCAAATGAGCAGCGAGTAACTTATGAATCTTTGTCATCATCGATGGATACGGATGAAGAGACTCTCACTCGGTACAATGGTCCATTAAACCAATAGTTGAAAATGAAACATTGAGATTGACTCAACTGTTTTGAGTCGGCTTTGAAACCAAAGATTAGGGCACTAAAATTCCTAAGCAAGCAGGTGATATAAAAGCTAGTTTCACCATGTGGCCCCAGGAGATCAACCATCATGTCTACTCAATCACGTACTCGAATAGTGGATCAGATCCATCTCGTCAGTATTTAATGCTCTCATTTGAAAGTTGTCCTTAAACTCATCACACCACTGAGGTCTTTCTATGTGTGTCCTGGTGTTATCACAGGTCACCAGAACGAAGAAGGTTTGATACACTATCCATGTAGCACACTAAGCAAAATTGCTTCGCAAGCACTTCATCTCCATGCATGGTTTCCAAGGCAGCAAATAATATTATCTCGACATTCACCTTCGTAAACACAAACTACTCAACATTTATATTGTTAAACACATGTCACTTTGAGGAATGTTTAACATTAATGAGCCTAAAATTTTGTTTGAAATAATCCTCTTTCGGTTCCAACAAAAACAGTTGTCCACTCAATACGACAAGCCATATTTTGTATTCACACATTGCAAAGTCATCACTCTAAATTAGAGAATGATGACTCATGGGAAAGCTATTATGGACTAGCTCAAGGCTCCAAATTCCACACATATAATGTCCAAATACACTTAGCCTTGAGCACACCAGGTCCAATCCAACATGCCTAGGATCTTCATCACCCATAAACTACCCCAACGACTAGCTTATGATCCTTTGATTTTGTAACGGTCAAAAAACTCCTATCGGACGTTGAAAGCCTTCAATTGATAAAGTATCAATCGTAACTGTAACACCCTACTTTTATTATTTATTAGTTTATTGATATTAGATGTCTTTTTATAATTTAGTCGATTTATTTTGATGAAGTGATATTTTGTTATGTTATATGTTGGTATTTATCTATACTATATATAAAGGAAACTACCCCTTTCAACACATTTTTGGGTTGGAATTTTCTTTCCAAAAATACCCTTAATTTTAAATACAAGTAACACATGTAACAAATAGATAAAAATATATTTAAATATTATAACAAATGTAACAAACACAATATGAATACATGTATATCTGTTTTTTTTTCTTTATCATTTAAAAAATATAACAAACTAGATGAGTATATTCATACTTACTTTTTCATTATCCCAATTATACCCTTAAACAACTTTTTCTATAATAAAGATTATTGTTTATGCCATTAAAAAAAGCAACAAACATTTATATTTTTACTTTTAATCAAAACTAAAATTTCATGAAAAAATACCGTTAATAATTTTCAAACATTACCGCAATAAAAAGAGCGGAAATACGGGCACGAAGTGCCCGTTTTTCGCTAGTTTGTATAATATATATGTTATCTAGTATAGAAATATATTTGTTATTTTGTGTAGAGATATATTTGTTATTTGGTGTATTATTATTATTAAGTGGGGAAGAGATATATTTAATTTAGAAATAAATAAGATTATTTGTAAGAGAAATTAGGGTTATTATATTAGGTAGAGAATAGAAAAGTTAGAAAACAGAAACACGTACAAGAGTTTTGGAGAAAAATCGAGAAGACCTTAGGAGAGAAGAACGCTGCTGCTAATTCAGGAGTAAATCTAAGGTAAGGGTGAGATTAACCTTCTTTAATCATAAGTATATGGTTCTGAAATAGAGTTTAACATGTTTGTTGTTGTTTTATTTTGATGATTAGAGAAGTTAGGGTTTGAAAAGAAGTTAGGGTTTTGAATTGCAATTTAATTGATGAAATTCGTGCTCTAGTTGTAGTGATATGTTTGGGTATGTTAATTTGTTGATAAATGAATTGTTGATGATTGTTGTTGTTAATGTCATATTATGAATTGAGTATGAATTATATTGAGTTGTTGTTGTTGATTGTGATAATTTTGAATGAATGTGAAGTTTGAATAATATAAGTTGCTTTTTTCTGATTTTTTTTATCTCTGCCCCGAATTTTGAAACGAAAACTGGTATTGATCGGTGCAGAATTGGTCTTAAGTGTAAACACGAAAGTTGTAGGTATGGATGTTAGTTTTCTAATGTCGTTGGTCTGACGTCAAAACGATTTATAGAACTTGAGTTCTGGTCAAATTACTGCACGTAGGTCATAATGAATTTTTATGGGTTGTCTGCACAACTTTTTCGAATTTGAAATGAAAACTGGTATTGATCGGTACATAATTGGCTTTGTGTGTAAACATAAAAGTTTTAGATAGTTTTGTTAGCTTTCTAGTGACTTTGGTTTGACGTGAAAATGACTTTTAGTTTTTGAGTTATGATGAAAATACTCCAAGGAGGTCTTAGCGAAATTGTACGGTGACAGCATTCTCTGTTTCATGTTTTTGCGTCTTTTTCACACGTCTCTGTTTTAAATTGGTCTTTGGTATAAATATGAAAGTTGTTGATAATTGTGATATCTTTCTAGTATCCTTGGTTTGACATGGAAATATGTTATGTATAATTTATTATGTTTTTACAAAAATGCATGATCAATTGTTGATGTTTGAATACGATGTTATATGATGTATTGTTGATGTTTGAATATGATGTTATATGATGAATTGTTAATGTTTAAATACGATGTTATATGACATTGTTTATGATTGATGAATATGAAATTATGATGTGAAGTCGTTGTCGTTGTCGTTACCACAGTTGTCGTCAATGTCTTCAAAGTTGTAAGTAGTTGTCAATATTGTTTAAGTTGTAAGTTGTTTGTCGATGTCGTTGAAGTTGTTGGTCGTCAAAGTATTGGTTGATGAGTCCATGCATAGTCATTAAAGATGAGGGCTGATGGCCCTGAGAGCTTTGCTCTAAAAGATGAGGGTTGATGGCCTTAAGAGTTATTACTCTAACACGATGAGGGCTTATGCCCTAGGAGCTTTTGCTCAATAGCGACGAGGGCTCATGCCCTAGTAGTATATTTATGCTCAAAAGCGACGAGGGTTTATGCCCTGATTGGTACCACATGCATATAAGTTGTCAAGTTGATGAAGTTGTTGTTGCATATGTCGATGATATTAAGTTGTCAAATTGATGAAGTTGTCGTTGCATAAGTAGTCGAGGTTGTTGTCGTATTGTCAAGTTGCCATTATATTTAATGAGTTGATTAATGAGTAATTATGCGAAACATCTATGTTGTATAATTGTTGTTTAACATTGTTAAATTTGTTGTTATTTATGTTGTTAAATTCTTTTAAAGAATTATATACTTATTATTATAGAATGTGAAATCTCACCTTTTCTGCTTGGAAATGCTGCTCTTCGTATGAGTAATTTGCAGGTGACCAAAAATAGTGCAGTTGAGAGTAATCTCCGGCGTGTCGTCTAGGATGCTCTGATACGTAATGGGATGAGAATTGTTTTGTTGCATGTTTCCTTGTTACGTATTTCCTTTTAAACAATGTTGAACTATTTTTATGAGAATCTATTTAAGATGTTGAAATTATTTCCGCTGCATGTTTGTAAAAAAATTTATAAAAGCAGAAGTTTTAATAAATAGCAATTTAGCTATATTTATATTTGTTGGATTTTTGTAAAGTTGAATGTGACACTCTGTTTTTAAGTTGAAAAACTCTTATTAATCTATGTTATTTTAAAGTTGGGAAAACGGGGTGTTACAGTAACAATTTCTTATCAATACTCCTACGACTTTACACATAAACCCATATAAGGCATCCTTCACCATCGTCATATGGTACACAACTTTTATCTATTTTACCTCTCACTCTTTGCTTTCATATTAACTTGAGCGTCACAATGGTTAGTTACATTGAGTGTTGGATTACAAGCGTTGGAGGTTTTAGTCTCATATCGATATGAATGGATAAAATGTTGAATTTATAAGAAAGATGACACGATTAACTTAATGTCTTACGATTATGGATGAAAATGTAATGTTTCTATCTTTTGTGATCCAAAAGCATTAATCTTGTTGTTGCTCTCGCGTTCCAAGACTCCCAATAACAAATACTCCTAACTCGCATCTCAACACATGTTAACATTCTGATTATCCCATATCAATGTATATATAAATGTGAACTCATGAGATGACATGATTTCTTTTACTCATTAAGAACTTTTTATTTTTTTGACAAATACTCATTAAGAACTTATATAAATACAAATATAGAAAACATTTTGACCAATTTAATATAATAATAATTGTCCTTTTTTAATAATAATTATCCTATTGATAACGCCGAAAAAGTTTAGGTCTCCTGTTCAAAGGTGGCGTACACGACAATCCTCTCTCACTCTATGTTCTGTCTGTATGATGCATTTGCATTTTTTTTTTCTTCGAGTTTTTGGACTTTGAAACCTAAGAAGAAGAAGAAAAACCTCAAGAGGAAATAGACATAACCCAAACCAAACCATTGTTGTCCCTCACAACAAAAACACTCTTTTATGTGGGTCCCACAATCAACTGTCATGTACTACACTATGACCATTTTTTAGTGTCACCCAACAACATTGTAAACCTCTCCACTTTCACTTTCCTTCCCATAGTATCCAACCAACAAATTCTCTCTCCTTCCTTTTTCTCTTTTCATCCACTTTTTCTCAATATTCAATGGCTACCCTTATTTGAATTATGCCTTAAACAATCATGGGTCGGTGTTGAATTACCATATTTTTCACTTTTTTGCTGTATTAGAGATACCAAGTTGATAAAGTTTGATTTTTTTCATCTGGGTGGTGAATAATTTGATGCTAATATTCTCTTTGAGTGAATGTAGTTTTTCATAAAGAATTTTACTTTCTTTGTGAAAATTGAGATTTAGAGGGTCACAAGTTTTTTTTTTTTTTTATGATTCATTTTTGGTTTTTATGGCGTAACTTGAGAGAGAATTTTCAATTGTGTGTCGAGAGTTTTGAATTACAACAATTTGGTAAGAATTGATTGGAAATTGAATGATCCATGAGCTCTTGTTTCAGTGGCTGAATTGTTGGAGATAAGAAGAATATGCACCATTTTTTCGCGGAAATGATTCAATTATTTAACAAAAGTGAAGAGAATTATGCTTGAATTGGTGATTGTGGAAATTTGGATTTGATTTGAGTAATTTGAAAGTTGTTTTTAGGATAAGCTTTAATTGTGATTTTAAAACTTCTTCATCAAGTTTTGATCATTGACAGAAAATTTATTGGAACAAAAGGGGAATCAATGAGCTGTGTGAGTCTTTGATTCTTTTTCAATTAAGAAAAAGTTGAAGCTTTATAGCTTAGTTGGCCTTTTTCTTAGAGAATATCAAGTTTTTTGGAATTTTCAGCTTTATATGTGAAACTGCATAATTCATTGGTATTTGATACCTTATCCTCCAAAGGAAGCTAAAATGGCTTGAGCTTTACACAATTGGGAAACTTGAGGGATTGAAATTGGAACTGTTTGATGCTTCAATGGTAGATTCATCAGGTTGCATCTTGTCTTTTATTCCTATACCATGTTGATTCCAAAAGGCTAAGAATCAGAGGTACTCAATTGAAGCAACCTCTCTGTTTTTTTCTTCTGTGATTGTTCATTTCTCACTAAATGACATGAATAGTGGCTTAATTTAGATGCATTATCCATAATCTACCAAAATATTCAATTCGTGTTTGCATTAGTTAATTTAGTAGCAACGACATCTCATTTTTGTATGATTGTTCTTTTTTGTCTCTTGTGTTCCAAGGAGTTGTGATTTTGATGATGATCCGTGTGACTAAGATTTATACCTCTCTGCATGTAATAAGCTATCTGCGTTTTTTTTAATAGGAAAATGTTAGGGAATTAGTGGTTATGTTAGTTTTGAGGATTTGAACCCTAGATCTACATGAATTGATTTGATAAATGTGTTCGCGTGAGAAGAAATTAGTTTTTTGTGTTATGCACGTGCATATATTCATTGAATCATTTGTCCCTTTGTTGTGGTGTTATAAGTGGACTATGGTTTTTTGGAGGCATTAGAGAGAGTAACAATAGGCTTTTTGTTTACATTTTACTGTGTTTATTTGTTGAATGTGTTTGTTAATCTATCAGGATTGCAATCTTGCCTTTGACGTGTAGGCCGAAACAACCTTAGAAAAAGAGAGTAGAAAGAAGTGAAGTGTGCTCAATCATCATGGCAAAGAAGTCTCAAAGACGCGCTGTGCGGTATGAGAAAGATAAGGCGGGCTGTATGTGGGGATTTATCAGCATGCTTGATTTTCGCCATGGTCACTCTACTAGAAAGTTGATTGCAGATAAGAGACGAAGCAGCAAGCACTCTGAAGGTAAGAACTGTGCTTAACTTTTTTAGATAAGTTTATAACCTATTCTCATTTTGGTCTCTCTATATGCAAAATCAATAACAAAATGAGTATACGTTGAGTAATTGTGCAGTGACTGATGTTTGAGTGTCAAGCATTTGTTTTGTAATGTTTTCAAGTTGAAATCTCTCGTAAAAATATGCTTTCCCTGTCTCTAATGGTTGTGTCTGGTGCAGCTGCAATAGATTAATAAAACTGAATCAATATTAATTGTTGAAATTTCAATTCTTTTTTTTTTACAGGTGTTGTACATTCTAAGAATAAGTTTGAGGCGTTGAGCGATATGGATGAAGTTTGTCAAGGCACTTCTGTAAGTCTTTCTATCCATATTCTAATGAAACTCATCAATTTCAAACTAAAAAAGTACTAAGTGTTGTCAATTCGGATTGTCGAAAATAGTGGTTTGTTCAAATTCCGCTATGCAAAAGTGATACAGCACCACAATAGTTGCTATTGGCAACATTTTGTACTAAATAGCGTATCGCAGAACAATAGTGATTTGTTTGAATTCTGCTATGATATAGCACCACTATAGCCCGCTATTTAACAACACTAATACTAGGACATAAGGATGCTAGTGCATTTATTGATATCACTATATCATGAATGTTTCAGGACGGTGGAGAGAATAAAAGACCAACAGTGAGAACTATTGTTAATAAGCCTAGTGTGAAGAAACTCATAGAAGAAGAGATGTTCACTGATCAAAATGCAATGAAGGATATAGATAATTCTGAAAGGCGTGAAGTCTTCCTGAAGTTAGATTCCAAAAGGAAAAAGAAATCTTCCGAGAGAAAACGCGATATCGCCGTTGATTTAAATTTGGACGCAGCATCGAAATCTGAAACTTCGCATCGTCAGCACTCAAGGAAGCAATCTAAAGATAATCTTGATGTGGATACAATAATCGAAGAGTTTTGTAATCTAAAAGATGTGTCTTCTATGATGAATGGAAATGATGGAGAAGTAGAAAAGAATGGTCAACCAAACCAGAAACAGAAGCATGCTGTTTCCGAAAAACATTCAAGAGATGCCATTCGTGAATTTGTGAATCAGATGATATTGAATGGCAAAGATCTAGAGGAAGCTAGAAAGTTTCTTTTCTCTGATGAAATAATGGAAGCACTTCAACTTATAAGTTCAGATAAGGAACTGTTTCTTGCATTTCTACAAAATCCAAATCCACTTGTATTGAAATGCGTTCAAGAGTTTGAGAATTCTCATAGGGTGAAAGACAATGATTCCAACTTCTCAGAACAAGATCATGGCAATAAAGAACAAACTAGTGAGATTGTTAACCACAAGAAGCATAACTTTTTCAGGAAAAAGGTAAAGTCTCAATCAAAAAACTCAACAAATGAAAATGTAAATACCAACATTTCAAATAGAATTGTCATTCTAAAGCCGGGATCAATTGGATCGGAAAATTCCGAAACTTTAAAGAGTGTAGCCTCATCTCTAGATTCTCATGATACTGTCAAGTACAATTCTCCTTCTGTGAGAGGTAGTTCACATTTTTCTCTAACAGAGATAAAAAAGAAACTAAAGCATGCTATAGGAAGGGAGAGACATGGAAAAGCCATTGGTAAAGACAATGTCGGAATGAGATCTCCTAATAAAGATCATTTCTTCATTGAAAAAATCGCAAGGCCTTCAACCGGTGTTACTAAGGGAGACAAGACTGGTACTAATAAAGATTTGGAAGCGATTGTGGAGCGTGAAAAGGGTATTTATCCAAAACAAGGTGTTTCTAATTTATATATTGAGGCTAAGAAACATCTGTGCGAGATGGTAGGTAATGAAGATGAGAACACGATGGACTTGTCAAGTAGGCAAAATTCCAAAACCCTAGGAAGAATAATATCGTTTCCTGATTACAACTTTTCCCCACTTAGTAGTCCTAGAAGGGATTGGGAGGATCATTTTGTGACCGCAAAAACGAGACTTCGTGATGAAAACTATAACAATAAATCACAAGAAATGAAGTCCGACTCAAATCTCTCAGACGGCCTAATTCACGTTGATAAAGAAGAAAATTATTGTCCTGTTAGAGATGAGATAGTTACTGAAGGTATCTTGTACAAAAATATATGATTTAAGTTATAGATGCTATAGTAAACTATGTTGTGTTTATTTTACTTTTTATTTATCCTTTTCTTAATTTCTGTGCAGGGGATGTAGAATCTGCAAAAGAGATTACTACTTTAGAATCTTCCTCAGAACCAGTTGGCCTCAGTGCAGAAAATGCTGACCAAAGCCATGATATCTCAGAAAGTTCTGATTGTGCAGGATTTTCTCAATCTTTGGAGCAGATGGTATTTCTGTCTACTCTACAATTTTACATAAATTGATGATTTATGTAAGGGTTAAATATATTTTTAGGCTCTACGAAATTATGATTTCTCAAGTTTAGTCACTACATTAACTTCGTCCAATTTTATTCCTTATTTTTGCTTTAATAGGAACAAAGTGCAAGGACTAAAAGCACCCATTTTTTGTAAAAATTAATAAAAATAGTGATTAAAATTGGATAAATTTTTTGTAGGGGTTAAAATTAAAAAATCGTTATTTTATAGGGACTAAAATCATATTTAACCCTTTATTGAACATTATATTTTTACGACTTTTTGTTTGGTGGAGTGGCCTTTTCTATATGTTAAATTTATTCAAACTGTCATTTGTTCTTTCTGCAGGATGTAACAGAACAAAACCAATCACCATCTCCCTCTCACTCTTCATTCACTGGGAACACTAAGGAGCAAGAAATTACAACAGATGCATCCGGGCGGCCAAGTCCGGTGTCTGTTCTGGATGCACCATTCTTAGAGGATGATGCCTGCTCTGGGAACTCCAGATGTCAACCTGGTAAGCATCCATGCACTCAGGCCCTGTTTGGATAAACTGTTTAACTAAGTGCTTATAGCATAGTAACTTATCATATAAGTGCTTATGTATAAGCTATTTCTCTTAACAAAATTTAAAATACAGTCAAATTATTTTTATATAAGCTATACGCTGTTTTCATAAGCTATATATCCTGGAGCGTATGTGGAAATAAGTTGACATGTCATAAAGATGTTTCCATGAATTCTCTAAAACAGTCTCACAAGTACTTATGTTAGTAGATAAACTCAAATACATCCAAACAGACCCCAAAGCCATGAAGGGCCTATTCAAAATGTTCTTAAACTCTCTTTTCAGTACCCAGATATTTACAAACTTGTTTCCATTTTCAAAGATTCTACTGCCTCTAACTGTATACTAAGCGCAGTGTAGAATACTGTGTATTGGCTGTTGGATTCAGTAAAAATCATACATTTCATAGATTGATTCAGTAAAACTCATACATTTCATAAATTGATTCAGAAATAGTGTTCAACATATTTATTTATTTGCATAGTGTTGTTGTCTTTTAGCTTTTTTTCATTGGAGATAGGCTAAAGTTGGAGTTGTTTACTAGGGATTTATCAGGATGATAATAATAATAGTAATATTTACTAGCATGGTAATTAGTATCTTGTGATACATGTGAGTGGTATTTTGGTTCGATACAAAACTGAACTCAATCGATAGAAATCTTTAGTGTGTGTATATTGGACTTGAATCTCATCTTGAATCCGACTCATTATAATGAATCTTATTTGTTCTAATGAATCGCTACCTAAACATAGCGGACCTCTTTATTTGTCAACTTATCAAGCAACTTTTTATTTTGTCATTCGATTAATGACTTGAATCTTGAACTATTTTGATGATATTTTAGCTTAGAGGTTTGTTACGTCAGCTTGTTTTTACTTAATTCTTATGGTGGTGTATCTTATGATTCATAATGAGATGCAATTCACCATTTGGAAAATAGGTTTTCCGATTCACAATTTGAACCTCGGATTGATAACTATGCTTAGTAGCATACCATGTGTTGTCCATATTACTTTTAATCTGGCATAATGTTAATTCTTGATTTTCAGCTGAAGTACCGGTACAACCACTACATGTTCAATTCGAAGAACAAGATTCTTCTCTTGTGAATCAAATCAAAAGAGAAAAATATTGTATCGAAGAAAACGGATCGATATATGATTACATCAAAGCAGTTCTGCAAGCCTCAGGATTGACAAGAGATCAATTGTTGATGAAATGCCTTTCCTCAGACAAGATGCTGGACCCTTCCTTGTTTGATCAGGTAGAGTTATCACCAAACCGGCTATGCCATGATCAGAAACTCCTATATGAATGTATCAATGAAATTCTCACAGGGGTTTGTTGCGATTACTTTGGTGCCTCGCCTTTTGTATCATTTGTAAGTCCTAGCATAAAGCCAACTCCAAATATGAAAACTGTTATTCTCATGGTCTCGGAAGGAGTGTGTTGGTATTTACTTCCCATGCCCCCACCGCACACGTTGGACAAAATTGTTAAGAAAGACATGGAAAAATGTGGATCATGGATGGACCTTCGATTTGAAGCCGAAACAGTTGGTTTTGAACTAGGCGATGCCATTCTATCAGATCTGATGGAAGATACAATACATGGCTGTGTAAGTACGAGTCGAGAAGGGGGAAGTTATGAGAATAACAACGACAAGACTAGTGCCGATGTGTAAGAGAAAACCGACTACTTTTTGTTCATACTACCTCCTAAAGCATACTAGGAACTTTCGAATACTAAACAGTTTCATGGTGAATGATAAGACTAAAATAAGGGACCACATATCAGAAGTAAATAGAAAGCTAGTTTGGAACTGCTTCTTTTTGCTCAAGTATAAAATATGCTTCTCTTGTTTTAAATAACAAACAGTTTCATTTTGTGTGTGCTTTCACTTCATTACTTAGTAAGGGTTTAGGTATTGTAGATTTTGTATAATTTGGTGTGTTGATTATATTAGCTGGTGTGTCATGGTTTTGTTTGATATCATCATCATTACTTATTTGTATATCTTTTTTCTCCTGATAATCTATTGTATGTACAACAAGTTTGGAAATAATTGTGAACTCAGATTTTTGGAGTTTCAAAAGGAATAAAACAGAAGAGATATGAAACTGTGACATTAGTGCAGTTAGGAATTTGCAAACTTCTTTAATTATATCTCATCCTCTCAAAAAAAGTCTAACTAGATCTCATTATTATGCTATGTTATGATATTATTATAACAGAGACAATCACTTGCTAGACTAAAAGCTCACCTGATGTTTTTAAGTGAATTAATATTGACCTCTGAATTAAAAATGACAAATGGTTCAAATTTGGTGTCAAATAAAGTTTGCACCTAGATCTCATTTGATCCCCTCATTTTTTTGTCACAAGCCTAAGAAAGAAAAACACTAAAAAGAAAACTACAATTTACGGAACCAAGTTTTTGTGGAGTCTGCTGCTATAAGGTTAAATAAGTCTGATGGAGGAGAGGTGTAAATCAAGAGATCGTTGGAGGAGGAGGAGAGTAGGAGGAAAGGAGGAAGTTCCAAGCTTAGCTAAGAAGTCAATGTAACTATTATCTTCACGAAGGGTGTGGGCGATGAATATGGTCCATCTTGTTAGTTCGTCTCTCTAGCCAACAAAAGCCCCTGATGAATAGCTTGGAGCTCATCCAAAAGGATGTGAGTGGCACCTGTAATGTAGCCTAAGAAACCTGAAATCCATGTCGCGGAAGAAAAGCATTGTAAGCCTCCATAGCCTGCTCTGATGGGATTTTCAAAACAGCTACCATCAATTTTGATGATTATGGAGATATGATTAGATGAGTTTCGCTTGACCCATCTATCATGAAGGCCAGTAGTCGATGCATGATGGAAGCGGGAAATCATGGTGGTGGACAAATTTCTAGCTTCGATTGGAAGGCGGTAACTAGGGATCATAGCATTTGAAAAATAAGTAGAGTTTCTATTTCTTGAAGACCACCGCACTCCAACATCAAAGATTTTGGAATTGATTGAGGTAAAGCCATGCATGAGTTAATCACGAGGGTCCATGTTGTTGAAGAACTCAGCAGATGTAAAACCTATAAAATGTCAAAGGTTCTTGGTGGCCGCATAGTCTCTGATGCAATGAAGGAAGGGCTCATCAAAAGATGAACAACGAGGACAGAGGCCATTAGGGGCTTGGTTCCGATGATTCAAAAGAGATGTAGTAACGATAGAATCATAACAAGCCATCCATAATAGAAATCTAAATTTTTTTTCCATAAGTTGAAGTCGTCAAATCCAAGATCTTGAAAAGGGTGTTGCATCGGGACCATGTTCCTTCAAGAGCCAAGGAAAACCAATTTTAGTAGTGTAAACATCGTTGATGTTATCTGACCAAAAAAGGTATCCTCAGTGTTGAGGTTGATGTGAGGCCTAAGATTATTGATTTCATCACATATGGTTGGGGTATGTGAGTGTAGAAGATTGGGATATTTGGAGGTGAAGTGATGAGAACTTCATTAATTTTTAAAGCAAGGTTGTGCATATAGGATACCTAAGAACAAAATGGGGTAAAGGAGGTCAAGTAGCTAAACCAGAATGAGGAGTCTCTAAATCCCTGATGCCAATGAAAGTCATCTTTTAGAACATTTTTTGCCTTAAAGATAGATTATAGGTATATGAGTTAGAGGTGGACCTAGAGTGAGAGAGGATACTAGCGCCCAAGGTGTATTTATGAGACAAAATGTTGACCCAAAGTTTGTTTGTCCCTTGAAGCGAATCCTAAACAAGCTTACCAAGGAGAGATGTGTTAGCATTTCTTGCGATATGATGCCAGAACCGCCTAAGGTCTATCAATTTTTCTTAACTCACCAAATTTGGACCAATATTATCAAAGTTTTTTCTAGATGAACTTCTGAGATGTCTTGTCAATTACATGACATATGATTTGGGGGAGCCATGTGATTTGCATATAGTAAGAGGGTGCGTAGAAGACAAAACCAAGGTTGCAAGGGCCAACCTTTCAATCTTGTTTATAAGACAATACTTCCAAGAGGCTAGTTTAGTTTTCTTCTTCACAATAATAAAATTAGTAACTTTTTTTACCTACCTTTGAGAATAGGGAAAGCAAGGTAATTATCAAGATAAGTCGTACTCCGAATGATGGATAGGGCGGTGAGGAGGGTGATCTTAGCACAGGGGACACATGAATAATAGAAGGCCCTGGACTGGCAAGATTGATCTTTAAGCCTGAAGACCGACTAAAAGCATAAAAGAGAGTTGTAATGAATCTAACTTGAGAGTTTCTTGCCTTGGTGAATAGGAGGACTACATTAACAAATAACGTGTGAGAAATATTGAGCCCATTCTTTGCAACTTGGATAGGATGTCAAGTGTCGTTATTAACTGCTCCAAAAATAGACATGGAGATCTTTTCCATGCATAAGAAATATACCGACCATGAGTAGGTTTGAAAGTGGTAATCCAATTACCATTCCAAAGGATGGAAAAAGATGAGGAAGTGGAACAATGCATGATGAACTTAATAGTTGAAGGAGGGAAGCCAGATTCAGTGAGACAATATTGAAGGAAGTCCTAGTTGACATTACCAAAGGCTTCTTCTTCTTCTGGACTTTCGTGTACTATGAATAATTTTTTGCAAGATAATAGTGTTGTTAGAAGTACCCCCCTACGTGGCAGAAAACTGTTTTGGTAAGGTCCAATTGTGGTGTCAAGGAGGAGGCGGTTAACAAGAATTATGGTAATGATTTTGTAGACAGTGTTGCAAAGGCTTATTTACTTAAAGGAGGTAGGAAGTTCAACTATGGAGATGAGGGTTATGAGGGTTTCTAAAGTAGATGTGTCAAAGTAACTAGCGGTGAAGGTGTTACATACAAGGTGAAAAATGTCATCAACCATTATTTGCCAATAATGTTTAAAGAAAATGCACCATAAGTTGTATGGACTAGGAGATTTGAAGAGTTTCATGGAGTTAAGGGAAGTGGTAACCTCTTATTTGGTAACAAGTTTGGTAAGGTGGGAGAGGACCGAAAGATCAATATGGAGATAGGTGGTTGCAGGGAGAAAGAAACTTAAGATTTCGTCTTATCCCTTCACTTCTGAAGGAGGAATAATTTTTTGTAATCTGAAACTTAGTTATGAGGTAGTAAAACCTATCAACAATTGTTCAAATTAGAGATGATCAAACTTTGTCACTCCGGTCAAGAATTTAGTTTTGAACTTTATCTGAAATTGAGAATTTGACTTTTAATTTAGAAATGTATGTGTTTTTACAAATTATAATTATTATATTCTTGAATAAGTTTTTACAAATTTTAATTAAAGAAAGAATTAAAAAACAAAATTAATATAACTTTAGGTATAAACTAAAGCAATAATTGTAGAAAGGGATGAATCAGATAGTTATCTTTATATACCATATTGGCCCTATTTGTGAAAATGAACATGAGACCTTAGTCCGCTGTTTATTAAATTGTAGTCGGCAAAGATCTATATGGAACTTGATTATGGGTCCTAACTTTGGCTTCCCAGAGGAGGAAAGCTTGATTACAGGTGGTCTCGTGACAACATTGATAAACTTGGAATTGTTATGTCCATTACAATGTGGGTCATCTGGTGTGTAAGAAATGTGAAAGCGTTTGATGATAGCAGTAGACCTCTCATGGAGTCTTTGTCTAAAATCAAAGTTATGATTCATGATGTGACTCAAGATTCCAGTGATATGCATAAGGAATGTATGATGACAGGCCATCTTACGTTATTCTTAACATATTTTTTAGTCATTTTCAGTAGGTTTTTCATCCATAATAGAGGAGTATTAGAGCAATTGATTACGATTTCAGGACATTTGTAATGTTTATATTTGAATCATGTAATTCTACTTTTCCTGAAACATAGCAATTCCATGGTGTTTTGATGCAATTCACGAAGAAATGATGCAATTCGGCAAAGCAAGACATTTGAATACTTGTGAAGACTTTGGGAAGATCATAAATGATGATTCAAGAGGCCTCGGAAGACCTTACAAATGAAGGAATTGTGTTCCCAAGACTTCTTATATGGAAACAAGCACCCAAAAAGACATAAACAAACATTTGTGCGCGGGAAAATACCCTGGGGTGCCCCGAGCATGGCCATGGGCCCTGAGTATGGACTAGGAGCTCCGAGCATGCAAAAATTTGCACTTGTGCACCCCGAATATGTGCCAAGTGCCCTGAGTATTGCAAAAATTCACAACCATAAGATGGAGCCAAAGTTAAAATGACACCTTCTTATGGGTAGATTAAGAGGGTAAGACGGGAAGCTTGTTGGTGACTTGACAAAGAGTTTGGTGTAGCCAAAGAATATTTTGATGAATTTGAAGGGGAAAATAAAAGACTACTTGACGAATTCTCTCAAAAAAAAAACTACTTGACGAATATAAAGCAAGTATAAAGTGCACGTCAAAGAATCAAAAAGTCAAGTGTAACGCCATCAAACCCCACATACAATATTTAAATAATTATTCAACAAATAATCACATAAGTTTGAGGTGCTACTTAATCATTAATCCGAAACATGCGTAAATCATCATAATCATAAAAAGTCGTAGCAGAAATAACATCTCAGACATCGTAAAGTCATAATCTCAATATCTCAGATACATCAACATAGTGAACTCAATGGTTCCTCATACATAATCTGATAGATAAAATAAAATTTCCGACATCCTAATCATTGCATACTAACTAAGACTCCAAAAGCATAAAAGACGAGTAGGCTCCCACTGTCCTCGAATACTCACATCGACTAAGAGTTCTCAACCTGCACATATACACCACGAGGATGTAGGCGACCAAAAAGCCACTTGAGAGTAAGATATATGTTCGACATATGAATATATGAACTCATGCATAATATTTAACATTCACATATACACATTAATTTCCTAGCAATACTATAATCACATGTATTCTCATTTGATTAATTAAATAAATACAACAACTATCAAAATCATCATTGCAAGTTATAACAAGTATCCACATCGTTACTTTATCACCAAGTCGAATATATATCTTTCGCACTTCATCACCATCGTCGCAATTACACAATTATCACACGGACACACATAATCATGTACACATCTTCTCATAAATTCACATAATCAAATACATAACTCCCACATAGACTCATATGCATGCAATGATCTATACGACTTTATATGCATGTGGTACCATTTTTGGATATCGGAGTTATGTTACCAATTGACCCCTCATCTTCAAGATTAATATTGGATAATTCAGAGTTATATTACCAAATTAATCCCTCATCATCATGATTCTCATCTTCGTGATTACAAGACTATGAATGCATGGACATTTCACCAAGACTCGACAACATACACAATTAAACGACTCGGTGACTACACGTCATTATCTCATCATCATTTCATAAAGTTTGTTTATTGTCATCATTCACCTAAGTTCGTCTATTTTCACACATTTCACATAGTCTAAGTCTACCTCCATCGTAAGCTAAGTTAATTACTCCTACACATCAAATTTATACTCCTATTAATGAAGTTTAGGCGTTTGAGACTTATTCACATGCATTTGATACCTTAAAAAGTCAAAAAATGAGTTTCCCCTACATAGGAGGGGCACACGGTCGTGCCACAGGGGTGCACGGTCGTGCTCCCTAAGTGCAAGTCACATGCACGGTCCATGCCATAGGCGCGCATGGTTATGCGTGTTATTTAAGACAGGGAAACTTGCATTTTTATATTTTTCGCAGAAAATACCGTTTTCAACGCCATTTTTCGATCCAATTCGCATCAAATTCGTCCCAAATCCTTAAACCACTTTCGTTTAATCACTTATACAATAACTTCACCATAACCAACTTAATTCCACTCATTTTTTTAACATCAATTAACATGATTATCATCTATTAAAACTTATCACTTCAAAAATTCATTTGTCGCATAATAACTCTCAAACATAGCAACAACAACAACATAATTCCATCATTTTCACACACCCAATGTCATAGGAAGAAGATAGAACATAAATTTAACATCATTCATCAACAATTTCATGAATTTCATTCAATTAAGCTAAAAACTCGTAAATACCAACTTATCATAATCAAACATGGATTCTCATACAACATGTTTTTACCACTTTTCACATACTCAAAATAACCACAATAATTGGAGCATGAAATTAAACTTAATTCAACAACAAATTTATGAAAGTATAAGAACACACATAATCTACAACCACTCAATTGTTCATAAGTTCTAGATAGTAAAAATAACATTCCCTCATACCTCTTAATCCAATAAGCTTTAATCTACCTCCTCACTTTAGTCCTTTAAGTTTTCTCATCTTTCTTCCTTTATATCATTTTTCTCATTCTCTCTCTTGCCTCTATTTCCTAAACTTACCAAATGATTTCTTATTCCTAAAATGTAAAAACTATCACTCTTATATATCTCCATCAATTGGGTTTGATTTAGGGGTAGACAATGGGCGGGTTCGGCTATTTCAGGTCTGAAATGACAAACTGATCAACACCTGCAGGTGGTATACTCACACCCAGCTTCGTCCATTTACTTTTGCAAATTGGTCGGGTTACGGGTCAATTGGGCAGATTTCCACGGGTTAGATCTTAGAAACTCGGGATTTTCAAATGAAGCACGTTTAGAGAGAGAAAAAAATACCAAAACTTGGATTAAAAAAACAAAAACAAGATGAGAGATTTAGAAAACGAAATAAGAAGAAGAAGGGGCAGGAAGGATTTCAATGGTAGTATTGCATGATTGTCTACTTGTTTCTAAGTTTCCAAATCTGAGAGGAGATAAGAGGTGGAGAGTACATGAGTTATTATGTAGGAATGTTGAAGAAGGTAGGAGAGAAGAGTCCGGTTGTCTTGCTAGAATGTTTAAGGAAACAAATAATTAGAAATAAAGAAATTAATAAATGCAACATAGAGAGGTGAAAGTGAATTGTAGCAAAAAAAGAGCAATGAAAGTGAAACCGTTTCAATTTTATTTTTAACATTTGTTATTTTATATGGTTTAAATTACTTTTGTCAAACAAGTAAATTAATTAATAATAAATAACAAAGTTTTGTATTGGAAAGTCAAATTTGCAGCATTTATACTAATAAAATATGAATGAGTACCATGGTACTGTTCTTTTTAAAAAAAAAGTTAAACTAACCCACCTAAATTGATATTAAAGGGAATCGAATCTGAGATCTCGAGGAGCACACTCTCAGGTTCCAAGTCGAGAGCACACTCTCAGGTTCCAAGTTAATACCACCAGACCAATCCAAGTGAGTTTACCATGGTATTATTCTACTGATGTGAATGGACGATGAAGCTCTAGAATCTCATGCCTTTATTAATTAATAATTAATAATAAATGCATTCTCTATATTAATTATTCTAATTGCAGTATACATATTCGGGCGAGTTTGGATACCGCCGATATAATTTTCTCCACCTGGAACCACCTGAATTAACCCTCTGTTAACCGCATTTTTTAAACCATGTACCCGATTGACCCATTTGAACCGCCTGAGTCACAAAAAAACCGTTCAGTTGGATCGATTTTGGGTGGACCCGTTTTTTTGTCCACCCCTAGTTTGATTCACTTAACTCTTACTAGGCATGGTCACTATTTTTACTTATAAAAATAACATTACATATGTACTTCATTTAAACCAGTTTTTTACTATTTACTTCTATTTTATCAATTCCTCAAAGTTACTAATAATAATAATAAACTAAAAATCGGGATGTTATATCAAGTAGAGATAACAAGTCAAAGAGGCAAGATCTGGTCGTCACAAAGTTGGTGGAGCAAAAATATGTTAATTTCATCATAACATAATGTGAGGCTACTATTGTTCAGGACATATTTTTGACTCATCTTGAATCCATTAAGTTGTTTAACCCTTTTTAGAGTGTTTTGATCATGTACTCCACCTATAAAACCAACTTGTATAGAATGTCATTGTTTGAGATAGTTGGGGTTACCTCAACCAATAAGACATATTATGTTGCTTTTAGTTTTCTTACGATTGAAAAATAGGAAAACTTCACTGAGGTTCTACGTATGTTGCTTGATCTTTTGAACTCAAAAGACAATATGTCAAAGATGATTGTGACTGACAGGGATACCGCTTTGATGAATTCCATAACAATTGTTTTCCCTAAAACTATTGCACTAATTTTTCGTTTTCATGTTGAGAAAAATGTTAGAGATGAATGCATCATAAGAGTGAAACCTTAGGAGTTCAAAGTGGATGGAATAGATAAGGAAGTCAAGGAGGTGAAGTTAATTGAGTTAGTTGACAACATCTTGAGAGCTTGGGATAATGTAGTTGAGTCTCCTTCAAAAGAATCATATGTTGATGTTGTAGTGTTATTCCGAGATGTCTTTAAGAAATTCTCAAAGTTCATTACCTACGTTGAAACTACCATAGTGAATATTGTTAGGGAAAAATAGTAAGGGCATGACAGATCGTGCCTTGCATCTTAGCAACATAACCATCAACAGAGTTGAAGGGGCTCATGGAAAATTGAAAAAATATTTGAGAAATAATATGAGATATTTAACTTACATGTTGGGAGGTAATACACAAAATGTTGGATAGGCATATCACTGAGATACAAGAAACCTTTGCGGGGATGATGACTAAATTTGGAAAGTGCATCAAATCGTTTTCAAGTATTAAAGTAGTAAGTAAAATCATCTCCATATGGATTGTCGTTTCAAATAGGCAACTGGCTAGATTTATTAAAAGAGTAAATAAAAATAAATAAAATAAGGGAAGTTTGTTGATTCGATTATGCAAAGCAATTGAGTTGATTGCAGATAAGTAAAGGTTTTTGAATCAAAGTTTCACAACGATTAGGAATCTTCAAAATACCTTATAATACCCTGTTGGATTAATTCAAACAATTATCGGTTGTGGAATAAAGGTTATGATTTAAGTGGTTGGTTTGGTGGGATCTAATGTCGCTCGAGATGTCATGTTGCTCCTCAATCACCATAAAGGTCGTGCTTGCAATACGATAAAGGGTTGTCATGCTCTAGGGTTCTATGTTCGGTTGCACAATTATTTAATGTGGGGACCTACACTCTCACATGTAATTGAAACATAAGCATTGTAGACACTCCTAAATTGTCATCTAAAGGAACCAAATTTAACCACATACCCATACTTCTATCTAATAGATTAAATGGATGGGCCTAATCCTATCTTACACAGGGCAAGGATAAAGTTCATGCACAATGATTCTGAATATAAGCCAGATACACTTATGTAACCTATTTCTAAGTTCAATCACACTTCTAGAAATGTCACACTTTTTGGGTTATGAAAACATTAAGCTTGATGCATACGAAAATTAAATAGATCTTAAAATGTAACGTAATAAAAGGCGTGTATTCATAAAATCCAACAAACAAATAGAGGTTCATCTTAGAATCCTTATCAAAAGGTGTTTAGTTACTCATCGTAACTAAAGATAGATTACAAAAGAAATAAAAATACTCTAAGAATAAAGGTTGAGGAGAAACTCCTCTATTGATGCTCATAGTGTTTGTCTTTCTCTTGAACCGCCAAGTTCTATATGAATATTGGTGAATGCGAACTCTTGTATTTATAGAAAAGTTTCCAGTTGGGTATAGGTTGAAAATTGGGCTTTTTCCGCAAACTTCCAAAGAAAAAACAACATTTTGTTGTTTTTTTACGAAACCGCAAGTGCCCCCACGCGTAGAGGGACACACGTCGCATATGGCAGCTAAACAAAGAGCTTTTACTCTATGTTCGATGTGCCTCGTGGGTAGCTTTATCCCTTAGTGTCGTTTTTGCCTTTTTCTTCACCTTTTTGAGTGTTTTCTTCTTCTAAATTGGTCTTGGGATAAAATTTCCCTATTGTAATGTCTTAAGAGGCCTCTTGAATCTACATTACATGTCTTCCATATCTTCATGAGGTGTCTTGCATTTTCCAATTACATGATTTTTTAATACAATACTTAAAAAGTATCTATGAATTGCTTGATTTAAGGAAGAACCAGAATTACATGACTTGATATGAAAACATTACAAAATGTCATGTAAACCATGAGAAACTTCTCTGAAACTCCTCATTATTGACTCAAACCACTACTAAAATTACTAAAAAATATATTGAAAATAATGTAAGGTGGCCTCCCATCAGAGGACTTGTATTTTCTTAGAACATATATATAATGACATCTTTTGTACTTTGGGTTGGATGGTAGTGTTTCTAGAGCTGGCTTGTGATGAGTCAATAATTAGAGTTTTTTATGTAATATTTGAGTTTATTTTATTTAGATTTTATATGTTTTTATTTCCTTTTTAGAACTATTTTACTTCAATTGCAAATTATTTTATTTCAAGAACGAATATTCATAAGATTGAGTCTTGGAGCAAACGAAATGAGATTCGGAGCTAGTTTGTGCCAAAAATATCTTGTGCAAAAAGTTAGAAGATCCTTCACCAAAATATGAAGCGTGGCGCGCCCCTTATTGTCCTTTTGCTGCTTTTGCTTCTTCGACAGGTTGTCTATTTTAGTATTTTTGACCTAGAGCCCATGGTTTCTTGTGCAACACTTTAGTGATTTATTTCTTAGGGCTTAAGTCAATGTTAGACTATAAATAGAGCAGCCACCAAGCTTGTATAATCATCTTTTGTTCTTGAGAATAATAAGTGACAATTGTTCTTATAATGAAAGTTCTTCTTTTTATTTATTTATGTTCTTTTTCTTCTTCTTCTCTATGTCTACGATGAACATGAGTGAGTAGACTCTTGTCTTGGGATTGTTGGATGAGTCTAATGACTTAATCCTAATCAAATTAAACCTCTAACCCTAACTTTATGTAAACCTATTTTCTAATCTAAATTCACCGTTCTTATAATCAATAACAAATATTAAATGATGGATCAAGATATGAAGTTTAATAGTTGTTATTGATTCATCACAAATATTAAGCGATGGATCGAGAGATGAAATTTTAATATTTGAACAAGTGAATTTAGACAAGGATTGTGAAACATGAGGATAGTCTAGCAAACCTTAAGACATATAAAGTTTCGAGCTTCAAGGATTTCAATAGCAATTAACCATGAGAATAGGCGTGGTTGCTAGAGAAACACGCTCCTTGAGACCGAGAGGAGATGTGATAGGCTAAAGAGAAACTTGTCTTTAGAAAATAAGTCCAACATAAAGTCTATGTTTAAGGTTTGGTTTGTGAAGGGTTTGTCACCATTATGAACCAATAATCTCAAGGCGTTTTTATTATTTATTGTTATTTTCTTAAAACAAAATACAACCTTTTCAACTGAACTCTTCTCTAATCCTTATTGAAAGTTAATTGAATTGACCAGCTCCCTATCGGAACAATACTCTTTTACTACTACTTCGGTAAAACCGTGTACTTGCGGATTTATCTCATCAGCTTGAGCTTTATTTTTTATGAAGCAAAATACTCCAAGGAAACTGACATGGATAAGAAAAGGTGTGGTTGTATGATCAGGATATTGTATGGGTTGCCTTGTGCATGTATTCTTGCTATGAAGATCCGTAACAAGGTGCCTATTTGATTATATGAGATAAACCCTCACATGAAAAGGTTACGTTTTGAGGAAACTATGGGTGAAGATGGTTTTTCTGTCATGAATTTGTGGAACGACATTCAGAACATCTCAAAAAAGTTCCTAACAAAATGAAACTTCATATCCACGAGGCTTTGCGTCAGCTGTCATTTATGTAAACAACTTTGTTAAGTCCACCTTCAAAGAAGGTGGAAACCAAGGGAGCCAAAAAAAGGATGAAATCTACCCCGAATGTTGCTTCGATTAGTCGAGTTCCATCTTTGTGGGAGTGAGTTGATTCCCAATTTTCATATAGTCAAACGTCATAAACAATGCCATCATTTCCTAAAAGGAAATGTTCTCATATCGGCAATCCATCATGTTCTCTGGTTCCAACACTTATTTTGGTTCCAACACCTATTGATCATATGCCTAAATTCATGAAACCATTTATTGAAACAATTGTGGATGTTAAAGACGATGGAAATTGTGGATTTCATGCTATAGTTGAACACATGGGTATGATAAGAAAGTCACTCTATGATTCGTATAGCACTTATTACAAAGTTGAAAAATTATAAGAGTGATTATGTGGTAAAAACCAAATTGCATCTCATATATTTGTACAAGTACCATGTGTAGATATCGGGGCGAATAAAATGGAAAACTACTTATGATCCCCAGGTTCTTCGAAATGATGGTGATATAACATCCATGTTTTCATGGATGGTTGGAAATAATAAGGTATATCATTGTGTTCGTTCTAACTGCAAGTGTCCAAATTTTCTAACATCATGATTTGATGTCATGTCATGGAGGTTTAATTTATTTGTTATAATGATGAGTAATATGTTGTCAAATTTTCGTTATGTTGAATTTTTGTTTAATTTAAATTGTTTGTGAATTGTTAATGTAATGTTGAATTGGTGTAATGTTATTGAATTATTAAGGATTATGTATTGTTGATGCTTATGATGAAGTATTGTTTGCGAATTTGATGTAGTGCTTCTGGAATTGTGTTTATTAGTTACAAGTGCTCAGATAATCTGTTTTGTGTCCTGGTTGACATTACAAATGTTGTTGACTGCATATTAGAGCGCTAGGTAGTTAAATATCGTTAAGGCCAACAATAGTTAATTATCATTGGATAGCGAACGACACTTAACTGTCGTTGAGGGCATAATGATCATTTTGGAGTTACTAATCATAGTAATTATGATAAGGAAAAACTAATGATAAAAATAAAAACTAACAATTTTTGAATTATCCATTAAGTAAAATAATATATTGATAAACTAACAAAAGTAAGTATTATGTCGTTTTTATCAAAAATAAATTATCAAACCATATGCATCGCGCTTAACTCGATTTATGCTCGGTTTGACATAATTTCTAAACAAAGTTTCGTAAAAGTGGTTTGTTGGCTTAATTTAACTAAACTAAAGCAAGATAGAGAAAGTTGTGTTATGATTAGATTTAAACATATACGCCTCATATGTTTCCTCTTAATTGATTGTTTACTTTTTATACTTCAAATATAATTCCACTCATCCGTCATCTTACATCTCTATCTCTATTTAATGATGTGAGATCCATTTAGCCAACTGACTTCTAATGCATCAGGGGCAAAATAGCTTATTATCTCAATGGTTTATGCGGGATAGTTATAAATGAATATAGATATACCCTCTATCTCTAACGTGATAGAACCTATACATAGTTTAAATCATGCCCCTTAGATAGTAAGGCCTACTAAAGCTCAAATCAAAAGATCAATTACGGAATATTACATCATCGACAAAGAATTAATTAAACTAAAGATTGTATTGAATGCATAAATCATATACAATGAGTCAGATTATGAGTACTACATAGATTCCTAGCTATTTATATATGATGTGCTCACTCTATTTGGATCAGTTTACAATGATTAGTTCCTATAAAAATGAGCTACATCTCTATTTAGAAGGTTATGAAATTTAAAGTTTGATAGGCGAAGCAATGCTTGCCTGGCGAATCAAGCTTTCTGAAACGCACCATTTCATATTTATTTTTTTAAAATTAAAAAATAATAATTATGATGATGATGATGATGATAATAATAATAATAATAATAATAATAATAATAATAATAATAATAAACTATGAAATAAATAAAACAAGGGGTGATCGAGAACCTTCCTGAGATTTTTTCTTCTTCTTTCTCATTCTAACCTTCCATGTCACTTTTCCATTTCTCCTTTTTCTTTGTTCCTAACCAATCCATGCTCCTCATCCATGCCATTCTTCTGCCTCATATTGTTCAAGCCATCAAATCTTAACCTTATCTCATACAATTTTAACAAAACTTCACACATTCAATGGAAGCTTTTATTTCACACTCTTACAATTGCTTTTGGATAGAATTTTGAGTTGGGTGTGTGCTATAAGAAAGGATAGGAATACCCACTTTGAAAGGTGTGCTCTTTGGTGATCCTTGAGGTGAATTTCTACGATTCATGATTTTAGAGTTGATATCTAGCTTTGGATGATAAATGGAACTAGTGTTGATCGTAAAATCTTAGATTTTCTTTAGTACCTTTCAAACCCTAAGCCTGTCAATTTGAGGATTTTGTTCAATTGCTTATCCATTGTTGTTGTAGTCTTAAAATAAATTTTCTAAGGAGTTGAAATTGTTGTATGATGTTCAGATTCAATAAAAATTGCTTTGGTGGTCATTCCGAGAGGCATTGCTAGGGACAAAATTGATTCTCCATATTTGTGAGTTGATGGCTATCATTATCGCTTATTTTAATTATCGTTATTATCGATATTTTGGTGATTTTATAAGCTAAAGTATCTATCAAAACAGGAAGCACACCTTTTGAACATTTTTCTTATCGTTGAAATTGATGTTTAAGGTCATGAATATTATTATCGTCTCTATTTGAACTTGTCTATGATTTTTTGAGCAATGGTTTTGCAATTGAGATTTGGTTGCATATACTACTGACATAAGTTTTGAGATGTTGACTTGTTCAAAAAAAGTTTTGAGATGTTAACAATTTTTTTTTTTTGAGAAATATGTTTTTGTTTTGAAAATTATTTTGATACTATTATACACTCCATTTGGATTTGGGTTTTGGATTGACCTATGATTTATGGTTTATAAAGTAGTGGATTTAAGAATTGAAATTTGATTTCATGTATCTTGACACTAGTTTCCGTACGTTGTAAAGCATGGTTTGAAAATGTGTTTTTGAAAGGATCTGATATTAATATGTACGTGATTTGGTTTTACTTATGATGATAAGTAGTAGGTTTTCGATTGAGTTTTGATGAACATATTTTGATATAAGTTTCGTTATGTTGCGAAATATGGTTTTAGACATGTGTTTTAAGAATGAGGTTTTGAAAATTACGGTTATAATGACGACGACCTAGGTGCACCTAGTATGTGATTTCAATTAGGTAGAGTTACCCCATTAGATGGAGCCGCCCGTATGAAAAGGCCGCCATTAGGAGGAGAGGGCTATCAATGAGAGGTAAACTTCCTAATTGAAAATAATTTTTACACTTTGTTTTGAGTCAAGAGAAAAGAGTTATCTGTTAGATGGAGCCGTCCCTATGGAAAGGCCGCCCCTAGGAGGAGAGGGCTATCAACGAGATGGAGCTAGTTCTCGATTCACCCATTTTGATTATTTTCATTAAAATTGAATTTCTATATTTTCATTAAAGTTGATTATTTTGGTCTTATCAAATTTAATGTGATTATATATTATATTTGAAGTTGATTATTTTGATTATTTTCACTAAATGGAGTTTTCTATATTTTTTTAAAGGCTTTTATTATGATTTTCATCAATGTATTTTTAAAGGCTTTTGATATAGTTTTATTTGGTTTGATAAATTTACAAAGGTTTCTGAATCTTCATGGTACGCTTGACTGGGAATTTATCATATTTTTATACGGTTACTAGCTTTATAAATTAAAAAAAATTAGATTTGAGAAAAGTAAATAATCGTGCCCTTATGTATTTCCCTTCGAGTTGGTAGTGGTTGTTGTCTCTCACTAAGTCTTTGTGACTTACTTCTTCATCTTCTATTTTTTTTTTCAAATTCAGAAGCAGCTAACATGCTCATAGTCTCAACATTGTTGCTCTTTTGGTAGGCTTCCTTTGGTGGAAGACTCTTTTGTGTATGTTTATGTTGAGTCGGTATATCTGCAACTATTTCGAAGTCTATGATGTTTTATTCTGAGTTGTACAAGTATGAAAAAAAATTGTTATTTGAGATACTAGGTGATGAAACAGGTTTTTAAAACAAGATTCATATCTTGGAAATGTTGAAAATAGAGAGGTAACACTGTCGAAATTTTAGTGATTTTTTAAAAGTGAAATCCAAATTGGAATTGTTTTTTTTTTATTTCATAGTTTGTCAAGTTGATTCAATAGGCTTGCCGGGCTAGAATGTTCTAGTTCGTGCGCTGGTCACGATTACTGTTTATAGGTCGTGACACTTTCTTCCTTAGAGGGAAAACCCAATTGTCTTCAGATGTTTTCTTGAACTACCTTAGTTTTCTAGGAAAGCCAAATCTCGCCTAGCAATCCACCTTTACCATTTCCTTTTGGAACTTTGTGTTTGGGCTCGTTTTCATCGCACTCAACTCACCTAGTGAATTGTGTTTTTCACCGGATGTGTTTGTGAAGATCTAGCTTGGCTTTTGATGTGTGTGATTGCCTCTCTTTGTCATATATTGGTGTAGTCATGTCCAGAACCTACAAAAAGATGTTGAAAAAAATGTAGTTGCTTTCTGACTTAGTTTTCCGATCTGACTTAGTTTTCCGATATAAACGATATTTATATAATTTGAGGATTTTGTATTGAATTACTTGTAAAACAAGTCGATAAGTGCTACGAAAAATAACGGTATTCTGACACTTATCACATATATTGAAACATGCATCATAACTAAGCTAGGTCATGATACAATGAATGTGGAATGTCATAAACTAACAATAATTCTTTAATTATTCATTATGAAAATTTTGTTGTTCTAATATGATGTTTACAAAACTTGTAAGTGATAGGGATGTACGAAGTGTAACCCTTTAACCCATCCCAACTCGAAAGTAATGCAACAGATTTGCCCTGGTAAAAAAGGAAATGTGGACAAAAACATGGGACAAGTAAGGGATAAAGTTGAACATTAAAATCATATTGAGATGTCATAAAAGTTAGAAATATATACACGAGACTATGCATTAATCAACATATATAATCTCAAATGAATTTTTAAAATTTGCTTCTTGTTTCACCTTTAAAACCATATAGACATCTTGTCTACAATAAACTATACATTCCAAAACAAGAACTATGAGTGTTGTCATAAACACTTAGATTTTAACAGCGAGGGTGTTATTTTTATTTTATTTTTGAAACAACGAAAAGTTTGAAATCATCTCTTAAATAAACTTAGATTAAATTCATTCAAAAATATTTTCCAAATACAACAATTTGAATCAATATCACATTTGCTAAATCATTTTCCCAACAATGAGCTCAACTCACAAATCAGACACTTTGTAAAATACAAAACATTATAAGAACATTCACTTCTAACAAATAATGTCATTTACAACAGTAGGAGGGAAATGAAATAAGTAAGACTCTGCAACCAAACCCTAATTTGATCTTTAATTATGAACTGGGGTGACATGGTACGAAGATCCACAAATGATATCGACCATGATCGCTTCATAATCACCAACCAAGTCATCTCTTCGCAACATCAGCATCTTTAGTGCATCACGATTTCCACATTACCAAGACTCTCAAGAAAGCCTATGTCACAAGCCCAAATATTTTCACAATTATAAAGTAGAGGATCACAATCTAAAAACAATATATATATATATATATATATATATATATATACACACACACACACACACACACACACAAAAACACAACATGTTGTTGAGATAAATCACAAAATCCTTCTTAACTTGATGTTTTAATGACAACAAACTTATTTTAATTAAAGAGGTCATTATGATTCTTATCCATGTTAAATTCTAACAAGTTTATTTGTGTGTTACTTAGAACAAGATATACAAATGCACATATATCATAGAAAATGAATCTTAACTTCACCATGTGCTAAAAATGACTTCAGAATAATAAGAAGCATCTTATGGGCACTACAAAATTGAAGAACAAGATTGGCCAAATAATAAGAGATCAGAAGCTAATCCATGTCAATCTCATGATCAAAATCATTAAATAAAAAAGAACTTCAACAAAGACATAAGAAGCATTTCATGTTGCAAATCGGAATATCATATAGGTACATCAGAAGCACTCCAAAATGACTAAGTTTAGAAGTTTAAAATTAGTTCTCATTCCAAAAGCTAGGATCAAAGATTTTGAAGAAAGGAATGAAGATAAACTATACTTAAGGCTGCAGATCAGATATATCAAAATTCCAAGTCAAGGGATACATGAGATTGAAACTCCAGAGATCATAAGTAAATCAAAAATGATTTCGGAATGGGAAATTCATAAAACACCAAAAGTAACGATGACAAAAACATAACCAAAGGTGCAAAAGAATATTAAAAGCTGAGAAGCGTTGCATAATGGCTAGTTTCAAGACTTTCTTGGTCCACAAGGCAAAGTACAAAAGGACAAAATAATGACTAGTTCTTTGCTTGCTCACCAATTTTTAAGCAATATATAGAGTAACATTACAACACAATCTCCACTGAAAACCTTTTCTGTCAAGAATCACATGATCTGAAAAAGATCAGAAGCAGAAAAGTTCATATTTCTTGAAAGAGATCAGATTTATCTCACATTTTAAGATTCACTTCTAAAACATTATATAAAAATCACAAATACACGCAAGCCTCCATAATATCTTTGGAATATATTTCATAGTGTATTTGAAAAGTTTAAATTTACTTGTGTGTGATCAAATTGAACTTATAGAAACAAAAGTTCAGATTCACCTATGTGTGATCAAATTGATATTGGAGAAACAAAATTTCAAATTCATCCAGTGTTATCAATTTGAACTTAGAGATAATTGTGTCCAGGGTCTACAATTGAACATATAGTTACCACACGTTTTAACAATATAGTTATGTCCAATGTTGTGGACCGTAACTATCTTCATTGATAACAACCCTCTAATGTCTCATGTGAGTTCGTGATCATTGAAGGTTTGATTGTGTGTTAAAACATTTGTCATAAAGACGCTAATAGAATATGTCTAAAGCTATTACATATTGAACAATTTATATTAGGTTGAGTCCCAAAAGGTAGGATTAATAGTCATTAAAGACCTAGATTGATTTATTGACATTTATAAATTCATAAAAAGCAACTATTAACTAAATAAAATTAAGCTAGTCAATTGTATTCAAAGATACTCAATAAATTACATGGTTCAAGCAGCTACAGCTACAGAGGCGGTCCTCTACGTGACCTAACATAGAAATCTAGTTAATCATCATAAAACTAAATATAGACATAAGTTATGAAGAGTAATACATGAATATTGTTAGGTTAGGTTCAGTAAGTTTTTAATTTCTATTTTTTTATATTTTTTATTTTAAGGAAAATATAATATAAATTCTCATCTTTTTGATCAACGTCAACAATATAATATTTTTATAGGTATATTTGGAAGTGGAAAAGTCAACCCAAAATGTATTCTCTTTGTATATAACTAACGGAAAAACAGACACTCACATGTGTATGTTCGCTCTTTTTATTGCGCTAACGCTTGTAAGTTATGAACATTATTTTTTATTAGATTTTGATTTAGATTTAAAAGTTCATCTTTATAGATGTTTATGACTTTCAAATGATAATAAGTCCAAGAAATCATGTTAATTTTTTTCAACGACACCAAAAATATAGTAAATGAAATATAAATTCTTATCTTTTTTAATAACACGAAAAATATAACATTATTAGAAGAAAAAAACGAGTTTAAGAGTATAATTGTAACATGAATTGGCTTTGACGCCTTAAAGTACCAGCAAAACTCCAACATTTTCTATGACTTTATTTTCATAATGCTCTTCCTATTAATGCATGTCAGTATGAATGCAACATGATAACTTCTCTAAGCTGCACCCGTTGCTCTTCACCCATAGAGGATATTTTTCATTGTTTATGTGATTGCCCGCACTCTAAAGAGCTTTGACTCCGCTTGAATATGTGGCGTTATCATAATTTTTTCTCTAAAAATTGATGTCAAAATTGGCTCCATTAGATGACAAAGGGCACCTCCTCCATTTTGTTTGTTGCAGGAGTATGGTATGCTTGGTGTTGGAGAAACAATGTTATTTTTGAGGATCAACATTGACGTATTCAAGATGTGGTGCGAAAGACCTTTTTGTTACATGATGAATGTATTTATTAATATCCCGTTGATTTGGATCCACACTCATCACGTCTCTTAACTCGTTGGACCCCCCTTCAAAAGGTATACTCAAAGTCAATACTGATGGTAGCTTTGAGAATACTTTGGGTGCTTAGGGGCTGGTGTTGTTGTTCGCAATCACGATGGATATTGGATAGATAATTATTTTCTCACTACAAAGTTGGAGGTGATGCGCTATTAACTGAGTTGCGACATGTCTTGATTTATGTCATAAGAAAGGATATGACAACACTATTTTTGAGAGTGTTGTTTGGAAGCAGTGTAGTTGATTTTTGATGGTCGTGATCATACCCTGCACACTTATGCCACTGTCATCCTTCGTATTATAGATGTTTTTCAAGGAAACGACAACACTTCGTTAGTGCATGTTCTTAAGAAGCAAAATATCTTTGCATATTTTATGGTTAAGAAGGGATCACATGTAAGGTGCTCTGCTCACTGGAACTGCCATCCGTCTGACATGAAATCTCTGATCATGAGAGATAAGTTTAAAACTTAATTTTCTTATTTTCTTATTTTCTTTTTGCCTCGATACTTTGTAACACCGTAAAAAAATATAGCATAGACGTAGCAAATATAATATATTCTTATCATTTTTAACAACACTGACAATATAATATTATTATAAGAAAATTTGTTTAAAAGTATAATTAGAATAATAAAAAAATCAGCCAGACTAAATTAATTAACTTAAGAGCTCATCTGTTATAGATATTTTAAGAAAAAAAAATCACTTTTAAGAATATTGCATCTTTATTATACCTTTTAAAAAAAATCAGAATCTAAAAAAATCTAAAAACAGCTTCAAATGAGAAGTTGTTAGGAGCAGCTTCTCGAAAAATAATTTTTTTTAAAGGAGAGAGAAAATAAAGGTCAAAAGATTGAACTAATTTTGTAACAAAAAATCCCTTTTATATAATTGTATCCAAACAAACTAATTATTTTTTCAAAAAAGTGATTTTTATTACGATAAACAAACACAAAATAGATTTTGATTTTTTATAAATCTCTAAAAAATAATCTCTAAATTATTTAATGTCAAAATTTGGCTTAAAGAAGCGAGTGAGTCTTGGAAAGATATTATAAAAGTCACTTCCTGATTTTAATTCTATTTTTTGGGCTCATCCGTAGGGAAGCTAGAAGGCTTAGGTTTCGATTCTATATGGCTACTGAGAATGACCCTAAGACATCGGTCTAATATTCTATCCATGTCATAGGCTAGATTCGACCGAAGGAAGATGATATGACCGGACCGAAGAAAAGTGGAAGCCTCAACCGCGTCGAAGGCATTGTAACTACAATACTCTACCTCCAAAATCAATATTTACATTCCATCACAACCTTTTCCGCCCTTTAAATGTTCATCTTTCCGCGTGAGGGTGATCATTGTTCTCGATCATGAAGCCAACCGAGTTGCTCATGGGAAGGAGCATGTGAGGGAGAAGGACCAAACTTCGTCTATTCGAAAGGAGCATGTTGATACTATGTAACACCTCCTCATCAACACACGTTTCCCGAATAACTGTTATGATATTCTTCGTCATTAGTTTAAAACATTTTCTTCTCATTGTATTATACGGAACCAGTTATTTTAATTTGTAATAAACGAGCCTTAAAATAAATGATTAAAAATAAAAATATTTACACCAAAATATAATATAAATTGTGGATAGACATACACGTTTGATTACTAGAAATAAAATCTGTTTTTTTTATAAGGATTAGGAATCAAATCTTATAAGCAAAGTATTCATGACAAAAAGTTTTATTAACAATAGAGTAACAAAATTCTCATAAAAAAACAATATAATAATAGTAATAAAAATTCCAAAAAGGAAATAATCATAACTTATCATAAAAATAATATAATAATAGTAAGAAAAATCTTTTGTTAAAGAAAAAATGGTAATAAGAATATTTTTGTCAAAAAACCAGTAATCAAAATCTTTTTATATAATAATAATAATCCTAATTTGTCATTAAAAAAAATATAATAGTCGCAATACAAATCTTGTAATGAAAATAAATCATATCAAATTTTTATTCAAAAAAAAAAAAATCATATCAATTTTTTTTTATTAATTATATAATATAAAGTTTTGTCAAAAAATAATAATAATAAATAAAAATTAGTGGATCCCTTCACCTTCACCCTTTATTCATACCAGAAGGAAGCAACAACAACAGAGGCATCATCGTCTTCTTCCTTAACAGAGTCAAACTTCTTCACATACTTTCAAACACTCAATTTTTCCCAATTTTTCTTTCTCTCTCTTCAACCCTAATTCTTAAAGTTTCGATTTTTATCTTCTTCTCAGGTATGGTTTCCTCTTCTGTTTTCATATTCTTCAACCCTTTTGCTTATTATTTTCAAAAACCTTTTCAATTTTTAATTTTGGGTGTTCTGAATCTGAAACCCTAGTTTTGGAAAGACTCAATTTTTTTAATTTCGTCAATTGGGTTTTGAAATTGGGGGGAAAGTAAGAAGGAATTTGATTTGAAAGTTTGATTTTCTTTTTACCTAATCGTAAAACCCTAGTTTGGGATCTTGCTTTGGAGTTTCAATTCTGGTGCTTTTTCTTGCATTAGGTTTGGTTTCTAGGTTTTTGTAATTGTGTAGCTTGGATTTGATGTTGAACTGTGATTTTATTGATGATTAAGTTGGTGGGTTGTGTTAAAGTTTGTTTCTTGCATTTGAGGATGTTATGATTGTTGCTTAGTTAGTTCAGAGGGTAATTTGAGCTGCTAGGTGATTTGAGTTGGGGGAGATTTTTTTTGCAATTAAAAGGGTATTTAATTGTTCATTATGATTAAGTTTTAACTGTGGATCAGGAGTGATTTGATTGAATTTTGTAACTTTGCTGGGATTATTAGCTTTCTGTTGTTATTTCTGATTTGGCGAAATGACCGGTGGCAAGTTTATACTCTTCTGGTTAGATTCTATTATTCTAATAATAATTGGCACTTCATTTAGACATGTTTTCCATTTTGATTGGAATTCATTTATGATTTGATTGAATTTTGCAATTTTGCTGGGATTTTTAGCTTTCTGTTGTTATTTATTACTTCATATATTTAATGGGAGTTTACGATACTTGATTCGGCGAAATGACTTGTGGCAAGTTTATATTCTTCTGCTTAGATTGTTAACATAGTTGGCACTTCATTTAGATGTGTTTTCCATTTTATTTGTAAACAACTTTTAATGAAAACTTTCCTGGTGTTACTGAGTTGAGAGAGAAACAATGTTGCAATTAAAAGGGTCTTTAATTGTTCATTATTATTAATTTTTCAGCTGTGACTTTTTGAATTAGTTATAGATCATGAGTGATTTGATTGAATTTTGCAACTTGCTGTTGTAATTTATTGCTTCATAGATTTATTGGGATTTTACAATTATTAATTTGGCGAAATGACTGGTGGCGATTTTATACTCTTGGTTAGATTAGTTGGCAATTCATGCAGATACATTTTCCTTTTTAATCGGAATTCATCTGTAAAAAAACTTTTAATGAAAAGTTTCTGATTTAAATGGTTGAGCTTTACCTCAATTTTTAAAATCTCATTTGCTAATTAATGACACTGTTATTGTCATCTTATGGAGTCAGCCTGTCAGGGAAGATGTCTCTGAGGGGTTTACATATAATATTTTTTACTCTCTTGGTTTTGTTTGCATTTTACAGATTTACAGTAGTACCACATATAGATTTATGATATTTAGGTCAGTGTCGTCACTGTTCTGCCATGGTATCGTCATGATGGATTCTGATCCAAGCTCCATAGGCTGCAATGCCATTTATATCTGTATAGGCTGCAATGCTATGTTTATATAACAGATTTTTGGCTGGCTGTCCTAATCTGCCATTCGCCATTCATGATTTTGGTATGAAGGTCAACTTCATCTTAATGGAATGCTGGTTTAACAAGTAAGACACAAATAGATGTGAAAATAGGAAAACATCTGATGCAATAAGTATCGCATTGAAATAGGTCTGTTCCAACTATAAGTATAAAGCTTGGGATACTCTTTGTTATATGAAACAAGATAGGACATTTATCATAGGAAAAGATTGGATAGCCCTCTTTGTAAGATATACGCTAGAGTGGTCTTTGGTGGTTTGGACATATACGCTAGGGTTGGGTCGGCTACGAGAATCATAAAGTTCGAGATTTTATATATGCTTTATGTCTTGCCTTTTATTAGCCGACTCTAGACTGGAGTTGATATTATGATTAGTTTGGGTGACTAATAATTTTCCATTGTTACCCCTTTGTACGCTAGTAAGTCAGAATAGTAAAATCCTGCCTTCAATGTTTTGTGCCCATGTTCTACGGTCTAAACTAGTTATGTGTTATTTTTGGTACATTAGGGTTTCAATGCCTATTTTTCGATGGCTAAGGGAAGTCAAATAACTCTTAGCCGCACATGCTATTATTTTTTAATCTGTTCACTTTTTTAATAAGCTTTTTTGTTTTTGTAGCTGACAACATCGATTTGACTTTGAAATAACTTGGCGACACTTTTGATCATGCAGTTTAACTATTACAGCTAGTTTCAGTGGTATGATGCTGAGGGAAGTATGCTGGTTATAGTTGGAGGAAATGCAAAGGTATCATGCTGGCAGCTGCACTAGTGCAGTTAATAACAGTACCATAGGCGGACCATCTTCCAAGGATACTGGAAGATCTGATTCTTCTTTTCCGGCTCACTTCCCTGTAAATTCAAGGTTAGAGAGCCTTCCCTCTGGCACCATCCCTTATTGCCAATTTATTCTTCTCAATCATAATGACTATAGCATATGTGATGTATTACAAATTCCAAAAAAATATGCTTGTGGTGCATAATTGTTTTTGCTCTAGTGTATTTTTTCTTTGTTAGATAACAGTTTTTAAGTAATAATTTTTTCCTATTTGATTAACATCATTTTGAAAATTGTGAACTATTAGCTTTTTATATTGTGCATAAACCGTCCTTACAAAATCAACTTGTAAGATTAGGCGTGCCACTTTTTATAAATTTGTTTCAGGCCTTATCTTTATTCTATGCAGGACGTGAGTTTTTTACACTACAACCCCTCATGCCCAACACTGTTGGGCATGATGCTTAGATATAATTAAATTGTAGGTGGTCTAAATTGATAGGCTCTAATAGCATATTAGATTTTTATATCATTTTGAAAATCGTGAACCTACTTCAGAGTGGGGTTCATCTATTTCTTGAGCAATCATATTGTTTAGCTTGATTTTCAGTTTATGAATTGTTGTGATATGTCAAGTGTGAATTAAAGTCCCACACTGGATGGAAGAATTGAGGTTCAGAGACATATAAGTGAGAGGACCCATAAACTCAATGCCTTAAGGTTTTGGGTGAATATGTGGTGTCCAATCTCACTTGTGTGGTTGCTCTTAGCCCAACGTGACGATTCAACCCAATGAGGCTCCTCCTCATGGCCCAACATGAATTAATTGCTTGGGAAATTCATGAGTATCCTCTGCTTATAATTAACCATGCTTTCAATTTATCTGTCTACTTTTGATGCTGTACTTGGATGGTATAATGGACCAGCAATATGAAGTTCTCATATCCATCCTTACAGCTAACAAAGACAGATAGTATTACTTCTAACACAATTAGTAAATGCAGGGTTTAAAAGTTTCTACCACTTTGATTATGTTCGTTCTGTATAATAATGACGGTTGGGTTTGCATCCTATTTTGTGTCATATTGGTTTGCATCCTATTTTGATCTTCTAAAGTATGACAATCATATTAGTTGAATACTTGTTTTATTTATTTATGACTTGAATCTTGAATTGTTTTGAAGTTCATATATGATATATCAGCTTATGTTTTTTACTTATGTTACTCATTTTCAATTAAAAATGTTATATTTTTATTATTGATCATGTCTTACGATTCATAGGAAGATTGAATTCACAATTTGAAAATAGGTCTTCCATTCATAAATCGAATCCCGATTTGATAACCATGGGCTCAAGAAGTAAACAAAATATTAAAGGACAACCAAAGCGTTTTCCTATTATGCGGTAAATTTCAATGCTAGTTTTTTTTCTTCCTTAATTGTAATTATGTTTTAATTCTTAAAATTTAGCAAGTATTTATTGTTTGATCTACTATCCTATATATGATTTTGATAAATGAAGAAATTTATTGTGACAAAAAAAAATCACATTGTTGATCCATGCCATAAAGATTCAACAAGGACTTGTGTTAAATTTGTATGTATTTTGAAATTCTCAGTCCAAATCCAGCTACTGTAACAGGAGTTTGTTGTGTACTTGCATTTGAAATATTGTCGAAGTATCATTTTCACAGTCTGTACTTTGTTGGATACTCCCTTTTTATAAGCACCTATCATATATTTCACATATATTAAGAAATTTTTCTGTGCATTTAATGTATACTTGTGATAACTATTACCAAAGTACCCTTTATGTATATATGTATTCAACATTGACGTTTCATACTCCAAGACAAATTAGTAGTATTAATTAGGGTTATATTTGGAAAAAATAACAAATGCATTTAGTAATTTGAAAGAGGGCATACATTTAGGGACACTTTTTTTCTTAAAGGGTGCTTATAATTTGCTAGGGAGGGAGTAGTTAGTAATGAAGTAATATATATATATATATATATATATATATATATATATATATATATATATATAATATATATATATTTTTATTGCGCTAAATCAGAAATCTGATGCTGTTAATCGTTTTCAACACAACGGTTCTGTTTTTGCAGGCGACAGCCACAGTTGAACATAAACCCATACAAGTTGAAGTGTGATAAAGAACCTTTGAACTCCAGGTACTTTTTGTTCATAACTACACAATTTTGCCTTATTGCTCGCTTTCATTAGAAATGCCGTATTATTTTATTATTTTTTTGGGGAGGGGTGTCAAAATTTTCATATCACTGTCACATTAAAAAATCACCATTACTTGAGTACACAAGCTCATAGGGAACTCTGAACTCTCCCTAAAAGCTAGCTATCAGGGGAAGAATCAGGCCACTTAAATATTCTATGAGTATTCCATGCTACATGTGGGACTTAGACACCCCATAACATTCAAGTTCCTATCATAACCCTTTTGGTGAATCGTTTGCTTTGTCTCTTCTCTATATTCCCCAGTTTGTAGTTGTACTCTAATGGGTGTTATTACCTTGTATATCTAACTATTAAATGCTATTATTTTAATCTTAGGCTTGGGGCTCCAGATTTTCTTCCCCAAACACCAAACTGCCCTGAGGAGACTCTGACCAAAGAGTATTTGCAATCTGGATATAGAGATACAGTTGAGGGACTTGAGGTATGTCATTAAATTTACTCACGTTTATTCCAAATCAGATGTTGTGAAGTAGCTACTGAGTGATATACTTATTTATTTATTCTTTTATTAAGGTTTGAATATTTCATGATGATACCTCACATGCTGTAACTTTTTTTTTGGTATCTCTCTTTTTTGGTATCTTCTTGCGTTTTCTTTTTATTAAATTCTTTATTCATTTGAAAAGAAATAGGTCGGTACATACCTAGCACTTTCATTCTCCTTATTTATCTTTTACTTCTTTTGCAATTTTTTTCACCATGCTGCTGCATGATCTCAATTTTGGTACATAATCTTTGAATTTTGCTTTTACACCAAGATCCCAGCTGTATGGAATAACTTTAAAGCTGCATGTATAAAACTAATTCGTATTTTGTCCGTCTTGGTTGTTATAGTCTTTTGCTTTTAATATTTATTATTACATGCTAAGGTGCATTGTGATTGCAAATGTAGTCGTTGGTAATTCTTATTCTGGCATTAAAATAAATTTATACGTTCGTGAAAAATAAAGTATGGCCAACTGTCCATCCTTATCTTCTTACACTGCCTTGCTTACTTTGTCACTCAGGAAGCTAGAGAAATTTCACTGACTCAGGTCCCACATTTTAACAAGCCAATTGTGCATAATTGCAGAGAGGTAACTCCCTTGTCTCATGTCTTTCTTAGATGTTTAAGTTCACTATTTTTTATTTTTATTTCTTTAATCATACTCTAGATTTGCTGCCCATTATCTATTTTTATATTGTATTCATCGAAAGACTACTTGGACATGGGTTAACTTGTTAGTTCTTCGTTCCAGGCTATTAAAAAACGTCTAAGGGCCATCAATGAATCTCGTGCTCAGAAGCGGAAGGTGATGATCTTCATTATCTCTCGTTATCTATTTATCTTCGCAAAATATTCCGCTTCTATAATATATCCATATTTGTGTGTTCTCGTCCGACCTGTTTTGATTTAGTGCACTGTCTACATGTATCAGTTTGTTATGAAGATATTTGATCTAAATGATTTGCTTTTACAGGCTGGTCAAGTATATGGTGTGCCTCTTTCGGGATTGCAACTTGCCAAGCCTGGTATTTTCCCTGAACTAAGGTCGTGTGGTGAGGACTTCCGGAAGAAATGGGTTGAGGTATACTTATGCCTTATTCCTTCTGCTTTCTTCATTGTGACTTTCATGTGCGCAATAACTATGCCCTCTCATGTTTATGTGCTGAATAGTTTACAAGCTTTAGCTTTCATGAATTTTGGATAAATGCTATATTAAGGGCTGTTTACTTTGTGAAAATATTTTATTTTCTAAAATGTGTTCATTTTAACTTGCTAATAAGATAATATATATATATATTTTTTTAAATGAGTCATTGTGTTGGATAGAAGATTATACTAGCTTGCGATGATGCATTTCTGGAAATAATGAAAATGGTTCTTTTGGCATTTTCGTTATTTCTGAAAATGCAGACAGTTATTCTCTTCTAGAGTCTATTTTTTCCTTATTAACAAATAGAAAATCTTTTTACAAATGGGGCCCCTAGTTACTTAAACTAATTCCTTGGGCATTTTTTTTTGGTCAAGTTTGATGTAGTTGTGCATGTGAGTTCCTTAAATCCTTTTTTTTATGTTACTTGATTATTCTTAATGTCTAGGGATATTACAGATGCTTGTAACAGTAAGTTAACCAGTTAAAATTGTATTGTAGGGCCTATCTCAACCACACAAGCGGTTATGCACTTTGGCTGACCATGTTCCTCATGGTTATAAAAGGTCATCACTTTTGGAGGTTCTTATCAGAAATAATGTTCCATTGCTAAGGGCCACTTGGTTTGTAAAGGTTACTTACCTGAATCAGGTAGGGATGCTTCAATGTTGGCTTATACCAAATATGCTGAGTTACATTATAGTCTTAACATCTGAAGTTAGATTATGGTTCAACTTTTCAGGTTAGACCAGGTTCGGTTGGCATTTCTTCTGGGACTGCTGACAAAATTCAGCCGTCTCGTACAGAGATTTGGACCAAAGATGTTATCCATTACTTGCAAACTCTGCTCGATGAATTTTTCTCAAAAAATAATTCTCATTCTACTCTTCAGAACCGAGAGCGGTCACCTCAAATGCCTTATGCTGGAACACTGCTGCATAAAAGTGATCCACTATCATCCTTTTCTGCTGGTGAAGAACCATCTTCACACTTTAGATGGTGGTATATTGTTCGACTTTTGCAATGGCATCATGCTGAAGGGCTGATTCTTCCTTCTCTTGTTATTGATTGGGTTTTGAATCAACTACAGGTATTTACCTTTTATACGTCATTTGTATTGAACTGGTTTTATGTGCTCATGAAGTTAAAAACATGATGCATATATCTTATTCCCGTTTAGACCTTCAGGTTATGATTCCATACATTTCTGTTTCTTTCAGGAAAAAGATCTGCTTGAGGTTTGGGAGCTGTTATTGCCTATTATATATGGCTTCTTAGAAATTATTGTTCTGTCTCAAACCTATGTACGTGGACTTGCTGGATTAACTCTTCGGGTCATTCGTGATCCTGCTCCAGGTGGATCAGATCTAGTAGATAATTCCAGAAGGGCATATACAACATATGCTCTGATCGAGATGCTCCAATATTTAATACTTGCAGTGCCAGATACTTTTGTAGCTTTGGATTGCTTTCCTTTACCATCCTCTGTAGTCTCACATACAATGAACGATGGTAGTTTTGTATTAAAATCATCTGAAGCTGCAGGGAAGATAAAAAATAGTTCAGATTATTTTGGTCGCGTTGTTTTATGTATTCAGAAACGTGCAGAAGATCTTGCCAAGGCTGCAAGCCCTGGCAATCCAAGTCATTGTCTTGCTAAGGTCGCGAAAGCCTTGGATAACTCTCTTGTGCTTGGTGATTTACGTGAAGCTTACAAGTTTCTTTTTGAGGATTTTTGTGATGGAACTGTGTCTGAAAGTTGGATTGTGAAAGTAAGCCCTTGCTTAAGGTTATCTCTGAAATGGTTTGGAACTGTAAAGACATCTCTTATACATTCAGTGTTTTTCCTCTGTGAGTGGGCAACATGTGATTTTCGGGATTTTTGTACTACCCCTCCTTGTGACATAAAGTTTACAGGTAGGAAAGATCTTTCCCAAGTGCATATAGCAGTCAGACTTTTGAAGATGAAATTGAGGGATGTGAAATCTTCACTAAGACGAGCAAAACGAAGCATTCACAGAGCTAGTTATGTTGCAAAGCATGAAAGTCAGAGGCATAATCAGAATTACATTACTACTGGTTCTTCAGTTATATCTGAAAGCCCAGGTCCTCTCCATGATATTATAGTTTGTTGGATTGATCAGCATGTGGTGCATAAAGGGGAAGGTCTCAAGCGCCTACATTTATTTATAGTTGAACTGATACGAGCAGGCATCTTTTACCCCTTGGCATATGTACGCCAGTTGATAGTGAGTGGGATCATGGATATGGATGTCAATGTGGTTGATGTGGAGCGGAGAAAGAGACATTCACACATCTTAAAGCAGCTTCCTGGGCATTTTATGCGTGATGCTTTGACAGAATCTGGGATCGCTGAAGGGCCGCAGCTCATTGAAGCCTTGCAAACTTACTTGACTGAACGCCGCCTCATACTTCGTAATTCTCCTAGTGAGCCCCGTGACGATGCCAATGCCAAAATACCTGCTTTGAAGCGAAAACGATATCAAGCTTCTTCAAAGGATGGGACTTCTACAGTGTCAACTGATCACTGGAAAACTGTTCAATCCACTGTATCGTCTAAAAGTGCAAAGGATGGTGCTAGCATGGAAGAACTTAAAGAAACCATCTCAGTACTGTTACAACTACCTAACAGTTTATCTAATTTAAACTCTACAGGATGTGATGAATCTGAAAGCAGTGTTAGAAAACCTACCTGGCCTCATTATGGCAAGATTGAACCAGTGGAGGGCACACCTGGTTGTGAAGAATGTAGAAGAGCAAAGAGACAAAAGTTAAGTGAGGAAAGAAGCTCATCTGTTCCAGCTGATGATGATACATGGTGGGTGAAGAAGGGGTTGAAATCCACCGAACCTCTCAAAGTTGACCAACCTCAAAAGACAACCAAGCAGATTACTAAGAGTCGTCAAAAGAATGTGCGTAAAATGAGTCTTGCTCAACTGGCAGCTTCTAGAATTGAGGGAAGCCAAGGGGCATCAACTAGTCACATGTGTGAAAATAAGGTAAGCTGCCCTTACCATAGAACTCCTGTAGATGGAGATGCTCTAAGGTCTGTGGATAGCATGCGAACGTGTGACTCTAGGGATATTGTTTTCATTGGAAAAGCACTAAAGAAGCTTCGTTTTGTTGAGAAAAGGGCTGTGGCAGCTTGGTTGCTGACCGTTGTTAAGCAGGTGATTGAAGAGACAGAAAAAAATATTGGTAAAGTTGGACAATTTGGCAGGGCTTATTCTATGGTGGATGATAGAAACTCAATACGGTGGAAACTTGGCGAAGATGAACTTTCTGCGATACTTTATTTGATTGACATCTCTGATGATTTGGTATCAGCTGTCAAGTTTCTCCTTTGGTTGATGCCAAAGGTTCTCAGCAGCCCTAATTCTACAATTCATAGTGGGAGGAATGTTCTGATGCTACCAAGAAATGTGGAAAACCAAGTTTGTGATGTGGGAGAGGCTTTTCTTCTATCATCACTGAGAAGGTTTGCTCTTCCCTTTATCCAACCTTCCTTCTAATTCATGCGATCTCTGCTGCTTTTTTAATAGCTTAGCCTTTTAAATGCATTTTATAAATGTCTTTTTTTTTCTTTTTGTATAAGCTACATGGTAAGCTGTTGCATCTGAGTGCTTATTAGTTACAATCCTCTTTTTTATTTTTTATTATTTTTTATCTTAAATCAGGCTGGTATCAATTGAATCTGCAATGTTCTCATTTACTCATAAATGCCTAAACAAAACCCTGTACTTACAAGTTAATAACACATAATAGTTCTTATTTTTATAAAGTCAGTTGCAAGTTTTAATGCGGTTGTAGTGAGTTTTCTGGTTATTAGTGAGGTTCCCATCCCATGACTTTTTTTGGCGTATCCTTCTACCCCCTTTCTTTTTTATCATTCCAGCAGTGAGTTGTCTTTACCTTTTATTCTTTATGCTTTTGTTGGATACTTTTGTTATGTTTTTTGGGTTATGAGTTTTATTAATGCCTGTCTTGTGCATTCCATTTGGTGCAGGTATGAGAACATTCTTGTTGCGGCAGACCTTATTCCTGAAGCTTTGTCATTTACAATGCATCGTGCGGCCACTATTATTGCTTCTAATGGGAGGGTGTCAAATTCAGGTGCCACAGCTTTTACTCGGTATTTATTGAAAAAATACAGTAATGTTGCTAGTGTCATTGAGTGGGAGAAAACTTTCAAGTCTACGTGTGATGCAAGACTCTCCGTTGAACTTGAGTCTGTTAGGTCAGTTGATGGAGAGTTGGGGTTGCCCTTTGGAGTTCCTGCAGGAGTTGAGGACCCGGATGATTTTTTCCGTCAGAAGATAAGTGGCAGCCGTTTACCTTCAAGAGTAGGTGCAGGCATGAGAGACATAGTGCAACGTAATGTTGAAGAGGCGTTCCAATATCTTTTTGGAAAAGATAGAAAGCTCTATGCTGCTGGCACTCCAAAAGGTCATGCTATAGAAAAATGGGATAATGGATATCAAATTGCTCAACAAATTGTTATGGGTTTGATCGATAGCATAAAGCAGACAGGCGGTGCTGCTCAAGAAGGGGATCCCTCTTTGGTATTGTCTGCCGTTTCTGCAATTGTTGGCAGTGTGGGTCCAACTTTAGCCAAAATGCCTGATTTTTCATCGGGCAATAATCAGTCAAATATAATGTCATTGAACTATGCCAGATGCATTCTGCGAATGCATATAACCTGTCTGCGCCTGCTTAAGGAAGCCCTAGGGGAACGCCAAAACCGTGTGTTCGATATTGCCCTTGCAACCGAAGCTTCTAATGTTTTTGCTGGTGTTTTTGCTCCTAGTAAAGCATCTCGAGCTCAGTTTCAAATGCCTTCTGCTGAAGTCCATGATCCTAGTGCCACTAATTCAAATGATGTGGGAAACAATTCTATTAAAACTGTGGTTACAAAAGCAACAAAAATTGCTGCTGCTGTTTCTGCGCTTGTTGTTGGTGCAGTTATATATGGTGTTACCAGCCTGGAAAGAATGGTTACCATTCTCAGGTTAAAGGAGGGACTTGACGTGATGCAATGTATTAGAACGACAAGATCCAATTCAAATGGAAATGTCCGTTCTGTCGGGGCTTTTAAGGCAGATAGTTCAATTGAAGTTCACGTCCACTGGTTTAGATTGCTTATTGGAAACTGCAGAAGCCTCTGTGAAGGATTAGTGGTGGACCTCTTGGGTGAACCATCTATTTCAGCTCTTTCAAGAATGCAACGAATGCTTCCTCTAAGTCTGATCTTTCCACCTGCCTATTCAATATTTGCATTTGTTAGATGGCGGCCATTCATTCTGAATGCTAATGTCGCAGTTCGTGAAGACATGAATCAACTTTATCAGTCTCTAACGATGGCCATAGCGGATGCTATAAAACATTCGCCTTTTCGTGATATATGTTTTCGAGACTGTCAGGGGTTATATGATCTTATGGTTACAGATGGAAGCGACGCTGAATTTGCAGCCCTGCTGGAATTGAATAGCTCTGATATGCATTTAAAATCCATGGCTTTTGTTCCTCTTCGTTCTAGGCTTTTTCTGGATGCCATGATTGATTGTAAGATGCCACCATCTATTTTTACAAAGGATGATGTGAGTCGTGTTTCTGGACCCAGTGAATCTAAAACTAAGCTTTCAAATGGTGATTCTAAGCTTCCGGATAAGCTCATGCATGTTTTGGATACCTTGCAGCCTGCCAAATTTCACTGGCAGTGGGTTGCACTCAGGCTGATTTTAAATGAACAAACCCTCATCGAAAAACTGGACACACATGACGCGTCTCTGTCTGATGCCATACAGTTGGCCTCACCCAGTCCGGACAAGGCTGCTTCCGAGAAAGAGAGTAATTTCATCGAAATACTTCTTACTAGGTTACTGGTTAGACCTGATGCTGCACCTCTTTTTTCAGAGTTGGTACATCTCTTTGGTAGGTCACTACAGGATTCAATGCTGTTGCATGCTAAATGGTTCCTTGTAGGCCCAGATGTCCTCGTTGGTCGGAAGACCGTTAGACAAAGGCTTCATAACATTGCCGAGAGTAAAAAACTTTCTTCCAAGACACAGTATTGGGAGCCGTGGGGTTGGTGTAGTCCGTGTACTGATCCAGGGACTATCAAAGGAGATAAAAAGAAGTTTGATGCGGCATCACTAGAAGAAGGAGAAGTTGTCGATGAGGGGGCAGATATGAAAAAGAGCCTAAAAGGACTCTCTCATGTGTCTCAAGTATTTGACTCTGAAAGCTCAAGAATAAACCAGCAACATGTGACTGAGAGGGCTCTTATTGAGTTGCTTCTTCCTTGCATATACCAAAGCTCTGATGAATCCCGCAATTCCTTTGCTAATGATATGATAAAACAATTGTGTAGTATCGAGGGACATATAGCTGCTGTTACAGGTGGAGTTAAGCAAGTTGGAAGTACTCCTCCTGGGGTTGAAGGCCAGACAAATAAAGTAAATACTAAGAAAGGTATAAGAGGTGGAAGCCCTGGATTAGCTAGGCGACCAGCAGGTGCAACAGATTCTTCTCCACCATCTCCTGCAGCCCTTCGTGTTTCAGTGTCACTTCGTTTGCAGTTACTCCTGAGATTTCTTCCTATTCTCTGCACTGAAAGGTATGTGTAAATTATCATCCACTTTCCAGTTTTTTTTTCTTTTTTCTTTTACATTAGAGCTACATTTTTCTTGAACAATACGAGTTTATCTTGCTGACCTCAATAGAGTAATGGTTACTTAAACAACAACTACAACAAAGCCTTTTCTCACTAAGTGTAGACGGCTACAAGTTTCAAACGACTTCATAACTTCTTGTCATGTATTAGGTTCGAAGATTAGATGTAAGTGTTTTTAATGAGTTAGGATCCTATCCATTTATAAAAATAAATGGAGATTACCATTTTATCTCTCATAATGGAAGAAATGGAGGAGATCCAAAATGGAGAGGATCTTGACTCGTTTTTAATGGTTTAACTTATGGTTTTACCTTGGTTTCTCTCTGCCTTTTACTATTGAACTACCCTCTTCAGATTTTTTCAAATGGAGAAATACAGATAGTTGCAATGTGATTTTCTTTTTCTTCAAAAAATAATGTTCTCTACTATATGTTGTATTATCATTGGTAACAGATGCTGGCAGTGATAGTTTGTTTCTTGTATCAATAATCAAATAGATTTAAGCATTAAATTTTGGTTGTTGGAAATCAATTAATTTAGAAATTAAAATGGTTATTTGTGCTATGAAAGCAATTTGCTTTAGTTTTATGCATGTTATTGAATTCTTGCATACTAGAATATGGAGGCAGTTTATCAGTTCTTTATGTTCATTTTTGCAGGGAGCCATCTGTGCGGAACATGAGAAATAGTCTGGCCCCCGTAATTCTTCGTCTTCTGGGAAGCCGGGTTGTGTATGAGGATGCATATATTTTGTCGAATGCCGTACATTCTAAGAAGGATTTAGAGTTGTCTTCTGAAGCTGCTTCTTGTACATTTGTAGACTTTTCTGCTGAGGGTCTATTTGATCGTTTGCTGTTAGTTTTACATGCGTTGTTGAGTAGTTATCCTGCAAGTTGGCTTAGGCTGAAACCTGGTTCGAAGTCTATCAATGAACCTACAAAGGAATTTTCTGGATTTGACCGCGAATTTTTGGAGAGAATGCAGGTTTGATCTTTCACCCTGTGGATGTATTTATCTTTTGGTCGAGTCACTAATCCCTGTCTGATAAGAAGGCATTTTAGACTAACATTATGGCTTTTAGGTCAACATAATCTAAGTTACCTTAGAAACTTTTTTGACCAAGTGAAAGATCCGGTGTAGAAAGCATCAAGTTTCTAAAATGTCTGCCTTGGTGGTGTTTTATTTTTAGTTGAGTATCTTGCCGACATGTTTGGGATATCATTGGAATTCTATAGGTTCAAGAATTCTTGTGCCTTCATTGGAGTAATATTGAAAATAAAATCCTTTCTTCACTTTCACCCCTTAAATCATGGAATGGCCCAGCATTCTGTTTTTGTTTTTTTACTGGTGTAATATCTCATACAAATAGCTGTATATGAGCATTGCTAAAACTTAGCCATTTGCCGATTCTTCCTTGTCTTGTTTGTCTAATGATCTATTTATTGATACAGAATGACTTGGACCACATGCAACTGCCTGATACTATCCGGTGGCGTATCCAAGCTGCAATGCCTGTACTATTTCCCTCTACGCAGAGCTCTTTCTCTTGCCAGCCTCCACTTGTACCTACTTCTGCTGTTGTTTGTCTTCAAGCCAGCAATACAATTCCTGGCTTTAACTCCAGTAGTTCAGCTAACCCCCCTCTCAGGAGCCCGGTTCTACCAAGGGTTGCAGCTAATGCATCAGCGAAGTCAAAACAACAGGACAGTGAATTGGATATTGATCCTTGGACACTTTTAGAAGACGGCGCTGGATCTTGCCCTTCTGCAAGTAATATTGCTAGCATAGGTGGTGGTGATCATGCTAATGTTCGAGCTGCGAGCTGGCTTAAAGGGGCTGTAAGGGTGAGAAGGACAGACCTAACGTATGTTGGTGCTGTGGATGATGATAGTTGATTAACCATATTTTTTTTATTGGTTTCGGATTGGAATGTGCAAACCCCTCTCAAAGGTGCATTTTTTTATGCATGAAAAATGCCATTTTGTGCTTTCCCTTCTTGTGCTGGCAGGAAGCTGAGGGGCCACTGCTATGAAAATCGGGTGAAGGGATGAGTTTGTTGAGAAGACGAGGCAATGTCCTCACAGCTCACCCTGTGATTCTGGTATGGTTGACCATTAACCTGTCGATCACCCCCATCTGGATTGTGCATTTTATGGCACAGTTCAGAATGTTTGTTGTATATATAGGGATGAATGTTTCACTCACCAATTGGTTTGAGTAATATATGTCAAAGTGGTATGTAGCTATGTCATGCTCATTCATGTGTAGTGTAATGCACATTTGTGTGCTTACTGTCTATGTATCTTTTAGAGGCACAAGCACACACAAGGGCACTCAACCATTTTTTCTTTTCATACATTTAGATTATTTTCAAAGTTATGTGGTTGATCTGGATGAGCATTAGCTTGAACTGTAGCATTCATTGTTTCCTGGCAAGTCCAGTGATAATGTCATTTCTGCCTGAGTTTTATCAGGAAAAGAGTTATATATGTATGGTTAGCAAGGTAAATAATTTATTAGCATGTTTTTATTTGTTGTTTTAAGGAAAAAACATGAATGTCTTGAATGAGCTGTTGTTTATAACACTTGGTCGTCCCCCTGGGAAAACCAAAATCAAGAGAAGGAGCCAACTCTTAAGAAATCATAAAGGCTCAAAAGAAAAAAACTCCAAGGACTCAAACATTAAATAAACAGTGTCGTACATAATTAATAAAAGTGGAAACTAGTTTATTTTCTTATGCCTAAAGATCAAATTGTTCTTATAAAGTAAGCCAAATAATTTTGTTATATTCATATGCTAATTCATACTTCGACATAATCTATAACTTTATTTGCTAATTACTACTATTCGAAAATATGTTTTTCAAGCATAATTACTTTGGCATTTTCGACCATTCCCATCTGTGTAGAAACTTTTGAATCCTATATATACTTGGGCGTCGAAATGTCTTGGGCAGCTTTAGAACCAAAAACTTGTGTAACCTAAATAAGAAAAGAGTACTGATAGCAACACTTTTTTTTTCAACACTCTCAAACACTCACTTCTTGGTTTAAGTCAAAGTGGGTCTCACACTTTGAAAATGAGTTCCACTTAAAGTGAGGGGACATACATTAATTTCATTTAATAAAAGAGTAAATGTTTAATAGAGTGTCCTTAACATTCCTCCTAAGAAAAACAACCACACCAACTCAAATGAATAAAATTCACAAAATCATTAATTATCTCAAGATGATTATTTTCGTTTAATCAAATCTCAAGATGAATTTTGTTTTTTATTTTTAAAGAGATTAACCTTAAGAAGATTCTGAATCTTGTGTAAATCCTAATAAATCATGATCAACAAGTCATTTTAATTAATCCATACCCACAGGATCTACGACTACGTATAAGGACATCTCCAACATTCCAACCTTTCTTTGCCACCATACTCCATAGTTATACTGAAAGCTTGAAAGTTACAAAAACTCATCCCACCTTTCGATTTAGGACAAGTCAATCATTCCCACACATTTGACAGTTTTTGAATATCACAAATAATATTGGAGGGTATGAGATAAATACTCATAATGTCTGATGAAATGACTTGAAGGATGAACTTGATCATCACCTTTTTTTCTGCTTTAGATAAAGATCGATCTCTCCATGAGTTCTTTTTCCAATGAGGTCCTTGATATTAGAGAATGTTGCATTGAATTATGATATGCATATTATGATTTAATTGTTTTCTAAATATTTCTACAACAATAGGAAGTAAAAGGTTAATAAATACTTCCTGTCAAATTTTACTATAAGGGAATAATTTTACTATCATTTAACATTTTATTTTTGAAAGAATTATTATTTAACATGATAAATATGATTGAATTATAATATAATTTCATCTACCTAAACTATAGGAATAGGACATTGATGGTGGTAGATTTAAATCACCATTAGTATATGAATAACCTCTCAAAACCTCATACTTAAGGGTACCCAATTTTTTTTTAAAGAAAACACATAATATGTATAAATGTTTAAAACTCACTAAATTTCAATAATATTATTTAATAGTTAGAGGGATTGCGTAATATATGCAAGGAACGAGGTTCGAATCCCAAACACCCTACTTATTCACCTTAAGAGGTAAATTTTTAGTCAATAAACTACTTGAAGAGAGAAAAAAGGTAACAATTTTTGTTTTCTGATGAGGTGAACAAATATAGTAAGAGAGAAATTGTGTGTGTGTGTGTGTGTCGGGGGGGGGGGGGCATTGTGACAAAAGTTAGAGAGAGAGAGAGAGCCAACTAGGAAAGGCTCCGATTAGTGGTGGTAGGGTGGCTCAGGTGAAGTTCCGCCACCTTGACAGTACCACTACACCGTTTTTCGTCTCTAACATTCCGAAGGGGGCACAAAACACAGATATATGGAAAATTTTCGTTAGATTTGGCTTGGTGGGTGAAATGTTCATACCAAATAAACTGAACAAATGGGGGAACAAATTTGGGTTTGTGAAATTTAAGGAGGTTGGGGATGAGGAGGCTCTTGGTGCTAATATGGAAGATGTTTGGCTGTGGAATACCCGTTTGAAGGTAAACCGGGCCAGATTCGGTTGTGTGGACAGTACGATGGTGGAAGGTAAGAGGGTAGTGGAGGTAGGGAAGGAGGTGGTTCCAGACTTATCTTTCAAATCGGTGATATCAAAGGAGCAGATTCCTGGTCCGGTGCAAGGGGTGTCGACGACGAGCCTGGAGATCTCTCCGAGTGAAGAGATTCTACGGCTGCTGGAGAGATGTTATGTGGGTGAGTTGGTTTAGAACAGGAAGCTAGTGTTGTTCAAATGGCTTTGATAATGGAAGGTATTTCTCTGATCAAAGTTACTAGTATGGGGAGAGCTTCGGTTCTGTTGAAGCTTCAAGACCATGGGGACATTGGAATGATTAAGGACAACCATCTTCAATGGTGGAATGCGATGTTCAGAAATGTCGGAAGATGGACTCCGGCGAGCGTCACGATCAAGAGTAAGGTTTGGTTGAATGTCATCGGAATTCCCCTTCATGCTCGGGATTAGCCATTGTTCAACCTTTTGGGTTCTAGGTATGGTGTGTTTGTGGATTTTGATGAAGCAGCTATAGGAAGAAAGCGGTTGGATATTGCTAGAATCAAAGTTATCACTGAGAGAACATATATTATTGATGAAAAAATATCTCTTAAAGTGATGGGGCTGTTTTTGGGTTGTGGGTGGTGGAGGAATGAGGCTCACCATGGTGTGTTCCTGAGGGAGATAATGACGTCAGAGATGATGTCACCGAGGTGGAGTCATTTGTGGGAGAGATGGTGAATGGGGATGTGGGAGCTTTCTCTGATGGGGAATCAATCAGTCATAGGTTCTTGATGTCAGAACAACTGAGGAAGGATAAAGGGAAAGCTATAGAGAAGTCAATAGAGGAGACCCGAGACAAAAATGGGGAAAGATTGACACATGTGTGATGGGGAAAAGTGATGGAGGAACTAATGATGTTTTTTTGAATGACTGAATGTAGGGGAGACACGTGGAGGGTTTGGAGGAAAGTCTTCAGGAGAAAGGTCATGAGGTTGATAGATGTATCATATGGGAATGGGAATGTTTGGCGAGCTATAACTTTATGGAGGAGAGTGTAGGAAACACGCCTGGGAAAGTGGGAAGGGAGCAGAAGGGTGAAGTCCACACGCTAACAGAGTGTGAGGGAACAGATTCATGTGTGGCAGATGGTGGGATCAGGATTCCTATTTTTAATTCAATTTTAAAGTCTAGTAGGCTGAAGATGGGGGAGGCCCATTCCAAATTAATTGAAGTTCCTGAAGGCCAGAATGCTTCTCAAAGGGGTGCAGATAGTAGTGGAGGAAAAATTCCAGAATCTGTAAAGAAGGGGCGAAAACCAAACAAACATAATCGATTCGTATAAGAATAATCTGAATTATCTTATTTTAGTGATTCTATTGATGATTTTGTGGGGTGTGAACATCGTATTTTGAAAGTGAAACAAAGGCTTAGAAGAAGAAAAAAAAGTTTCCTTGGCAAAACATCAACTAGAGTTTACTACTGAGGATGGAGGGATGGGAAGTTTGAAGAGGTGGAATGGGGAGAAGAAGAGGTTCCAGGAATGTGCGACTCAAAGGAGGGCAGCCTCTTATCATGTGGAGTGTGAGGAGGATTGGTGTGGGAGTGATACTCTTGGAAACAATCTTCGTGGTGGTGGAGGGAAGTCCTGTTCGGCTACAACTGTCCTCCAAAGCGGCTCAGGTCTTGGTTTTATGAGGAATAATCAAGTGGAGGTAATGCTGGAAACCCAACTTGAGTGAGTATCAACCGAATAGTAGGTCATATGCAAAAATGTCGTCGTCAAAGAAGGCCTTGGAGTTACAAAAGGAAGCCGAAATCTCCTTCTTGGAGGAGGATCATACTACTTTAGAGAGACTTGTTGTGCTAGAAGAGGTGGCGGTGAAAATCAAGGAAAATAGGGAGAATGGTACGGTGCGTCAATGATTATGACGACAATCAATGTGAGGGGTTTAGGGGGGAGGATGAAGAAGAATAGAGTCTGTGAATTGGCGAGGCAAAATAAGGTGGATTTTCTGGCTTTCAAGAAACGAAGTTAGAAGCTATTTCTCCGACATTGTGTTACTCGTTGTGGGGTGGTGAGGATTGTGATTGGGTGTTTCGACCTTTCGAGGGTAATAGTGGTGGAATTCTTTTGATTTGGAGGAAGTCGTGTGCTAATACTTTGTTCTCTTTTCAAGGGGAAGGTTATGTGGGGGTGTGTCTTGAATGGGGAGTGGAGAAAACTAGATGTATTGTAATAAATGTTTACTCCAAGTGTGATATTTTGGCAAAGAGATGGTTATGGGAAGGTATTTTGGAGGAGAGGAGGAATAGGGGGGAATGTACTTGGTGTGTTTTAGGAGACTTTAATGTGGTTTGTAGGAGGGACGAAAAGAGGGGAATTAATGGTGAGGTTTCTTCATCACAATTGGTGGAGATGTCTTTGTTTAATGATTTTATTAGTGAGGTTGAATTGGAAGATTTGAATATGTTAGGGTAGGCGCTTCACGTGGTACCATCCTAATGGTAGATTTATGAGTCGTATTAATAGGATGTTTATTTCGGAATAGTGGTTTCAAGTGTGGGGGGAGTATTCTCTTTGGGTGCTTCTGAGGGATGTTTCAGACCATTGTTCATTGGTGCTTAAGTATGGTGGTTGGGATTGGAGGCCTAAGCCTTTTCGCTTTAACAATTTTTGGCTCCAAAACCGGGATTTTAAAGGTGTGGTGGAGGAGGCTTAGAGGAATCAAACTATGAGCGGTTGGATGAGTTTTATTCTTAAAGAAAAACTGAAGGTGTTAAAGTGTAAGATCAAAGAGTGGAACAAGGTGGAGTATGGAGGCATGGAGGCTAGGGTAGAGGAAATCAAGGGTCTTGATGAAAAGGGGGAGGATGGTGTTTTAAGTGATGAAGAGGTCGTCATCCGTAAATTCAAGTTTGAAGAATTATGGCGGATCTTAAAGGCTAAAGAGGCGTTGGTTGTTCAAAGATCAAGGTCAAGATGGTTGAAGGATGGAGATGCAAATTCTAAGTTCTTTCATAATTGTCTTAAATTGAGAGCAAGTTGAAATTCCATTAAAGCTTTAAAGGAGAATGACGGTTGGGTCGTGTCACCGACGAATGTTAGAAAAAAGGTTGTGGAGTATTTTACAAACCATGTGGCGGCTAGTACTTTTGAGAGGCCGAGGTTGGATGGTGTGAACTTTGCAAGATTGTCTGAGGAGGAAAATGGTTTTCTGATGGAGCCTTTTTTAATGCAAGAAATTGAGTCGGTGATCTGTGATAGCGATGGTAACAAAATTTCGGGCCCGGATGGTTATAATTTTGCATTTGTGAAGGAATTTTGGTATTTAATCAAGGATGAGGTGATATTCATGTTTGACCAATTTCAAGCTAATGAGGTGGTACCTAGGAGTATGTTGGCTTATTTTGTGGCTCTTATTCCAAAGGTTTCGCTCCCGCTTGAGTTAAAGGATTATCGACCTATCTTTGCTTGGTAGCCTTTATAAGTTATTAGCAAAGGTGATGGCTAGGAGATTTGCGGGAGTCATGTCTTCGGTAATAGCATCGTCTCAATCGGCCTTTCTTAAAGGAAGTAATTTGGTGGATGGAGTTTTAGCGGTGAATGAGTTGGTGGATTATGCGAAGAAGGCTAAGAAGAAGTGTTTAATCTTCAAAGTGGATTTTGAGAAGGCATATGATTCAGTGGATTGGGGTTTTATGGAGTATATGATGAGGAGAGTGGGTTTGTGTGAGAAGTGGGTGGCATGGATGAAGGCGTGTGTGTGTTCGGAGGAAGTATGTCTATTCTTGTTAACGGTTGCCCAACGGAGGAGATTAGCATCCAACGAGGTCTAAAACAAGGGGATCCTTTAGCTCCTTTTCTTTTTTTGTTGTTTGCAGAAGGCTTGAATGGGTTGATGAGGAAAACGGTGGACTTGAAATTATTTGAGGGTTCATCGGTTGGAGGCAATGGTTTGAAGGTGTCCCATTTACAATATGTCGACGATACTCTTTGCATTGGGAAAGCAACAGTGGAAAACCTTTGGATGATGAAGGAGCTTTTAAGAGGTTTTGAAATGGTCTCGGGTTTGAAGATTAATTTTCTTAAAAGTTCGCTTATTGGTGTTAATGTTTCGGGGGAGATCATGGCAATGACTTGCAATTTTTTGAATTGTAGTGAGGGGAGTATACCCTCAAGTATTTGGGCTTACATGTGGGTGCAAATCCGAAGAGTATGTTAACTTGGGAACCGTTGTTGGAAACTTTGAGCGGAAAGTTGAACTCTTGGAGGCATAAGTATATTAGCTTTGGAGGTAGAATTGTTCTTCTAAATTCGGTCTTAAATTCAATTCCAATTTAAGATTCAAAAAGGGTGGTGAAAATTCAAAGAGAATTTCTATGGCGTGGTGTGGGAGGGGGGAAGAAGATTAGTTGGGTGAAGTGGAGATCGGTGTGCCAACAAAAGGACAACGGTGGTTTAGGTATAAAAGATCTTCGGGTGATGAATATATGTCTTTTTGGCAAAGAGAATATGAAGGTTACTAGATGGGGAAATGGCATTGTGGAAGGAGGTTTTGGAGGAAAAATGTGGTCCTTGTAAAAAGTGTTTGTTGGAGGTGGGTCCGGTGTCGTGGCCGAGGTATACGTCTGTGTGGTGGAAATATTTGGTGAAGTTGGAAGCGGAGGATGCTTTACTGTGGTTTAATGGACATATTTTGCATAAGGTGGGGAATGGGTTGAAGACAAGTTTTTGGAAGTTAAATTGGCGTGGATGCGGGAGTTTCACTCAAAAATATCCAAGACTTTATTCGATTTCAAACCAAAAGGAGGCAATGGGGGGGGGGGGGGGTCGGCGGAAGGATGGAGTTGGAATTTCTCTTGGAGAAGACGTCTATTTGTATGAGAGGAATAATTTTTTATTAGACTTTCGAAAGATTTGGAAGGATGGACTTGGTCTAATAAGGAGGATGTGTGGAGATGGAACTTAGAAGATAACATAAGTTATTCGGTGAAATCAGCTTACTTGAAGTTGGAAGGTTTGCTCTTGAGTGATGATGTGTGGGGAGAGGAAGATAAGAGGGTGTTTGAGAATTTGTGGCATAGTCCAGCGCCGTTGAAAGTGGCAGTGTTTGCTTGGAGGGTTCTCCTAAACCGTTTCCCAACAAGGAGCAATCTTGCTTTAAGAAATGTTCTTTTGCCGGATGTATCTTTATTGTGTCCTTTGTGTGATTTGAGGGAGCAATCGACTTTCATCTCCTTTTGCATTGTAGTATTGTGAGCTCGGTGTGGCTAAAATTGATGTTGTGGCTTGATAATTTGTTTTTAATTCCTCCAAATCTCTTTGTCCATTAGGAGTGTTGGAGCGTATGGGGAAGGAATAAAAAGGTGTTAAAAGGTCCATGGCTTATTTGGCACACAACTATTTGGGTTTTGTGGAAAGCTAGAAATGATAATTTTTTTTAAGGGGTCCTTGTTTAAGGTGGAGGAGTTGTTTGAGGAGATCAAAGTGGAGGAGTTGTTTGAGGAGATCAAAGTGTTGTCTTGGAGGTGGATGTTGGAGAGGACTCATGCGCCGTCTTTTCTTTATTTTGAATGGAGTTGGAATCCAATGATTTGTCTTTCTAGGTGGCGTTAATTTTGTTAAGCTGGAGTGTTTTTTTTCTTCCAGGGTTTCAGGAGGTGTGGAGGAGCTGTTTTTCGGTGGTGCTCGCTGGAATGCTGCAGGTCCATGTTGGTTGTTTTGGAATAGTTGAATGGTGTGTTCCTTGGATGTCGTGGTGCCCCAGGCTTTGGTTTTCTATATCTTCATGTGTTTGTTTGCGTCTGGTGTGAGCTGCAAACAACTTTCCAATTCGTTGTGGCCTTGCTGCAGTTGTAGTTGGCTTTGGTGGTGTGAGTGAGGCAGGGGTATGCTTAGGGAGTCTGTTCTTTCTTAAGGATTGACTTTGTGTATATGCCGGCCTCACTTGGGTGGTTTTTTTTTTCCTTGTATTGGTTTTAGGTGTTTTCAGTTTTGCAGCGGTTCCTTTTGTTTTTTTTTTTCACCCGCGAGGTTTGTGCGTCTTGCATAACTCAACGAGAATATATTTGCTATTTAAAAAAATATATATATAAAAGTTGACAAATATATATAGAGCAGTTAGAGGTGAGTATTTTGGAAATAGGTCATTGGATAAAACTTTAATTTGTTATTAGGTTTAATTAAGTAATAAATTGTTATTTAATGTTTAATTAAGTAATAAATTGTTATTTTCGATTAATTGGTTGAGTACTAGCGGTTGTTTTTGCAAACTCACTTTTTCCAGAGTCAATTTTACCAAAATCACTTTTCTCGAACAATCGCATTGAAGTAGTGAAGCAATGTTTGTATTTATTACTACTTTCTGGCAATCTCCCTCTCTGATGAATTCCGCCGCAACCAAGTAAGTTAAAATCTTTCTCGATTCACCATTTTTATATGTGTGGAGATGTTTATATTTATCTCATGAAAATTGCTTTTGTTGTGTGGGTTGAATTGCACAAAATGAACAAAATATTTTTTTTATTAATGGTTGTTATCACAAACATGATGCTAATCAAATACACGGTCATAACTATATTTACACTCCATTGTTATTTAACAAAGATTTAGGTTTCTCCCTTTATAAGAAGGAAAGCCACTTTATTTTGTCCACTATACACATAATCGAGGTTTCTTTAGCGTTGAAAATTATGTTATTTCTTTCTTTCCATATTTCTCACATAGTAGCAAACCAAATAACATTCAAAGAAGTATGCCGCATCTGAGGACCACCTCCACCATAGCTGAACTGATTAAAATGATCTGATATCTCGAACGGGGTGACTATGGTTATGCCAACCCAATGAAGAATAGAGTTCCAAATCGTCCCAAATAAAGAACAATGTAAAAATAGATGATTAACAGTTTCCAGAGAGCCGCATCCAGTCATACACAAGAATCATTATTTAAAACACCACGCCGAAGCAAATTATCTTTAGTTGGCAATCTATTCCGAAACATACGCCAAGCGAAGACCACAACCTTTAAGGGAATATTCTTTTGCCATAACATCTTCACATCCATCGGAAGCTGATTAGTCTGAATTTTGTAAGCACTACGTACGAGTAAACATTAGATTTTTCCAAGCTCCATATCCATATGTCCACCTTGTCAACCTGCAGAGTCACATTTTGAAGTAATAAACAAAGTTTCCCTACCTCCTCCTCCTCCCACGCAAACGACCTCCACCTCCACTTCCAGGCCTCTCCGTTCTCACCCCATCCCAGTTGGAATAAATCAAACACTGACACCCATTTATCCACTGACAACTCAAACAGTCTGCTAAATCTTTCCTTCAAAGACACCCCACCAACCCACACTTCCGACCAAAAATAAATATGTTTACCATTTCCCACCATTCTACTGATATGATTGCTAAACCACACCTCCCTAAGGCAGCAATGGAACGCCACCATGCCGAGGCCGACCTCCCACCGTCCAACAACCTATCGCCCTCCTTCCCATACCTCGCCGACAACACCCTATACCACAATCTCTCCTTTTCTACCAAACACCCCCAACACCATTTTCCTAATAATGCTCTATTAAACTCCCTAATTCTCGTAACCCCCAAACCACCGATCTCCTTACTCAAACAAACATAATTCTAGTCAACCCAAGTTATTTTTTTTCGGTCATTATCCCCCCCCCCCCCCCCCCCCCAAAAAAAAGCAATTTAAAATAGATTCAATAGAAGAGACGATACCTGAAAGAGCCTTGAAAAAAGAAAGAGCATAAACAAGCATAGATGACAGGACATATTTCAGCATAACCAAACGACCACCGAAAGATAAATGTTTGGATTTCCACCTCGACAGTCTAGATTTAATACGAAGGATCAAAGGTTCCCAAAAAGACAACCGACAAAATTTCTATCTTAATGCAATGCTATCATAAAATGGATCATGAGCTAAACAAGTACTCATGCATTCACACATTGTTTTTTTTTTTTTTTTTTAACATATGTGCGCAAAAACAAGAAAGAATGGAGAAGTAGAAAATATAAAATAATAGATGAAATTTTTTATAGACCAAACAAATAATTAATGTTAATGGTTCTAATGTCTAATTTTTTTTTTAAAACTCGATATCCGATTCAAGGACCTTCTCATGTCTAAATTTAAAGAGGTTATTTTTCCTAAAATAAAAGGTTCAAAGTGATAACAAATGTAATCTATAATACATATATAACCAGCAGCGAAGCTAGCAATATTTTCATGAGGTGTACACATATAAAGAAAAATAAAATATTGTTTTATAAATTAATAGTAAATTTAACCAATAAACAAAAAAAATAAAAATAACTATTACTTGTATAAAATATACAAAATGCACTCAAAGCAACATGATGAGATTATAAAGGGTTAATAAAGGATTATAATTTATCTTTAGCTATCCAAAAAAAAAAGTGTTAATAAATGGGTTAATTTTTTTAACAATAATAAAAGGTTAATAAAGTCTCATTTCCTTTCCATTTTCCAATTTACTAATAATATTATGATTTTAATATAACAATAATAATGAGGTGGGGGTGTGCCTAGATAAAACCGGTTTGGTAGCAATAGATTATTGTTGTTGTTATATTTTATTTGTTAAATGAAAGTATATTATTATTTTGTGGGTTAACCATCTTATTCCTAGGAGGTTTTTCTTTTGCGCAGAACAAACTAGGGTTACCAATTTATAGGTTTGTTCATTATTAAGGAGGATTTGGTTTTGGTCCCCCTCCTTTTTTTGTATTTTCCATCCTTTTATATATACATCTTCTTGGTAGTCTAGCACTTTGCTAGCTACTATTTTGCTTAAAAAAAATTCTTATTCCTAGGAGACGGGATCAAGTACTTCTGGAGTTCGATCATAAGCGTGTTTGTATAATTTTTTTAAATTAATATGCATAACATCACGTCAAATATTAATATTCACAACGATACTTAAATTTCTACATTAAAAGTAAAAATTCTTAAATAACTTGAACAATATTTGATTGGTTTACCGTATCTCTCTATTGAATTCCATTTTATCAAAATCTTTTTCCATGAGAATTATAGGGATAAAACTGAACTTTAAATTTCTATCCAACTTTTAAAATTTAAAATATCAGCATCATAGAATGCACACGATTCAAAAAATTAAATATAAATGTCATTTAAAAAAAAGTATTGAAAAATATTCAAATAAAATAATAAAAAGAATAGGTAATAGTCATTTTGGTCCCTGAATATGTAACGGGTAGTCACAATATAGTCTCTTAATGTATCAAAATTTCAAAATTGTCCTTGATTGTGTACTTTGTTAGTCAAAATAGTCTTTGACAGTTAAACAATCTTTTAATACTCACAATAACTTTTTTCATATATAAGGATTGAAATGACAATAAGTAAGTACTTATATGGATTGATATAACAATAAGTAAGTATATTGAAGGACTAATATGATAATATTAACGAAATATTTTACTACTATGGATCATTTTGACCAACAAAGTGCATAATGAATAACTATATTAAAATTTTGATACATTGAAGAACTATTGTAACTATTCGTTATACATTTAGGGACCAGAATGACTAATAAAAGAATATCAATCATATGAAAAATTAGAGGCAAGAAATATCTCTTAGTCATTTTTATTATCTCTAATATCTTTTGCTAGGCGCGTTGGATCACCAATGCAAAAAAATTCTCATTATACAAGTCTCAACCAATTGATGAGCTTTTGAAAAATGATGTATACACATTGTGTTTTGCTGAAAAAACACATGTAAAAGACGAAAAAACTCCGGCAGCAGTTAACTGCCGATGCAGGAAAGAACCGGCGGCAGTTAACTGTCGAGGAATCCATCGACATTTAACTGCTGATACGATGTTATAAGAACAAAACAGACATAGGAGTTTCCAAAACTCCATTGTTGCGTTTTTGGAATTCTCAGGTGCGTTTTTCAGCAAACATAAGTCATTCCAAGCCAATTTCAATCACAAAATCAAGTAAGTGTTTTGAATCCTATTGCAATGGTTTTTTGTGATTGAATTGTTAGTTTATTTGGTTAAATTTCGATTACAGAGGTTTTGTTGATTTTATGATTGATGTTAGAATTGTTAGGATTAGTTTAGGTTTTGATGTTACCATTGTTGTAGAATTGTTAGGAAATTGTGGTAGAATTGTTAGGAATAGTTTAGATTTTGATGAATTGTTGTAGAATCGTTAGGATTAATTTAGTTTTTTTTTTTATGAATTGTTGTTGTTATGAATTTGTGATAGAATTGTTTGGATTAGTTTAGATTTTGATCGCCAATCTGTTTATGTAGATATGTCTCAGAATCAGAATCAAGGTAACGTTTAGTTGAACAAAAAGGAGGGTGATGAGAAGAAGAAAGAAAAATCACCTATGAAATGGCACAAAATCGATTGTGATGGTTCCGTAAAAAGGAAGGATTCGAAGGTGCCGGTGTACAATCACTCGAGGTTGAGGAGGAGCGGGAGAACATGCTATTTTGATCCTCAACCAAAAGCAGGTGCCGCAGGGACTGACGAGGAAAACCCAATTGACTTGTGTGACGAGGAAGATGATTGAACGTAATGGCTTGTAATGCCTAATTGTTTTGGATCTTTTGTCTATGGTTTTTTTATATGTCGCGCAAATTTTGCTTGACATTATGATACTTTGAATAAAACCGCGTATTGAATAATTTCGATTAAAAATTACGTATTCGAATAAAGGCTAATTAAATCTAACATGAATTCGAAAAGTGAATAAATAAATTATTGTTCCATTCAAAACAACACGTATTATAAAAAATCAACTATATATGTTATCACATTGAATTACCTCATATAAGACGGGTCATCACATAAAGAATGAGGTCCATTCCGTGACACTAATCTTATATGAAGGAACTCGATATCATAACTTAAAAGTTACATTACATAAAGCTCCTAAATATGTCCTATCATTACATTACATTACGTTCGGAAATGTACCTTCCAACTACAACAATTATCTTACCTCTGAATGGGGTAAATTCAAACTTGCTAAAAAGAAGTTTTCAAGCATTAACCCGATATTTCTATTGTTCCATTCAAAACATTAAATTCTTGTTAGGCTTGGTTTAAATGATGATATTCAAGTGTCATTAGAATGAGGTGCATTCCTTGACACTTCAATACCTTAATTTAAATCAGCCTAACAAGAATTTAATCTTTTGAAAGTAACAATGGAAATGTCGGGTCAATGCTTGGGAACTGCCGTTTAACATGTTTGAATTACTCCTTTTAGAGGAAGATACTTGTTGTAGTTGGAAGGTGCATTTCCCTACCTAATCGCGATCTTATGGAGGAATCAAACTTTTGATGATATCTTCAGTTGATCTCAGCAACGTTACACGCATATCGATCCACTGGAACATGTTGTGCTCCCAAAACATGTTCATCATGTTATCGTCGTTCGTTAATTTCACCCCAGTGAATTATATTCTCCCATCATCGAGCGTTGGACGTTTATACCGAACATATTCCACCCTCCTTGTGTCTCCAGGGTTGACTCTTTGGTTGAATTCATTCAGTTGATCCTTGATACCTCTTAACGTGACCCCGATGTGTCGAATCTTCAACCTCTGAGGTTCTCCGCCGTTGAATTGTGCATGAACGTCGAACATATCGGCCATTGTTTCAAATCTACACAATAAAAATTTTAATATAATTAATGAAAAACTCATTCAAACATTTCATCAAACACTTGGAGTGCAAATTTTATAAACCCTAAAAACCATAAAAATAACCCTAAAATGTTTTACTCTAAAAAAAAAAAAAAACTATTCAACTTATATCTACTCTTAAAATAAATCATACACTCTTACATGTAAATCTACTTAAAAACTAAAATAACCCTAAAATTTTAAACTATAACACAAACATCATGCAAACATTTTAACTAAATTAATCAACTTACATCTACTCTAAAAATCAATTATAACATATAAATCTACTCAAAAACTAAAATAAAATAAATCTACTCAAAATCTAGTAAAAAACTACCAAAAAACATTTATAACAAGTAAAATGTAAGTTAATAGCACTATAATTACTTACTTGTGATTTTGTTGAATAAATTTGGTTAGGGTTTTTAGAGAGCTTTGAAAAATTGTGGTAGAATAAGAGTAATAATGGATGAAAGAGCTTATGTCAGATTTGTATCAGGACGCATCGGCAGTTAACTGCCGATGGATTCCTCGACAGTTAACTGCCGCTGGTTCTTTCCTGCATCGATAGTTAACTGCCGCCAGAGCTTTTCGTCTTTTACATTTGTTTTTCAACTTTATCAAGTGTGTCAAGAGTAATTTTATAATTTTATGAGCTTTTTCACTCCCTTGTGTTATTTTTTTTTCTTTCTTTCTATTATAGTGATCATAACTTTTCTATTTTTATTTTAATATATTTTGTATAAAACCTAAATTTGTTGAATAGTTATTCAACAAAAAGTTAAAAAAAAACTACATGTTTATTGATGTAACTATATAATTAACAAAATGTTTGATTTAAGAAAGTTGCTTTTCTGACATCAAAATATTCCTAAAAATACAAAAATGACAAAATTATCTCCAACGGTAGTTAAGTACTCTAGAAAAAGATTAACAAGAGAATTATGAAGAACTCTGCAGCAGTTTCCTTAACCAACGAAAGTCCTTTCTTCATAAACCTACAAAAACAAATATTATAAAGAACTCTGCAGCAGTTTCCTTTTTATTATTTTATTTGTTTGTGTAAAACAAATTCTCTAGTTAATAAAAGAAGAAGAGGAAAAAGATGGATCTACTTAGGAAACTTTACATGCTTAGAAGAAAAGAAGAACCGAGATTTTAATTTTTGGAGAAAACTACTTGGTTTGATAATATGTTTATGCTTTTCTAGCTGATCGATGAAATGAGAAAGAACCCACGGGAAGAAGAATATGTTTCTGCTTTACTTGGTTTAAAACACAACAACCACAACACATTGGTTTATGTTAATTTTTATTACTATTATTAAATTGAGGATGGATTTGCTAATATGTTGAGTTGTGCATGCTAGTATGTGAAGAAAGAAATTCAGAGGTAGTTAACTACTGCTAGGATCAACTACATTTTAAAGAAAAAGGACCCATATATGGACCCTCCAACTACATTTTAAAGGTTATCCAACCGATGCATCATAAAGAGTGTAACCTCCTAACCCTTGTGTTATCATGACACTCTCAACAACCTATAAACGGAGCAACTCACTACAAAAAAGGTATACACTCTCAAATTGAGACAGACCGCAAAACTCTTTGATTTTGAGCACGCTCACTTGAACACTTCTACAGGACCCATCTCACATGATTACAATAGCACCATATTCAAGAAGAAGAGGATAGAGTTCTTGGAAAAGTTGGAAAAAAACACAAGGTAAATAAAAGCAAGTATTGTCACTTCCAGAAGAGCAATAGACACAAGACCAAAGAGTGCATCAAACTAGGATACGCAATTGAAACCCTCATCCAAGAAGAGGAACTTGGAAACTACACACTGGTAGAATGCGTCAACAACACAATCGACAGCTTGAAATGCAAAGAGGACCATGGTGGAAAAAGGTTGCCCGAACAAGTGCCCAGAAGAAAACAAAATCTTGGGCAAAGACTTACTAATAACCATGACTAACTAGGCCAAATGCTTTATCCCCTATCACTGCAACTCCCGGGAGGGACTAAGCAAATCTTTTCAAGAAGTAAATGTTGCCATGAACTTTTACAGAGTGAGGGAGTCCTTCCGAACAACCAAGGTTACAACTGACAGAAAACCCATGTCAAAAAAGCTGATACGAGCTCAAAAGGAACTCACGTGCCTTACAAAGATCAACCTCGATAGACCCACCCTATGTGAGTTTGTACCTTCCAAGTTTCTGGAAAACATCGGTTCACCCCGGAGAACACAGAAAATCAATAGTGACCCTCTCTTGAATTTGTTGATGCTTTGGATTTAGGAGCTTCTTTTTCCACCCTACGTTTCTAAAATATGTGTCAAAGTATACTTTAGATAACGAAAAAATCATATTAGTCTAAAAGTACACTTTCGAAGGACACACAAGTGTTCTTTTTTTTTTTTCTTTCGGAAATATACTTCAGCAGCAACTTTGAAGGTAAGAAGATGATTTTTTTTTTTTTTTTTTTTTTTTTGCCTTTTGAACTCCCAAGCCCCCTTTCTTCCTGGACTTTGTGATATGGCTCCACGCCAACCAATGCAAGTCTTTATTCGAACAACCTTTCCAGATAAACCTTCAAACACCCATGTCAATTGAGTCACAAACATATTGAGGGAACCGGCTAACTAGCATGTTGTAAATTATAATAAGGGATCTTACATTAGCCATTGTGACAAAACCTGGTTTGTTGAGAAACCTACCCTTCTATGTCACAAACTTGGAAGATATACAATAAAAATAATCATTAAAGTCATCATTCTTATGCTCTCATATCATTGCGAAGCATAAGTACTTTTACAACTTACCTGTGAAGCGAATCTCTGATATATGTTTAAAGCATTGGCCTACAGCCTGCTAGTTACACCACTGGAATTAAAGGGTCGCGACTTCTTGTTGATGCACACACTTAGGATGCCACAAAACTAATAAGTGAGACAGTGGGTGACCATCCCTTTCCTCCATTGGTTTAGAGATCATATTGCCATGTCTACCCATACAAAGGACCATGCAAGTCTCTCAACTACTTTGGAGCCTTTCTATGATAATCTAAAAAAAAGTGTAAAGCTAATGTAATAAAAAAGATTCTCTCTCTCTATATATATATATATGGTTTAGTGATGAACACTACATTATTTTAAACTACTCTGAGGTGTAGTTTGATTGGGCTAGTGTAATACACAAAATTATGTTAAAATTTTCTTCGAGATATATGCCCGTTTAAATTGAGTTATTTTTGAACTTATGCAAATAAATAAGCTTTTATGTATTATTCACAAGTTTGTCAAAGTAGTTTATGAAAAAACAATTCATGAAGATACAATTTTCGTTAGTCAGAAGTTTTGAATTTACATAAAAACTTATTGAATTGTATAAGCTATTTTTCATAAGCTCAAAAATAAGTCAATCCAAATAGACATATCTTGTGTCCAGGAATCAGGATTCAGTCAAGAACAAGCTAAAGTTCAAACAAGGATGAAAATGAAATTATCATACATGTCAAATTGGACAGTTGTAGCTATAATGCTATAAAATTAATCATCATGCATATCAACTCACCTTTCTCAAGGACAAACCACAAGATGTTAGTAAGAGAGGACATGTTCTGATGTGAGAGGAACTAAATGTTATTATCATCTTTACATCACAGGTTGGATTCGAGAAAGACAATAAAATGGTATTACAAAAAACAAACTAAAGGGTGAAAAAGCAGCTTATTCAACAACAATGAATATATAAAACATCTCAGTATTTAATTAATCAAGCACACATAAGTTCTGTTATAAGATTACTACAACATAGTTTTCTTCATGAAGTTCCAAGTTCCCTGTTCAAGTAATCAATGAACATTCTTTTAGCAATATCCGAATCAGAAGGAGGAGGTCTCCCACTCAAACTTGTTTGCCCTGTCAATTTCATGAACGTACGTCGCAACCTACGAAGCTCTGGCAACCCAACTGATCTCGAAAGATTGATAGGAGGCAAGTCTTTCCCTATAGAAATGCCATTAGCTGGTAGCATACCAAGATCACGAGATTGCGCTTCTGCTATAGCATTAGTAACCTCTTGTGTTGCTTTATCCAGCTCATGGAGAGAATTTGCATCCGAGAAACGTGAAGATTGAGTTGCAATAGTCGGTTGCAGTATCTTCACATCACGGGTTTTTGAGTCCACTTTTTTGGTTATGTAAGAGACAGCATCATCTACAACGGAGGCAAAATCAGACGAAGAAGATGATGACGATGATTTCAACTCAAACAAAGGTGAATCCCATCTATTTCTTCTCTCCGGTTTCTCAAACCTCCTTACCAAATCTTCAAATATTGCATCATCATAATTATCTTCACCTTTCTCCCTTCGCTCTTGATTCCATTTTCTACAACCATCATCCTCAACATCACAGTAAACAACACAGTATCTAATCCCTGCAGCACGAGCCAAACACCATAGCTCATATCGGTAACCCTTAATGTTATTCAAAGAATCAACGATAATAACAGTATCTTTTGACAAAGACCTATCAACTTCTGACCTAAGAACTCCTCTTAAATTCTTCTCTGATGGCATATTTGCATAACTTTGATTCCGATTAAGATGGAAACAAGCTTCATCTATGATTCTCACTTGATGTTTGAATTCTGACGATTCTTTGAGAGCTTCGGCTAGACTTAGCGCAGCTTTGGATTTTCCACTGCATGGTTGACCACATATTACAACCAGTGCCATTTGAAACTACGAAATTGTTGTATCCTCAGTTTATACGATGATATTTCTTCAGCAAGCACTACCTGCAATATATTTATACGTAAATAATTATAAGGATAAAAACTTAGATGCTAATCTATAGGAGCTGTTACTACTATTTTTTCTTTTGTTGGTGTTGGGTGTGTAGACGGAGTGGCACGCGCTACCAGAAAACTCACACACACAAAGGATCCCGGATAACCACAAAAAATTTGCAACCTAACAATCTCAGCAATGCCAATTGAGCTAAGTCTTACAGAATGTTGCTACTATTATCTACTATAAAGATAATCTAACAGTCACTAATAGTTTTTGAAATTGTACAAGTAGGGCAATTTAATCCCACAAATTAATGAAATTGCAAATTAGTCCCTGACATAAAAAAATATATATTTAATCACAATTTCAAGAACTAAAATGTGGATTTACTCGAACCTTAAAGAATAATGCTATAAAGCTTTGTAGCACTCTAAAGCAGTGCCTCATTTAAGTTCTGATTGAAGGAGTATGAGTGTCTGACTATGATTACATTGAATTATTTCATTTTCTCGAATTGTAGAACAGAACAGAAAAGCTATTAAATCATATATAAACTCATCAGTTCATGTTAAAACATATTATAGGCAAGATTGGATCAGCTTCGATCTCATTGAATGGTTTTTTCAAGAATCACTAAGATTATGTTCTTTTTCACAAGAATAGGTGCCGCGACTGACAGTAGTAAACCAGCGTAAATTGAAATAATAATAACACCTATTCATACTAAAATGTAGTTGTAAAACAAAAACAGCCACTATCGGTAAGAAGTACAACAAACAACAGAAAAGAATAAAATAATAAAAACGTTTGCCAAAGCAACTTCAAGTTTAATAAACAAACCATAGCACAATTACCAACTGTCCAACTATGTAATATTAACAGCAAACCCTTATGTTTCACACACTAACCTCATTATTTTTTCCATTTTAAAAGAGAAAAGAGAAAGAAAGTGTAACGACCCAAAATTTTAAGATGTTAATTAGCAAAATTCACAGTGAAAAGACGAATAATTTTTTTCCTTTTAAAATAATAAAAGTACCGTAAAACTCGTCGACTTTAAAATAAAAAAATAAATAATTTTCTCTTTGAATTTTCAAAATAGTAAATCAGAGTTGTCTTACATCAAATATATAATTTTCCTACGTACAAGACACTTGGCCCTTTTTTTTTTTTCTACCCAAGACTAAACCTAGCTGGTCATTGTTCCGGATGCTTGTGAAAAGTTTTCTCAACAAGGCTAATACCAATGTTGGAATAAATCAAGCCTCCAAATGTGAACCACCGTTTTACATGCGTCCTCATCAACTATATCACTTTGCCTCCCCGGCATCACCGCCAAAGAGGAAAGACATATTGACGGTCATCTGTCCAAAAGTAAGGGCCATCTCCAACTAACAAACATAATACAAATATGCATGTAGATATAGATTTAAACAAAAGATAACCAAAAATAAATAAATAAATAAACCGTACAAGTCGCATTACTCAGTTTCATAATCACCAGACCTAGCCTTAAGATACAACCAGACTAAAATGTGTAATCCCTATTGGTCAGTCTATATGTCAATGCTCATGATCTGGATTTCACCTTTATGCGGAGCCAAATGTCCCACCATTGGACAATATATATACCCACCATTGGGAAATAACCCACCGTTGGGTAATAACTCCTAAAATTTGATGTTCAGTACCCCACCGTTGGGCATTATTCTGAAACACCTAATGCATATGAATCGCCACTACCCCACCGTTGGGTAATAACTCCTAAAACTCGATGTTCAGTACCCCACCATTGGGCATTTGTCTGAGTCATCTAATGCATGATTGTCTCCGTAAATACCCCACCATTGGGTCATCTCCTCAAATCTAAAGTCTAGTATCCCACCTTTGGATATAGTTTTGAATCACCATTTTAGTTACTTAAGGTAATTCACCCATAAACAAATAGTAACAATACCACACAAATAAGAACACATAATATTCATGCCAAAAAACCACGAAGATAATTATCACAACACCAATACATAACACATAACCATTCATTTCAAAACACCACCACTATGATATGTATCACAACACAAATATATATAAACATATACACGTACGGAAGCACGTGGAGTGATGCCCTTACCTTCGTAACAACAGTCCTTAAACTCCTCAAGCGGCGGTCTTTGCTCTCCTACCTCTATACCTTCACAATTAAATATTTACTAGCTTAGTTTCAATTTCAATTCCTCTCAATCTTTGCACAAGTATGGTTTTAACTTGAAACCTTTTTTTTTTACCTCTATCCGAACCTAAGACCCCTTTCTTTCTTTTTTTTCTTTTCAACTCTATGGTTTTTAACTTACCTATTGCCAATAGGAATAAGACTCATATTCAAGATAGCAAATGTATAGAGTATTTCGTTACTAATCGAGAATAACTAATGGGGAACTAGAATACACTAATTACTAATACACTAAAATAGCCCAGACACTATTATAAAGGTTTCAGGTTTCTACCTATTTACCAATACTCTTACTAGTGGCCTATCATTTCCATAGAACACTTATTTTTCTTAATTATGGTGATTGTCTAAAGGAATAATCCAATTCTCTCATTTTGTCAAATTTACAAAGTATATGTCAACACAGTGGCCAATTCCACAAGAAGGAAAGGGATAAACTAAATAATGTGACACTAGTCATATGAAATTTATATCAGGCTTTGAGTATACCTTAAGGACAGCAAAACTAAACTGGATACAACATATTAACAGAACTCAACTACTTAATTTATTCTTGTTATACTTTATCTCGACTCATGGCTGGTGCTTGTCTGCCAAATTGTTTTAAGCACTCCATTTTACTTTGATCCGAAAAAGAACTTTCAAAATTGGAATGAGATTCATGGTTAAAATAACTAATGTTTAGAGTGTTATGATACATATCAGAGGAGAATTAAGGTGAAAACCATGTTACAGTAATTATTAATTGAGACTTCAAGTTAAGGGTTGATTTCAAGGTTACAATAATACCATTGTCCTAAAGTTCTCTCCTATTTAGAACACCTCAATTTACGTTTATTATACATTTCTACTCCACCCACAGTCCTTTAATCTCTACAAAACAAACCATTCTCTTAATTATGGTTACTATCCTAAATAATTACCCAATTCTATTAATACTAAACCAGAACAGTAAAAGAGAGACATGGCAGGATTTAATTATCTATAACCACAAATAATAACAAAGGATAGCGAGAGGGAGGATATTCTTACTTGTCGCTATAAATTGAATTTCTGTTCTCTTTTCTTTCTCTTTCAGATTCTCTATACGTTCCCTTTTTCTCTATTTCTCTATGTAACCCTTTTTTGTTCTTTCTAAGGAGTGGAATGTGTGTGAGCAATGTAATTAGGAAGGGAAGTTGAAATTAAATTCCCAATCGTGGTAATGTGTAATGGGAGTGGGAAAAGTGATGTAACCTAACTCACTACTTGCACCTATATAATCAAATAATTACTTATTTTTATTATTGACTTAATTATATTGGACTTGACTATTATAAAATATTTTAGTAGAACACATTTAAATAAATAGCATAAAATACAGGATCTTACAGAAAGCGTTAATATTTCACATCATTTATATAATATTACCCTTTTTACAAAAACGTGGAAAACCCAAATTTCACTGAAGACATAAGACTACAAACCAGAAGACAAGTTTCCTTATTTTTCTCTCAGTATGAAGAAATGTAAATTAGGGTACTCAGCTCTAGCTTGCTTGGCAATATGTAAAAATATATGAGAAAGGGGGATATGCACGATCAGTGTAAACTAGCTTTACACTGAAGCCCAGTGAGAATCCAATATTTTGCGGTTATTATTAAAAAGGTGGCTACAAAGTGGACTTATGTGGCAATATGATGAGTTCTTATTAGAAGTCGGTGTAAAACTAATTCAGAGTAAAGGTTTAGACCAACCGTATATCCCCTGATATTTAAAATATATAAGATTTCACAAATAATAATAGGTTCTAATAAGATACTTCATCCTCCATCTAGAAGTCTGTAAAACCAACAAATTCATAAAAAATCGACTCCAAATTCAACATTCAGTATGCAATCCTGTCTTGTTACATTGCCCTCCAACAGCAGCAGACATTTTTCTTTAAAATTTGCATTAATTTCTTACGGCATGATTAGACAAACTGGTCATCAAAATTGTGAGCATTGGTCAAAATAATCTTTGTATTTTGCAAGTTGGCAAAAACATCTCGAAATTGTATTAGCAACGACAACAACCAAGTCTTTTCCCACCAGGTGGGGTTGGCTACATGGATCAACTTATGCCATAATGTTCTATCATAAACCATATTTTGGTCCAATTCATTAATCTCCAAGTCTTTCCTAAATGCCCTCTACCTATAGCGATTTGACTATCCTTCATTTGATCCACTCTCCTTACTGCAGAATCTATAAGTCTTTTCTCTAAATGCCGAAATCACCTAAGCCTATTTTCTACCATAGGTGCTCTCCCAATTTTCTAATATTTTCATTTCTAATCCTATCTCATCTAGTCTTACCACACATCCAAAGCAGCATCTTCATCTCTGCTACCTTTATTTTATTCTCAGGTTGGTTCTCCACCACCCAACACTCTGTTCCATACAACATTGTTAAAAAATTTCCTTCAACTTAAAAGAGTAATTTTGTATCACATAAAAGTTAAAACACGTGAGAATCTTCTCCATTTCAACCACCATAATCACTTTGATCAATGTAGACAATTTCAATGATCAATTTGTGTATTCACTCATTTCTTACATGACTACAAATCCAATAATAAATTAAAGGCGAAACCCAAATCCTTTATTAACTAATCAAAATTGAAGCAGAACATAGTAATAAAATTAATAAAAAATGAAAACGAAGGTAAAAGAAGAAGAAGAAAAACATACGAGAATTCTTGAAAAGCATAAAGAATAGGGTCAATTTTGGGAATAACCACAGGCAGTCTCTCAAACAGCACAGAGGCAACCATTTTTCAGAACATAACTTGTAAATTGAAATATTAATATCTATGGTTTTTTCAAATATGAACAATTGAGCTTGTAAATAAATATATATATATATATATATATATATATATATATATATATATAGAGAGAGAGAGAGAGAGAGAGAGAGATTATGAAAAATTTCAATTAAGAATCAGAAACAATTACTCACCTCACTGTTTCTGGCGGCGGCTGACAACTCACTCCGGCTGCGTTTATGGGCTGACAACTTTGTTTATGGGTATGGTGATACCGAAAGGAGCTGCTGAGTTTTAACAAAGAAATTTTTATATAAAAAATTGGTTTGAACGGTTTATCTTCAAATGTCATTCTAGACATTTCATCATTTTGTTATAATTTTTTTGGCTATTTCAAGTAGTTTTTCATAAAAATCATTTTTGAAATATATCATTTCGGAAAAATATGCGATTTTCACTATGTCAAATCTCGAACAATAAATATTTAGGTTAATGAATGTCAAAATATCTTTTTTAACTTATAACATATGAGTTTGAAATAACTTATGTTATTTTCGAGTAAATTTTCAAAAAAATTATTTTTAAAAATATAAAGGAAAATCCATTTTTTTAGAATCTATAACAAATGGGCCCTTAGTTTTGTTTGTTTTAGGTTACTTATTGATTATCAACTAAAAAATAAAAATAAAACATAATTTAACAAGTAATTTATCTCTCCCTCAGTCTTTTTATTTTTAATCTCTCTTGATCTTCTCTTCAAAATAGAGAGATAGATATAACTCGGTGAATAAGGGGAAGAAGATAATCCAAATCCCTATATTTGTGTTCTATCTATCTATCAATTTAAGTTTTAATATTGGTGAAAACCATGAGATTGGAGGATGATGAATGATAATTAAGATAAATTTCTAAATGAATCTCAATCGACAATTATTTTAAATGATTAGTCTTCACAATAACACTTCTAAAGCATTTTGCTACACAAAAAGGTGTATGGTAAAAATAGTGAATAACTAATGAATTAGCTAATAGCTTATAGAGGATGACTAATAATTGAAAGTTGATGACCACTTATAGCGGATAATTAATGATTGAAAATTGATGACTGACGATTTATAACTGATTTGCTAGTTGAAGGGTTTGGTAAAATTAGTCGGATGACATATTTATTCTAACCAAATAGGGTTGGTAGAGTGACTGGTTCGAGATCTTAGATTGCGCTCCTCTTAAGATCTCAGATTCGAATCATTTTGGTGCCAATTTCAACAGGCAAGTCCATACAAAGTTTTACTATGACTTTAAATGAGGCCACCGCAGATGGGCGGTGACCCCTTAAATTAGTCAGTCCAATAATCTAACCTGTATATAAATGAGGTATCAAACTTATGTGACCCTTTTTTTTCTTTTCAAATCTACTTTCATTTAAAATATTTAATTTCGGATTTTGCAATTATTTATTCTATCAAATAGCTAAATTTGTTTCAATAACCTCATAAAATTTTGTAACTTCCACTAAATGTGTAACTTATATTTAACTCGGGACCACAGTGTCAATCTAAACTACAGAAACAAATAAATTAGTCAAAATTGCATACCAAAAAAAAAAAACTAATGCGCTCTGAAAAACATATCACATAAGTTTGACTCATCCAATGCACTTTCAAAATGAAACAGAGGCTGACAAAATTTATCCTCATTTCTCTGCAGAATTTGAATAATAAGGACTAGTTATACACTTGAAGAAAAACTATGGTTTATCAATTATCTAGTGTCTAGAATGACGAAACCAAGAGCCTTTCCCATTGCACAATCTTTGACCGTATTCAACATTAAATCCCTCAAATGCATTACAAACATGCCTCCCAATGTGGTTGGTTCCCTGAATACTTGGGAAATTTGCACGATCAACCACCCTTTGTATACTGTTATAATGTCGGTTTTCACATATCAGACACAGACCAAAGATAAGCCTCTTTGTCTTTAGCTTGTCTCTCATTTGTTCTCTTGAACAATGCCTTCTCGAACCCTACAAGCAAGGAAAGAGTTTAAGTCAATAATTTAGAACAGTTTTCCAATATTTCTTAACAGATGTGAATATAAAATCCGGGTGCGAAAAATATGACTAATATGAAACTAACCATTACTACGATCAACACCATCCCAGTGTCGTCCCGGCCTTATCCCATACCGATTTGGAGCAGCTTCTAAACCTCTCTTCAACCAGCTATGATTTGGAATATCTTGAGGAACAACAAAACCAGATTCCCTCATTTTATCACTATCCCCCAAATTTGGAAGAACAGGCTCTGGATATTTTTTCTGCACGAATGATAATTGACACGAAAAAACATATCAGTCATCAGAACCGATCAAACACATTCATCTTAAGTGTTGAGCGATAAGAGTTGTGTTGCATTACCTTTACTAGATGTGCCATAGGATCACCCCATCTTACCCTCTCCTTCATCAACTTGTCAAGTTCAGGATCGTCTCTAAAAAGAAGACAACAAAGGCAATATAAGAGATAGGGAGAAGAGAAGGAAAAATAAACCTTTTCTCAATGACATCAACTCTCATAATAAACTCCAACATCAGGACTTTGTTTTCTAAAAGAGACTTTCAGTAACATACTAATCATTTTATAAATAAACTTTTATACTGTCACAGAAAATTAGGTAACTATAAAAGATTTACAAAAGTGTTTATATTCATTACAGATGGTGTGACTACAACAGCAAACAACGCATAGCAGGTTAAACAATAGACTTGGAAGAAGGCAATGGTATCAGTTTCTTTGACCATTTTCAGTAAGAACGTTTTACTCAAAAGTGAAGGTGAGGGCCCAGGTAAAAGGGTAAAGTAACATTAGTAACAGTGCAAAATGTGATAGACTAATACATCTGAACAAATATAACAGCTATTAAGACTATCACAAATCAATCATCACTCTTAAGTCAACAAAGTGGATTAAAGCTCTAATCTGGAAGGCTGCTAATAGAGAAATTATAAGAAAATTGATAGATTACTTTTTTATAGCAAGTAAAGACTGTCATCCATTTATAAATCAAATCCAAACCAATTCACACAGCCCAGAACCTAGGTGTCAAAATTTACCGAGTGCAAATTGGTTGTCTACATCAAGCTCTAGCTCTAGTTGTTGAGGAATACCGGTTTAGGTTTATGTTTAAACAAAGCCAAAAGAGGAGCTCTAGAGATTAAATACATGACACTCAATAAGAAAGTAAAAGGTTACCGCAGTAATAAGATACCAAATTTAAGACAGTCCACAACACTACTTTTATTTTTGTATACCTGGTCCGCGCAAAAGGCTTTTCCTTCTCAACTTCTAGTTCCTTTAGCTTAGCCTCAGCTTCCCGCTTTTGAGCCAGGCCCTTGCCCCATTCTATTTTTATCTCCTGAAAGTTAAGAAGATAGCCAATAACTCAACTTGCCATTTTTCTTAGGAAAACATCAACTTTAAAACATCGCTACAAAAAACTTTCATACTTCAGTTACAGCATAGGAACAAAATGACTAAATATAGATGTTTTTTTGTTTTCTATATAGGTAGAATAATATATGTTCACAAGGCATTAATAAAATTATCTTTCAGCTAACATATGTGTACATGTAACACGTATCTTACACTATAGTCTGTATGGAAATAATTATATAATTTTCAATCTACGACGATACCTACTGTCTTGAATATCATTTGATTGATGAACAACTACGCATGACAAGAAAGAATTAAGAATTAAACCATTAGAGAGAAAGTTGGGACACCTTAGAAAAGATGGTAGTCTCGTGTTAGGTGATTTGGAGATGTATGCAGAAGACACGTAGAAGAACTTGTATGAAGCGGTAGACCAAATGAAAGATAATCTAATAGATAAAAATAGAGGGAGACTAAAAACTAACTAAAGGACAAACCATTAAATGAGATTTAGTAGTCTTTCATCAAATTTGATTCACAGCAAGATATTTATTTGATCCATGTAACTGACACCACATAGTGGGAAAAGGCTTTGGTTATTGATGTTGGAGCAAGTAAATAAACCTCCTAATATGTGCAGAATAGTGTATGACTAATTCAATCTTAACATCATACTTTATTTTGCAGATAGTCAGTCCTTAAGAAATACCTCAGCATGTTAACATATACAAATCAAGAAAGAATATTTTTAATCACCAATATAACATAAACACAAATTGGATCCTAAAAAATAATATAAACTTAAATACAATTTTGGTGCCTCTAATTCTAGCTTTGAGCGATTTCGATCTTCTAGTTTTTTGAGCAATTTTAGTTCCTCACATTCTACAAAATTCTTTCAATTTCTGCAACTTTTTACATTTAAACTTTTGATATAATTTTAATTAAAAAAATGAGACTTTAAGAGATTTAAGTGAAAGAAAAATTGATGAGGTGACTATATTTGATAAAAAATTAAAATAGAGGGACTAAAATCACTCAAAAAATAAACTAAAGGGATCGAAGTCACACAGAGGTCAAACTAAAAGGACCAAAAAGCTAAAGAATATATTCATTTTTCTCCGCCGATAAAATAGGCAACCAATTGCATACAGAAAGCTACATCCAGATATGAAACACAGCGGTACACACAATAAATATGCAGTAAACAAAATACCTTAGGCTTTTCGTCTACTTTCTGTTTTGACTTTTGATATTCCTCTTTGGTAATGCGTCCTCCTGCAAAATTCAGCTTGATTCAATAATTCATGTTATCACATAATGATATTGACCCAAAGAAAAAGTGTATATGCATTTTTACTGAAAAAAATCAAGTTACAGAATTATGTCTGCTTATAATCCTAAAGCTAAGCTCCTCGTAGAGATGCTGTACTCTCTACCCCAATTGAAAAGCTGCAAAATGCCAAAATGTATAACGGATTCCCTTCCCTCACTCCCTGCACGTGTATTCGCTCCACTTAGCAATAACTTACTAGACAACTACACCATTTCTCTTTTAATTTTCCTTTCTTACCCCTCCTCCTATCCTAACAGACACTAAATTTCAGGCCTTCCTCTCGGCCCATTGGTTCCTTGCCACCGGCCTTTCTCTCAAGATACCCCATTACAAAGGTACCCAAATCCAATAGATTGGACAGAAACATAAACTAAAAATTGACATCAACTCTTTACCTTTGTTATCACGAAATACAGGTTCAGCGCCACGCCCACTGATGACAGGGTCCATCTGTTTAAGTCTGCATTAAGGAACAGATAATAATCAGAACAATTTCCTGGGCATATTAATGATATAGATAAAGCTATTCTGGGTCCTCTACTTATCTTCAGGTTTAGAAGAACTAGCGCTTGACATATATATTTTTACTGGCTTTTTATTTCCTTATCAATGAATTTCATTGATAGTTGTAAGAAAAAGCTTAAGGATTAATCATACCACAATAAACCAGTTATAAACAACTAACAAGAAGAGGAATCATGCATTATACACGAATTAAAATTACAGAGATGTGATTGCCTTAGTTGTGCCTCTTTTCTTTGCTAGCAATAATTAATAACTCTTTCAAAAATTAAACGAGCTAATCTAAATGTTGTTCCAGTTAATATCCCTCATAACTACTAGTCTATACCTTTTGCAAATAGAGTAGGAAACATATTGCATGCATGTTGTTTTTGGTTTAGCATTCCCTATTACTAAGAACATAAATTGCATATGCTGCAAATTGTAATTATAAACTGATAACCCACGAGACTTAGCAAGGATTACTCTCAAGTCATTCACACCAGAAAAATTCTTATTTAAGCCTACCATGATCAACAAACAGTTATCAGCCTTTGTTGCTGAACTTTGTAGTGTGACTTTTTTGAATTGTCTGCAGCAGATAGAAACTAACCCAATATTCCATACTACCATTACCACTTAAAAAACATGCTTGCATCGGAACTAAACAAGTAAACAAAATAGAATCACAACATTATGGCATTAAGCATGAATACTAACGAGAATTCATCTAATAAATAAGAATGTGCTTGGGAAAAAAATCATATAATTGAACAATTACCTCAACAAATCATCCTTCCTTTTTCTGTCAATCTCTTCTCTCATATCCTTACCAGAAATTAAACCTGTTTTTGTTTCATTAACAGATGCTGGAATGGGTAACTCCTTTGGATTCTTCCTTGGTGGAGAGAGGTCACTGTCCAAAGATTGATGTGAAACAGCTTTCACCGAACGATGAGAAACATCAGATAAACTCGATCTTGCCACACTATGCTGGCGTCTCCTTGGGGGTGAAAGGTCAGAGGACACTTGTCCATGTAAAGTATCTTGAGAGGGAGAATCATGACGACCCCGTCTAGGTGGAGAAAGATCTTCCAAATCAGAAGTGTCATATTTTTTTCTCCCATTGGATCCCAATGTTTGATGACTACGACGGCGAGGAGGGGAAATATCTGGACTTGAATTAGTAACATGTTTCCGTCGAGGAGGTGACATATCACTATCTTCAAATTTTGATTTAGACGACCTTGGTTCACGAGCTAAAGCTGTAACACTCTGATCTCTGCGTTTACGAGGAGGAGATAAATCAGAATTCACTCCCCCAGAAAGTTGTGAGTCACGCTCAGGTGATGGAGTGTCATAGCGTTTCAACTGCCTCCGCGAAGGGGATAAATCAGCACCCGTTCTATTAGAAGTTGAAGTATTCAATTCATGTTCTGGTGAAGGAGTGTCATTTCGAACCCTCTGTTTACGAGGTGGAGACTTATCATTATTTGAGACACCTGGATTGTCAGATTTAGAAGAAGAAAGTGGAATCCAACCACTTCCGTCCTCAGATATATCATGATAAGCACGTCTAGCCTTCAGCTGCTCAAGCCTCTTCATACGCTTTACTTCAATGTCTTCATCAACTATCGGCTTCTCCTCATCTAATAAAATAAGGTTATTGTGAATTAATAACATACTACAGTATCAAATATGGTTAATTGAATAATACAGAAACCAAAGACGGTATTTTACCTGACGATTTGTCATCGTTTTCTTCTCCAAGATCTACGGGTTTCTGCCAGGCTGGATCTTCATCTACAACTAACAAGCCAGTTGGTTGTGGTTGAGTTTTTCTCTTCTTTTTCTTCTTCTTTTTCTTGTCATCTTCAGGGTTACTCTCATATTTTTTTAGATAATCCTTTAATGAGTTAGATCCCATTGTTTAAGCCACCAATGTCTACAGCTACACTTCAACCTTAGTACTTACCTACCATAACGTTAAGCTATATTAGATGATCATAAACAAGGTTCTAAGTAATGTAACATCGAAATCAAACAAACACATGGAACGAGAAGATATAGCATAGTAAAGCAAAGGGTATGTAATAGAACCACAACTGATATGATTCTACATATTCTGGGAGAGTTGAAGAGCAAAAGAGAAAAAGGATAGATTTTTATTACCTATATCATGAGCAGTGCAGCAAGCTCTACATGGAACGAGAGCAAAGGAGAGTTAAAAAATATTATTTTAACTCAATTTTTAGTGAATCTGTTCAATTAGAAAGATAGAGAAGGTTGAGAAGATAAGGAAAACATGTTTTTTTTCTTCAAACGGACCGATTTCGATGGTGAGGAGGAAGGAAATCGCTTCCACTTGCGGTTTCAGAATCACGGAAGAGGGAGAGAGACCGCAGGTTTGATTAGAGACAATAGGCTTGGCCCAATTACGCTGGTTAGGGCATGGGATTGCACACCCAAAAGGGTGGTGTTAATAGCAATTTGTTTAAATTTGTTAGAAATAAAATATTTGATTCCATTCTTTTTAGAAATTAGATGCTATTTCTTATTGTTGAACTTTAATTTACTTAGAATTTTTTTTGTAAAAATAACTAAATTGATCTGTATATAATTAAAATTAATGGTAGATTTAGAAGTTTACGATGAATATTAATTTATCTTCATATAACTTCAAGAATACTTTTTACACGGTACTTCATGATCCAAAAGAATGCATAAACTCTTATGTAGTCTATTTATAAATTCTAAAGTTACTTTATATTTCTTGCATGTTATTAAAACCTCAGATGAAATTAAAGTTTAGTTTGTCTTAAATCACCGTAGAAATTCTAAAAATTGTTTTGCAAGCTTATACTTAATTTATTTGATTCATGTCAATGTCAAACTATCATGGATAATGTTAAAATTAAATACAGCTATTATTGAGCAATGTTCTTATATAAAATAGTCGTGTGCTCATGTTACGATCTACATGTTTGAAGTTAGTTGATTATGATATTTGTTTTGTGCCAAACTTCTTTTGTGTTAGGAGTAACTGGTTGTTGTCTAATATGTATAATGTATTGGACTATCTTATTCAAATATTTAGCTTTTTTACTTAATTTTTGTTTCAATTTTAGGTTACTTGAATTATTTCTAATGTTATACATTGTATATTTCGTTGAATGTTAGTATTGTGTTTAATTATTTCTAATAATATCTTTTTTAGTTCAATCATCATTATCATTTGACGTCGTTTGTATGTAGCTTCTCTAATTTGTTTTATTGTCTTGAGTTTGAAGTCAATCGATATAGACTTGGAAAAGATCGATGATATTCACCCGTGTGCATTCTCTTACTCGGCCATTGACTTTTTATTGAATATTGTGTATGTTATGTACTCCCTCTATCCCAAAATATAAGCAAAAATTGGTCAACGAAAGTTAATATATCTTGTTCTAAATTTGTACCAAATACATCAATATATGTTGACCTATTTTTACTTATATTGTAAGACGGAGGGAGTAACTATGTATTTGGTTGTAATGTTTGAGTATGGTATCTGTTCAAGTAATCATAGTCTTTTGGTTCATTGCATCTGCGTTTGTGTACTGTCTTTTTTCATCTTATTCCCACCCGTGCTGGATCTTCATCTACAACTAACAAGCCAGTTGGTTGTGGTTGAGTTTTTCTCTTCTTTTTCTTCTTCTTTTTCTTGTCATCTTCAGGGTTACTCTCATATTTTTTTAGATAATCTTTCAATGAGTTCGATCTCATTGTTCAAGCCACCAATGTCTACAGCTACACTTCAACCTTAGCACTAACATACCATAAGATTAAGCTCTATTAGGCGATGCTTAATTGAAACATAGTAACTATTCAATCGTATCTAAAATTCAGAGAGAGATTATGATATAACTTATTTATATGACAATTGTTTATATGATATTTATATGAAAGTTGTTTATATGTTATTTATATGATATTTATATGAAAGTTGTTTATATGATATTTATATGAAAGTTGTTCAAGCTACCAATGTCTACAGCTACACTTCAACCTTAGCACTAACCTACCATAAGATTAAGCCCTATTAGGCAATGCTTAATTGAAACAAAGATTGTTATAGTAAAAAAAAAAATTAAACATTGTTCTAAGTAATGTAACATCCAAATCAAACAAACACATGAATGAGTTCAAATTGACAAATATATCAGAGAAGTAAACATCATACATTAGGAAGAGTTTTTTTGATAAATTATTGGGGTTTATCCTATTGCATAAGCACTTGCATAAGTGATTTTAGCACATAATCACGGTGCTTAGGGTTAAATTAAATAAGATTAAAAAGAATTTAGTGAAGAAAAACCTACCTTAATGGGTTCTTGAACGTGAACGGTGTCTGCAAAACCCTTTCTTCCTCCGGTTTCCTCTTCGTTTCCACCGTGTGTCTGAGTTTTGTTGTTTGATTCAAAAGATAAAACTAAAGTTCCCTTAAAAAAAACTTGTTATAAATATTAATAGTGGATGTCCAAATAGCAAATAGGCTAATGGGTCATACCACTAGGTTAGTGGACTTAGTTCATAAGTTACTTCATTTCTCTATAAATAGAGTTCATTGTAACATTCAGGTGTACTTCAGTGAATAGAAATATTTCCATTATTCTCTCTTCTTCTCCTCTGTTCATTTATTTTCATAACACATTATCAGCACGCTCTAACCAACCGAGAAGTTAACAATATAATCTATTTTATTAATTCATAGTTTTTTAGCAATTTAATTTAGTGTATATACATATGTGACTGACTGCATATGATCCTTAGAAATTGTTTTTCTTTTTTGATTTGACATTCGATTGTGATAATCATGTTGGTATCTATGTGCTTGTTTAATTATGAATTCATATACGGTAATCCAATCATATTTTTTTGTTTTCTTAGTCTTTTATTATATATAAAATAATTGTAATTTTGTATCGAAGATTTTAGGTGTTACAATTCCATCAATTGGAACCAGTACCTTATAGATACACACTATCATTATTATGTAAATTATACATTGTTTATTTGTTTCTAATTGAACTTGAATCCCTAAATGATTGCTTAAAAATAATTAATGAATTCACGAAGAATTCAATTTTTTAATGAATTTCTGAAGAATTCAACAGTAATGCATCCCTGAAGGATTGCCTAAATAATTTTTTCTTCGATAAATAACAGTGATGAATTCCTGCTAAATTTTTATAAGGATGCATAAAAAGGAACAATTATTATTTATTTATTTTCATTTGAATTCTTGAAGAATTCGACGTTTATCAACCTTCATGCATCCTTGAAGGAATACAAAGAAATGATTGATCTTATATAGTTCACGAAGAACTTAAAAACTTTTTGTCAAATAGTTGATTTAATTGTGTATAGTTATGAAGAACTTAAAACTCGATGTTTGTTTACATTGAATATCTGAAAATTCAATTCAATTTTGATGACTGCTTAAATAATACACATAATTAATTAGATGTTGTATACTCAATATACAATTACACTCACAATACTTTTTATTTTTATTTTGAAATAGAAGATTATAAAAAATAATTCTTCAACAAGTGAAAGTGAAAACTTTCTTATGCAATACCACTGAGAACTTAAAAAATAATTCGACGTTTATCAACCTTCATGCATCCTTGAAGGAATACAAAGAAATGATTGATCTTATATAGTTCACGAAGAACTTAAAAACTTTTTGTCAAATAGTTGATTTAATTGTGTATAGTTATGAAGAACTTAAAACTCGATGTTTGTTTACATTGAATATCTGAAAATTCAATTCAATTTTGATGACTGCTTAAATAATACACATAATTAATTAGATGTTGTATACTCAATATACAATTACACTCACAATACTTTTTTTTTTTTATTTTGAAATAGAAGATTATAAAAAATAATTCTTCAACAAGTGAAAGTGAAAACTTTCTTATGCAATACCACTGAGAACTAATTGAGTGCATAACTTTCAATGTAGTCATTTTTACCTATCTAAGTTATCCTAAAGTTATGGCTTACAAAAAGAAAGTGTTGAATGGTAGAGCACCATAGTTTCTATACATTTTAGTTCCTCATAGATTTATCTGCACAAAGAACATCTTCAATCCAAGCAACGATGTTGAATGCTAAGCCTTCTAATACTCTTGAGTAGCTTTCTAGTACTGCCTTCCCTACATCCTGCAAAACACAATTTCATGAGCTCACAATGTTAATGCTTATACCACTCTTATAGAAAATAATATTGTAAACTTTTTTATACTATCTATCAGTGCATAGTTATTAAATTCTTTTTCAATGTTATTTGTTGCATATGATAAGAATATATACATATCCAGTTAAAAATACCTGGTTGTATTGAATCTTGCATGTGTCCAAGGAGGTTTGTGAAAGTTCAGGATATCTTTGTTTCAAGAAAAACAATAAAGTCTCGGCTCTCTCGGCTAAGAGATAGTTTTTATCACTATGGTCAGTTTCAGCCATAAGCTCCTTTACTTTGTTCCATGATGATTTTGAATGGCTTAGGCAAGATTTACGTCTCCATGTGTACATCGAAGATTCAACTCTATCTGCTAGTTCAAGTGCTTCATGTTCAGTTCTTATTTTGAGACAGTCAAGAAGGTTGCCGGGTGAGAACTTGTCTCCAGAATGCATATACCGATAAATTGTGTCCCCTAGACTTGATCTTCCACTCTAAAAGAAATTTATGTTTCAAAAGAGAAAAGATCAGAAAAGGAAAATTTGTTCATTTTGACAAAACATGTGTGAAAGAACAGCAATCTTGATTCAAAAGAAAACAAACACGAAAAAATGCAGACAAAGAATTCACAAGACTTGATCACAAAGTTCAAACAACTGTGCCTACGTCTCTTACCGTAGAATGGACGCATTGCCTTTCTACTATTCAAGCTTAGGATTAGAGATTACAACTTATGTTTGAATACTACGGTATAGTTTACAAGATTACCTTTGTACCATAGTAATCATACAGTTAACAAGTTCAAATACTACCCGTCAACATGAGCGACCTGTCCACTTATCAGTAAACTATGAGTCATACCTACCAACGTGAATACATACTAAATGATTTGCATGAAACTGAGTTTTGAATATGAGTATTGACTATATCATCCTTAGATTTTTCTAATTGTTTTGAAAGCGATAATCATAAGACTGATTGATCTCATACGATTTGCCCTACTAGTACCATATATGAAATTTTTCTAGAAGACTCAAATGATTGAATCAGTGTTTTGGTCCTTGAAATTGTAAGGGTCAAGCAGTTTGGTCCTTCAAAATTACAAAATAGCAGATTAGTCCATTAAGTTAAAGAACATCAATCAATTTAGTCCCTGTAAACATCCATCAAAACCAACGAAAGATCTATATATTGACTAGAGTAGAGTATCTTGCTGCATCATTACATGCATAGAACCTTTAAAATCGTGGTGCCAAATTTAAAGAAATTACTAATTGACAGACACTGTTCAACTTAAGGAACTAAATTTTTGTAAGTTTGAGGGACTAAATAGACCGGCGATATAATTTCAAGGACTAAAATGCTGATTTACGCGTTACATATTGGCTTTAATAAAAAGCTTATGAAATTTAGACACAACTTAGGAAATAACAGAAGTCTTGAGCAAATGGATGACCAAATGAGGACTAACCTTAGGAAGATTTGCCATGTATGTTTCTGGAATGTCCATCTCTGCAAGAACACTGCTATTTATTGCCATAGCTGCTTTATGAATTTGATTAGCACAATCTCTTTTCTCAATCAAATGCTTCCTTGACTTATCAGAGAGGCCACCAGTGTGAACACAAGGAACTGGCAACCACCATTTCTCATCTTTTCTTTGAGCAATAATTCGAAACGAGCCTGCCTTCGAACCTGCATTCGAATGTGAACTACGGTTCGAATTCCCTGACATGCTCCCTTGTTCTGCATACCAAAATTCAGTATCCTGGAAACTATCAAAGATTTCCTGTAAAAGAAGCATTCTTGTGTTGTAAGAAACATAGCCTTTGTGGATGAAAACAGTGTTGTTACATTTAAAAAGCAATTGAAGTTAATCTTACTAGGAGCATTGTGTCAAGCTTCTGTAGAGCTGGAAGGTTTATATAAATATCTGCCCTTGGTCTACTTGTCATCATCTGAAAGATATCATCAGATATTATATATTACACATTACGAGATTAGTATAAAGTATTGTCAAATAGCGGCTATAGCAGTGTAACTTAGCGGCGGTATTTAAAAAAATCAATATATAAAATGCATACTAAACCTAATTAAAGTGCATCAATAGTTTACCTCCACAATTGTACCATCATCCAAGTATTGTGCAGTTGGTGCAAATTCTACTATGTAATCACACACAGACATAAGACAACTCATTTCTCTTTTCCACATAGCTTTCTTCTCAGGTTTTAGAGGCTCCAACTTCAAATTTTGTCCAAATACAGTTGCTGCAAATTCCCAATCCAAAATATTAAACAAACAAACATAATACGTGTAAACAGTCGTTTTGGTCCCTAAATATGTGAGGCATTGTCGCTATAGTCTCTGAATGTATTGAAATTACAAAAACGTCCCCGAGTGTCTTTTGTTAGAAGTTTTATGGACCAAATTGACTAACGAATGATGCATTTGAGGATCAAAATAACTAACGACAGACACATTTAGGTATGTTTTTGTAATTTTGATACATTCATGGACTATTGTAACAAAGTCTCGCATATAAAAATCAAGATGAATGTTTACTCAATAAATATTACCAAATTACTTCATTTTGCTTTGTTACTATTAAAAATTACCATAGAGATTGGTAATTGAATTTGATATTGTAACTGCAGTGCAAACACCTTTACCACCGCCAGACATATCTTCCCCCAAAAGAAGCTTAGAAAATCTTTCCTTCATCATTTCAAGCTCTGCAAAATCCATAAAGTTGATATAAGTTTTGTTTGGATTGACTTATTTGAACTGACATTGACACTCATGAGACTATTTGTTATAGAAATAGCTTATACATAAGCACTTATATGATAAAAGCTTATGCTATAAGCACTTAATTCTTATACTACAATTGTAGTTATTCACACAGCGAAATCGCACAAAAAAACTACTAATTCAACAAACCTGACTCCAAGAGATCAAGATCATCAGATTTATCACCCAATGAATGCTTTCTCTGCTTCATTCCTAACCTTGAAAGAGCAGCTCCATGTTTCACATTCATCCATGGTGAAGGTGAAGGGTCACTAACATAGCTATTATCATCAATAGCCTCAGACAAGTTTGATACTTCAGAGTTACTCCGACAATACGCGAAAGAATCACCACTGAATGGAGAGTACTCAGGAGTTTCACTGATTGAATGATCATTTTGATCCACAGAAGAAGTTGAGTCAAAATTTGATGAATTGTCCATTTTAATTCAATTTATTCTATTCAACACCTGCATATATAATCATTGAAGTTGAGTTATAAGTTGTAAACAAAACAATGATCTTATAATATATTGAAATTAAAAAGATAGATCAAAAGGAAAAGCTGAAAACTTGAATATGTTGTTTTGTAACAAAAAAGCAAAAGCTGTCAAAGAATGTTTCCTGTTATTGAAACTCAAAATAATTCACTGAAAAGTGTTGTGAAAAAAATGCATTATTTGAGAACTTTCCAAGACTAAAAAAAACAGTTAATTTCTAACACTTCAAATATACAACGGTTAGAAAAAAACACAAAAGAAACAGAAAAAAGCAACGGTCTCTATAATATGTAACCTTTTTATTTGTCTGGTTTGAATTTGAAACTGTTACTTTAACTAAACATCATTTGAAACTGTTCCCTCCTTAGCTTTTGTGCCTTTATTCATGCCAAAAGAAAAAGAAAGAAGAGATTCTTTTGAATAAAACAAGAAGAAATAAGAGATAAAAAGAGAAAATAAAAAACTTTGTTTGGAGAAAAACAAAATGCAGAAGATAGTTGAATTAGACATGCAAGGTGTGTTCTATATTGAAATGGAGTTTGAGATTCAAGTCTTCATTATACTATACATGATTGTCAAACATATGTATAATTAAATGGAAAAAAATTATCACGATAAAAAAAAATGGTAAAAAATTATAAATTATAACTATGATTCTTTAAATATAAATTTCCATAGAAAACATAGGTTGGCCCAGTTTTTTTTTTATTGTCCAGTTGATAAAGATGTGGTTAATATTTTAGAATATTCTAAATTTAAATTATGCCGTCAACGTAAAGATTTTGTTGGAGGATGATATGTAAATACGTCTTTAAGGGCTCTTAAGATTGAAACATTTCATGACCTTAGTGAGTCTCTCAAATTTACATTAATTAAAAATGGTTTATTATACAACCTAAATTATTAACCAAATACATACTTTTCTTGAAATATTATTAACCAAATACATACTTTTTCTTGAAATATTACTAACCAAATAAGTACATACTTTTTCTTGAAATATTACTAACCAAATCCATACTCTTTCTTGAAATATTACCAACCAAATAAATACATACTTTTTCTTGAAATATTACTAACCAAATACATACTTTTTCTTGAAATAAAACACAATTTTTATATCAAAATTTTGTGAAAATATTTGTTTTTTTTTTTTTTTGTCTTTTATTTATGATGAAATGTAAACACAATGTGCATCTCGTTTTTTTTATCTTAATCATTAAAACTAGCTAGATCGTTATAAGACATTAAAAGAAAGGCCGATTTTATGGTAGGAATTATGAAATGACATTTGAACAAGAATTTTATGGCTCATAAAATAGCTAGATCATTCTAGATTGATGTGGTTTCATGTGAACCATATGAGCATGAAATAGCAAGCTAAACATATACACATAAATATGATCACCGTGATAGTCATAATTTGTAATATTCAATTTTTCCATAGTATTAGTACTAGTTATTATAAATAATAGGGTCAACTTTTAAGGACATGAAGACAACAACTTCATCACATTCATTAGCTTTCATATAATTAATATATCCATTAAAACACCCATTTCATTACTAATATCTAATCTAATCCTTTTTTTTTTGTTCTAATCTAATCCTTTTATATTTCATGGAAAAGTAAAGTTTCTTAACTCTGGCATTTTTATATAGTTGGTTGAGAAATTTAATAGAACTGGCTGTAGAGTAGCTGGCCAGTTGGCTAGTTGAATCACGTTTGTTATTTAAAGTCTTACACATGTGAACAATAGATTAATTAATTTTGTCGATAACACTAATTTGATATAATCTATGGTAGGCTTGAAGATGCTCAAAGACGTGCAACCATTTCTCAAAATATATAGTCTATGTGCTCTTCATTTGGCTCATGATAGCTTGATGAATACATGCTTGATGTTCCCTTCGTGAAGATTACAAGTCAAATGATTTAAAGTAGAAGCAATATGTACTTAAGGTATTCGATTATTATTAAATGGTTGAATGTATTTTTAATCTCTCTAAATATATTAATTTTCAATTCTAGACATTCCAAAATTTTCTTTCGATTTTTTTGTCCCCTCTAATTTTTTTTGTTTACAATTCTAGTTCCTGCCATTTTTTTTTTTTACAAAATTCATGTTTCAAAACGACTTTTTTTATAATATTTATTTGATAAGATCTTAAAATATTATTAGCTTAATAACTTAACTATTATTTTTTATTAATTTATCTGTAATTTTAAATAAACATTAAATATTTAAAATAATAAACTAATAATATTTTATAATCTTATCAAGGATATGTCATCAAAAGAAGTTGACTAGAACACGAAATGTACACTTTTGTAAATAAAGACAATTTGAAAACAAAAAATTCAGAGGGATTAAAAATGGAATGAACTTTTTAGAGGACTAAAAAGTTTATATGCTTAGAGGGAGTAAGAATATATTTTACCCTTATTTTGTTTTGGGTACAATACCCTTATTAAATTATAAGAATATATATGATAATTATGTGAAAAGTTTTATCATACCAATGAGATTTAACATTTTTCATTAAGGTTCAAGTATTGTTATTGTAGCTGTTAGGCTAATCTTTATTGGTGTCTCCATCAACTTATCTTATTTAGTAGGGATAATGGATAATATATGTAAGAGATGTGGTTCGAACCCCGGGTACCCCACTTCTCCATATTTAAAAATGCGTGTGCTCTAGCCACTAGGCTACTTGACAAAAAAAAATACCAATTCCTATTGGTTATTTGTGGTGGACACAACTGGTAGAACCTTTCGCCCAAACTAGCTTTGACTTGACATCTACTGTGAAATTCCGCAACCGTAATTTGTTCATAAATTACATTGTAATCGCTTAATGAAACTGGTGGTTTTCTCTAACCTTGCATAGAGTTCGTAAAAAAAATATAATCCTTCGAAATTTAACAGTGGCTTTATTCTCTTAGTCTTTTCTGGTCTCGCTAACCTCGTCGTTTTTAGGAGCTTGCCCTCATTTCTTAGAGTCATGCTCTCATTTTTTCTTGTTCTTTTCTTCTCAAATAACTTATTCTCGTCACAAAGTTTCAATAGATTCATGAATGTACATTGTGAAAGTTGAATATATGGTTGATAACATCCTTTGTCTATAGCCATGTTGATGAGACACCACCCGTACCTAGGCCCGGACCATGGCATAAGCCCATAGTGCGAGGACCTAAGTCTCATGCTCGTAGGGGACCAGAATTGTTTTTTATTTTTTATTTTTTTATAGTGGATATATATTGCAAAACTTGTTTTTATTGGGGGTATATATATATAGCAAAACCCATAAAGAGGGTCCTACTTCAGCCCAAACAACCCTTTACAACTCAACAAAATTTACTTTTCACATCCCCAACCCAGGGGTTTCATTTTCACACCCCAACATTTCATTAATCAAAACACAAAATTGAGAAGTAAAACTTAAAACATAGAAGCAAAAAAAACCATATAGCAAAAGAACGTAGACCATCTACTCTTTTTGAAAGTCCAAAGTATAATGATGATTAAATTTGGCAACTGCACCAAACCGTTTTCAAGTAATAAAGTAGTAAACAAAATCGTCTCTACAGAGATTGTCCTTTCAACTAGACAACTAGCTAAACTTATTGAAACAATAAATAAAAAGAAAATAAATGGGGGAGTTTGCAAGTTTGATTTGATTACGCAAATAAGTTGAGTTTATTGCAGAAATGTAAATGGTTTTGATTGCATATTTTAGCGGTGGTTAGGATTATTCAAATCCCTCTATTTCATTGTTGGATTAAAGACGAACAATTATTAGTTATGAGACACTGGTTCTATTTAAGTAACGAATTCATGAGATTTTAGTGTCCCTCCAACTATCAAGTTGCTCTTGGTAAGCATCTTAGGGTTATACACGCGATACGGGGTATAGGGTCGTCGATCCTACATGATCATGTATGCGTTCGTAAGGTTATTAAGGTGGGGACTTACCCTCTATTTCGATGTTGGCAGTTTATATTCAACCATTGACCAACACTTCATCTGGTCAACTCATTTGATCGTATCACCATCAATTATTTAAGTAATTAATTTTTCACTTAACCAGATTAAAAAAAAACATAATGTAAACATTTATGTCTAGCAAATTCTCATTTTCCAATAGGATAATAGGTTTCACCAATAATTTGTATCAATGGTATATTTTTAAGAAATAATTTAATACCTAAACAGCAAGCTACCAGGGTGACACAATTAAGGGTATGAGATGCGCATAAAATTTATACCTTATATACATTTATTTCTTTTGACAAAATTATACCTTATATACATAGAATCCTCAACCGTACCTCATTGTATACTATGTTTCAGTAGGTTTCATATCACATAGAATCCTCAACAAAGACTTTTCCCTAATTTTTTCTGTAGATGCTTGAAACACAACTGAGATTTTAGGAGCATAGACAAACACATCAACATATTAAGTCTTGTTTCCACACCAGAATTTCATTTAATTTTCTTAAGCAAACATACCTACCATTAATCAATTATTTGTTACTTGTACTAACATACTGTTCTAAACTTTTTCAATTTTCAGATTCATTTAAAGATATTAACCGCAAATAAGTGAAAGAAGTGGTCCTTCTCAAATAACTATTCACAACATTATTATTCTTGGACACCATATTTGACTATATCAATTATGCAATCAAATTTATCAATGCTACTTGTCATTTTCCCTATACTTTTGTCGGCAAATTTTACCATAGTGGTGAAAATCGTCTTTCACAAATAGAAGTTAAAAAATAGGCTTATTCAATCACATGATCCCTTAACTTAATTGATTATCTCAATTTAGTCCTTTAACTATAATTTGTATCAATTTAGTCCCATATGTTTTGCTCCGTTACTAGTTTTAGTCATTTCTGTTAGTTTCTCTCAGAAAAAACGTTAACAGAAAGGACTAAAACTAGTAACGGAGAAAAACATAAAGGATCAAATTGGTACATAAGTTAACGCTTTTTTAAGAAAAACTAACATGAAGGACTAAAACTAGTAACGAAGCAAAACATAGGGGACCAACTTGGTACAAATTATAGTTAGGGGACCAAATTAAGACAATCAATTAAGTTAAGGGACCGGCCGATTGAATAAGCCTAAAAAAAATGTTTCATTAATATTAAATTCTTTTTCAATTGAGACGAGTGAGTTAAAATTGAGAGTTATAAGTTATCAAAATAAAATAAGTTACAAGTTAGTAAAATAAGTTATAAGCTAGTAAAATAAGTTATAAGCTCATGAAAAAATTACCAAACATGTCATTTTTGTCATTCGAGTTTATAAACTCAAAATCTGACATTGCCAAATAGAGTTTTGTCAAAACAAGAAAAGCAATTGTTTGAATTTTGAGACATTCAAATTTTTTTTGTTTTGAACAAGCATCGTTCAAGTCACTATGTTGACAACTAAGATAAGAAGAATCATACTTGTTAGAATTTATGGTTTGACCTAACACAATTCTTCGACAAAAACGGCTTATAAAATGATAACTATCCTTCCTTGTAAACACTTGTTTAGACTCATCTCACATGCAATTTTAGACTCATCTCTCATGCAAGATTTTTAAGGCACTCTATCATGTCCAACACCATTGTACTTAATGTGTGTATCTACTTCAAACAAAACTATCCTCATCAAAATTTCTAACAATTTTCATCCATAATTGATCATTCATTGCATTGGTCCACACGCTAGAATTTATCTATCTTTGAAACTTCAAAGATGAAAATTGTGCAACTTTTCTTTGTATATTTATTATTTTGTCAGATGTAGATACAATTTTTATTACTACTATTCATTCATCCAACCATATGTATTGCCAACCACTCAAAAACAGTACTGTTATCATTATCAATTCATTCATATCCAAGTCTTCTTGAGTCTTTGCTCCTTACTTGCTATCACTTTATCCTTCAATCTTCATAGCTCTTCAAAATCTCATTTACAACTTTTTTATCCTTGTTTCTTTACTTTAGCTATCAGAAGATGGCTGCAGCTTTGATTGGAAGTGCATTTCTGTCTGCTTCAGTTCAAACCCTAATGGACAAACTAACTTCAACTGAGTTTCGTGATTTTATCACAAAAACCAAGTTGAATGAATCATTGATGGAAGAAATGGAGACAACACTAGATGGAAACATTGCAGATCAGTTTTGGAACTTGCTTTCAATTAAAAACTCAAATGGAGAAAGAAATTCTGAAATGGAGAAGATTTGTAAAAGGCTGCAAACTTTTGTCCAGCAGAGTAACGTCTTGGGCTTGCAGAGAACTGTAAGAGGTAGAGTTTCTCGTAGAACACCGTCAAGTTCGGTGGTAAATGAATCCGTCATGGTTGGAAGGAATGAAGATAAAGATAGACTCCTTGATGTGTTGGTATCAGACTGTGGTACCAGCAGGTATAATAATTTAGGTGTTGTTGCAATTTTGGGTATGGGAGGCGTCGGTAAAACGACCCTTGCACAACTTGTTTACAACGATGAAAAAGTTGAACAACATTTTGATCTCAAAGCATGGGTTTGTGTATCGGAGGATTTCGATGTTGTGGGGATAACCAAGTCTCTCCTTGAATCTGTTGTTAGAAACACAACATCTGTCAATTCAAATGTCTGGGAAAGCAATAATCTTGATATCCTTCAAGTTGAATTAATGAAGCATTTGAAGGATAAAAGAGTTTTGTTTGTGTTGGATGACATATGGAATGACAATTATCTTGATTGGGATCAGTTAATAACTCCCTTGATTAACAGACAAACTGTAAGCAAGGTAATCATAACAACACGCGAAGAAAAAGTAGCAGAAGTTTCATGCACATTTCGTATTCATAAATTAGAACCTCTGTCTGATGAAGATTGTTGGTCTTTACTCTTGAAGCATGCATTTGGCGGTGAAGACTTTCTTCAGGGTAAATACCCAAACCTAGAAGATATTGGCAGGAAGATTGCTGGAAAGTGTGGTGGATTGCCAATTGCAGCAAAAGCACTTGGAGGACTAATGCATTCAAAGGTAGTTGAAAAGGAGTGGACTGCAATTCTGAATAGCGACATATGGACCTTAAAAAATGATACAATCCTGCCCGCTTTGCATTTGAGTTATCAATATCTTCCCTCTCATTTAAAAAGATGTTTCACCTATTGTTCAATTTTTCCAAAGGATTACCCACTTAACAGGAAGAAATTGGTTTTGTTGTGGATGGCAGAAGGCTTCCTTGATTATTATCAAGGCGAAAAAGCGGTGGAAGAATTTGGTGATGATTGTTTTGCTGAATTGTTATCTAGATCATTAATTCAACAATCAGATGATGATGATGGAGAAAAGTTTGTCATGCATGACCTTGTCAACGATTTAGCTACATTCATATCAGGAAAAAGTTGTTGCAGACTTGAATGTGGTAACATCTCTAAAGATATTCGTTATTTGTCATATAATCAAGAAGAGTATGACATTTTCATGAAGTTTAAGAATTTCTACAATTTCAAATGCTTGCGAAGCTTCTTACCCACGAGCTTACCCGTGGGCTTCTGGCTTACTCATAATTTATCCATCAAGGTGGTTGATGATTTGCTACCAACACTGAAAAGGATGCGTATGTTATCACTATCAGGGTATGGAAGCATCTTCAACATACCAGATTCAATTGGCAACTTGGTGCAATTGCGATATCTAGATCTCTCCTCTACTTGTATCAGAAGCTTGCCTGATACAATATGCAACCTTTACAATTTGCAAACCTTGCTTTTATCACATTGTCGGAATCTCACTGAATTGCCAGTACATATGGGAAATTTAATCAGCTTACGTCACCTTGATATAAGTTTTACGGATATAAAGGAGTTGCCAATGGAAATCTGTGGGCTAGAAAGTCTCCAAACTTTGACAGATTTTCTAGTGGGGAAGCCACAAGTAGGGCTAAGTATCAAAGAGCTTGGGAAATTCCCGCACCTACAAGGATGCTTTACCATCAAGAACTTGCATAATGTCATTGATGCCACAGAGGCAGAAGATGCCAACCTGAAAAGCAAAGAGCAAATCAAGATATTAAATCTGAAATGGGGAAAATTAAGTGAAGACTCGCTAAAAGTGAAAGTTGTGCTTGATATGTTGTATCCACCAATAAACTTGAAGGGACTGAGCATTGACTTGTATGGTGGGACAAGTTTTCCGAATTGGTTGGGTGATTCTTCATTTTCTAAAATGGTGTCCCTTTACATCAATGATTGTGAATATTGCATGACACTTCCACCGCTAGGGCAACTACCATCTCTCAAGAAACTGAGTATAATGAATATGTTCATGTTGGAGACAATTGGCCAAGAGTTCTATTGTGTCAAGGAAGGAAAAGCTTCTGATTCTTCCTTCCAACCATTTCCATCCCTTGAATGTATAACATTTGTCAACATGCAAAATTGGAAGGAATGGCTTCCTTTTGAAGGCAAATTTTTTTCTTTTCCTCGTCTTAGAACTCTGAAGTTACATCGTTGTCATGAGCTAAGGGGACATTTGCCTAGCCACCTTCCTTGCATAGAAGAAATTGATATAACAGGTTGTGCCCATCTTTTGGAAACACCATCTGCTTTGCATTGGTTGTCCTCAATAAAAAAAATTGATATCAATGATGGAAGGACCGTACTGTCTTTACTTGGGAGTGACTCTCCGTGTATGAGGCAACATGTAGCTATTGAAAAGTATGTCACGTTGTCCTCTGTGCCAAAATTGATTCTATGCAGCAATTTTCTCCAAGACTTGAAACTCTATCAGATTCCGTCTCTCACTGCATTTGCTACAGAGGGTCTACCTACTTCATTGCAATTACTTCATGTTGTAAAATGTGAGAATTTATCATTCCTTCCTCCTGAAACGTGGAGCAATTACAAGTCTCTTGTGTCGCTTGAGTTATTGAGTAGCTGTGATACACTTACATCCTTTCCACTTGATGGTTTCCCTGCGCTCCAAAGTCTAGAGCTGATTGATTGTAGGTGTCTGGATTCCATTTTTATTTTAGAAAGTCCTTCATGTTGGTCGTCAAGCCTCCGATCTCTTAAAATCAAATCCCATGACTCAATTGGATCACTTCAAGTCAAACTTCGGATGGACATGCTCACTGCTCTTGAAGTTTTGTCGCTGGATTGTCCAGAGTTGTCATTTTGTGAAGATGTTTCTCTACCTCCCAAATTAGAATCAATTAAGATTTTGTCGGAAAGATCAACGCCGCCTGTTACGGAATGGGGTCTCAAAGATCTGACCGCTCTTTCACAGTTGACTATTGGAATGGGTGATGATATACTTAACACCTTGATGAAGCAGTCGTTGCTACCCATCTCCCTTGTGTCTCTGACTATCGATTGTCGCTACAAAATGAAGCTCTTTGATGGAAGTGGGCTTCGATACCTCTCCTCTCTCAGATATCTTTCATTTTGGTATAGTGAACACCTTGAGTCATTGCCAGAAAACTTCCTCCCATCCTCACTGAAATCACTTAAATGTTTTTTTTGTGACAAGCTCGAGTCATTGCCTGAAAATTGCCTCCCTTCCTCGTTGGAAAAACTTGTACTTGGTTATTGTGAAAAGCTTGGGTCTTTACCAGTAGAAAACCTCCCCGACTCTCTTAAGCTACTTTACATAAGGGAATGCCCTATATTAGAAAGTTATATATCGAAGCATTGGTCCAAAATTGCTCACATCCCTGTCAAACAAATAAATGGTGACGTCCTAATATGAGCCATGGTAAAGTAAGAGAAGAAAAAGCTGCATTCTTGATTCAGGTTCTTCCACATATATGATCTATGTATGAGGTTTACAATGTTCATTTGATAATTAACACACCGAGCAAAACTCGACTCCCCATTAAATCTAATGCACATTTGTACGTTGAATAAAGTTACACTGCTACATTTGTCATACCTGGAATAAGTCATTATGATTTGCTATGAAATATTGTGCTTGTTTGTTTTTGTCATCTGGAATCTGAACAATTTACAAAGTAATTTTCTTAACTTCTTTCATCACATTCATTGCTACATATAGCCAAAGTTATTACCTTTAAATATAGAAATCAATTTTCTGTATTTTATAAGTTTGTCACTAACTAGTCCCTTGTTGATATTGTCTAACTACTTTTTTCAAAATCACTATTTAAATCAATCTTCACTTCTTGGTTCATTCATTCTGTGCAAACTGTTATCCAATTTCAATTTTATTAATTGAATTTTCACTCACATAGATTTCAATATTGAAAAAGAAATGAAATATATATCTCTTTTGACTTCTTTTCAGGAGATCAAGGCCTAAATGGATGAAAAATCAGCTCATTTGATGAATTGAAGACAAAAGTGGAGCATGTTATTATTGTCATGATTCTTCTTGTAAAAATGTTTATATTTGTTGAATAGAGTTTTACATACAGTATCTCCTTTCTTCAGAATGCAGAAGTTAATCCTGGTTGAGAGCTTAAGGTTTTGTTCTAATATTGCTGAAAATTGTATATTTTGCAAGCCATTGTTCATTACTCTTTCAGCCTACAACAATTAGGTGAATGTGTATTTCATCTTCTAACCAAATAAAACTTCCTTGCCAAAAATATGTATACTAATTTGCTACTCTTGATAAATATTAAAATTGATTTTTTTTAAAATGTTTTAGAATAAATCATGCCCTTTCACTATAAAAATACTCTTCGAAGATGCCAAGTCATGAACCGAGAACCTCAAGGTTGAAGAGTAAATCTTGCAAACAAATGACCTACAGGAAACTCGCGGAAAATACACTCTAAAATAAGTAATAAACAAAGTCTTACAAGTATAAGAAAAGTGAGTAATCACTTATACAATGAGTCAAAATATCATAAAATAAGTCAATCAAACAAGCAATGAAGTCTAGAATAGGAACATGCAAAAAAAAATAAAGACATTAATCTTGGTTGGTCCATCAAATGATAATCCTAAGACTCCTTCTTTATTCACCTTATTGATTTCTCGTGCCTTTTGCCGTTCAGATTAACGGCATTAACACCTCATAAAAATCTCAAAAATACGTTAAAACATTTTAGATTTTAGAAGGCGCGCAAGAAACTCATAAGGTAAGAAAAACAATAGCCTAATCTTAATTCCTCTTTCGTTTATCTTTGGAATTAATCTTTTTGTTATAGAAAAACAAAAACTTCCACCATGATGTTCTCCAAATGGATCCCCAAATTGAATGGCTTGGTTCTTTCTTCTCAACAATGGATTCTTGATTCCTCATCACATACTTCTCTTTCTGCATTGACTAACACCAATTATTTTGTTAGCTTTTAGACATACAAGTAATTTTTACTCACTTTTTTCCAAACAAAAAGAAAGTCTAAGCTTACATTTGCGATGAATTTAAATCCAATCTTTATTTGTCCTTTGTAGGTGTCATCTTCAAGAACCACATTATATGCAGCTGGTAGTGTTTCTATATATCCTTGGTTAGTTCCTTCAGTGATTATTCCACCTATGTCAATCCTGTTTCATGGGAGGAACAAATGAAACACGATAGAATATGTATATATTTTATGAATTTTTTAAATAAAAATTAATTAAAAAATATAACTTTTTTTTGACAAATAAAAAAAATATAATTTGTTGATTTGGACTGGACTTGCTACCTCAATATAAAGTGACCACTTAAACGTACTTTTTAATGGAGTTAGATGAAAAATGACATTGATGCAAATATTCCAGGACTTTTTTTTGTTGCATGTTTTATAACTTAGAAAACCAATTTATTAAAAAGCTTTTAAATGACCAACTTACTACAAACATCTAATTTAAAAGACTGTATAATGTATTTAACCTTTAATCATACATGAAGCTATATATTTTTTTTTTGAAGGAACACATAGAAGCTATACCTAATTTACACAATGTAGTAGTATATTTGCATTTTTTAGATCTTAAAATTGCTGATTTAATTGAATTTTTGTGAATATTATACTAATAGAAATTTGAAATTGTTGCATATTGCACACACTAGTAGAGAAATGCAAGTACTCCATTCGTAAAATATATATTAAAAAAATTATTTTAAATATATATTAACTTTTAAAAAAAAAATGCTTATATTTTATTACGGATGAAATTACTCATTGTTTTTTGCGTTATGATGTGTTAAAAAGTGGTTGTGAAAATGGTACCATTTGCCTTTTTTTGTTGACATCAAATTGAGTTAGAGAAAATAAGAATTGGAGAAAGGAATTACTTGGCTTCACCAACAAAGCCACCATTTGTGAAGAGTTCTGTGTCCATAATTTTACATGTAAGATAAGTTGAGTTGATCTTGCAATCAAAAGATGAGAAATCAAATATGAATTTGTCATTCCAACAAGGTTTCTCATGTTCTCCTGCATATCACATCTACAAATTCAGTCATTTTTGTGTATAAGCTACAAATTTATAATCTTGATCATTTGCGGTCGTTCAATCGGTGCAACTAAATCTCAATCATTAAATGAAAGCACAATCTAGATTCAATGATTGAAACTTGGTTGAACCGGTTGAATTGCTGCAAAGATACGTATCGGAGAATTTGTGAGCTCAAAATTTTATTAGAAGATTAGAAACTTTAACCTTTTGAAACCTTGCTTCTTTGAGACTGAGACCCACACTCAATAATCACATAGTAAGAAGGTGTTCCTATAATGTTAGTACACACAAAATACTTATGAGAAACTATATTGATTCAATTTGACAAAAGAAATAGAAATATATTCATGATATATATATAAAATAGAATCAAAAGAAAATTAATCCATGCATGTATTGTAATTAACATGCTAACAAATATATAGAGTGAAATTAAAGGAAGGATACCAACAATGTTTGTATGTCTAATGCCTTTAGCATTAACAAGAAGCACTTCAAGAATTCCTGTTTCCATGTGTATATGTTTGATTATGGGTCTAAAAGATGGAATTCATGGAAAAAGTTTCAGATATATAATATATTATTATTGATAAGAGGGGTTGAAATGGTAGTTTCCTTAATTCACTTAACGTATTAAGCTGGAGTTACAATGAAGTGTGACAATTTCAGTTTATTTATTAATTAATCATTCAATCTAACATTTTATACGACTTAGTATGTATCTTATTTATTAATGGTAAATCAATGGTTTCAGTTATGTGACTGATAATTTTATTCTACAAGTTACAAGAGTTTTATCTTATGCAAGATTACTCAACTGCAAAACTACCAAGTACCACCAATCAAACATTTTATCTCTGTTTGAGTAAGCAATATCGCGTGGATATGATTTTTATTGAAAAACTCTTTACGTGTTAAAACATCTCAGATGTGATTTATATATTTTATTAACACACGAAAGTTAAATATATTTGTCTCGCAAGTTGTGTAAAATCGATGTACCAGATTTAAAACAAACAAAATTAAAAATCATGACCAACAATGACATATTTTGTACTTCCTCTGCTTTCAAAATACATGTCGCATTCAACCATTTCATACATGAACAATTTTGACCGTTAATATTGGTAATTAACTAATAACTAAAGTAAAAATATAATAAAAATTTAATATTTTAAAAATATCTATCGAGATAAATCGAACAACGTCGTACTTGCTAACATTTATTATATATTAGTTAAAAAATATGATCAAAGTAAGTCATCTGAAAAATGCACAATTGTTAGCGTATATTTTCACTTATGCATTTCGACATGTAAGATGGTGGCTAAAGCTATAAAATCCTCTAAGTCCAAGATTGGAGTGTGAAGCTTTCGACATGAATGGTTTTTGACGGATTACTTGATTTCTAACCAAGTTCAAATCTTCCCCGAAGAAACAAGCTTAAAGGTTAAGACACGTGGAAAACATGTTAAAGATGTAGTTACTAGCCGTTAGTCTATTAGTTATTTTCTATTATGTATATAGAGTAGTTTTTCATAGAAAAATGGGTCACAAATCATTAATCAAAGTTCTTTACACTCAGAGTACCCAGCGTAGAGAGAAAAGAGTAAACATAATGTATGTAAAGATTTGTTGAACCATCTTTATTACAATGCAATGCAATTTAATTTTCTTTAATCTCTTTGTTTTTAAAACTTTAAGTTTTTACTTCTTTTAACCTACTAATTTCAGTCAAAAGGTAGTTATCTTCATCCTAAAAACAGTTTTCTTCATCTTGTTCATAAGCAAATTCACGAATATGATGAACATTCATACATTTTATGGAAAATCATTGCAAAACATGTCCTAGGATTTCTAGTTTGATCCTGCAAGTAATGTTTTAAACCTAGTCTTATTGTTTACCAAAAACACCGATAAACAAATTGACACACCCGGTGGGACCTTGTTTGTGCAATTTTTAGAAGAAAATTCCATTACTTCAATTTTTTTGCTAAACAGTTCTTATGAAAAAGTATTTCTAGAAAATTTTAATTGTCTTTGATAAATTTTTCTAGAGAAAACTTTATTGTGTGCATGCATTTAAGAAGTGGCAAAACCCTTAAAGAAATGGCTCGTCCCAATACTAGTGGTACTTCCGCATCATCTTCACAAGCACAATCTGCTCAGGCATCTGCTCATACAGTGGGTGCCAACGTGTCAACTATTATGGGAGTAATTGCTCCCATGCCAGTTTCGACAGTTATGGGGGTAATGCCCCTACATCTATTTCGGCAACTACTGCAATGACACAACCAGATTTGGTGACTTCTATACCACCATTAACATCTTTTCATGTGACCCCTAATCATCAAATAATATTTTCGTTGGATAATAGATTCTTTTCTATGCAACATTTCACTATGCCCATGGTCACAAGAGAACATCCATATGCTATGAACATCAATGATGGCAGGCTTACAAACCAATGCATTCACATATGTAGATAATGCAATTGTGTTCACCTCATATAATACACATTTGTCTTCAGGATTTAGCATCCCTGGTAGAAATGCTCTACCATTTTTTTTCACAGATTCTGTAAACTCTTTAAGACATCAAATGGATGAGAGCAATCATGAAATGGTTAATATGTTAACATAACAAATTGGAGCGGTGTTCAATCCTTTGATTTAAAACACAAACCAAAATTATCAAACATTAGTCATTCAAATGGGGAGAATAGAAGATTTATTTGCCCTTGTCCAAGTGAGGAATTAACAGATTCCTCAAATCCAGAATCCTAGGCCTTTGCAAATAAATGACAGGCTAAATAATGAGAGAAATCAGGGACAACAACTTGCACCCCATGGTCAACCAGTCGAACCTGTAGCCCAAGTGGAAGATGCTAGAGACCCCCCCAGTAATTTTGGTGAACAGGGGGCAAGATGTTAATGTTGTAGTCAGGGATGTCCAACTAAACAATTTAGGAGGACATAATAACATAGCCAATTTGGTCAAAACCATTCTGGCTCAGAATGGCCTTAACTTAGGCATGCATAGGTCTAATTTTGTTTCAGCCTTGTCAAAAATTCTCACAAGTGCTTAAACCAAAGATAAGATCAAATAAGGCAATACAAACGCAGCTTAATTGGTCTTCTCTATCTTTATTCTCGTCTTCTCCCTATATCTGGTTATTTGTCACTTTGCAAAACAAAGGAAATTTCCTTTTAATCTCAGTTTATCTTATGCTTCTTTTAAATTTGACCTTCTTTATTTTGATATATGGGGCCCTCTCTCTATCACATATGTACACAGACATAAATATTTTCTTACCATTGTAGATAATTTCAATAGATATGTTTGGATTGTTTTGCTCAAAGCTAAGTCCGAAATATCTCAACATGTTCAAAATTTCATTACTATGATTGAAAACTAGTTTCATGTTGCCCCTAAAACTATTAGAACATATAATCACCATGAGTTTTTACTATCTTCCTTTTATACTTCCAAAGACATTTTACATCACTTATCTTGTTTTGAAACACCTGAGCAAAATGGTAGGGTAGAGAGAAAGCATCAACATATTTTAAATGTTGGAAGAGCTTTACTCTATCAGTCAAAATTACCTAAAACTTTTTGGTCCTATGCAGTCTGTCATGTTGCTTTCCTCATAATTAGAGTAACCACTCCACTACTTAAAAATAAGTTTCCTTATCAATTACTTCATAACATCACACCTGATATTTTTGTCTTCAAAGTATTTGGATCGTTGTGTTATGCCTCCACCATTCAATCACATAGAACTAAGCTTAACCACAAAGCTGGGAAATCTCTTTTCTTGGGATACAAGTATGGTGTTAAAGGCTATATTTTTTTCTATTTAACCTCCAAAGAAATCTATGTGTCCAGAAATATTTCTTTTCATGAAAATATTGTACCTTATAAGAGTTAATCTATGTCCATCACTTCAGATTGAGAGTATTTTCCATCTTCTAGTACCCTTAACACTCCATCATCATCCGTGTCTCCCACTTCTCTTTCCCCATCTTCCTTTATTGATCCTCCTCTTACTAATAACCCTATAATACCTATTACTAATGTTCCACCTCCAATTGATTTCATTCCTACTAGAAAATCATCCATAATCAAACAGTCACTTGCATATTTGAAAGATTTTCTTTGTCCATCTACTACTAATTGTTTACAGTCTTCTTCTATGCTTTATCATGTTTCCAATTATATGTCATTTGCAAAATTATCAAACTCTCATTGTTGTTTTGCTTTGTCCTTGTCCACACCAATTGAGCAAAAAACCTATGTTTAAGCAAGTAAGTTTGACTGTTAGAAACAAGCAATGCAAGCTGAGTTAGCTTTCTTGTGGCAAAACTAACAACTGTCAGATTGATATTAGCTCTTGCTTCCATTAATCATTGGCATTTACATCAATTAGATGTAAACAATGTTTTTCTCCATGGAGATTTGAAGGAGGATTTTTATATGATGCTCCCTTTTGGCACCACTTCTGATGAACCTAATCAGGTTTATAAGCTTGTTAAGTCAATCTATGGACTTAAACAATCTAGCATACAATGGTATGAGAAACTGACTTCCTTACTGCTTCATCATGGTTATACACAAGCTTCCTCATATCACTCTCTCTTTACCAAGCAATCAATTTCTGATTTTACTGTGTTATTGGTTTATGTTGATGATGTGATTTTAGCTGGTAACTCTTTAACTGAGTTTCATTTCATCAAGAAAATATTGCATGATTCCTTTCAAATCATAGATTTGGGTTAGTTACAGCATTTTCTTGGTATTGAGATTGCACATTGTCATTCTGGTATCTCTCTTTGCCAAAACAAGTATTGTTTAGACTTTATCACTGATTATGGCTTATTGGACTCCAAATCTGCTTCTACACCTTCTGACCCCTCTTCCAAGTTACATTAAGATACCAGTCCACCTTATGAGGATATTGCATCATATAGAAGATTGGTAGGAAAGTTGTTATATCTGAATACAACTAGACCATGCATCACATTCATCACTCAACAACTTAGTCGGTTTCTCACCAAACATACTCATGCTCATCACTCAGTAGCTATACGGGTTGTAAGATATCTCAAGAGTTGTCCAGGAAGAGACTTATTCTTTACTAGAGATTCTAAGCTTCAACTCTTACGGTTCTCTGATGTTGATTGGGCAGGATGCATAAATTCAAGAAGATATATCTCTGGACAATGCCTCTTTCTAGGAATATCTTTGATATCATGGAGAACTAAGAAACAATTGATTGTTTCTAGATCCTCTTCAGAAGCTGAGTATAGGGATCTTGAAGCAGCTACATGTGAACTTCAGTGGCTTTTACTCTTGATGCAAGATTTAAAGATTACTTGTGAAAAGTTGCATGTGATTTATTGTGATAATCAAAGTGCTCTTCATATAGAAGCTTCTTCCGGTTTCATCAAAGGAACAATTAGCAAACTTCTTTGCCAAGCCTCTTTTGCCTGAGCCTTTTAATCTCTTGTTATCCAAGTTAGGGATGATCAACATTTATCAACCTCCAACTTGTGGAGGGATATTGCATCACGAAGATAAAGAAGAGAAGCATAGTAATAATTGTAATAACTTGCCATGCAAGTAACTAGTTTTAGTTAGTTACAGTGTTGTTATCCTATGCATCTAAGTGTATGTTAGTTAGCATATGGATATGGTAGCTTATAAATACTTGTTGTACAAGTTAGTTTAATCAATGAAAATCACATTTTCCTATTCTCTTCTCAATTCATAATAATTCCAATGGAAACTGCAAAGCCAGGAAAATCTATCTGTGCATATGCAAAAGAGGGATTTCTTCTTTATCACATGCATTTGAGAATCATCAAATGCTCAAGTATTTTGCTATTGGAAGCTAATATAACTTACTAATATCAACTTGGTACTAATTTTCATAAAATAGAGGCGGCTTTAGCATTCAATATTTTTCTTAGATTTGTATATATTGTTTTAAAATTAGTACTGTTGTTCAATAAATGCTATGCAAATCCAACCAAAAACAACAACTAGCACTGAACACATGATTTTTCATGTGCAATTGGAAACTCCAAATATATCATCATAAAATAAAACAATCATCTGAACAATTCTGTAACAAATCTAAAACTAACGGTGTTTTGTTCTATTTCACCATAAAATAATGAAAAAAATATTTAAAGCTAACTTTTGAAAGGAAAAAAAAAAAAAGGTATATGACCTTCAGCAAAATCATGGTTTTTTAGGTCTTTGTGACTGTAATTTTTCACAACTGAGACAATCAGTCAAGTTTGACTGTGAATCTGTGATTCTATACAACATCAAGTATCAAGGTCGTGATCGTAGTTTGAAACCATGATTCAAATATATAAACCAAGTTTTTTTTTTTAAAATGTCCATGACTACGATATGTGTTAAGATGTTAGAATTAGTTGGTTAACTAGGATTAGTTACGAGTTAGTGAGTCAATTAGTTAGTAAAGTTAAGAGTTAGTTACACAATTGGTTAGTCCATTGAATCCTATATATGAGACTAGTATATGCTCATTTTATTAGCTTTCTCAATATAATTCAATATGAATTATAAGGGTTTTTCCTTTGTATCAAGCCTACTTCTCCTATGAGAAGGATCTTCATCTCTTTGATCTTGTTATTTCCAATAATATGAGTTGCGAAAACATGGTTTTTTACGTCTCTGTCGCTACATTGCTTTCACAATTAAGACCGATCAGCCACATGTAACTGTGATTTGCCACAATATCAAATATCACGACTACAATCGTAATTTAAATCATGATTTAACTATTCACATTTGAATATCATAAAAGTCTTTCTGTATATTTATTTTACATGTACCATTTTCACAACTTAGATCACTATAAATAAAAATCAAAGAAAGTATAGTAATATGATATGATGAATTTACATTTGAGACTTAATTCCAGCAAAATCTCTAACTGTATAACCAACCTTTTCAAATCTTCCTCTTTGATTATTCTCTCTAAACTTCAAATAATCTGAACACACAAAAGGATCATACATCCTCTTATTTCCATCTCCAACAACTTCATTTGGTGCCAAAATCACTTTCTCATCCTCAAAACACCAAAAGAAAGCCAAAGAAAATCTATCAACAGGTTGTTTCAAAACAACTCTATGTTCAGAAGACCTTAACTTATCATTACTCCAAGCTTGCATCATATCACCTATATTTACCACTAATGACCCTTCAGAAGGAGTTATATCAATCCATTTTCCTTCATGTGTTTTCACTTGAAGTCCTCCAATTTCATCTTGGTATAAGATAGTAATGCAGCTCATGTCAGTGTGCATTCCAAGTCCTTCAACTTGATCTTCCAAATCCAAAATTTCTGGTGATGTATAGTTGTTTATTCTTAAGTAACCTTGACATTTTTTGAATTCAGAATCATAAAATAGCTTCTCAAATCCTTCTCCTAAGCTCATTAACACAAGCTTTAAAATTCTTTCTGATAAATCTGCCATTTTGCTACAATAGTTCTCTAGTGTCTCACTGTTGAAAACATATAAAAAGATAAACAAATTATGGATTTTTTTATTAAACAAAAGCTTAAAAAGAACTAGAGTGTGTTTGGATAAACATCTTAATTAAGGACTTATAGAGTAAGTGCTTTTTCATATGTTATTTTCACAACAAAACATAAAGTCTAACTTTTTTTTTTTATATGAACTATTTTCATACGCTATCTTGAAGAGCTTGTGAAAATAAGCTAAGAAAAGCTTATGAGCATGTTCCGAGCTGGTCCTGTTTGGATAAACAACTTAATTATAAGTGGTTATCATATAATTGCTTATGAACATCTTATAAGTGCTTATCATATAAGTGCTTTTGTGTAAGTTATTTTCATAACATGAGATAAAATAAAGTCAAACTTTTTTTCATATAAACTATCTTGAAGAGCCTACCAAAATAAGCTGAAAGCAGTCTTTGAAGCTTATGGACATACGCTAAAGATAGTTTATGGACATATTATAAGTTGTTTCCATAAGCTCTCTGAAGCAGTCTCGGGAGTACTTATGTCAGCAGATAGATTCAAATAAGTCAATTCAAACAGGCTTTCTGCCTCCATAAACTCTCTCAACTCGAGTAGTCTCACAAGTTCGTATGACAATAGATAAACACAAATAAGTCATTCCATACAAACTCTAAGCACTAAACTCTAAGACATATGGAACAGAAAAACAGTTCTGATTAAAAGGACTAATGTAAAAGGATAACAAAATTCTTAAACATTACCTGAATTTAGAATTCTGTTTTTCAAACAAAACATCTTCAGAATTCTTAGCAGATACATAGAAGTTAGGTCCATCAACTCTAAGGCTCTCAAAGAATGGAGAAGCAATGAAATGAGGTGTGTAAGATTTTATAGAAGAGAAAGGACCAAGTTTAAGTTTAGTATCAGAAGGAAGATTAAATATGTATTTAGATAATAAATGAAGCTGGCTACAAAGATCTTTAGAGATTTCATGATTAATTATATGAAAAAATCCCCAATCTTTGCATGCTTTAGAAAGAGTAGTTAAAGAAGATGGTTTTAATGGTTCAGAAATGTCTATAATAGGAAGATCAACATAAGGATATGAATTGGACATTATTATGTTTAGGATGAGAAAATAGTGATATGGTGGTATATTGTTACCAAAGTTTTGTGCTATTTAATGTATAAAAGTTTGGTCAGAAGCTTGGAGTTGAAGAATGATGAATAGAATAAGAAACAGTTTAGAAGTGCCAACAAAGATATGTAACATAAAACAAAACTAACTTGTTAGGTGCTTTTGCTTAGAGTCAATGGATTATTATTATTGTGGAAATTAATGATTGGTTTAAACTGAATGATGGATTGGTGGGCTAACTAGAGTCTATATGATCATGATTTATTAAAAAAAATGTTTCTATAAAAATATTCAACAGGTGTAGAATAAATATACAAATTATGTTGCTTAAAGTTCATATACTAGTTTACCATGTGAAACACCAATTTAGTTTATTAATGATAGGTGTTTGGAAAAAAAAATTGGTTTCCCACAAAATTCTTCCACCAAAGTGTAATCTTATCCGAGGAGTGTTATACAGTAAATATAAGTATATCTTACAGCTAAGATTTGAATATTGTTTCTTCATATTATAGGAGTTTAGTCCCTTCCGTTAGACTCAACCCTCGTTGGTAATGTTCAGTAATTTAGTCTATAAAATTGAATATTCTCCATCACGTTAGTCTTCTTTGTATCATTTACTCTAATCCCTGAAATTGTCATAGAGACCCTGATGTGACACAAAATGTCTCACCTTACAATTTCAGGCACTAAATTAGTCGGTTACATCTTTTTCTCACATTCATCATCTAAAAGAGTTCTTCACTTCTAATATGAGAGGCATAAAGTGATCAAAGATGACTAGATTGATTAATTCACAATAAATAAGTTTTATATAGTTTCATTTTCATTTGACCAGCAGCTACTTGATATTATTAATATATGTAAGACAGTCTGGTAATAAGCAAGCATCCCAACCACGATGACTTTGTATATATAAATTCCGTTATGCATGGATCACACTTTCTTTTTAAAAAATGTTTGACTATATATTTGGTCAATAACTTGTATCTAGATGTTGGAGCCTTATAAGTCGAAGCAATTAAGTTCACAATGTATAAACAATATTAACACATTTATTTATCATCTTTTCATTTGTCAAATTGGAATGTGAATACATTAGTTCATTCACATGAACAACATTCCCATGCCTAAGAAAACAACTAACAATATTATTTCAGAATTTTAGTCCAAAATAAAAACATGTCCTATAACATTTTTGCAAAATGTACATGCATGAGGTTTAAGTACATTGGTTCTAAATTCTTAGTTGTGCAAGTAATTTTTTTAAAATATTTTTAAGATAATTTATCGAACTTAAAATTCGAAAAATCAAATGGTCAGAAAACTACATATAGGTAAATCCAAATTCACATTTTTTTAAGCGGTCACATAAATTTTAGAGAACCATATTACTATATTATTGTGTGTGAGATGTTTTTTGTTTTGTTTTGTTATAGTTTTTAAGATTTGTCCAACCATGTGTTGGTGGATAAAAACATTTTAACTACTAGCTTCTAAAACAAGAAAAGAATGAGACAAAATGATGTGTAAGGTGGTCGTGTTATGATTGACCTAAGACATAGAATCTCTTATCAAACAAAAGAAAGACACAAAATCTAAGCACTAGATTGCAGTGGGATTATGATGATTGCATTGCATCATCTCATTTATATTCAAAAAGGTGCTTCAAGATTTGATCTTGTTGTTACTGACCCGTTGCTCCCTTTTGGATCCAATCAAATACTTCCAGCAAACCACCTCTACTTAACCAAAGTCAATTTGGGACAAAGTGACAAACCTGTTTAAGATTGTCTAACTGACAAATCTTTCTGGTGACGCACACTTTTGCTCATCATTTGAAAATCAAAATAAGTGAGTGTTATATATTTTTGTCTCATATTTGCAAATTACTAGCAAATAGTTGAAAATCATTTGTTGCATAAAATAAAAGAAATACTCCTTCTGATCTTTTTTATATTATAATGAACAATTCACTTTTTAGGTTTATTTCTTAAAAAAAAAAAAGTTAGACTAATTGAATAACTAATATATCTGATATTTAAGATAGATAAGATATATCAGTTATTAAATAAATCTAAAAAAGAATAGTTTCTTATAAAATAGACTAGAGGGAGTACATATTAGTGTCATAATCTGATATATAATTTCCTCATTCTAAATTTTGATGGTCTTAATATTCCATTTTTGTTTCTATAGGAAATTAAAAAGTCTCACGTAGATGAGAACAAAGAAAATTAAGGTACTTATAAGTGGTGAAAAGTTTGATTTGAACTTTTGAACCATTAGCCTCGACATATATGAACAACAATTAGTTCACTACCATGCCACATACATTGGATATGTGCAAAATGCCACCTGACATGAGAGAAATCTAGCAGTCATTAAAAAGTAATTAAAATGAACTAAAATTTGTATTCGATCTTTAGACTCGATAAAAAAAAAAAGAGTATGTGTAGCCATACTGCTTGACCCGTTGAGTACAAGTCAAAAGAAGAAGAAAACAATGTTATCCAAGTCTTGAGGGAGTGTGATGGAAATTAAGAAGTCTCTACATCAATGGAAACATATGGTGTTCTTTAGTGTACCGGGGGCGAGGGGTACCCTGCTGATTTAGTTTTAAAGTCTGGTAGGCTGACCACTTTTGATTTGAGATCGGGAGTCAGCTCTTTGACTCAAGTTGATTTTTGGGCTTTTGTCTTGTGCTCTTTCGGTAGATTGGAGGTCGAGAGGTTGTGGAAGTTGCATGTTCATTCGGTTATGAGCTTTTCGAATGTGGCTCAGCTTGGGTGTTGAAGTTTGAGTTTTATTTTGAGGGGTGTTCTTTGGGGGTGAGTAGTGACGATGGTGGTTGTGGGTACTGTTTTCAGGGGTGGCCCTGAGAGCGGGCTGGAGGGGCGGCAGCCCAGGGCACCATATTTTTAGGGGCACCAAAATTATTATTTTTATTTAGTAGTCAGTATAATATTGATATATTTCTTTATAATTTGTTTTGATTAATTCTATTGAAAATATATTTTTTGAGAACTTTGGTTATAAATGAATATTCTGCAACAAAAAAATACAAGAAAAAAACTAGTAGAATAATTAAAAGGGAACCATTTTTTTCTTTCGCCCAAGGCACAAAAAATTATAGGACCGGCCCTGACTGTTTACGGTGTTCGTTTTATGTTAAGATCTCTTAGGTGGTGATGTGTTTTGCTGGGTTTATCTTCAAGGGTTTTATTTGATGGTTATGGTGTACCGTCTATATGTGATACTATTTGTATCTTGTTTCATCCATACCTTGTGTCTTGCGGGGATGACGTTTAATAATATTTGCTGATTAAAAAAAAAGTGAAACAATGTGTTTATACATGGTGGAGAACTTGAATCTATTGACTCGAATTTTTGGATCACTAACCTCTCACACTCACCAACTAGTTGACTACTACGCTTCACTCCACTGGTCCTCTGCAATTTATCAACCAAAATAATGGATATATTTTAGAAATTCAAATATAATTCATCTTTCTTTTATTCCAACTATACTCTTGGATATTTATATTTATACAATTAATAAAGAAAAATTAGACATTAGTAAATGATAGGCAACTTTCCAAAGTTTATGCAAGTTTCAACGACCAATGATGGTTCAACAGAGCTCTCTCACTACTAATAACCAATACGAGCCAGTTTGGATAATCATTTTCAATTAAAATAAGTTAATGTTTTTTTACTTGCAGAATAAATACTTATAAGCAATGTAGTCAGGAACGAGTTTCTACGTAGGTTCGATTGGCTGGTGAAGGGACGTAAAGTCGGGGAACGTAACACGGTTCGGAAGAACTCACTCAAGGGCAAAGTTGTAACTTCACATACACAAACACACACAAAAAAACATAAAAATTATAATACAAGAACAAAACAACTTAAAAATCAATCACCATTAAAAACAGTCAGTAGCTTACAAAATTACAAAATTAAAAACTACATAATAATTATAATACAATACAAGAACAAAATAACTTACTAAATCATAACTTTCAAAATAAGTTTATTATCTCTACCAATTCCCTCTTCATCTCTACTAGTTCCCTATCTACTAGTTCCAACCAAATAAGAAATTGCATAGCATTCTTGACATCCAGAGGAACCATTCGACATGGTTGAACATCTCTATCAGTTCCAGCTAAATGATGTCTCACTCTATATGCACCTCTCATAAAAGAACACTCATAATTTACACTTCATCTTTCTTCTTGTTCCTCCTTCAATAGAAACAACATACTGCCATGTTGAGTCATTATAAAGGTTATGTGAAAAACAGAATTAAAGGAGGAAAAAAACGAAAAATAGAGTTATGGTTATGGAGGAGAGTGAATGAACACAGAGTTTGGGTTATGGAGGAAAGTGAATGAAAACGGAGTGTAGGCGAGGGAAGAGAAGACCGGTATGTAGTATGAAGACTCTTCTGTTCATTGAGTTGGTGAGGAATAGTTGTTGGCGTTTAGGGTTTGGGTGAGGAAGAAACGGAAGAATGAAATTTTCTGGGTTTTATCTTTTATATAAAACCGGGTTATATTTTGACCCGACCCGGTTCATTAAGCCCAAATCACTTAAGTCAAGCCCAGCACGTTTTAAACTTACGTTCCTGTATCAGGAACTCGTTCCTGTATCAGGAACTCGTTCCTGTATCAGGAACTCGTTCCTGACTGTGAAGATGCAAAAAACGAACCCAGGTAAGAACGAGGCACAATTGGGTGTGGGAAGCACGTAGGAGTGGACGATCCTACGTGCTGAGACTCGTTCTTGTCTACCTTGCTTATAAGCATACATTTTTTTATAAAAGAAATTAACTTATGGAGCTTCTGAAAAAAATTAAAATGCAGAAACTAATTTCAACTTACACCAAACAGAAGCTGATATTTAAAAATTAATAGCTGTCTGCAAAATTATATTCATATTCCTCTTTCTATAAGTACTTCCAAAGAAGTTTAATCCAAATAGGCTCTAAATTACAATATTCACATGGTGACCAAGCTAAAATGAGCATCACAATAAAATATCATACTAAACTAAAATGGGTGCTTAATGTAAATCAATGAATTTTCACCCTTGACCCAAAACTAATAGCAAATAATGCTCCATGAAGCTTGACAGAAATGAATAATTTAAGGAGTTGTCTTCTTGAACACCATATGACCTGTGTCGTCCACGTCAAACATGCGCCCGACAAATTCATTCCAACTCTCTGATCGTTTATTATGAGACAAGGAAGAGTCTTTGCCACTAGATCTTCCAGAATCTTCCTCAGCATCAATTTCATGAAATGTTCCATATGAGGAAGGTGAGTATGCTTGAGGAATATCCAAAGCAACTGCCCTCCGAAGGGCTGCACGGTACTCTTCGCTGTGTTCGCGAGCTAGAGATTCTTGCCTCACCATCTTTTGCGCTGCCGGAATCTCCATATGTCGATCTTTCTCTAGCATTAACTGAAGCAAAAAATATAATATTTTAGAAATACCATATATCAAATAATAACAATTAAGGCCTTAAGGTATAATGAATTCAACTTACAAAAACAATTTTAGAAATCACATAATAGATTTATTCTATCTATAAAAACAAGAGCTGTTATTTTGACACAAATTTAGACAACAATTTATATGGTTAATGCAGTTTAAATACATGGTTAATCATGTTCAGTGGATGATTCATTGATTCAACAGCGTGTCACAACTCATTAACCATCAACTGAACACAATTAACCTGAACATCATTAACCACGATTTTCAGGTGTAAACTTGAGCACAAACTGTGGTTAATTGATAACATGTATATTTGGACATCTGCAAAATCGTGGCTAATTATGTTCAATGAAATGTTAATGAATTGTGACAGCTTGTTTTATTCATTAACCTTTCAGTGAACATAATAACTACATATTTGAACTGCATTAACCATCTAAGTTATTGTTGAAATTTGTTGTCAAAATATCATTTCTGAAGAAACAACTTCTCTTACACATGCTATTTAAAAAAACAACTCGTCGGTGTTTACTAAAGGCTGGGAACAGCACAAAGGTACTATATACTGCCCTGCATGAACAACTTCGTTGAAACATTTAAGTGTGGCTTTATACAATTTCTTAATCAAAGACTACGTGTAACAAGATTAGAGCGCATTCAAATATATCTACAAAGTAAAAAATTATAAAATAGAAATTGGCATGCATTTACAAAACTCAGCTTCATTTCCATATTCTGATACAGCAAAGAGTGAATGATCTTCCTTATTTTCGAACAAATATTGGTTTAAATTTATGATCGCTCACAGAACACAAGCCAGAGTTTCAAAATAAATTAAGCAAAAGTTACTGAGAACTGTATGCCATGTCTACTGTTTTGGTAGAAACTCTGCTAATACTGAAAGAAGCTAATAGCTTACATCGAGAGCCCGTTGGGATTCCTTCTCAATCCAAAGGATGGCATGGTCAGAAGTTGCATTGCAAGAAAGAACTATATGATCAAACCTTCCATCAACAGGTACTGCTGTCCTAACAATGGGTGGAAATCTTCCTAACCTGCAATCAGGAGGCTGAACTTGAAATTATTGCTGCATACAGATAATATTTGACCCATCAAAATCAATAACTTGTAAATTTAAGTACATATGCATAAAAATTAACATATTTATGCATCAAACCGTAATTTAGTGAGGTAGATTCAATTTAAGCAAAACAACCAATGACCGAAGTCTTTTCCAGCAAGGAGGTAATGACACCATGTTGTTCTATTATGAACAATATTATAGATAACAGACTACATAATATACAACTAACAAAGCCAAACTTATACAACTTATCTATGGACCCGTCTTTATTTTTACTAGAGTAACATTTCTCCTAATTACAGGCATTGACACTTCGAATTGAAGACATATCCCGTGTCTGACACGTACAGTTGTCTGACAAGACACTGATGCATGTGGTTACATTCCATTACTTCTGTTTTCCAAATTATTATTTGTGTTAATGTTCGTGTCGTGTCCATGTTTCATAATTGGCACTGTGTTGGAGCAGGTCCCCACAAACTGATTGGGTTTGGAACAACTAGTATTTGAAATCATAAAAATTTTAATACCAATTGAGGGGAAAAAATCACAGGCTTCACAAATGACCAAAACTTTTAAAAAAGAAAAAAAAAAAATGATTTGTCTACAGCTGTGTAAACTTTTCAGCAAAAATCTTATGAATGAGAATGTTTACTGAATGCCTCCTGAACAGAATTTACAGGATAAAATTAACTCCCTTTGATCAAATTCATCATGTTCCTCCACAATTAGGTGTCTCTTCTTACTTCGACCATGATTAGAAAGTTACAAAGTATAATAGCTTTTTATGTTGGAATTTGTGACTTTACATTACATAATGACCACACAAAGGACTATCAGAAGATCGTCCTTGTTAATTCAGCAAGGCGTCATATGGTACAAGATAAATAGATGCACAGTGAAACTTTGTTAAGAGAGCACCATACTGTACCTGAAGGGCTTTCGCTCGACAATGTGATAGAGACGACCAGGTGCATACAGACGCCTTGGGTCTCGAAGTTTCTTCTCTTCCAGTGTGCAAGTATCCTTTAAGCACACGAGACACAATAAACAAGGCCAACTGCCAAGAAAGGAAAACAGCCACTGTAGCTCATAAAGCTGGGTTTTACTAATCCAATGCATAACCATGAAAGAAATAACAATGTTTGGAGCTCATCCTAATGGCAAAAGCTGAAATTAAATAATCCAAGGCATATGCATGAAAAATTGAAAATCTTATTTCCTTTGGTTAGAATTGTGAACTCATCATATCGTCCACAACATGTCGGCTAACTGAAAAGAGCTTAACCTGGTAACCTCAATGGGACAGAGCTCAAAATCTCAAATCCCCATTGAGACACTTGTAAAATGACCATTAATGTCACTTTAATTAAAATAAAATAAAAATTATGAACTCGTCATAGCACACTATTCAACAAATCCTAAAATCTGTGAATAAATCAGGTTTTCGGTATTCACCGAGGAAAAAAGAATACCATATTAACCAGTTGGAATCAGACGCAAATTAATGAACAATGGAACTAATTTTTCACCAAGAGAAGGGTTCAGCTGATATGATAAATAGGTAAATAAAAAATACATTCAGTAGGTAAAAATGTTAAAAAAGTAAGTAGTGACTGATAGAGGATTAGATGTGTCATTAAGGACAAACTTCTAAAAGCAAGATGTTAAGTTTAGGCCTTATGACTTCTGTCTCTGACATCACCCTGTCAAGTATAAGCCTTTTGGATTTGAAGCATGAACTAAGTGTAGGCCCATTATATCTTTCAATTGAATTTAGTTTAATTACGCTTAAGGGCGTTGCAGCCTAATTCCTATGGTGGCTGGTACAGAATCCGCCATGCCATAAGGCCATGGAGCCACGAGCCACCATGTGACAATTTGATAACGCACAATTTGAATGAATAGTTTTAAATTATTCTATGACAATGCACGCACACTTGAATCTCTAAACAATGTTGGCTCTCTACTCAGATGGCTTGGTAAAATTAATTGTTGATGTCTTCGGCATTAATTCATACAATAAAACTGAACTGAATTCAGAATAATTATCTTACCACAAAAGTGACTTGTAGACACTTTCCAGAGCAGTGGTTGTCCGAGGTAAAAAATCGTCCTGCTTAGGAAGAGAAAACAAGTATAGAATATTAGTGCACAAAACTAATAAATTGATAGATAAGAAATCAGGAAGGTCCCTCTCTTTTATGGTTAGGTTCTACATATGATCTCTTCTATAAAAATAACAAATTAATTATGGTTAGGTTCTACATATGATCTCTTCTAAAAAATAACAAATTAATTATGGTTAGGTTCTACATATGATCTCTTCTATAAAAATAACAAATTAATAACAGAATAAATGTCAGAGATGAAAGAATAATTGTGATATAAATTCCAATTCCGAAAAACATGTGTTCATTTATTGTTTGAAATATTTCAAAGCAATATATGTGATCACTTTGTACATGTCTTGATCAACTTTCACAAATAATCTTATCCTAATGTTGAGCAAATCAATCAAGCTATAGTACTAAGTTTATAATAACAAAAGGAAACTATCCGACCTGTAGTACGATAGAATTGATCACATCTGCATATCTTACAGCCAAATTGAGAGACATGCATCGGGCAGGAGCAATGGCGTAGCATTTTATCTTGTCTCTCTGTATCCCCAATTTGTCGCGATTATGAAGCGCTATCATTGTCAATAACGCCACCACCCCAGCACCAAGTGAATGTCCAATAAACGTCAACATATAAGTTGGATTTTCCGCTATTAACTTCCTCAGAACCTCCCATTCCGCATCAAAAACCCAATCCGCTGCCTTCAATAACCCATTATGAACATATCCACCATGAAATTCCGTTTGTCCAAGCTTGTTATCAAGCAAAACGACGTAATCACTTTCCTTTGCTAAATTGAGTCCACTAACAGCCAGTACAATTTCCGAACGATCATGATCAAGGTATATCATGTATGGAGTAACACAACCTCGGTTATCCCCGTAATCCTTCCGCAAGACAATCCAATCAGGATTAATACCATAACCACCTTCGGGAGCCCACTGAGGATTACGAATATCATCTTCGTAAACAGCCAAGATTGTGCGACAAATTCGCGGTATAGGCTCAAACTCTTCTGCAGTAGCTAGGCCCCAATTTTCACTCTCGTAGCCTGCAGTGTATAGACATTTTTTCCAAGCCCAACGAGTACAACCCAGACAATAAACACACTCAAGTATAGGAAGCCCACAGATAAATGACATCAATGCCTATACTTCAATTCAATCATGTTGACAAATGTTCCAGACCAAAATAACAATTCACACGCATATATCAAAAACCAACCTGTTTCATTCATATATGTAGCTTATGCCCCTAGGGTTGGATTGGATCAGGTGATAATCCTTGTTGTCAGCTGCGAATCGCGAAAAATAGAAGTTTCAAATTCCACTATGCTAGAGTGCTATAATGCTACTATAGCCACTATTTGACAAAGCCTATAATATTTTAATAGGAATGACTAGATCAGTTTTTTTTTCTTCCGGAAACTCGGTATCCGACTTAAAGACAGACTAATCTGAGGAATCAATCCCACCGATCACTAGCATGGGGGCCAATCGAAGTCAATTTAAGTCAGAGCAAAGCGAATCATTGGCACCTGAAAGATTCGAACCTAATAACTAGAGTATAATTAAAGCATATAGAGTGAGCAAAAACTAATATTTGTAACATACATAATCTCAAGCTTAGGATTTAAATTCCTACAGAAAGATTAAAAGAAACTGTTACAAATTTACAATTAAAGATGGTTCCAACGAACAAAACTAAGGAGTTGAATAGAGAAAGTATAAAAACCTAGACTTTATGGTGAATTAGGTAGCCTGAAGAGTTTTGAAGGAGACCCAGTTGGTAAAATTTAGGAAAATTGGAGAAATTGAGTTTACCCAAAACGTGGAAGTAACCGACAATTTGAGGGTATAATGCAAAAATGTCACTAGCAAGAGAGTAGGTGAAGGTTTCTGGGGTACCCTACAGAGAGTTTGAGGGTTTGGTAGTGGTGGAGAGAGAGAGAGAGAGAGAGAGTTAGGCGAGACTAACATACCAGATAGTCAAGGGCATCATCGGTGAGTGTCGATGGGGTTGGTTTTCAGAATGTACTGTTGGGAATCATAAATATTCCTTTCCATTTATACAGTTGTAAGTTATGTTTGGTTTTTTTTTTTTGTTACCGGTTAAAAGTCAAGAAAAATTGATTAAGATTAAAATTGAGTTTAAAATAAAGTGATTTGTTTTTTAATATATTTAAGTAAAAGTAAGTTAAACAATAAAAATTAATTTGAAATTTATTGAAAATATTCAGCAACACGTTGTTTAATATATAATGATAATTAAATATCACTGATATCGTTTAAAATAAATTATTTAATTAAATTATACATATCTTTTTTTTTTATTAAACAAATCACTACCAAAAGAAACAAAAAGGATGAAAGAGGACCAAATCAAAACCGGGGACATCGTTGACCGAGAATCTGTTGGAGCGGAACATCATTGAACAAAACAATGTGTGCGGCAGCGATGGTTAAATGGTTTTAATAGGCTGGTTTTCAAAGCTTTCAACTGAAAGTTTAGAAGATGAAGTAACAACAGGGTCGCAATAAGTTTTCAAGTTTGAAACATAAAAAACTGGGTGGATATGATTACCCTCAAATAAGTAAAGACAATACGTAACTTGTTTAGTACATCCAGTAATACATAATGACCCATAAAACTTCTTTGACAATTTGAGTTGGCGACATATAATTTTGATGATAAGGTTGCAAGCGAACCAATATTATGTCATCTACCGCAAATATGAAGTCACAATGGTGAGCATTAGCTTGTTGTGTCATACAGTTTTGAGTTGCCAACATGTTGGCTTTTGGAGACTGTAAGAGTTCATCTTTGTCAAGTAAAGCTTTTATCCAAAATTGGGATGGTAAAGCAGAGCCACGGGTATATAGTGAAATAGAGGGTGTCTTTCGACTAAACAAGAGTTTAAAACGATGACATTTTCAATCCAATATGAAAACTTGTGTTGTAGTGAAATTCAACCCAGAGTAATAGAGAAACCTAATAATAAGGTTTATGCGTAAAAGCGCGACGGTATTGCTCAAAAGTTCTTTTAACTACCTTGGACTGACCGTCGATTTAAGGATGATACACATTATTCATGGACAACTCTGTTCCACTCAATTCAAACAATTTCAGCCAAAATAAGCTTAGAAAAACCGAGATACATTCAAAGACAATGGACTGATGGAAACCATGGTGATGAACAACCATAAAAACAAGGCTTAAATGCTCAATTGGTCCCTTAACTTGATTTCAATAATCGGTTTGGTCCCATAAGTAATAAAAGGTTTGTTTTGGTCCATTAACTTTATTTAAAGTATCAGTTTGGTCCCTTCTGTTAATTTAATTCAAAAAAACGTTAAGTTTAGGGGTCAAACTAATATTAATTAAATAAGTTAAGGACCAAAATTTAACGTTTTTTAAAATTAAATTAACATAAGGGACCAAACCGTTACTTTAAATAAAGTTAAGGGTCCTAAACGGACCTTTTATTATTTATGAGACCTAACCGATACTTGAAATCAAGTTAAGGGACTAATTGAGCATTTAAACCTAATAACAAATAGTTTTGCAACTCGAGAAGCGGTAAATGACATGGGAAATGCGCCAAAATGGGCAGACTTGGAACTAAAACCTCAATAACTTACTAATATAAATACATTGGTTAAGCGTTTGAATAACTTGATGCAAGAGTTCTTTAATGCATTTATGATCCGTCAGGATGACAAAAAAATGGCCAAGTAAGTATTGTCACCATTTTAACACTGCCTCAACGACAATTCATAGTTCTATAATGTTAACTGAAACATACTAGGGTTATCGTCTAAACAAGCCTCGTCGAGCCATGGCAAATGCGTCCATTAAATAGGGGTCGATGGAATTGCAGCTCATGACACAATTGTGTTTGAGTTCGATGATGAAAAAACTGATTAATGGAGGTTCCGAAATACCATTGACTTTGTTCATTAGGTTTCAGATTGAGCTTGAAAATCCACAACATAACCTATTTGTAAGAGCTTACAAAACTTGCCTTCAGTATCTTTGTACGTTGTTGAACCAAATCGAGTATGGAGACGTTTAAAAATTCATATTCAATTCATAATCTGTTAAAAAAAAAAACTTTAAAATTCTTGTAATGTTATAAAGATTTTGTAACAAAAAAAAAAAATTCCTGAAAAATTTCGTTCTATTTTGACCATATTAAATGCTTAATGACTTAAATAAATAAAAAACATGAAATTTGCTTAACCGACCATCGTTGTTCACGTGGTCGTGGACGCCGAAGTTTTTCAATCACTCCACACCTCATCTTCAGCATCGCTGCATCACTATTGGTCAAAACCTCCAAAAGTCCATACTCTTACACTACACCACCTCACACTAGATCCTCACCCCTCCTTCTTCTATACATATATATAGCATGAAAATTTGCGTGCGAGAACGTAGAAAGGTTTCACACGTGCGATAAAACCATTGCAGCTCTCTGAAAATGGAGCACAAAGAAGGTGAATTTCTGTTACACAATCCTCTCCATGAAAAATGTTGATAAATTACTAAGATTTTCAGTTTGATTGTTTGAATTTGTGTAAGAATTATGATTTATTTGTTTATGGATTCATTCATTTTGATTAGTTTTCGGTTTGTTTGTGTGATTTTTCGCAGTTTTGGAGTTTCTCGGAAGCGTTCCGTTACTACAGAGGCTACCTAGTTCGTCTATAGGGAAGATATCAGAGCTTGTGATTGTTAAACACTATGGTATTTATTCAAATTTATGGAATTGAAATGATTTTTTATGTTTCAGTTTTTTGAGATTATGAAGAATTTTATATGGTTATATGAATATGTAGTGAAGTGAATTGTTAGGTTTTGATTTGTTAATTAATGTTTTGGATTGGAAGAGTTGATTATGAAAATATTAGTTGAATATTGGATTTGAGTGTGGGAATGATATGAAGTGAAGTCAGATAAATTGATTATGGTGAACATGAATTTGTGTGTCTGTTTGGTTGTGAAAATTGATTTAAGTATAAAGTGAGTTTAAAAGTTAAAATGATTTATGTTTAGAACTTTGGATAAGTTCTCATCATAGTTTCATGTGAATGTATGAAAGTGATTTGAACAATAATTTGAGTGTAAGAAACACGTTTGGTGGTAAAAGCTACAAATTCTAGTTTCAAGATAGAATCAATTCTATTGTCAAATATATATATTTTTTAATAAACTCTAGAGGAAACATTATTTCTAATGAAGAATCACCAAATATGCCAAAGTCATTTTTTGATATGTTTGATATCGGGGTGAAAGGCATTCCATTGCATGTTCAGTTGAATCAACAATTTATATGTTCTCACATAAACATTGTCAGAACGGGAGAATGGATAAGTGGACACGCAAGCAAACATAGATTTTAATTTTTACAATGCTTTTAACTCTTGCAAAAGTGTCATCTAAATGAGCATTTAGGATGTGTTTGCGAGTTGGTTTTTATTATAGTATTTAACATTTATAATTGTAACAATCGATTGGAGGATACAAGCATTGCCATTTAGAATTATCTAAACCATCGCAATGAGTTATCTGAAAATATGCTCTAAAACTGTTCTTAAACTTTTCATTAAGACATTTCATTATGCAGTCTCTTTATCCATGGTAATTATTTTAGTATTTTAACATTTAGAATTGTAACAATTGATTGGAGGATACAAAGCATTGCCGTTTCAATTCTCAATCGATGGTTCTTTTTTGTAGAGCGAGGGGATTATGTTGCTCGTGAGGGTGAACCGGGAGATGGCACTTACTTCATATGGGATGGAGAGGTATGTTAATATCTTCAATTCATATCGTAGACCTTACAAAAACAAAAACAAAAACCAAATTGCATTGAATTGCTTTGGATACCGGTGTAGGACAACTTTGGTATCATCCTGCACCAATCTAGAGGCTAATAAAATGACAATGAGTTGCATTTACTTGGCATTTCATTGCTTGTAGGCCGAGGTTGTTGGATCTGTTAGTGACAATGATGAAAGTCATCCGGAGTTCCAATTGAATAAATATGACTACTTTGGTTGTGGTAATAAACTTCTTCTTACGCCTCAAATTGCACTTTATTGTTTAAGTCAAGAATTTCTCTTTCATGCCATACGCCGTATGCTGGTCAGGTAGTTTGTGCCATCACGATTTGGTTATTCTTACTTATTTTCTTCTTCTGCACTGTGAAGTTCATCGGTTAGATCATCATTTTCTAACTTCACATGAAGTCTCTATCTCTTGTAGAAAGCATGATTCTTCTTGGGAAGTGGTTGCTTATAGTTAGCCGTAAAACGGTTGACTGATTTTGATTGTCAATTTCTCATAATTTCTCTAATGGTTCATTCTTTGTACTAATATTTCTTACTATCACAAATAAGTGGGCCTCTGGGACTTTGCCACCATAATTCTATGTTCTCTCTCTCTCCATCTCTTAACCTTTTTGTGGGTTAAAACTAGTCATTCATAGTATACTGATGTTCTTGTGCATTTTTTTTCTTCTTGATTTATGTTTGGTCACTAGAGATACAAGAGATTCTTATGTTGCTTTGTCAAGTATACTGATGTTCTTGTGCATTTTTTTTTTCTTGATTTATGTTTGGTCACTAGAGATACAAGAGATTGTTATGTTGCTTTGTCAAGTAATATCTGAGAATAATTTAAACGTGCAACTTTCAGGTTTGTCAAATACAGTTCACCTCACAGATGTTGTGGCTTTGTCTAAGGTTTCATTTTAGTTTCTTTTCCTACTACTTTCCAATTTCATAATCTAGTGTAGAAGAATCTGATATACACTCAAGTGAAGTGAATTATTTACTGCTATGGTGACTTTTGTTGTTTGCCGTGACAGCTAACATGCTTATTGCTGCCTCGGAAGCATTTGGCACTGCTATGGCCAAAGTTTATATGGACCGCAGAAAAATGTCCTGAGAGACCCTCATCTGTGGAGAATATATTGCAATTAGAACCATTAGAGGTTTGAATTCTTGATTTCTTCTTGTTGGAGTGTGTTGGATTTCGTGAGAATATTTCATGATATCATGATTTTATCTTAGAATAGTTGAGTATATTTGATGATCTCATACTGTGCTTTTATATATACGAGAATATTATTATTCATAATCTTTATCCTCTCTTTTCCTTCTTCCTACCTAAACCCATATAATTTCTACAAAGTCTTTGCGCAATAAGGCTTTGATGGATGATTATTTGCACTAGAAAAATAATATTGTATTCTTCTATATGAGAAACTGTGCCCACTTATGACATTATTCTCATTTTGACATACCTGTATGCTTACACGTACATATCACACTTTGAAAAGACATGCTCACATGGATATGGTGAAAGCTAATAAAAATGGGGGAAGGAAAGGAAAGACGATACTGATATTTAAATATCATCGAATATGGATAGATATATACTTGCAACTTAAAAAGGGTAAATAGAAATAGTCTGATGTGTTTTTCCAGGTTTATCTTTCATAGCAAGTAGCACCACAGTATATCAGCACATAATTGTGCCCACTTATGACATTATTCTCATTTTGACATACCTGTATGCTTACACGTACATATCACACTTTGAAAAGACATGTTCACATGGATATGGTGAAAGCTAATAAAAATGGGGGAAGGAAAGGAAAGACGATACTGATATTTAAATATCATTGAATATGGATAGATATATACTTGCCACTTTAAAAGGGTAAATAGAAATAGTCTGATGCGTTTTTCCAGGTTTATCTTTCATAGCAAGTAGCACCACAGTATATCAGCACATAATTGTTTCTCTTTGTTAGTAAGTAGTAAAATGCTTAACCTGGACTTACTTCAGCTTATAGCTTATTGTTATTCTGTTTGGAAGGTAGACATCTTCCAAGGAGTCACTCTTCCAGATGCTCCAAGATTTGGAAAGGTGTTTGGGGGACAGCTGGTTGGACAGGTGTGACAAAACTGCATTTTCTTCTTCATATTGTTGCAGGTTGCTCATGTTAGTTGTAGCTCCTATATATAGACTTCTTACAGGATAATATCTAACTTGCAGGCACTAGCTGCAGCATCAAAATCTGTTGACAGTCTTAAGTTACTTCATAGTTTGCATTCCTATTTTCTTCGCATAGGAGACTTAAACAGTAAGCATGTCTAATCACTTAACTTTGAAGACAATGCTCTGCTGTGGATATAATTTCCCATTCTATATTTTTACTTCTTTTCGTATGATGAGAATTGAGATGTGAATGCTATTATTCACGCGTAAACCATAACTAAGAAACATGAAATTATATTGCAGTGTCATATAGTGAATAAATCATGAAAAAGGGTTCTAGGGTTCTGTTCAATAATTTTTAAAGTTGTTTTCTTGCAGTCTCATATAGTGAATAAACATGAAATTTTAAAGTTTCTGTCGTTTAAGATAATTAAAACAATCATGCATTTTACTCTTTATGATCTGTAAATCTATGTATGCATACTACCATCCTCGCACTTAAACTACACCATTTGCACTTCTAGTTCGTTTGTTTGCTTTGGCAGAGAATAATAAACAGAATAGACATACTAAAAACAATTATTTTCCAGTGCCTATTATATATCAAGTTCATCGTATCAGCGACGGAAGGAGTTTTGCTACACGGAAAGTGGATGCAATGCAAAACGAAAAAGTCATATTCACTTTGCTGGCTTCATTTCATGTAATATATTCTTCTTGACTAAAAAGAATCTAAATTTTTACAAATCATTTTAGTTTTGGACTAAGTAGTCACCTTCCAGCTTGATGCTTTAAAGGTGAAGATGAGGAATGACAATAAGGTGTATAAGGATATTTAAATTGATTAAGTATTTGGCTCTATAGTTCCAAAAACTGTGGAACAACTGCATAGGGGGACATCATGTTTTTATTAAAGGATTTATGGTTTCTGGAGATTATTATATGACTAAAAATTTAAATTCATATGCTGAAAGAATGGCTAGAGTAGGAGAAAAAGGCTTACGAAATAATTTCTTCATAAAGATTACTAAAACATTCAGAACTGATTTGAATGATAATTTAAAAATTCTGCATTGTTTCAATATAAATAAGGGGAAAAGTTGGTTCAAATGCATTGAATCTATGTTGTCGATTTTATTCTTCCATGATAAGTTTCCTTGTATCTATCTTTAGATTTTTTTTCATGACTAAAAGCTATAATTTGGCTGTTCTCTGTGAGTGACAGATGTTCTTTTGACATGTGAACTTTTGCTCTAGTCAAGAAGTTATGTTCCAAATTCAAGAGCATGTTTATCATTGTTGTTTCTTTGATCTACAGAGACAAGAATCAGGGTTTGACCACCAGGAAGTAGATATGCCATTAGTCCCTGCACCAGAAATGGCAAGATACAAGCTTATATTCATTACGAATTTTATTTGTTGTGGATGCCAGATTATTAATATCTTTTTTAATTTGTTACTTGTAGCTTCTTCCATTAGAAGAGTTACGGGAGAGACGTCTAACTGACCCTCGCTTGCCAATGTAAGATTTCTTGTTTGGGAGATTTTATTGGTGCAAAGTTGCTATTTAACTATATATCTGTTTTTGTGTGCAATTGTGTTTGCATGATATTAAACCGTCTGGAAATCTCTAATTTTATACAAAACGTATCTTTCTGGACAATACAAAATGTTGCTCATAAAATTAGTGTTTTGTCCATTAAAAGGTTGGGTTACTTGAAAGGGGAAACCCGTATCCTTTTCATTAATCCATCTTTGCTCGAACTATTAGATTTCAACCTGGGACCTCCATGTCGAAGTAGCTGGTGCTTAATCGTGAGTCTCTCCATTGGGACAAACCAAAAGAACTTTGAAATGCGGAGAGTTGATTTTCTAAGCATTGTTTGTCTAAGAATTTATCTGGCTTCCTTATTTGCCTACTAATAACCACACACAATTTTGGTAGTATGTTTTGATATATGATGACCGAAAAACTGATATATGATAACGGAAGGCAAATACACCCTAGTAAATAACCTTCTAACAGCCTCAACTAGAGTTCTGTATCACTTTTTAGACAGGATTTGGTGACACCAGGTGTCAAACTTTATTTTGACACCAAATGTTAATCGTTGATTTTTTTTATCAAAGGTTTATATTTGTTCATTTAAAATATCAGACTACAAATAAATAAAAAATTATGGAAACTCAAAATATTCCCTGTAAAATTTGGTTTTACTGTTTGATTAGAAAAAAAACTGGCAAATGATTCTTTCGGTGTTTAAAAAACCAAGACTCTTAAGTCCTGGTTTTCTTGAGTGACCTGCTGTAAACATTTAGTCCTGGTTTTATGACTTTTGTCGATGATTTTATGTACCATAATATCAAAATTTATTGCTTCAGAACTTACCGGAACAAAGTGGCTACATCTGAGTTCATTCCCTGGCCCATAGAGATACGTTTCTGTGAACCTAAAATTGCAACAAATCAGACAAAATCTCCTCCCAGGTTAGCCTGAGCTCTAATGCAATTTTTTGCTTACTTTTATGTGGAGCATGCATGCCTGACTCTGGTGAGAAAAATTTGGAAAGGAACATCATGGTACTTCAATCAAGTTTCCGCTGTTTTTAACTCATTATCTGAACATGTTAACACACCATGCAGTTTGAGATACTGGTTTCGAGCGAAGGACAAACTTTCAGATGATCAGGCCTTGCATAGGTACATATCTTCCTGTGTTAAAAGTACACTTTTGGTCCCTTATCTTATTTTTAGTTTCAGTTGGGTCCCTTAACTTTTAAGTTTTGAGCCCATTTTCGTAATATTGTTTTAGCTTGGTCCCTTAACTTTTAAAACTTTCAATTGAATCCCTTATCTTTTATTTTTTATTCCGAAATGGTCAATATAGTCCATTTTTTGTTTTGAAATAATCCCTTGTGTAACGACGGCTATACCAATTTGGTCATTTTCTAACACAATTTAAACATAAAAGACTACATTAACTAAAAAGTAAGATAAGTAATCCAACTAAAACTTTAAAAAGATAAGGGACCAACTGAAACTAAAAAGTAAGATAAAAGACAAAAAATGTATCTTAGCCATCTTTCTACTATAGAATTTTCTGGTAACTCCGGTTCATTGAGTGTGTTAGGAACTTTCACCGATATGTCAAAGGCAATGCTTGTATCATCTGGAACTCCGTGCCACCGAATGCATGTGAATTCTGGATATGCTTAAATTATTTTGAATTAGGTTGAAATTTGTGTGTCGTGGATGAACAGTTTTTCTCCTTATAAAGGATTAGTTGGGAGAGTTTGTAGAAATTTGAGATTGCTGAAAATATCACTTGGTTGTATTAAATGCATTTATTTTGTACCTGCGTATTTAGATAATAATTAGATTGCCTTTTAGTAACAATGGGATGGTCACTTGGGCATACTTATACATTATGTAAGTTAATTTTTCCAACGATTGAAGAAGATCCATCTGATTTCTCACGTATCATTTGTATCTTGTACTTTACTTTGCAGGTGTGTTGTGGCATATGCCTCCGATCTAATATTTCTTCAAGTAAGTTTGAATCCACATCGTGGGAAAGGTTTCACGGCACGTGGTGTTAGTCTGGACCATGCGTAAGTATTTGAGTCCTACCAGTTGCATTATAAGTAATTTATTTGACATTATAATTCATAATATGCAAGGCATGCGAAACAAGTTTTCAAGGCATGAGTTTGCTTTCGGGCTTTTTATTGAATTTTTTTTTTAATTTTCATTTCAGAATGTGGTTTCACCGACCCTTAAAAGCTGATGAGTGGTTGCTATTTGCGGTGAGTTTCCTTGTTTCTCATGTATAGAACATCGACAACCAAGTCTGGGGTCGACTGCGTGGTGCCATTATGTCTTGTCGTGTATTAAAAACCCAAAGATTAATCATTTGTATTTAAACATGTTGATTTTCTTATTCTCCATCTATCTCTAACTATTTGACTCTTTACGGTATTTGTTGTTGCCTTTACGGATCCTCTCTACTGTTCCCTAAATCGCCTAAGATGAGACTTCACTAGCTTTTCAACAATCAGAGCTGCCTAAACTTTATCTCTAATGATTGTATTTTTAATCCTATCTTGTTTTGCATATCCACTCTCCATCACCCATCAAAATATTCTCATCTTGCAACATTGACTTTGTTTTCTTGTTGGTCCTTTATCGCCCATTCATTTACATACAACATTATAGGTCTCCTAGTTGTATGGTAAAATTTCCCTTTGAACTTCAGGGTTTCTTTATTATCTAAAATCACACCTAAAGTATCCATCCATTTCATCTACTTTTCTTAGATTCTATGGTTGACATATAACTTCCACTATATCCTTTTAGTTTTGTATAATTGAACCAAGGTACTTCAGAGACTTACTGTATTGTATTTTCTAATTTTCACCTCTAAGCTAGTTTTAAACTTGCATTCCATTTAGATTATTTTATTTCTACCTATATTCTGTTTGATTACACTGTTAAAGTATGCAAATCAAACCCTTCCTTATAATTTGTGCATTATTGTATATAAATTTTGGGAAATTAAAGCAAAGGAGTTTTTCATAATGACCTTTTCAGTTTATGATCCAGGAACCAATTAAATTGATCATTTTCTTCTTTTCACCAAGGTCTTCTGTATTCTTTTTTCTTGATTTTCTGCTATATTGATTGAAATTCAATTCACTCTACAGATCTTCACTCCTAGTGCTTATGAAGCACGTGGTTTCGTCATAGGTCAAATGTTCAATCAGAAGGGAGAGGTAAAGGATTATCAAATTACATCGATTCATATTGACACATTCCTTGTTAAATGTCTTACAGTGTGCTATTCGGTTGAACTTGCAGCTTCTTGCAACATTGATTCAAGAAGGTCTAACCAGGAATGCTAATCTCCAACTCAAACCCATCAAATCTAACTTGTGAACTGCTGAGAAATGGAGTAGACAAATGACTTATGCTTTTATAGTTGATCTTTTTTTTGTTGGGGATTGAATGGTTTAAAGATTTAGCTCTGTAATGTAAGTTTTGATTAGGATAAAATATTTTATTCAACCAGAGTACCAAAAATCAATTTATTAGATCCCAAATAGTTTTATTTACCTTGATGTGTCGTGACTGGAGGACACGCCTGATCCTTTGAACACATTGTTCTTCCTCTTTGGGCATATTTTTGTTCATTTTTATGATCAAGGTGCAGAAGTAATAAAGCAAAACATCTTTGATCCTCAACATGCTATGAATTTTGTAGAAGTTTTAAATTATGTTATATACAATATACACATGCCTATGGTAATATTAAACGGTTTGTTGTTATGCTTTAGCTTTTGTAAAGAGTAGTATAATGTTTATAACACTATACAATGTGTTATAACCTAAATCATTCCATTTATTTGTCTTTAATATGTTTTCATTCCATTTCTTTGTCTTCAATATGTTTTTCAGATTATTTTCCGACTTGTTCCTTCCTTATAACAACAGTTAGCTATGAGTCTATGACCTAATAGCCTGGGAACTAATAAAACCGAATATTGGGGGCTAAGTCTTTTAAATTATGGCTTAATCACTGAAAACATCATTTGTTAAACACCATTAAGAAAGTGACATCCACAAATCACTATTTCCAGTATGGGAAGATGGTGAAATGTTGTCCTTTTCTTTTCATCTTGTAAAATCTCAGTTTATAGTGACACAAATTTCAATCAAACATACCACCTCCATCTATAAGATCTCAAAAGGGTCTTATCAACAAATTGTAACTTACTCTTAATTTGTTTAAAATCATAAAATCTTACATATAAAGAGTCTTTTACAAATTTGTTACAAATATCCATCATAATTTTTTTGCTCTTTCTTTATATTTTTTAGAAAATGATCGTATATCTTATCTTAGTAGTTTCTTAACTTATGCCTTAAAGACAATTTAGATTTTTCCTAAATTATAAAGGGTATATATGAATTTTTGTTAAAATAATAAGGGTAAAAATGGAACAAAAGATAAACTATAAAGATTGTTGTCAAGGCCAAACACTACTTGAAATAGCTTCTAAAAAATAAGCTATAAGTTCGTTATGAAAAGATTGTTGCCAGACAGGACTTTTTTAGTCAAACGAACTTATAAGCTATATACCAACTTTTTAACCTTGTCAAACAGACCTATCTTTCAAAACTAAAAATTTGATATTTATATATAAGTAATTTTTTATTTTATAAATACTTAAATATGCAGAGTACAGTTTTAATAATGGTTAATTATTAGAAATGAATAATATTTTTACATCCAACCTGTTCGTAAAAAAAGGTATTGATTTCTTTTTCTTTTTTTTTTAAGAAAAAAGGCATTGAATCTGTTTTTCAATTATTAATACATTCAATTTAAGGTAGTTGAGATTAAGGTCAATTTCTACGACAAAAAAAGTTTTTTTTTTAATAATTTAACAATTATAATTAGTAAATGGTATAAAATATTTTCACACCAAGTCTTTTTTTAGGGGTCCAGGGATCAAGTTTCAGAAGTGCAATTTAGTTGATAAAAGAAATTAAATTTATAACTATTTGACCAAAAAAACTAATATTTTATTATGAGTAGAAAATTCATAAAAAAAAATTAAGAAATAAAATTCATAATTATGTTAAGTGTAAGATAGATATGAGTGATGTCATCACACACACATTAACTAACTAATAGAAAAAAATAATTCAAAAATTAAAAGAAATAATCAACAACATCCTTTTATAAAAAAGTATAAAAAAATTCTTTATCTCTCAAATGTAGAAGAGATCTCTATGTAAAAAAAATGCCAATTTCTTTTACGAAAAATCAGCACATTATCATTAGAGGCAGAGTATGAATTTATTATCGAGGACCAAGTTCAAAACTATAATTTAGTTAAGAAAATTAAACTCATTGAATACTGATGTATCAAAGTTATTCTCTATAATATTATTATTTATTTTTTACCAAATCTCTATATTCAATATTTTATTTATTTATTGAAAAAAACTTTATTTATGTATAAATTATTTTAATTTATTTTGTTCCTTACATGCGTTGATTTTCAGTCAATCAAAGGCATTTGATCAATGAAATATTCTCCTAAAATTGATCCCCGGATAATAATTATCCATATTATAAGATTTTTCTTTGACATTTATTTATGGAAAGTATTTTAATTTGATTGATATATATGGTTACTGCTAATGTTTCCAAAAATATAAAAGACATTGAATATATCTCTTACATGCAATGTCATCCAAATTTATTTTTTTTAATAAAGAATAATTATATAGGTTATTATTGAAACGTTATGGAAATCATCAACATTTTCTTTTTTGGTAAGAAATCATCAACAATTTTTTTTTTACGAGTAAGAAATCATCAACATAAAATCTACTTGATTTTCTTAGAAGTTATATATATATATATATATATATATATATATATATATATATATATAGGTAGTGTACTTAATCTCATAAAATCAGAACCAAAGTATCATAGGTTGGATAAAAAACCTAAAAAATGGGTGCAAATTTTTTGTTTGTGTTGAGCTTACTAGTTTGTATTGCAGAAGCACGTCGTCAATACAAGCTTTTCAACGTGATGAATTATGGTGCACGTTCTGATGACAATACCGATAATAGTGTGGTAATTTTTCATGTTCATTCCTTCTCATTTTTCTTTTATTTTCTTACAATTTCAATTTTGATTTTGATGAGCTAATTATAATTTGTTATTTTCTTATGAAGGCATTTTTAAAAGCATGGAGTGATGCATGTAGATGGAATGGAAAAGCAACTGTTTTCATCCCACAAGGGACATATATGCTTAAGGAAGTTGTATTTAGTGGTCCATGTAATGCTTGTATGGACTTTAAAATTGAAGGAGTATTGAAAGCTCCAAGTGATCCATATTCATTTAAGACTGATAATTGGATAAATTTTAGATATGTTAACAAATTGACTGTTGGTGGAGATGGTAGATTGGATGGTCAAGGATCTTCTGCTTGGAAAACTAATGATTGCAAAAAGAATCCAAATTGTCGCTCTCTTCCTACTGTAAGTTCATTTTATATATACAAATCAATGTTATCACTAACATATACACTATAAAATTGATGTAGCACATATATTTTTCATTTTTTTTTATCCTTTAATGGGTTTTTTTAATAAAAAATTAACTTATCGTTTCATTCAAAATGAGAGAAAAAAATACAATAATAAAGTGATTGATCTAAAACGGTTAATATTACTAGAGCTCATTTCCTTAGGAATTAGGGGTTGAAAAAAAACAAGATTAGGTAAAGTATGGGAACAATAGAGGCTGGACTAAAATATAGACACTCTATCTCTTATTGAAAGTACGCTTCATTATTGTCATGTTTAATTAGTTTCTAGGATCACTTTGCCTAACCATTAAAATCAAAATCATGATACATAATGAAATTGAAATAAATCATCAAACATTGGTATAGAAGTAAAACAACCTTAATGCTTGTTCTTTTGACCACTATTTAGTTAAGAAATGTAGAGTTTTTATTAATTATTCTAATATACAAAAGGTTATATTTTTTTAAACTCTACCTTTTTATACTTGTAAATTACCATTATTTATAAATAAAATAAAAATTACATGTTTTTGATACTATAATTATTTTAGCAAGATAATGTTCGTATCAGATGTGTTAATTAAAATTTTATATATTTTGTGAATATGTTTGGACAGACAATGAAATTTGACTTCATCACCAATGGTTATATCCATCACATGCATTCTATCAACAGCAAACAAAGTCATTTTGTGTTATTTGGGTGTGCAAACATGACACTTAGAAGATTGAAAATAACAGCCCCTAATGATAGCCCCAACACAGATGGTATCAAAATAGGGAGGTCAACGGGAATAAATATTTCAAGTGTGAATATTGGAACCGGTGATGATTGCATTGCTATGCTCTCGGGTACTAGGAATGTTCGAATTTCAGATGTTTTTTGTGGTCCTGGTCATGGAATTAGTGTCGGAAGTCTTGGTAAGAATGAAGGCGAAGAAGATATTGATGACATTGTTGTTAAGAATTGTACCTTCAGTGGCACAAGTAATGGTGTTAGAATCAAATCATGGGAGTCTCAATTGAAGAAAACTTTGGTCGTTTCTAATTTTGTATATGAAGATATTGTGATGGATAATGTGCAATATCCCATTGTCATTGATCAAGATTATTGTCCACATCCTCCGTGTACCAAAAAGGTTTGTACTTGTATTCTATGTTCGAATGTTATTCTTTTATACGCAATTTACTCTTTTATAGATTTGTATTCTATAAAAAAATACCTCTAATTTTTTGATTTTTATGCCAATAATTTTGTGTAGGGGGTATCAAGTGTACAAATAAGCAATGTGGCTTACAAAAATATTAGAGGAAGTGGAAATACAAAAGTTGCAGCAAGTTTCGAATGCAGTTCAAATAAACCATGCCAAAACATTAGAGTGGAGGATATTAATTTGCGGCCTTCTGGTCATAGTAAAACTCTAAACAATGTGTGTTTATTTGTTAAGGGTGCTAGTTATGGCCAACAAAATCCCCCTTCTTGCATAAAATAGTGGAGTTATTTCATTTAGGATTAGAATCTCTTCTTTCTTTGGTTTTCACAATTGTTATCTGTTCATTGATTATCTCTTATTAACTAAAGGATTCTAAATTAATGTAATATTAGTAAGGATAACAATATTTGAAGTGTTTCATAAATGAAATAATCTGCATCGTTTTTATGGTATGAAACCTTTTTACAGGAAGAATAGTGTCATCTAATATCCAATTATTAACATTTATTGTTGTTGTTACTACTACTACTATTATTATTATTAGTATTATTATGGTTTCGCAGAGATTATGATTTTTTAAGAAATAAGCAAATATTTTAACTTAATAATACTCACAAGGTGAGTGTAAAAAAAAATTGAAGAATCAAAAGGTGGAAGAAAAAAAAGAAGAAAGAAACTTTTGTACAACACTTTTTTAGTAATCAAATCAGAGAAGCAATTTGAATATATCTTTCTCTTATTAGTTTTTATCTAATAATAAATGCTGTAAAAAAACTTGACAGAATAAAATAAAAGGTGTCTGAAAATAAGTTTTATAAAAAAATTTAAAAGAATTATGTTGTTTGTGAACAATGAAGGTGGTATGTGACTCCACAAAAATCAATTGCTCATTCATTGTTCTTGCTTCTGATCTGATCATGAATTTCTCCATATGAATGGAAAAACTTCCTTGAACGTTTTGATTGTAAGAGCGAAGAGGAACTCAAAGGAGAGTTAGTCGAAGAACTCCGTTTATGGGCCGAGGAGGAGGCATGTTGTGCTGCCTTCAGCTGTAAATACTCCTCATACTCATTGGTAGAAATGGTAGTTTCCTGATCAGCCTTTGACTCAGAGTTTATAGAGGATTGAGCAACATTAGCACTTTTGTTCGGATAACCATGCAAGTTGCAGCACCGGTCTTGAGTGTGCCCATCTCTCTTACAATAAGTACAACAGATACTACCTCTCCCCCCTCTACCGCGTCCCCGGCCTTGACCACGTCCACGACCTCCACTACCACGATTATTGGAATTAGAAATAAGAGCAGAAGACTCAGGGATGGTCTGGGTATCATCAGATGGTGAAGAAACTCGGGTGAGACGATCAATAAGCTCTTCAACCGTAGGGATGGTGATATTTGTTAAGGCCTGATCTTTAACAGTAGCATACTCTTTATGGAGACCGTGAAGGATAAACACCATGAACATATTATCAAGTTTTTCCAAAACCTTCTTAAGATCATCACCAACCAGCATAAGTTTAAGGCCGTCAATAGTGGACTGAGCTCGAGTCAAATATTTTGATAAATCATTATCAGTCATCTGGAGAGTGGCCAAGTTCCGAACATATTCATACAACCGCTGAATATCATTAGCATAAAGGTTTTTGGCCTTATGCCAAATCTCATAACATGTCCTATACGGGCGAAAATGTGCCATCAACTTAGATTCAATGGAATTCCACAACAGCGATACAAGTTGATAATCAACTGCTTCCCAATCATCTTTCAACTTACCATCAATCTCCGATGCCTTTTTAGTAAGATGGTCAGAAAGAAGTTGACCCAGAAACCAAATTTCAACGGCAGAATATCAGTTCCAATTATTAACATTTATTGTTGTTGTTACTACTATTATTATTATTATTATTATTATTATTATTATTATTATTATGGTTTCGCAAAGATTATGATTTTTTAAGAAATAAGCAAATATTTTAACTTAATAATACTCACAAGGTGAGTGTAAAAAAATTTTGAAGAATCAAAAGGTGGAAGAAAAAAAAGAAGAAAGAAACTTTTGTATAACACTTTTTTAGTAATCAAATGAGAGAAGCAATTTGAATATATTTTTCTCTTATTAGTTTTTATCTAATAATAAATGCTGTAAAAAAACTTGACAGAATAAAATAAGGGGACTTCTACGGTACACCTACAAATTAAGGTGTACCGGTACTCTCCTTTAAAAAATTTATAAATTAACTATAATTTTTTATAAAGAAAATAGTTGTTTGTTGATATTTATATTTTAGAAAATATCATTTGATAAGAAAAAACATCATTTCATTTTTTATAAAAATCATACTAAATTTTTTTTACATTTTATTGTAAAAAATAATCAAAATTCTCTATTATGAGTAATAAAAATTCAGAAAATAATTTTTTCCTACAAAAAATAATTCATTTAACTATTAATTTAAAGATTTGGTGTACCAATACACTCAAATTGTTGGGTATACCATAGAATTTGCCATAAAATAAAAGGTGTCTGAAAGTAAGTTTTATAAAAAAATGTAAAAGAATTATGTTATTTGTGAACAATGAAGGTGGTATGTGGCTCCACAAAAATCAATTGCTTATTCATTGTTACTCAAATTGTAAAAAGCAGCAAATTTGCATGAGACATTGTCCCAAGTGGTGACAAATTTGTACAGTTTTCAACAAGTTCCTCAAGAAAGTTCAAACCTTAATAAAATCATCATACAAAAGAAAAAAAGAAGTATTATGCAACAATGATACGTGTATCTGAACACGGTAATACAAATAATTTACTCTTCAGATTGACAAGCATTTACAACTAATTACATTGTAATCAGAGACTAATTTGGGTATAGAAGAACCCGCTATCGCCCCTCCCATATTCCCAATATCGCCAACATCAACAACCACAGTGCTAAGCCCTTTTCCAATAATATATATGCTTTTACCAACTGCAACAAGTTGGCAGGGTGGTCTTGTAAGCAATGACGACAACTTTCCGACCAGTATCCATTCACGTCTCTCTTTATGCCACATCGTCAACCTAGTACCTGAACTCTGATCCAAAACAAAAGGGATTCCGTCAACAACAACTGCAGGACCTCTCCATCCTGAAACCATGTCAGCGTCTGCATGCTGCCATGTGCCATTTGATGGTTCATATACAACAGCATACACATGAGGTGTTAAAGGAGATTTTCCACATCGGATGTATATTTTACCGTCCATAACTATTGAATCTTCAATTTCGGGAACGATATTAGGATCTCTGTGAGATGTCCAGCCATTTGTGCAAGGATCAAAAGTATCCCAAGAATGAGGATCACTTGAATTTGAACCTATGCCACCAATAGCATATAGTTTTTCGTTCATTGCTTCACAAGCAAAGTAGCACCTGAAAAAAAAAAATTGGGAAGGAATGGTGATTATTATAGTACAGCAGGGGGCTAATGACAGATGATGATACCATGCAAGCATTGAATAGGTAAAAACTGACACAAAAAAGTAGAGATAATTCTTTGACCATGATTTCAAGAGAGCATGGGGGCCAAAGTAGGTATTGATTAAATCGTTAAACACAAGATACAAAACTTCCACTTTCCTAGCAGGCTTCAAAAAAGATGAATTACACAAAGACAGGTGTGTTTTGGGCATGAAGAGATAACCTTATTCCTCGATAGTAGTAATATAAAACAAGTCAAGCGTAAATCAATAAGAATTTGTGAGCTAATAGTTCCTCATTAATGATATTTTGCCAAATCAAATATACAAGCATGTGAAAGAGTTTTAAAGTAAATCAGAACTGTGTGCAAAATAATATAGTTTGATATTTAACTAGCACAAAAAAGGTTAACATTTCATAGTCAAAACACTAACTCCCCAAGAAAAAGAGAAGGAAAATCAAATTAAGATCCGTAACACATTTTCGGAGTTAAGGAACAACATAATTCTTCAAGGTACTTCGTATATTTGAAAGGAGCATTAATTTACAAACTCCAACGTTGTTCTTCATAAAAAATATAAACATGAAAGAAGCAAATGGAGGAGTGAAAGTTGACAAGGTACTTGACAAAATGAGTTAAGATACAGTTATAACTCATAATTTTCCTTCCTCCCTATCCCACTATCCTTATTTTCAATTTTCATTCACAATAAAAACTTGTGGATCCAAATATTTATTTCCAAGTAAAAAAGACCATGTTTACTCAAATAACATTTTCAGTTTTCATTTTGAATTGCTAACAAGAAGATGGAAGACTTGCGTAGCGAACAATTATGATAGAGAGAATATGGGAAGCAAGTTAGGAAGAACGAATATTCAAAAACAACGACAGCGATCTTTTCTTATGTTTAAAAGTTCAAGTGACTGACATAGCTTCGGAAGGAAAAGACATGAGGATATTTACCTAGCAGTTGACAAGGAAGCAGCTTCAACCCACGAGTTCAAAGAAGCATTGTATGAATAAACTTCGTCAGTAGTATCTTCAGACCAGCCACAGCCACCCAATAAGAAGAGCTTATTTCCCAAAGCTTCAAAACCCATTCCTTTCCTTTTCATGATGTGAGGTGGAACCCCGTGAATGAGCTTCCAAGATTTTCTTGACGAGGTAGGATCCAAAACATAACAACAAACATGATCCAATTTGTCTCTGCACAAAGCATAGATCCATGTCTCATCAAGTTTATGCTTTCTACGATAATAAAGCCACTCTTCGCTGCAAACTAAGTTCCTCCATCTTCTTGAGACAGCCTTCAAGACTGAATGATATTTTCTAGGAACTCTTGCCAGACACAAAAGCGAAATATCATCTGGAAGCCCACAAATCAGTGGAGTATTATTAGTAACTTCTACTTCAACATTATTTTCTGATGCTTCCTCGTCATCTAAATGCTCCATTGGTATTAATTCAGAAGACCTAAAAAATAAAAATGTGCGTGTCAGAAAAGCCCACATCAAATCATCATTTCAATTTATTTGTGTACATCGTAGGTCAAGCATCTGAGCCATTATGTACTCAAACTGAAATTCTAACACGTAATTAACGAACTCATTATAGATCCAGCCCTCGAAGTCAAAAGAACAGCTCAAGATATGTCACATTTGCATGACAAGGTTCATACATTTAACATTTTTAAAGGTTTGATATCCTCATCAAGACATAGCATAATCATATGACTTGGTCTTTTTATAATTTATATTCACCTCAATCAAGTCAATAGAAGTCTCACGAAACAAACTACAGATCGAATAATACGCAAAAGCTAACAACATTTTACTTAACATATCGAAACATCGAAGACCTAAACATTATCATCCAAATGTTGATAGTTTTTAAATTTCTTCCTCAAACAAAATTCATCTCTTTCTCTTTGTAATGCAATATACTAACAATGTATATGGCTTAATCATAATATTATGAAATGAAAAATGATCCCTTTATGTCTATTCCATTTAGCAAGCATTGAAATTCAAACTAAAATCCCAAAATAGATGAAACAAAAAATACCATTTAACTTGATCAAACTAAAATCACATGATAAATTATATCTACTACATATTTTCCACAATTGAATCAATAAAACCTAGGTTTAGAGAATTTTCCCCCAATTTGATTATCCCTGTAATTGCAAGCAAAGGTTGAAAATTGAGATCTAAAACGAAAAGGGACAATCAAATTTGGTTTCAGGATTGAAAAAGATTAAAAATTGCAACTAAATTATGAAGAAGAATCAAAGAGATTGAAAGGGGAAATTCACCAACACGAAATTAGGGATTTCGTCTCAAAACCGCACTGCAAGATAATAGAATAATTGTTTGATTTAATTATCTATATTTAATTTCTATAAAATAAAATATGAACATTTTAATTATACATATATGGATAAACCTAACACAAGTGTCTGGGTGGTGTAGTCGGTTATCACGCTAGTCTCACACACTAGAGGTCCCCAGTTCGAACCTGGGCTCAGACAAAATACATTTTTTGATTCTTTTCATTTTTTTAATCACATTTCTTCATATTGAAATAGCTTCTCCCATTTTTCAATGAGGTTTTTAAGACTAAACTACAGTTATGGCATATCTTATTACGTAGAGAAGATAACATGATATATCTTTCAAATGGTAATCACAACGATATCCACGTGTTAACTCGTACAAGTTTATGTTTTTAAGGAGTCAAATTAGGAATATTTTTTTTTTGTTAAAATCGGAACTTCGATTGAGTTGAAGCGAGTTAAAATAAAATAAACTTGATAAAATCGCATAAACTGGTCTGCTTTTACATGAATACTCCAATTTTACTTATCCATTAAAAATGGTTGAATATGATTTTGGTCCCTATAAATATACAAAAAATTTCATTTAAGTCCTCTAAAAATTCTCTTCAACTTTTAGTCCCTACAAAATTTTCAATCGTTACTTTTGGTCCCTATTTTTAAGTCAAATTTAGTGTTTTTTCTAATGAAATTGTGCAGAAATGCGTAGAATATTGTCAAAATCTCTCCAAAAAAATATAATTTTTTTTAACAAAACGTAAATTACATGAACTTTTAATGTCCAAAAATATAACAATTCATATTTAATTCATGTTTTTAAAAAATTCAAAAAAAAATCGAGAGATTATTATAGTATTATAAAAAATTTCTGCAAATTTAAAAAAAAAATATAAATTCTACATATATGTTTACTTTGAATGAGGGATCAAATGTGAAGATGAAAACATATTTATAAGGTCCAAAAACATATTTAACCCAAAATATTAAAATATAAAATATCATTTTGTATTTATAGGGCTCAAAAACATATTTATCCAAAAAACAATATCTTTTCTAGCGCACATTTTTCAAAAACATAATGTATTTTTAGAAACATAAGAGAACACAGAGAACCATCTCTTTCCATTTCCAAAACTTTCATTTGAAATCCTAAGTCCTTAACATACGAGTTCCGACAAGGGAATTCCAACAATGAAACAGTGATTTGACGCCGACAAAGTTAGCATTTTCTTATTTTACGTTCAAAACAAAAAGGTTGACGTTTCAACAAGAAAAATAGGGCTTCAATAATGTATTAGCATATATATATATTATGTATATAAAAAATTTAATTTTAGGTAAACACTACGAATAAAACGAGCTGAGTACACTGAGGGAAAAACCTTGACACGAAACAAACAACACTTCTTGTAATTTTACTTTGTTTTCACTTCTTAATTGCATTGCATGCATGCTCAACTTCTCAAGATGCATAACTTTTTTACACTAACTCTTTTCACTTTCTCTTTTTTCACTTTCTTCTCAGAATCATGCAAAAACCATTTTTCATTGATTCCTTCGCTCAAATCAAGCATTTGAATTTTAAAATTAGTCAACATTCAACATCAACAAAATATGTCGCAATTAATAGTAAGTAACCCAATTTTCCCAAAACAAATGTTAGACAAAACAATGAAGTAAAACAAAACAACCTCTACCTAGTAACAAAGGAAAAGTGAGAAAGGAGATACAAAAAATTGTGCAGAACCAACCTGTCATGGCCTTTCATTCCATATTTGTGAAACATCTATTTCAGTCTAGTCTCTTCTCTCAATTTCTGATAGAAGGAGAAGTATGACAGAGGCATAAATATTGGCCGTGCTTTTGATTGATCTCAGTGTTGTATATGTACATCATGTGTGTCTCTGATGATTCTCAACAACTAATGAATATCCCTAATAATTCTCAACAAACTAATGAGTAATTATTTACAATAATCTCTAATAATATTCTTTCTATATTTACATAGTCTAATACACCCCCGTAGTCGAAACTAGAGGTGGACGAATGTTGAGACTATCCCTAAAATCGTCAAACAGTTGTAGCGGAAGCCCCTTTGTGAAGATATCAGCAATTTGATAACGAGAGGGAACATGTAATACGCGCACCTAACCGCGAAAAACTTTTTCCCGCACAAAGTGTATATCCATTTCGATGTGTTTGGTGCATTGATGTTGAACTCGATTGTCGGATAGGTACATGGCACTGATGTTATCACAATAAACCAAAGTTGCTTTTGTAACAGGGCAATGTAGTTCTAAAAGTAGATTTCGTAGCCAGCATGATTCAGACACTACATTAGCCACTCATCGGTATTCTGCCTCTGCACTCGATCGAGACAAGGTATGTTGACGTTTTGCGGACCAATAGATCAAATTGTCACCAAGATATACACAGTACCCAGAGGTAGATCTCTTTGTGTCTGGACATCCAGCCCAATCAGCATCTGTATAAGATATGAGCTTGTCGATGGATGAAGGATACAAGTGGAGGCCAAATTCAACAGTACCATGAATGTAACGAATGATCCGTTTTAAGGCATACATGTGTTGTGTTTTTGGATCATGCATAAAGAGACACACTTGCTGAACTGCATATGAGATATCTGGTCTTGTAAATGTCAAGTACTGTAATGCACCTGCAAGACTACGATATTCCGTTGGATCACAATAAGGATTGCCTGAGGATCCACTGAGTTTGGATTTGGTATCCACCGGTGTTGGGGATGGCTTACATGAGGACATTCCTGCACGTTCAATAATTTCTTCTGCATATTTCTTCTGAGAGTGAAAAATACCTCCGGAATGACGTGTAACAGAGATGCCTAAAAAATAACTCAGAGGACCAAGATCCTTCATTGCAAATTCAGAACTCAGCTTGGACATGATATTCTCACGAAGAGAGTCAGATGAAGCGGTGAGGATAATGTCATCTACATAAAGAAGAATGTAGGTCATGTCATTGCCATTTTGATAAATAAATAATGAGTGATCAGAAATGCACAATATCAAAAGGCATTAAAGTATGAGACAAAGAATTAGAAAAGGCAAATTTATTTGTTTCCCAAGTGGACAAGAATGACAAAAGAAATTGTTCCGAAACTGATTACATATAAGAAAATTGTTTCGGTGTAGAGAATCTAAAACTTGTGCTCCAGGGTGTCCTAAACGGTTGTGCCATACTTCATTAGATAATGCAGCAAAGGTAGATGGTGGATGGGCGGAATTGGAAGGTCCGGTGGTAAGTGGGTAGAGGTCGCCGGAACTGTTACATCTTATTAAAGGTGTTCCTGTTTGGAAATCCTTCACAGAGAAACCAAAGGGGTCAAATTCAACGGAAACATCATTGTCAATGGTAAATTTTCTAACAGAGACAAGATTTTTTATCAATTTAGGGGCATGTAAAACATTTTGTAAATTGAAAGAGTATGGAGAGGTAGGTAATGATGCATGTCCATAACCGATAACTAGAATATTATGACCACTACCAACAGTAATATTGTTACTCGTATTGAAATAAGACATAAGATTACCTCTGTTCATCGTCATATGCGATGTAGCCCCGGTGTCCATATACCATTGATCATCTGGAGGAGAAATAGAGAAGGTATGCATGGCAGCTTGAATGTCCGTTGGAGCATACGAAGAGGATCCTTGGTGACTGACCTGGTACGGTGCAATGCTTGCTACATGAGCCTGATGAGCCTGGTACGGTGCAGTGCTTGCTATATGAGCCTGATGAGTTGGCTTTTGACCAAGAATACCAGCTTGCTTGTTTGAGTTTCCTGTTGTAGGGTACAGACACGGCAGAGTGGACCAAGGTTGCTGCCACGGTGGAAAATTCCACTGTTGATTTTGGCTATGATATGGTGGATAAGCCCATTGTTGTTGTTGATGTTGGTACAACGGTAAAGTCCATGAAGGTTGTTGAGAGCGACCGCCACCCCGTCCACTGTTTCGTCCTCTTCCACGGTGGCTGCGACCACTGCCTCCTCTCCCACGATTGCTGTTACCTCCGCCACGGGTAGTACGGTTGAAAGAGGTGGCAGCTGGGGCATCAGTATGTGAGGCGATAAGGCCAACGTTGTCAGCTGTGATAGCTGCCTTTTTTGCTCTGGTTGTTTCTTCTAAGATGATTGATGTATGATTTTTACATGTCAGTATAACTATTTACACGTAAGTATAATAGGTTCGTTTCCGCAGGGATTGGTGTGCCTCATAAGCATTTTAACGTCAAATATCATTTTAAGTGTTTTGGTATAAATTGTTTGTTTATGTAAAACTATTTTTACTATTCGGCATAAAAGTAAAACCAGTAGAGATAGGGCTATTTCACTTGGGGTCAGAGATATCAACCAAGCGTAACAGCTGCAATCTCTCGATCAATTAACGTATTCTAGCTTTTTAAAACGATATTATCACAATCACTCGACAATATCATTCGTGTCCAAATGATATCGTTAGTTTTAGGGGATTGTTTAAATGTCGATTTCCCGCATGTTTAAACAATCACAAAGTCATGTGGATCGTTTAATCGACGATTTCTCGCCCGATTAAATGACCCAAAAGCATTAAGTTCTAGATTAAAAGTGATTATCAAATATTAACATCTATGTCTAGCATGATAACTTAAGATAGATTGTTATTCTAGTTCTCAAATCCAAAATCATTTGTCAATATCATTTTGAATCTCAATAAAACATTAAACACAAGAATAACAACAATATTGAATAAATAAGCTAGAACCATATATTAAATGATCAAAAGATTACATAATAGCTTGTTTGAATACCTCAAGACCCACAAGGGTAGATGTAGCTACATATATCTATGATAGCTTTGCAATGAATGAAGAAAAGATGAAGATTCTATGACAAGATCCATGATGTCTCAACAAATCTTGGCTTGAATCTACTCCTAACTACCTTGCTTTGTGTTTCTCTCTCTAGAAAATACCCTATTCTCTCTCTAAAACCAGAAAATCTAATAAAACAGTAAAAGTCCCCCATGGAAAGAGAAGAGAAAGCTATTTATATTGGCTGAAATCGTGGCTGTTCGCTTAAGCGAACCTGAGGTCGCTTAAGCGAACGACAATGAAATCTTCCGTTGGCCAATGAGGATCAGCCACGTGGTCCTTATCTTCAGAGGATTGATGAACTTCGCTCAAGTGAACTGTAAGCGAACTGGCAAGCGAACTTCCATTTGCTCTCGACATTTTGTACGCTTAAGCGAATAGCAAGCTTACAATCGTTCGCTTAAGCGAACAGATTGTTTCCCTAAGCGTCCAGCAAGCGAACAGTGAGCGAACATAATGTGGCTCTCTGTGACTGGTTCGCTTAAGCGAACACCTGTTCGCTGAAGCGAACTGACTTTGGTTCAGAAGCTTCTTTCTTGGTCCTTGCTTGTCAATTCCTGCATAAATTGGATATAATCAGGCATATAAAGCACAAATGGTAAAATTACAATAAATGAGTGATTTTCCTTATATAACTTGCAAAACAAGTCACTAAAATGCCTAGATTAACACATAAAATATAGTACTTTTGAGCACCTATCAAACTCTCCCCAACTTAGCTTCTTGTTTGTCCTCAAACAAAAGAATCAAAAAGGAAACTTACAAGGCTTTGGACAAGATTTTCAACATAATATCAAAAAGTTCATCATAAAAATTTCAGGTGGTGATTCAGATGCAAATGCGCGGGCAAGCATGAAGTTTTCCATCAATTCAAGCACAAACTATAAATGTGAAATAAGTCATAAGCACAAAGTTTACCTCAAACAGTTCAAATCACAAACACGATTATCTATGAACCACGCCTAACACACTTCTTTGTAAGTAGATAAAACAAAGTGACAACAATGAATGAGGGGTAATGTACACACACCCAACAATCAAGCTAATATTCTGATTAAGTTATGTGTCTATCCAAATATCATCTCAAAAAGCACAAAAAACATGGATCAAAAGGTCTTTCTTAGGGTTATAACTTGGCCGGGCTACAAAAGAAATGTCATATGTGGGATAAATGAAATCAAAAAGCCTATCATAGAGGAACATTCCTTGTATCAACAATTCAAACCAATACTTCCCTACCAATCATAATGCACCCTTGGTGATCAACCATAAATTCAATAACCTTGACAACTTATTCTATTTTTGGTTTTTCTTTTTTTTTTCTTTTTCTTTTTTTCTTTTTCTTTCTTTTCCACAATTACAAACTTTGAAACTTTCTAAGATATAAACATATTACTGTTGTCAGGTTACTTTCAACAATTCACCATGATTCTTCACATAGAATACCTCCCTTTCTTCCCAACTTAAACACAACAAAACTCTAATTGAATGGCACGTTCATGATCAAGATCATTATTATTATTGCTTTCTTTTTCTCTCGCTCTTATTAGTTCAATAAATACATCCTTTTGATCCTTTTGAAGTTGCAAAAACTCATTCCAACGTTTTTGGAAAATCATGCGAGAGATCATTTTTGGAAAGAAATTTAACACACCGAATTTTCCAGAGCTTATAATCCAAAGGCGTTGGATATGCTTAATAGTTTCAATTTTCTCGCTGTCCACTTTTTCACCAAAACACATAAAAACTAGTAAGCTAAAAATTGTATGATGAATGTGGTCGTTGAACTTAATAGAATAGTTTGATTCCGTTTCGGATTTTAATTGTTTGACAAGTGCTTCAAGGACACATTTACGCGTGTTAGAGAAGGAACTGAACCGTGATGAATGAATCATTGTCGTGGCAAGATTATTGCGAAGAACACGCCATGTGGGGCCGTAACAAGATGAGGCAATGTTGAGTGGTTTGTTTAGGAAAAAGAGCTTTGGGGCGGTCACCGAAAATGGCACCGTTTTGGACCAAGGCCTTGTGGACGAGGAAACAATCGGATATTGATATGTTAGGTGTAGATCAAAATTGGAATGAGATGATATGGCCATGTTTGGCATGGAGGTTGCGAAGAATTGGCTCGAGTTTAGGGAATGATTTTTGTAGCCATAAGATATTGGCAGCAGTAATCCTTGATGGTGATAATGATCAAGCCTCTTGTGCCATATCTCTGTGACACTTTCTTTGAAAGTAAATGCAGTTTGCTTCTCCTCTAATGGATTAAGTGTGAAGCTTTTTCCCCTCATCTTGACCTTGAACATCTTTTGGCCAAAAGCATCTTTTATCAGGCAGTGTTTGTCTTCAAAGTGTACCTTGAAGCCTTTCTCTATCAATTGACCAACACTTAACAAATTTTGGTCAATTTCTGAAACATATAGAACATCGGAGATAAGTTTTGTACCCGAACAACTTACAATTGCAATGGTGCCTTTTCCCCTTACAGCTATATTTTGTCTATTGCCAATTCTGACTTTTGAGGTCTCTGAACTCCTTAATTCCTTGAACAGCTCCTTGTCATATGTCATATGGTTAGTGCAACCGCTATCAATTAACCAACTGTCACTTGAATCACTGCCTGAAAAACAAGTAGCAACAAATAGTCGGTCCTCCTCATCCTCCTCCTCTTGATCAACAGCTTGAGCATTTGCTCCTCGCTCCTTAATCTCAATTCTGCAAATTATAGCTTCATGACCAAGTTGGTTGCACTTGCTGCATTTTGCATCAGGTCGCCTCCGACATCTAAAAAGAGGATGACCCATTTTGCTACAGTGTTGGCATGGAGGATAATTACCCTTCGAACTCACGAACTTGTTCTTATTGTTGCTCGTTGTAGCATCACCACTTGCACTAAAATTCTTCTTGTTCTTTTTCTTCCACATTTCCTCTCTGTCTTGATACTTAACTGAAAGTGCTACTTCAACAACTCCTTCTTGCCTCATGGCCCTTCGTTGCTCTTGTGCTTGCAGGGCATGAATGACTTCTGCCAAAGTGATCTTACAAAGATCCTTTGTGTTCTCCAAAGAGGCTAGAGATGCCTCATACCTTTCAGGCACCGAAACCAAGATTTTTTCTACAATTCTGGAATCAGCAAATCCAGTGCCGAGTAGTCTAACCTTGTTTGCAATTGAAAGCAATTTGTCATAATACTCTTTTATTGTCTCTGACTCCTTCATTTTCTGCAACTCAAACTCTCTCATCAGATTCAGCACTTGCATGGTTCGAATTCTCTCATCCCCTGCATATTCTTCCTTCAAATAGTCCCAGATTGCTTTTGGTTTTTTGAGGGTCATAATTCTAGTGAAAATTGTTTCTGAAACACCAGCAAAAAGACATGATTTTGCCTTTGCCTTCTTTGTTTTTTTCTCCTTGTGAAACTTCAACTGAGCCATAGTTGGATTATTTGGCAGCGGAGGAACTTCCTAATCCTCTTCTATGGCTTCCCAAACGTCTAAAGCTTCTAGGTAGGCCTCCATTTTGACAGCCCAAATGTCATAGTTATTCCCATCAAAGAGATGAGGGGCAACTTTTGAAAAACCTGACTCATCATCCATTTCACAGGTCCCTCAAGAAGAGAGCTCTAGATACCAATTTGTTGTTATTTTGTAAAGTTGCAGAGGAAAAGATTAAAGGTAGTTGCTAGAACAAGTGGAAGAAGAGTATGATTTCTATTCAATTCAAACGTACAAATAGAAAAGTACATAATAGAAAGTAATTGCCCACTGATATCATGTTCCTATAAGTTAGGCCACGATAAAATACTAGAAACTGTTTGCTGAAAACTAGGAGGAAAACAAAAACTGAACTAGAAACTAAGAAACATATTTAAAATATTCAAAACATAAGTAAAATAAACTTTGCAAACGTGGCAGCAATTCTAAACACAATAGTTAACAATAACCAAACTTCAAGTTCTCTTAAAATCCCATATTTTCCATGATTGCAGTTATTGTTCTCACTCTCAAATATTTCATAACTTCTAACTAGATTTTGTTCCCTTTTTATATGTTTTCTTAAACTCACAAGAATCCAATCTTTTAAATTCTGAACCACAATCACCATTGAAGTAATTCACAAGAAACCCGTTCTTGCATTCCAAAAAACGAAAAAGAAAATGTTCTTGTGAATTATGAACCAAAAACACCTATGGATGATGTGGTTAGTAGCAACTACGAGTGGAGCTGAGATCAAGATAAAGCATTTGAAAATGCATTCACATATCATCATGAGGACGCAGTGGATCAATGGGAGAAAATTGCAGTGGATGTACCCGGGAAAACTTTAGCAGAGATTAAGAGTCATTGTGGTTTTGTTTGATGATATCTACCACATTGAAGCTGGTTTTGTGCCTCTACCAGATTATGATTCTTTTTCAGAGAGCTCAACAAAGCGTGCTACTGAAGGAGGAGTTTGCAAAAAGGTAACTAAGGCTTCAAGATCTTATCAAGAACGGCGAAAGGGTGTTCCCTGGACGGAAGATAAACACATGTTATGTTAGTTTATCTTTGTTTTTGCATTGATATTTGTACTTGCAAAAGTACATCAATCGTAATTAGGGTTTGTATTCTATTGGTCATGCCATGAGAAGGCTCTCAAGGGTTGTATTTATAGCCCTCTATGGGTCTAATTTAAGGTTACTTAGCCAATAAGTAATGAGTGTATTTATGTATTTAGGGCGCATTTTAGATACTTCTAGAAGCAGATGAAGGCGGCGTCCTGTGAGGACATGCCATGAGCCTCAGGACCCTTTTGGAGGGCGTTGAGGCATTTATGATGGCCTAAAAGTCCAATATTAAAAGCTAGTAAATGAATGAAAATAGTATATACATATTATAGGTTAGGTAGGTCACTTATTTTGGTATGCTATTAAAATATATATCTTGATGTATTTGGAGCATATATGTGGCAGTCTTACACAATATTGCAAACAATAGCAGTTTGTTTACAAATATTGGTCATGGAGGATGGTGGTGCCAATGTTTTGACAATCGTCGTGGCCAATTTGTGAAGGGTGTCGTCGTGGCATTTTAAAAACACCAGCTGCAATGTAACAACCACAAATCTTTGGCATTCAGGATCAGTTTTTGGAGGGAATCGAACCTGAGACCTTGAGAGGAGGATACTCCAAGATCCCAAGCCAACCACTAGACCAACTCCAAATGGGTTGACTGTTGATAACATATTAATCATAAGATACTCTTTGATACAACTTACCTGTCATAATTATCAAAGTGCTAATTTTAATCCATGTATAAGAAATTACAGTATCTTGAATTATCATGTACAGTATACTTCAATTAACTTAATTATTTCTAGAGGCTATCTTCCACTAGGATTAGTGGTTGACTGTATATATCAGTGTGGATTTTACATGTTTCCATTTGGTAAGATTTTAACCTAATTTTTATTATAATAGTATTGTTTTCTTAAGGGCTTGGTTGAGTATGGAAAGGGTGACTGGTGAAGTATATCAAGGAACTATGTGGTTAGCAATGGCCAACTTCAAATTCAAAATTATCTCAAAGGTAATTGCTGACAGGTTAGCTCCCATCATGCCTTTCATCATCTCTGAGGAACAAATGGGTTTTATACATCAAAGAAACATAAAAGATTGTCTTTGTATAGCATCTAAGCCACAAATCTTCTTCACAATAAATCTTTTGGGGGAAACCTATCTTTAAAGATAGATATTACAAAGGCTTTCGATACATTAGAATGGACTTTTTTGATGAAAGTGCTCAAACAGTTTGGGTTCAATGATGTGTTTTGTAAATGGATTCAAGTTATTCTTAATTCAGCTTTCTTATCTGTCTCTGTGAATGGAAAGGCACAAGGCTATTTCAATTGCACAAGGGGAGTGAGACAAGGAGACCCTCTCTCTCCCCTTTTATTTTTCTTGGCAGAAGATGTTCTAAGTAGAAGTATTTCGAGACTTGTGGAGGAAGGTAAGCTTGATCTCATTAAAGGCACAAGGCATTGCTCGGTCCCATCTCACTCTTTTTATGCAGATGATCTTATGATTTTCTGCAAAGGAAAGATGTCTGGTTTGATTGCTCTAAAAGATTTATTTCAGTTATATGCTTCAAGTTCTGGCCAAATTATTAATTCTTCAAAATCTTCAATTTACTCTAGCTCCATTACCACTGCAAGAATGAACAACATTGTGCAGCTTCTTCACTTTAATATTGGAACATTCCCTTTCAACTATTTAGGGGTCCCCATTTTTAAAGGAAAGCCAAAAGCAAGTTATCTTCAACCTGTTGCAGACAAAATCAACATGAAACTGTCAGCATGGAAAGCTTCCCTCCTTTTTATGGCTGGGAGAGTTCAACTAGCAAGGTCAGTCATTCAAAGCATGTTGATTTATAGTATCTCTCTTTACTTATGGCCAGTTTCCCTAATCAAAGAAGTAGAAAGAAATGTCAGAAACTTCATATGGAGTGGTGATCGAGAAAAAAGGAAGCTAGTTACTGTGGGATGGAAGAAACTTTGTAGACCATCCAGTCAGGGAGGTTTAAATTTAAGGTCTTTGCAGAGTTTGAATGCAGCAACAAACCTGAAGCTTTGCTGGAATTTGTTGAATTCAAAGAAATCTTGGGCAAAGCTTCTAAAAGATAGAGTGTTAAAGAATGGTAGAGTTATCAGGCATCATATCTACTCGTCCATCTGGAGTAGCATCAAAGAAGAGTACAATGTGATTATTGAGAATTCTAGGTGGCTTATTGGTTCAGGAAATACAATCAATTTCTGGAAAGATTGTTGGTGTGGTCAATCTTTGGTGGATCTTTACAATATTCCAGACCAGGTATCTAATCTTCTCACCTCAACTGTTAGCGAATATATTCATGATGGTGTTTGGCACTTTCCTCCTCAACTTCTTCTTCAATTCCCTAACCTGAGACAACTTGCTGAACAAGTTACTTTACCCTTAGAAGCTCAATGTGATAGCTTGCTTTGGAAACATACTCAAACTGGTGAACTTCAACTAAAAGATGCTTATGAATTCAAACACCATCAGTTTTAAGATCTCCATTGGGCCAAAACCATTTGGAGTGTTGATGTCCCCCCTTCAAAATCTCTATTTGTTTGGAGATTGATGTACAACAAAGTTCCTACATATGAGAATCTCATGATGAGAGGTTGTTATCTACCCTCTATGTGTAGCCTTTGCCAAAACCAACCTGAGACATCTTTTCACGTGTTTTTCTCTTGCTCATATGCTATTAAAATTTGGTCTTGGTTAGCTTCTGTTCTAAATATCACCTTAAATTTCAAATGCCTAGAAGATATATGGAAGATTTGCGATCTTTCTTGGTCACCTCAATGTAAAGTAGTTGTACTTTCTTCTTTGATTAATCTCTTCAATGTAATTTGGTATGCCAGAAATCATGCTAGGTTTGACAACAAATCCATCAGTTGGAAGTCTGCCATATCCATGATTATTTCTAGCACTTCTTTATCAGGCAACATGACAAGAAAAACTTCAACCAATTCACTTAGAGATTTCACTGCCCTTAAAATGTTTAATGTTGAAATTCATCATCCTAGGGCTCCTATTATTAAAGAGGTTATATGGAGTCCTCCACCTCAGGCTTGGATCAAATGTAATATTGATGGTGCCTCGAGTGGGAACCCTGGTGACTCAGCCTGTGGAGGAGTTTTTAGAGACCATGAAGCAAATTTCTTATGTTGTTTTGCGGAACCTTTAGGGCATTCTAATTCTTATACTGCAGAAATCAGTGGAGCCTTAAGGGCCATAGAAATGGCTTCACAAAGAGGTTGGAGGAACCTTTGGATAGAAACAGACTCTTCTTTAGTAGTATTGGCTTTTCAAAGAGATGTTAAGATACCTTGGAATTTAAGAAACAGGTGGCAAAATATGAAGATCAAGCTTCGACAAATCAATTGTATTGTTACCCATATTTACAGAGAAGGAAATGAGGCTGCAGATTCCTTAGCAAATGCAGGTTTATCTTTGCAAGTATTAACAGTTTGGCTTGAGGTTCCTATTTTTATCAGCTCTTTTTATGTAAAAAACAAACTAGGGATGCCTTCTTTTAGGTTCATCTCTTTTTAATGGAGTTTTGGTTTATGTCCCCTCCATTTTGTATTCTTTTTTTGGTATATATTTATATATATATTTTAGTAGGTTAGCACCTTAGCTGCCTACTCTTTTGAAAAGAAAAAAAAGTATATCAAGCCATGCTCAGAAATACTTCAATCGTCTGAAATAGAAGAAGGAAATAAAGCGATCCAGCATACATGATATCACCTATGTAAAAAATGGAGACATTTCACCACCTCAAGGACCAATTACCGGTCAGGCAAGCGATTCTGTAGCAACTTCTGCCGGACAATCAGACGAACAAGCTCCTCCAGCCCCACCTGCTGAAATTTATGCTGCTCTTAGGAGCGAGCAACCTGTAGGAGGACACATGGCAAATGGTCTTGAAACGGTTGCTCGTACATCCATGGAAACAACAGTTAGTTTATAAATCAATTCTTTTTATGCTCATTCAATTGTTTCAACTTTCAAATAAGACATTGAATAATTGACATCCTTAACACATGACAGCATTCAAGGAACTCAGAAATTCAGATTGTTATTATAGATAGTCATATAAAACTAACCGAAAATTCAGAGACCCTTTATATGACTAGCTAGGTTGGTGAAAAACTTATTTTTTTCACTATCTATAAGATAGTCATATTACTATCTATAATAACAATCTGAATCTCTAATATGACTATCTTGTTATTATAGATAGTCATCCTTAACACTTTATATGACTATATTGAGCAGAAGAGGGAAAACGTCAATAACCTAGCTTCCAAACTAGTCAAAAACTTCCTTATTTTGCCTAACTAATCCTAGTCCTTATTTATATGTATATATCAAATAGTTCAATGTTAGAAAAGTTTTTATTTTCATACTAAGATCTAGCAAAAGGATGGAGGGAGACTTGTGTAAAATCATATTCAAAATTAACCATCCACAAAGATGATCAAATGCTACAATGACAAAATACAATCATATGTATAAAAACTTATTTTTTTCAAGATAGTCATATTAGAGATTCAGATTGTTATTATAGATAGTAAATAAATTAGGTGTTGGTGATACACTATAAAATCTGATAGACCTCCGTAATCCAACAGTCTCTTTTTTTAGGGAATTAAAATTATCAAAATTGGACCAAATTGAATAAAAGAAATAAGTTAAGGGACGTGTTTGAGAAAGTTAAGACTTATGGAATCAAATTGAATAAAAAAAATAAGTTAAGGGACCGGCAGATCAATTAAACTTAAAAATTATTATCCTGGATACGAACTGGATTAGAAATAAGTAAAATAAGATAATAAAATTATTTAGTCATTTGCCCTTTATATATTCTAAGATTATTTTGTTAGCATATGCACAAGGAACATGTGATAGAAAAATACTTGTTATGTATCTATCATATCCAATTTATCCAGCTTTATAACTTGTGTTGTTTCTCTATATCATATTGTTAAAAATGTTGAAATTGATACGCCGTCATGGCAGGAGTTTGAACTCCAACACCTTTACTTATGCGTGTGAGTTTATTATAACTTCGTCATTTTATCTGCCTACCAAAAGCAAACTACTCCCTCTAAATATCTTATTAGTGTTATGATCAGAATACATTTTTAGTGTTTCTTAATTGTTTTAGTAAGATAAATACACGTATTATTTTAATCAATTTAATAATGTAAATGTTTTAATTTCAACATAATATTATAAGTTATCAATATAATAATTATCTTTTTAAAGAAATAGTCGTTTAAACAATATTTATAATAAGACTAAAAAAATAGTTGAAAAACTGTGCACACTAAATAAGAATGACGGAAAACCAAAGTTCAAATTCTAGTTTGGAGATGTGTTCACGCTTACGATGTGTTTCAAATATAATCTTTCATAGATAGATTATTTTCATGTAAGAAAAAAACAAGTATGAAGAATCTACAATATTTTTGGTTGGAAGTAAAAATACGTTGCATGGAATAGTAACGACATTTTCGGCAATTGTGAATGAATATATAATCTTTATATCTATCTCTATCTTTATCTCTATCTCTATCTATACATACATACATACATACATCTCTATCTCTATCTCTTCTCTATATACATGTATTCTAAACTACACTTTGTTTATGTGTCATTTCACCAAAACTTTCTTTTTCTAATGAATCTCTCATAGTTATGCCATATGGCTTTCTTTTTTCTTCATTTTTGACTTCTTTATTATGTAACTTCCAATTAATTTGTATGACTCATTCCACTACTTATTTTTTTATAACCTACAAAATGTAAAAATTATTATGTAACTTCCAATTAATTTGTGTAGATCCTTCCACTACTCATAGTTTTTCATTTATAACCTACAAATTGAACAACTTTAGTGCATAATTTTTCACATTCCCTTTCACTTATAACCACCACTTAATCCACATTCATCTTCTACTATTTTATGCACATTTTGGCAGTTATAGTAAATCTTAGAGTGTTTCCTCCATGGTACTATCGCTACTATCACATTCACTTGAGCTAAAGTTTTCCCCTTTTTAAATAATTTTCTTAAGCATCCATGATGCTCTCCCTTTTCTTTTTTGTACGTATTATTATAGATTCATCATACGTTCATAAACTTCTACTACCTATTAATTTGTGTAACTCTTTTCACTGTATTCATATTCATTTTTAAGGTTCCTTCTACTACTCATGTTTTTCTTTTGTATTGGCCACTCATGTTAAAGGTCACGATGAATATCATTAGACTAAGAAAACACTATTATTAACTCTTTTAATTGCATGCTTTCAATCTTATTTCAATTTTTTTTTATTGTTATGTTGTTATGGCCAATTTGAATTCTATGACTCTAATAAAAAGAAAATTAAAGTAGAATACATTTAGATTTGTACCAAAATAATCCAACAGTTAGGTAATGTAATTTTCTACTTATCCTCTTTCATTTGCATTGCTCATCATCTTTCATTTGCATTACTCAATTTATTCTCTTATATGGATATGATGTATTTTCTTAATTCTTTCAAGCGTTTGTTTCTAATATTTTTCTCTAAGACTCTAATAATTCCAACTCAATACACATGAAGGCCACAAATGAAATAAATTGGAAATCAAAGTATAATGCATTTAGATTTGTACCTTCTGAGGGGAATTGAGTGATGAGAACTTATCTCAACCTTAACGGAAATAGTTGCATGTGGATTTGTCATGTAATATAATTTTCTACTTATTTTAAACTAAATTGAGTGATGGTAACTTATATTAGTCTAACATAAATCGTTACATGCAGATTTCTTTATTTATATATGTCGTATCTTCTACACGAGGAATCACATGTTGTTGTATTTTTTTCTTATTTGGTAAAGATGTATTAAAAGAACTCAAATTCAAGCATAAGATGTACCCAAATAATAATGATGACAACTTATATTAATCTAACATATTTTATTTACATTAAATCAATAAAAAAATAAAAGGTGAGATATTTGACAAATTTAGATAATGTAGTAACTTGAGTCTATAAGGCTTACCACATGAACCAATAAATAGTTAAGACATATGTAAAGAGTAGGAAAGAAAAAACCATCATACAAATTTGAAGAGTATCATCTAACAATTGTTTGGAAAATATGACAATGATCTAAAACTTCACATCCAGCCCTTTCTTCCTACTCCATTTTTCCTAATATCATGACACTCTTTTTACTGGGATAGAGGGTAAGATAGAAAGACAAAAATAAAAAATTAATTAATTATGCTTAGTAAAATATTACATGTTTTAACTAAGCATAACTAATAACTTACTAAGCATAACTATTTTTTTTTTATCGTGACAACAATGGAATTTGACTATACTTATGATAGTCCTTAATTAAACAAACATGACATTGACTTACAATTGATTATTATTATAGAATTATTATACAATTAATCAATGACTATGCAATTTTCTAAACGTATAACTTTAAGTGTACAAAGAAAATGAATAGTTGGATGAGTGTTTTATAAGTTTAGATAAGAGAGAGTGTGATGCATTAAATTGATATGGCGGAGAGTTCCAAAGTTTTAAGAGAGGTTAGATATTTAATTGATATAGTGGAGAGTTTTATAAGATTTTAAGAGAGAAAGATAATTCTTTGTAGAGTGCCACATCACAAAGAATTCAATTCATATTCTCAATCATGGTGTTCGATGTCAATAAATGTGTCCAAATAATAGTGTTGTTTTTGTACAAAAGTAATAGTGCATTTTTAATGATGTACCTAAGTAATAGAATAAAATTTTGGACTTCAACGCATGACTTTTTATGCGTAAAATAAATGTCCGGCTCTTAAAATATTTTAATAGTTACAAATGTTAATAATTGTGTAAAAAAACAAAATATAATGATAGTACTAATTAGATGTTACAAAGATTAGTATAGTATTTGAGAGGTGAGAATAAGAAGAGTCAAATTAAAAGGTGAATGTACTCTATAATAAAAATTAGTATAACAAAGTGATTGGATCAAACAAGGGATTCGGAGTACTCATTTCGATTTCTGAAAGGAACAATTATTGTACAAACTTTATTTATCTCTTGGTAGAACTCTAGACTATCATAAGACGTTGAAAACAAACTATTGTCGTGTTAAGATGGTCTTAGTATTGGTATAATGGTGAAAAACAAATATTGAACAAGAAACCAACATTGTTTAGGGTTACAAGGGAAGAGAAAGTTCTAAACATATTTTAATTTTTTAAAATATGATATGAACACATTGAATCTGATGACATGTTTATTCACCTATAATTTTAACTTTTTAACATGTATCTATTTGACTTTTCTACCTATTGTATCAAAAAATTAAATTATACAAGCGCATTTTAATAAAACCCGTATATAATAATTTTGATAAAAACACTAATCAATTGCAACATTAATAAGAAAGAAGTAAGAATAAGTGTAACTGAACATTATTATTTTAATTAAAAAAACGGTCGCCGCATAAACAACTATCGGTTACACAACTTTTACATCTTTCATTCTTATAACTCCTTCAACTACTATTTTTTAAAAACACTTGATTAATTTCTATAATATTTACACCATCACCATTGAATTTGTCTGTTTAGATTCTTCCACATAAAGGTTAAAAAGATGTTACATTTTATATAATAACCAATGTTAATATTAATCTCATTCCTTTTCTGCTCATTATATTTGATGATCAATTTTATTATTTACCTCATTTTCTCTTGACTTTTTCACCATGTCTACTATTGATCCCATCTTTCTACACTTTTCCTCTACCATGCTATCTAAATGTTCTAATCTTATATCATGTTTTTTACTTTCTTGTCATTGAGAAACATTGTGTGTATAAATAAGTGATTTTGTGCACCAAATTTTGGGTTTTGTTCATCACCACATAAGCAACAATTGGTTATAGTTCATCTTCAATATTTTATTACTGTTTTTTTCACTCACTTTAACTCTTTATCTCTTGATTATTAATTGTTTCTATGATATGATAAGGAGTCAAGTTACTCTTAGATTGGTCAAATATTTAAGCTCTATTTTTTTTATATGATGTTTGTTAGTCTATTTTTCCAACTTTCTTTTATATTGTTTTTTATTCCTTAATGTGTATGTGGAAATTTTTTATGTGCATTAGAAAAATAGAATAAATAATTATTCTATTTTTTATTTTGTTGCATTGTTGTTACTCAGGAAGAAGTTTATAAAAAAGAGTTGTTCATCATTAATTTTTCCAAGAAACTATTGGATGGTACCTCCTCAATTTGGTATTATATTTCTTTTCTATTTTTCACTCATTATCTTTTAGCTATTCATTGGTTTTATGACTTAATAGAGACTCAAGTTACTTTTATGTTGACCAAATAGTTTATATTTTCAAAAAAAATTAAAAAATTAAAAAGTTACTTTTTATTAGTTAATGAAAGGTTGTAAGAAATGTAATGATAATTGCTCACGACTATTAGCATCTCCTTCTTTAAAAAAAAGAATCAATGCCTAGGTAACTAATTGTAGAAGCACGCACCTACTCAAAACTCTAATGGTAAGCTCTTGATCTTTTTGAAATTAAAGAGACAAAGTTATGTTTTGATGATTTGAACGCGGCAACATGGAAATTTAACCCTTGACCGTGGAATTGACTGACACTCATACTTTCCGTTAATTGAGTTTCCTATAATTAAGAGTAAATTTGGATGCAAAATTGTGATGATGTTGATGTGGTACCTCTAAGACCTTCTCATACACTAAACTTGAGTCATTATTCCGAAGTTATAATTATGCATATGTGCCAACTCTAAAAATATATTCTTAAATATAATATAACTTCTCACCCTTTCTTATTCTATCTAATATATATATCTAATAATTATAAGAAATGCAAGCAATTTTAAGTTACAAAATTTATCATCCCTTCTTAGTATATTTGTTATATTTGTTGTTATTATGTACCATTCTTTAAATTAATTTAATAAGAATATATGAATAGATTAAAAAAATATAAAAAAAAGATAAAAAAAAAATTAATATAAAGCTTTTTTGAGCTTATCGTTCTCATATCAAGACCAATATACGTTGCACATTTTTTTTATTAGTATTTAGCTAAATTCATTTGTTCTTCAGAAAATATTGTCATAATGTGTAAGATCTAAACAAGTTTCACGACTATTACTCTATCTAATAGAGTAGCCAACAAAAACTTTATTACCTGATGCAACTCTTGGATGAATTTGAAAGTGAGTTTTAATGTTCATCAAGTGTAATTCCTTTTTGAAAAAACATTCTCACATGTAAAAAATCTTCTTACATATTTTATAACTTTTCACCCTTTCTTATTCTATCTAATAACTATAATAACGAAAGTAATTTCAAGTAAAACTTCTTAATATGTTTTTATCCTCCACAAAATTAGTTAAATAAGAAAAATTAAAAATAATAATTGGGCATATGGCCATCCTTTGTACTAAAAAATAAATAATATTCAAGTCTCTTTGTGCTTATTGTTCTCATATCGAGACCGATATAAATGACACATTTTTCCTTATTAATATTAAGCTAACTTCATTGTAAACTAATTAAAATTCTTCTTAAAAAAACACTAACATAATGTTTAACATCTAAAAAAGTTTCACAACTCTATTAAAACATGTGCAACGCACAAGTTATATGTTTAGCTTCATAGAGCTATAAGGAACGACATGTGTACAACAATAGTGGGAGGACGATTGTCGCCGAACTCGATAATGGATTCAAGTGAGAGCCCAACGAAAAGTAACCCACAAATGAAGAACAAAAGAGAAAGAAGAGGGAACTAATTCATAAAAAAGGGATGAATTTCTCGCTCTTACCAAACGATTACATGTTGAGTCACCTTCTTCTCGGTGCTCAACAGTTCTGCAGTGGAACCATGGTTTGTTCGCTCGGCATCAACGGAGAGCCATCTACGAACTTAACACCACCGACATCATTTATGATGGTGAATACAGATCAAGGTTCGATTTAGCCTTTAAAATTATCAATCATAACATGCAGAGTTCAGATTAGGTAGAAGGATTTTAAGATTTAAAATTTTTAACATTTTTAGGGATTGAGTAGTGTGTGTATTTTTTTTTTCCAATTCCTTTTATGTTTTTTTAATGTGAAAAAGTGCCTTTTTATGTGTTCGTACCTTTTGATTTTTTAATTTTAAAAAAGTCACTATTTAATTTTGATAGAATATATGCTATTTTTTTAGGATGGAATATATGCTATTGGTATCTTTTTATTTTTTAGTTAATCAACTGACAAAAAAAATCCAACTTTTTAACTTAAAAATATAGGCCTGCAAAATCCAAGTTTTTATCTTAAATATTTATTTCATTTTTTTGTCAAGTACACTTTCATTCTTTTCATTTCTATCCGCTCGGACACATTAATCAACTTTATATATGGTTAGTTTCTCTAAACAGCTGTAAATCACGTTTTGCTTGAAATCATGACATAAAACAACTTTAACACATAATTTCTAATTCTTAACTACTTAAAATCATGGAAGATTTACATCTAATAGTATGCAAATGCGCTTTTTGTTCATCAAACCCAACTCCAAAAATAAAAAATAATCTTTGCGAAAATAATCTTATTTTTTTAAAAAATGACCAGCATTTTCTTTTCATTAATTTATGTTAAAAATTTAATCAAGCAACGCACGGGTTGTCTCCCTAGTAGTGAAATAAAAGAGGGCGAGTGGTTGATATATCCGAAAATGTCTGTCTGTAATATACTAATAAGTACTTCTCCTCCAATTTAAGCCGAATGAGACCAAACACTTTCTTTTGTACACTCGAACACCCTTAAAATGTTAAACAAAAAAAAGTTAAAACTAGAGTGAGTACAATATTATAGAGGAGAGAGAGATCCTAACTAAGTTTGATTATCATAGCAAAATTGTTTCGGACCAGATACAAGGCTCAATCAGTCAAAGAAAAATAAAGACTGACCCACGACGGCAATGAAACATGTTAAGCTCTGTGCGCGGCACCGCACAGAGCACGCCTCAGATCCATCTAAGCCGTCAAAGCCATCTCTAACCGTCTCCTAAAGAGGTGCCACATTTTATGTTGACGGATATGCTCGTACACGTCTATATAAGGGTGACTTATCATCACCCCCAATGTACGATTCACTTTTACCTCATTTCACACATATCCACGTCATTTGAGCATCAGAATGCTAACGTAATGATAAAGTGATTGCATACACAATTCTTATCCACCATGAATGATCAACCTCCATCGCAACGGAGTACCAAACACAACCACATTCTTTTCTCTTTCTTCATTGGACAAATCAAAAATATTTATTTTATAGGAAATATTAACTTGTGCCCTTAGTGCATAAGTTAAGAAGTCAAATGTAGAAGTTTTTCTTAGAAATTATGCATTCAATATCTTAAAAATTTCAAAAGTTATATTTTCAATATAAATTTTATTTTAAATTTCCATTTTAAGTTCCTTAACTTCAAGTTAGCATGACCCTTATTTTATATATGAGATGTATCATGTGGAAGAGTGCTCCTTATTTCTTAGTATAAAAGATGAGAGGATTGAATTAAAACCTTCCGATTATAATGAGTGGTTGTGATTGATCTGGTCGTTTAAAAATCAAATATTTTATATTTTTTGAGGAATTGGTTGCTTGATCTACCCTCAACAATCTCCCTGGCCTGTTTCAAAATTGTCGTCTTTCAAAGTTGTGTGATTTGATTCCAACTTTTGAATGGATACGATGATGTATTTGATTTCATGTCAAGAAAATATACATGATTAATCTTGTAGTGTATTTTAATCTGTTCTATAGCCTTTCGTTGTGTTTTTAGGTACTTTAGAGCTTTGTTGGATACTAATACCTTTTGGTATATAAATTTGTTTAACATTTATATTTATTTTAAAATAAATAAAAATAAAATATGACATATCATTGAATGATTGAATAATGGATACATATCCAACCAAACTACATAGATACTATTGTGCTGGCCTTAAAATTAAGCTAAAAATTTAACCTAAAAGTTTTAGGGTGTTGAAGAAACAAGGGGTCTTTAATCCACGGTGTTCATCTACCATTTTGATGATTTTTTCCGAAAGTTTTTTTTTATTCAAAATTTTATAAAATTTTCAACCATTCACATGCTAAATGAAGTTTTCCTCTCAAAGGACTTGTATTGTTAAGTCAGTTATTCGTGAAATTTTCGCCTTTCATTTTAAGTTTAAGGAGAGCCTTAAACGTACAACTTATTAGGAAAATGGCTTAATTAATCAAGGAAAAATGGTGTGATTGGAGTATATTAGTTTATGATTAAATTCTCCTCTATATATCTTATGATAAGTGTCATGATTAGAATACATTTTTAGTATTTTTATGTTTTTAGTAATATAAAAAACCACATATTATTTTTAATCAATATTACTCACTCCATTTTAAAAGGAACGTCGTTTAAAGTTTTTACACACATATATTAAAAAAACATTAATTAAAAGAAAATGATATTTTATTTTACTAAATTATCCTAATCAACTATTGGTTTGTTTTTCAATAAGGAAAAAATAATACTTTGGAAACGGTGGATATAATATTAATTGAAGGGTGTAATTAAAAAGAACAAGTTATTATTACATCGGAAATTGAAAGTGACATTCATTTTAAAACAATTTTTTTTGGCTAAAACGACATTTATTTTAAAACGGAGAGAGTATGATAATATCATATTATTAATTATCAATATAATTAATTATCTTCTAAAAAGGATAGTCCTTCAAACCACATTGATACGCTAATATAGAATGAATGAATGAAAGCAAAGGTTCTAACTCTGATTTGGAGATGCCACACTAAAAGTTGTGCTCTTTAGTCACGGTCAATACTGTGGCAAATTAAACTCATAACTGTGGCTAAGTTGAGCTTGCCATAGTTTACATGTGCGAGGAAAAGGGAGTGTTGCTAAATATTTGCCACCATTGAAATTAACTTTAGTTACAGTTAAATTTGTCTATGGGTCTTTAGAACGGTCAATGATTTAAGATTACTTCTTTTGTCAACTATTAGTTTCTCACACTTCCTATGTAGTTTGAATTATAAAATTCGAATAGCATAAACATCCCATAAAAACCTCTAAAAACATGTTGAAGCATTTTAGATTTTAGAATCGGTATAGGGCGCACGAGAAACTCATAATGTCGAAAAAGTAATGATCATGATTTAAATGTGATTGAGATTTGAGATCGAGAGTATAGCAAATAAAAAAGGCCCAATATTTTTTTTGTTTTTTTTATATTTTCAAGCTTCAAAGCCAAACAATTAGTTAACTTAAAATTTTTGCCCTTCAAATTTAGGAAAAAAATTGAGTTATTAAACTTTGACTTATAAATATTTTCACTATATAAACTTTTGAATCAATTTATTTATTTATTTTGGTACCAAAAAAAGATTGCACACACATAACTTCTATTGGAAATGTAGTCCCGTGAGCATAGCTTAGTTAGTATGGGCGTTGAATAATTTATGCAGGGGCAGGGGTTCGAACCTCTGACACCCAGTTCTTCACATTCTTCACATTTATAATGTGTGAGCTCTAACCATTAAGCTACTTAACAAACAAAAAAAAAACTTCTATTGGAAATTCCATGTTACTTGCAAGACCAACACCTTCAAGAATTTCTTGTTTGTGGCCAGAAGTCCTCGTCACGGACGATAATCGTAAGACACTAATCTAAGTTCATTTAACTATTTGACGAATAAAATTGTTTCCAAAATCCAATCATTCCAAAATAATAATAATAGTAATAATAATCATTTGGCAAAACCTATAGGAAACCAAGTCCATGATTACACGTTTTTAACACTAGAGCATTCTTAAACTATGCATAACCATTCCCAAGCCTTTTGTATTTGTATAGATAATCATTTGAATTTCTTTGACACAATCTTTCATTGAAGGTCTCTCATTACTCTTAGGACGGACACATCGCGATGCAAGATTGGCAAACATGAATATCGATTCAATGGTGTAAGAATTTCGAGCCATCTCCGCATCAATCATCTTACGGATCATCTTGCAGTCATTCAATAAGTGCCTAACCTATATATCCATGTCAACTATATTAAAACCTTCCATTGAATACAATCAATCATGAAGGCAACTTTTAACACCTACCTGTAGTACAAGGTTTTGATCATTTGGACCCTGGTTTAGATCTACAGTGCGACGTCCTGTCAAAAGCTCCAAAAGAACAACACCATAAGCATAAACATCACTTTGTAGAGTTAGTTTCCCGGTCTGCTCATGGAATAAAATGGTCGTTAATGTCACTTTTATAAACCATAAGAACAAAACTTTGTTGCAAATGAAATTTAGCTATGCATACCGATGTATACTCGGGGTCAAAATAACCAAATGTGCCGAGTACACTGGCAGTTACATGTATCTCTTGTCCTTCTGGCATTAGTGTGGCAAACCCAAAATCTGATATCTACAAAATGGTTGTTAATTTTTACTCATTGAAGATTATGCATAGTAAACACGACGTTGTTAGGAGTTAAGTATTTGTACTTTTGCTTCAAAATTTGCATCTAAAAGAATATTGGTGGATTTGAAATCTCTATGAACAATAGGAATTCCAACACAAGAACTTGAGTGGAGATAAGCAAGCCCTTTTGCAGCTCCTAATGCCACTCTTAGTCTTTGGGGCCAATCCATTTTTCTTTCCTTAATTCCTATAATTAGATAGATAGTGGTTAGATATGAGAAGAATAAATCAGCATTTCGGTCCTCGAAATTATAAAGTTCGAATGATTTAGTCCCTCAATTTTATGAAATAGCAAATTAGTACCTTTAATCGAGGAGCGTCAATCAATTTAGTCCTTCCATCTAAATATCTATTTAGTAAACATCTAGCAAAACTAATGACTACGTTGTCCGTAATTGTTTAATTTAAGAGACTATAACTGCTATTTCAGAAATTCGAAGACTAAATTGACTTATCCTTACAATTCCAAAGAACTAAAATGCTGATTTACGTAAAAAAGCTTAATTTAATGTAAGAATTTTGAGATCGTGTAGATTTTGGGTACATGACATACCATTCAAATGATCTTGCAGGTTTCCATTATACATATATTCATATACAAGGAATCTATGCTTCCCATCAGCACAATACCCTATCAAAGAAACAAGATTTGGGTGGTCTAGCCTGCTCCATATGTCAACTTCTACACGAAATTCACACTCTCCCTCAATTGCAGGTACTTCCATTTTCTTTATTGCTACAACCTTCATTTGGAGAAACAATTATATACTATGATTAAGTGATGATACTTCCAATAATTTGAAAAACATGGTCTATATGTGGAGGCTACAACTTATGTTACAAATTTTGAGAATTATTATAAATTCCTACACTGCAAATAACTTATAGCATATCCAAAATATATTATTATCATTATTTCAAAACTGCATTCGCAATTAACAGTTTTAGATGTCTCTGCAGCAACAACGCCGCCATTGTGGTTGCATCAGTCATATTTGTCCGCATTTTATTGCAATACGAAAATTGTTCTGTAACCACGACCACAATTTTAAACCATTACCTCTCCTGACTTCAAAGTTCCCTTGTAGACCCTGCCAAATCCTCCTTTTCCAATAAGATGATCATCACTGAATGAATATGTTGCATTTTCCATTTCCTTGAGCGTGAAAACATTTGATCCATGCCTCCTTTTAGTAGGTTGTGGTGTTTGATCTTCAAGTTGCCAAACCTCTGCAGATTTATAAATCCCTGAAAGATATTGAATGAGTAAAATGTTACAAAGTTAATCGTGCAACGAAAGACCACTTAGTACAACATGATAAATAGAGAAAGAAAAATAAATTAATACACGGGTCTGAATGATCTCGAGACTTTCTTCGCCGCTGCTTGTTCCAAGCTGAGACCAAACCAAATGGCATGGTGATTGGTGGCTATATCTTGTATGGTTCTATGTTAAGAATTTGAATTGATAGAAACTAACAAACCAAACACTCAATAAATATTGATTCACCAAGTAAAAAGATAGTTACATGAAGTTAATCACATTGTAATAGTATACTTGGTATGCATTTGAGAGAGTTATTCCCTTATAAAAGAATTTTTTTTCAATGGATTTAATTTGTATACACCATCCATATATGCATCCAGTCATATTCAATTATTTCACTGACGGTGTGTGCAGGGCCGTCTTAAACAATTTAATGGCCCTGTTTTAATTTAAAATTTGGCCCCTAATAAAAAATACAATTATATTTTTTTATTATGTAAATTATAAATAACATCCAAAACTTGTAAATAACATCAATTCTCTTTTTTTATTCAAAAAAAAAAACATCAATTCTCTTTTTTGTGTATTTTGCAAGTCTTTTTTGTAGTTAAGAGCATTAGTTTATTTTGGTTTAATTATGTAATAGACTAAAAAAAAAATTGTTTTAGGGACACAAAACGTGAAACATTGTGGGGGAAAATAATTGACTAGATATAATTATTAGTATAAAAAGACAAGCCAGCGGTGTGTTGAACCAAGGACCTCATGTCAAAATGCAAAAGAGGCTTTACCGCTGGAACAAAGCAACCCATCACATGTTATGGTTAGTTTGCAAATATATAAACTGTTACATTGTTCTTATATTAAACAAAAAAAAATTATGGGCCCCAAATTTTTTGAGGCCCGGTGCTCTAGCCCAGCCTCGACGGGCTATGGGCCGGCCCTGGGTGTGTGCCAACTAAACTCTTCTGATGTATATGTACGGGAATCTTGTATGGAGTGAATGTGGAGAAAGTGTGAAGTTGGATTAGAAGAATACTTCATAATACATCCTTCAACAACATGGATTTTTATGAGAAAGCAACACAAGAATTTGAGTTATGTGCTTTAAGAAAAAGAGAAACCTGAGAAAAAGAAAAGTAGAAACTGTTTGCTCACCTTTTGGTTTAGAAGTGGTGGTGTGTTGTTTACTTTGATAAAGGAATTTGAAGCGGCATCAACAATTTTCAGTTTCATATAACATGTATATTTTACTTTATTTATAGAGATTGAAAATACATTATGATGTTAAGAGACACTTTTCATTAGCTCTTTCCTTCATTCTTCATCATAAATATTTAGTACCTTGTTCCCGAATTTTTCTATTGTTCTTGTATGGTGTGTAACCGTCATTGTTACTAAAGTTTATCATCATTAGCAATTGATTAGATTTTGAATTATGTTTAGGCTCAATCAACAATATTGATGTTGGGTCCGAACACCCAATCAATACTTTTTCAGTCGGTTTTCAATATCTGCTTTAAATCTATATAATTAAGGGGAGAAAATATGTTTGTATAAACTTTGTCTTAAAATGAGATTCATTTCGATGGATTAGTGCTAGTGCTAGGGTTATTAGTTTTTAGGGAAATTAAGAATTGTATCTTTGGGGTTACGGTAGATTTGACGAAATCATTGTGGTGTCATGATTTTATCAAAGCTCCAACGTGCAGCTTTTGCAACATCATGATAATCGTAATTCCAACAAATCCATCGTATATCCAAACATATTCAAAAAAGATAAAAAAATCATTGTCACATGCTCTTCCCGTTTTATGTTTTCTATTTTATTTTATTTCTAATATCCACTTAGCAAATTGACAAGATGTCGTGTTATTAAAAAATTTCAACTCATTGTACCAAAATAAAAAAATTCCAACTCATGCAAATTTAAAGAAAAATGTGTGGAGTATGAAATCAAAAAGGTAAATGCACTTACCAAACTACTAAAAAAAAGTCTTAGTGGTCAAAATCGAGCAAAAAGTAGATAATTAAAAAAGAAACTAAAAATTCTATGAATTTATCAGAAACAAACTCCAAGATCTTAAGTCAATCACTAGATTAACTTCAAATGGGTTGCATTAAACATATACTATAGTATAAATTAAAGTTTAGAAATTAAAAAAAATCATTTCTCTTTAGTTAATGTACAAAATCATGTATTTATACGTGGAAGTTCATTTATGCTATAATGACTCGTTGATTTTGTCTATCTACCAATAAACATTGGACAACTTCCACGGTGAGACCCTATCATAGGTTCACTGTGGTAAACAATCCTTATTCACCAATCACCATTGAATCGAATCGAAAGTCTTACAGTACTTTATTATATTCTCTTCGTATCTTAATATTCAATTGCTGCAAGCTGCATGGTTTTTTTCACTCTACCATACTAGGGTTGGACAAGATTTTATAAAACCGCCCGTTCCGAATAGCCCGCAGGTAAGCGGGTCGGTCTGGGCGGGTCACCCGGGTTATTCGGATTGCAACAAACGACCTTAAATGGGTGACTACGGTCGGTTGTGGGTGGGTAAAATACACCCACGGTAACCCATATTTGACCGACTAATACTATCTAGTTTGGAATAGTAGACATAAATCTAGGGGTGGACAAAAACCCGGGACCCGTCCAAGCCCGCATAATCCGAGCCGAAATTGAAAGAAATTGACGGGTCTAGTCGGATTACGGGTTAAATAACCCGAAGAATCGGGTTCATATGGTTCTACACAGGTAGGAACGGAGGTTAAGAATTGGCCCATCGGAACCCGCACCCGACCGAAACTGGAAAACACTGCAGAAATCTTTTACTCTACTATGCTGACACGCCTTACTATACCTTCTAATAAACAATTACTAATATTTAGACACGGTTTATCGAGACTCACAAGGCCACAAACACTTGGTTTAATGTCTTTCCATTCTTTTTTTTGGGTACAAGTCTTTCCATTCTTTTACTGTCCCCACAATTATTTTCTACTTGCTTTCACACCCAATCAATTTCCATGGTTCTCTGCTATCTTCTCTCAACACACATGCATATCAATTCCCAATCAAGACAATACACCATACATTGTGCCTCTCTATTTTCTTCACAGATCTAACAAAAATATTATCACTTGTTAATTTCTTACTCATATAAGATCTATAATTTATTGAGCTACTCCATGCATCAACAACACAAGAAGAGCTTTTGAAAAAAGATCTTAGTCTTTTGTATTCATTCATGCTAGATCTTGCCTTCAACAAAGTTTTGATTTCAATTGATTTTTTGCGTTTTGCTTCTGCGTTTAAAGTCCCCTTGTTTAGATTTTTTTCTTCTTTAGATTTGAGCTTTTTTTTTTTGTTCTGTATTGTAACCCGTATGAATCTACCCGATAAACCCGCAACCCGAGCAAACCGTCATCTGCGGAAACCGATGTTGTAAACCGTCGGAAGTGGGTTGGTTTTCTCCACCCGTCGGTTTTGATCGGTGGTCAACTATTGGCCCGAACCCGCCCGACCCGCCCGTTTGTCCACCCCTACATAAACAATTACTTCTTCCATATAATGAAGGTCCCATCCTAAGAAAAAAGGTCAGATTATTCACATGCTAAAACTCCTTTTTCTCTTTACTTCTTTCTTTTGACCATACGTACCATTTCCCAACAACTCTCTTCCCATCCCTTTCACACTTCAACTTTCAGACTACCCCTCTCTCTTCATAATTCATCCCTTACTTTTTTAATCACAATATTTATTGCTCAAAATTCATCATAATAATTAGTGCAGTAAAGAATAAACAAAGAAGCACCCTACACTATCATTCACTTGTTCTTCTCCATGCTCTCTCTATATGTCTTATTTTTATCATGTTTTCCAGATTGAAAGTTGAAACCACTTCAGGTTCTTGAAGAGCAACACAATCCATGGCCACCAATCTGTTTTTTTCAAGTGCAGTAATAACATGATTTCATCTCTAGAATCCATATATCTTCTTCTTAATTCCCCATCTTTTTTGGATCTGTTTTGTATTTTCATGGAGATGTCCGAATCAAACCACCCGAATAAACCGCTATCCGAATAAACCGACACCGAAAATAACCGAAACTCAAAACGGACGGAAGTGGGTGATATATCTTCACCCATGGTTTACTTCGGATTGGGGTCTTTCACCCGAACCCCTATACCATACTACGAAAAAACTGTTATTCTTATTTTTTCTAAGTTGTTCACAATTTACAGAGTATATATGTAAAATGCTCCCTTTTCATAAACTATCTCGTCACATATCTGAATTACAAGCATTAGTTTCTTCATTCAACAAATCCTCACAAAACCCACTTCTTGCTTTGGAACTTCTAGCAAAAGCACTAGACCAAAACCCAGATATCAAAACCTTGAAGAAACTTCACACCATGATTTTTTATCTCAACTCACATCAAAATCCATCTTTAGGAATCAAACTAATGAGATCATATGCTGCTTGTGGAGAACCCGGGTTGACACGCAAGGTGTTCGATGAAATGTCTGAGAGAAATGTTGTTTTCTATAATGTTATGATTAGAAGCTATGTGAATAATCATAGGTATGATGATGGGTTGGTTGTGTTTAGTGAGATGGTTAATGGAGGGTTTAGACCGGATAATTATACTTACCCGTGTGTTCTTAAGGCTTGTTCTTGTTCGGAAAATTTGAGATATGGGTTGTTGATTCATGGTGATGTGTTGAAGGTTGGGTTGGATTTTAATTTGTTTGTTGGGAACGGTCTAATTGCGATGTATGGGAAATGTGGGTGTTTGGTTGAGGCGCGGCGTGTGTTTGATGAAATGTTATGGAAGGATGTTGTTTCGTGGAACTCGATGGTTGCGGGGTATGCACATAATATGCGATTTAATGGTGTGTTGGAGATTTGTAGGGAAATGGAGGATTATGGACAAAAACCAGATGGATGTACGATGGCTAGTCTCATGCCAGTGGTAGCCAACACTTCGCCGGAGAATGTTTTGTATGTTGAGAAGATATTTGTGAATTTGGAGAGGAAGAATTTGATATCGTGGAATGTGATGATAAGAGTTTATATGAAAAACTCCATGCCTATGCAAGCTGTGGATTTGTATTTGCAAATGGAGAAATGTAGAGTGGAACCGGATGCAATCACATTTGCTAGTGTTCTTCCAGCATGTGGGGATCTTTCGGCATTGTTGTTAGGAAGGAGGATTCATGAATATGTTGAGAAGAAGAAATTATGTCCAAATTTGCTACTGGAGAATTCTTTGATAGACATGTATGCTAGGTGTGGATGTTTAGATGATGCAAAAAGTGTGTTTGATAGAATGAAGTTCCGAGATGTTGCATCATGGACTTCGTTGATATCTGCTTATGGTATGACCGGGCAAGGCTGTAATGCCGTGGCACTGTTCACAAAAATGCTAAATTCAGGTCAAGCTCCAGATTCTATCGCATTCGTCGCTATTCTCTCGGCTTGCAGCCATTCAGGATTATTGGATGAAGGGAAGATTTACTTTAAACAGATGACAGATGATTATAGAATAACACCAAGAATCGAACACTATGCTTGTTTGGTTGATCTATTAGGACGAGCCGGGTGTGTAAACGAGGCCTATAATTTTATAAAACAAATGCCAATTGAGCCAAATGAAAGAGTTTGGGCGACACTGCTTAGCTCTTGTAGGGTGTTTACAAACATGGATATTGGGATTTTAGCAGCTGACAACCTACTCCAATTGGCTCCTGAGCAATCAGGTTACTATGTGTTGTTATCTAATATTTATGCAAAGGTTGGTAGATGGAAAGAAGTGACAGAAATTCGGTCAGTAATGAAGAGAAAAAAAATTCAAAAAACTCCTGGCATCAGTAATGTGGAGTTAAAAAATCAGGTTCATATGTTTCTTGCGGGCGACACATCGCATCCGCAGTCAAAGGAAATATATGAAGAGCTAGGTGTGCTAGTTGCAAAGATGAAAGAGTTAGGATATGTACCTGAGACTGATTCAGCACTTCATGATGTGGAGGAGGAGGATAAGGAAGGCCATCTAGCTGTTCATAGTGAAAAGCTAGCTATTGTGTTTGCTCTTTTGAATACACAAGAGTATCAAATTAGAATTACCAAAAACCTTCGTGTCTGTGGAGATTGCCATATTGCTGCTAAGTTAATTTCCAAAATAGTTGAACGTGAAATTGTTGTTAGAGATACTAATAGATTCCACCATTTTAAGGATGGTATATGCTCTTGTGGTGATTATTGGTGAGGGTTTTGATGAAAATTTAATCGGCACGCACCACTATAAATACTAGAATTTTGCAATTTTCCGTGAAATTTGGTTGTGCATATTTATCGTAAGTTGATGTCAAGCCTGGTGACGGCTATTGGAGCTTAGGTACAGGTACAACACTTCTTGGAACAATTTCCTTTGAAGTAAGAATAAAACATTAATTGACATATTGTGAATTTATTTTACGAACACTGAAATTTTTAATTTGAATCACTTTGTTTTATGATTAAATGATTTGTGTGGATTTATAAGCATATTTTGATGGTCTGGTTATGTATTGTTTTGTTTATCAATAATGAGTCATGACCTCTTCATATCTTATCCATAACATTAAAAGTGAACAAATTTCACAGAGGATCAAAGTTCACTTTCCATTCTTTTGACCAAACATATGGTCAAATGGAGAAGTGGAAAAGTCTTGTAAAAGGTGATTCCGAAGTTAATAGGGGATACAAGTTGCCACAACATGGTTCATGTAGTAATTAAGAATACCAATGTTTGATATTTAGCAAATAATTAACACAGCACGTGTTTATTGATGAACATATGTTGCAGATATGCATGATTTGGAGGAGTACTAGCTGCAGCGAATCATGTATCTTGAGGAAAGACAGTTGAAGCAATAACCTTCTGCAAAGGTAATTAAGGTTAGTTCACTTGAGTCTTGACTTTTGATCAATCTTCTGCAGCGCTGTCATAGAATCTCATATTGTAATAATAATAGTTGAACGTGAAATTGTTGTTAGAGATACTAATAATTGTTGAACGTATAATTGTTATCGTGATTCATGTCGAGAAAAATAACTCAAACTATATATAGTCAACGGGAAAAGGAGGGGGCGTTACTGTAAAAATAATAGTTGAACGTGAAATTGTTGTTAGAGATACTAATAGATTCCACCATTTTAAGGATGGTGCATGCTCTTATGGTGATTATTGGTGAGGTGGAAATGTCTGGTAAAAGGTGATACTATTGCCATATTGCTGCCAAGTTAATCTCCAAAATAGTTGAACGTGAAATTGTTGTTAGAGATACTAATAGATTCCACCATTTTAAGGATGGTGTATGCTCTTGTGGTGATTATTGGAGAGGGTTTTGATGAAAATTTAATGACACGCCACTATAAATACTAGAATTTTGCAATTTTCCGTGAAATTTGGTTCTGCATATTTATTGTTAGTTGATGTCAAGCCTGATGACTGCTATTGGAGCTTAGGTACATGACTTCTTGAAATGATTTCCTTTGAAGTAAGAATAACACATTAGCATATTGTGAATTTATTTTAGGAACACGGAAATTTTTAATTTGCATCACTTAGTATTATGATTAAATGATTTGTGTGCATTTATAAGCATATTTTGATGGTCTGGTTCTGGATTGTTTTGTTTATCGATAATGAGTCATGACCTCTTCATATCTTATCCATCCCATTTAAACTTAACAAATTTCACAGAGGATCAAAGTTCACTCTCCATTCTTTTGACCAAACATATGATCAAATGGAGAGGTGGAAATGTCTGCTAAAAGGCGATTCCGAAGTTAATAAGGGATAAAAGTTGCCACAACATGGTTCATGGAGTAATTATGGATATCGATGTTTGATATTTAGCAAATAATTAACACAGCACGTTTTTATTGATGAACATACTCCCTCCGTCCCTATATCTAAGCACACATTTGACTTTATTTTTGTCCCTAAATGTAAACCCCTTTTCCAATTACTAGAAGCATTTTTTTTCCTAAACATATCCCTAATTAGTTCCGGTTGTTTCTATTCGTTCTGTATTTGAATTTGATCTTTGTGAATTTTTTGCTATTCGATTGAGAGGATTGGGTTTTTGTTGATTTCATTTGATGGATTCCAAATCATGATTGAATGCATATTCTGTGATTTTTGTTTTATTGTTTTTTCCAGAATTTTTTGTGTGTTTTGATGTTGGTTATGGTTTCATGTGTTTAGAATGCAGAATTGGGTTGATGTGCTTAATTGAGGAGCTTTTGAAGCAACCAGAAACCTCTGATGGTAAAGTGTTAGGAAGTTATGTTAGGACCAAATCTGACCCAAATGACTTTTTACGGAAGAATTCTCACCTGCTTTTACAAGTAACACGTGATCTTGGTCTTTGCTTAAAACTCAATAGTCTGAAAAAATCTACCATACAACTTTTTATTAAAAGTGCAGTAGTTAGTTTTAATAGCAAGAGGATCATACATGTAATTTTGATAGCAATTTGCTTTAATTTGTAGAAAAGAATATTGCACATGACTAAGTCATACTTTGTATCAAAAGCTTTCATCAGTAGGCAAAGAATATTGCACATAACTAAGTCATACATTGCTACAGAAGGAAGTCAACATGAGTGACCTTCTTTTACTAGCTATCATACTTTTCTTTTATGCATATATTCATATATGTATCCATATCACAGGAATAAGAAGATCATCAAACCAAGACGAAATCAACCAAGAAATTCTGCTCCGGCTTTCTAATGTGCCCAAAGATGTATCTATCAGCCAAATTTCTGATGTTGACTTTTCTGAGGTATTATTACTTTGCTAACAATATTTTCTACTGCAATATCCCACAATTCTGAAACCTGGTTTCAATCAAAGTAGTGGTTTCCAATTTAAAATGGAAACTCATTTTCAAAACCATTTTTCTATAAGATGTTTAATATACTGTATTATTTTCTGCGTAAGATCATAGCTGGGTTTCTGATTCATTGCAGCAGAAAATTACGGAAATAATAATATACATTTCAGATGCTACATACCACCACTACTGGTCTATATTTAAAGTTAAGAATATATATTTTACCATGTTGTTAGTCTCTTCAATCAAATTGGTGGTCCTTATTGTTAGTTTCTAACATGAGAGTCATAGAGATTAAATTCAATGATGAAAATGCTTTTTTAATTCCTTGCTAATGTGCTACGTATATCACAGTAAATGGTTTTCGAATGTTTATGAATCCATAAATTACTGGTATAATGCATAATGTAAACATATGCTCAGGTGATGATGCATAATTTGGAAGAGCAAACAAATGAGCAGGTGATGATGGAAAGGGAAATAGCACAAAAGAGAAGAATTTTATATATCTTCTAGATTGGGTAAGTTGAACTTCTTCTTTAAATTCTCTATTTTGGATTTCATTCAATCTTCTTTAAATTAATATATTGTTTTTGGCATGTGCATCAGCTTTGTTCTTTGTGTGCATTGAATTTCATCATGGTCTTAGCTTAGCTTTCTAATATTGTTGCATTTGGTAAGTTTCAAGTTTCTATTAACAAGCATCATCTGTTGCATTTTTATTTGTCAAGTATCTTCATTTGTTTTTCCTAGCATGATGTATATTAAGCTACTATGTTGCAGTTTTAGAGACCTAAAGCAATAAATATGATGTGTACCACTAAATTCATTAAGCTGAAATAACTAAGGAAAAGGTTAAAAAGGAGACTGTGTTTGGCAACTCGCTTTTGGTTCTGGTTTTAAGTGTAACAGTGTTGTTTGGCGTTCTATGCGTCGTGTCACAAAACCTTCTTCACATAACACTTAGTTTGTGATGGCATCTAAAATTGCTTTGTATTATGTGATTTTGACGCTCTTTTTTTTTTTTTTTACATTCTTTATTTCTTTAATTTAAGTTAAACATAAAAATTTATATTAGTTTGTGGTTTTAAATGCCAGTTTCTGGGTTATACTTTTGCAGGGGAACTATCACGTTGACAGTGTATTTGGTGGTAATGAAAGTGTACAGCTGAAAGGATCCGTGATTACTGCTGAACTTAAATATCTGTTAAATTTGCTGACTCTGTGTTGGCATTTTTCAAAGAAGCCCTTTCCCTCATTTCTAGAAGAAACTGGCTACACTGATGAAAATGTTCTTCTTATTTGAAGTTTTGGGAATACGCTATAAATTAAATATCTGTATCCTGCGCTGACTATGCATTTGGTAATTCTTTACATACGGTTTCTTTTAAGGAATGTTGAAATTCAAAATTATTATAGACAGAGAGATATGTGATTAAAGGGGGTAATTAGGGGCTATGAATGGTTTTTCTTTTCTTTCCTTTTTAGTGTGTTTTTAAGGGGTGAGGAGGAGGAGGAGGCCATGGTTGAAATGAATCAGATGGATAAGTAATACTCTCTGCCATGTAGCTTCATTTTGTTTTGTAAAAACAATATTTTTGTAAAATTGTCTGTTTATCTGTCATGCAGATTTTGTATGGGTCCATTATCTTTGATTTTGAAAATGTAGTTCGTAAGAACAGAGATGTATATATATTCAAGGAGTAGTTTTAAAGTTCGTAGTATTGAGATTTTCATTGAGAAACACGGGGGTAGTTTATTGTAAATTTCATATCATCGTCACTTATAGTTGCCTACTTTTGTTTGGGATAAGTGCTTCTTCTTTGATTATTAAGCTTATGCATCTGCATGCTTACTCTTAATTTTTGCTTCTTGCAGCATCTGTTGAAGCTTGCAGAAGGAACATTAAATTCAATGGTTCCGTTGCAGTTTCCAAAGTGGAGTCTTATCTTGCTGATGCTCGTGTGTAGATGCTTGAAAACCCTAAAATGTTTGATGTGGTAAGTCGATGCTTGCGACTATTATGCACTTTTATTCATCTTTCAATCAATGTTGTTAAATATAGGCTTTAAAGTATAGCAGAATTTGAAAAAAAAAAATCACTATTATTATGCAATGTGCTATTTAGTGCAAAAGTGTTGTCGCATACCGGCAATATAGCACTATAGCGTAGCAAGATTTGAATAAACTGCTATCTGCGCGACTGCGGTTGACAAAACTGCTTTTAATTTAATATAGTGAAAATACCCTTTTGACGGTGTTCACATTTTTCTGTTTTCCAGGTTGATATTGATCCATATGGTTCGCCTTCTGTGTTTCTTGATTCGGCAGTTCAATCTGTTGTTGATGGAGGTATACTGATGTGTACTGCAACAGATATGGCTGTACTCTGCGGTTCAAACGGGGAGGTCTGCTATTCAAAGTAATGTTAATACCCGACGATGAGCTTTCTTTGCACTATTGTTTGTTTCGTGAACCTGCCTTCTAACGACTGATTTTTACATCAGATATGGATCATACCCGACGAGAGGGAAATATATCCATGAAATGGCCTTGAGGATCGTTCTTGCTTCCATTGAGGTATATATCTGAAGCACTTCATAATGAAATCAGTAATAGTTTAATTGGATTCCATTTGTTAGACTATTTAAGAAAAAAATCATATTTGGTTGACTAAGTCATTTTTAGTGGTTTTAATTGTGTTTGTTTAAGTTTTTTAAATTAATCGGAATCTGAAAACTGTTTTTTTTGGGATAAAAATTAGGATTGAATACAAATTAGGTGGTCATGATTTGCTAAAAAGAGGATTGAATACAAATTTGGATTTCCCTTTCAATTTAATTTTATTTTGTATTGATTCGTTTACAATTGAGTGAGCATAAAGTTTATTGATTTCTGTTTGGTATTCTCACTCAAAGTTATTTTGATGTAAAGTTTGATATAAAATTTAGTGTTAACTTTTTGACATGGGACAAAAGGTACTTTTTGTCACTTTTCAGAATAGTGCTCAAAAGCACAATCTATGATGTAGTATTATAGAGGCTTCAAATCTGGTCATATCAAAGACACTAAAAGTAAAATGAGATGAAACACATGTATACGAAATGTGTGGTGCGCTGATGCACATAGCATTTGATAGACAAAATATAGCAAAACATCAATAGTAAATTAGTAATATGCAAGGCATTGTGAGAAAATAAAGCTACCTTAATCTCTGCATCTGAATATGGTGCTTTCCTAAACCTGAAGTCCATCAGAAAGTTAAATTTAATGGCCAATCATGAAAGCAAAACAAGCATGCTAACTTTATTTGCAGATAGAACACAATTGTGTAAAAAGTCTTCAAGCAGTTACGAAGTTACAGTTTTAAGAAAAATATTGGAAACTGAAACTCCATTCACAAATGCCGATCTTCCAAGTTGAAACTATTACCAAGTATCAGAATCACATGTACGTCTAAAGTACGTAGTGTTTAAAATTAGATAGATAATTGACAGCTCTGGATTTACCATATAAGCATATATCCTACCGTAGAGTACAAGGCATTTTCTTCACCGATACAGTTGTCATTTGTTTTCTTTGTGGTTATAGAATGATTCATTTTTAAACTTGTGACTTATGAGAATTAATCACATGAACTTTTTGGCTGCTTGGATTGTATGTTTGTTGTTTTGTTATTTATATTATTATATATGCTTCTGGTATAGTCCTTTTGTGAATTATTTTTATTTATTTTTGTTGAGAAGGAGAAGAGCTTTTGTGAATTAAGTAAAATAATATATGTGTTGATCTGTAGACATATGCGACGATAAGGAGTGGATCTATAGCTATTGCAGCATCAACTTTGGATTCTCTCCTTGATCTAATGGCTGGTGGTATACTTTGGTACACTCACATTGCAATGAAGAACATAAATATTACCAGTATCCCATTGGAAAACTGAGGGTGCAGCCAGCAGGCATAATTGTTTTTGTTGCTGTCATGGCCACACTTGGTGAGTCAAATTTGACTTGAACTATATTCCTAGCTTCTATACTGTTCATTATTTTGTTGTCAAAGCTTACCACTCTTGCCATGCTTGTAACTCTTGATTCCTCCCTTTATCATTGGTGTAGTCCTCTTCATATACATTTGTGGGGAAACTGCAATCATACATATATCACTTCTCACGGATTTCTTCAACTTCTTTTTTCATTGAAATATGTTGGAATTGTTACTATCCTAATTTCTGGGCAGGTATAGCTAGGATAAGTGATTGTAATCTCTTACTCCATTGAATTAATTTTAAGTTAGTTCTAATATGCACTCATGGTGAAAATATGATGTGTTGATACTTAATAAAGACACACAACATATTAGCAGTGGGCATCTATTAAAAAATGATGATTAATTTCATTTCATGTACTGTGTTTGCAGGACAATAGCAGTGGGCATTGGATAGTAGTCATTACAAAATCAATTATCTATGTTGATAATGCAGAAGACATTAAAAAATGTAAGGATAAGAGAAAAGGAGAAATTGAAGTGAGTTCTATTATGTTTACATATATAGAATAGTAAAAGCAATATTCCATATTATGTTTACATTTCTGTATTTAATGTCGTTTGTATGACTCAACGGCCTTCAAATTGTGAAATCGCTGAAACAATTTGTCCACCTTCTCAAAAGAACTGTTGTGATATCACTACAACAACCATCACTAGAGACTTACAATCTTTTTGATGACATTATTTTACTCTCTGATGGACACATTGTGTACCAAGGTCCTTGTGTACAAGTGCTTGATTTTTTTGCTTTAATGGGTTTTATGTGTTCTGAGAGGAAACCAGTTTTACTAATTATTTGACTTTGGTTGTAATGTAATGCAATGTAATATTAAAGAGACCAGTGGTAAGATATTTTACTAATTACTAAGCATTGTTTAATTAGCCTAGGATTAAGTTTTACTAATTATTCTCTCCTTTTTAATTTATAAACCTATGAATTTGACAGTTTATCTTTTTAATAGCGACTCAAATTCACAAATATTCAGATTATGCGACCTTCGTTCTCAATTTACGAAGAATGACAATGTTCTGTAATTTGAACATCTCTTTTTTAGAGAATTTTTTTAAAAAGTATGTAATTCAACCCGTGCAAAGCACGGGTTTGTAACTAGTTGTATATGTAAAGTTTATAGTCATGTGGTATATGAGTGACACACAATAAAACAAGAAATAAGTTGACACAAAGTGTAGGCAACTAATTACTTTTGAATAGATTTATTTATCTACATTGATAGACTTGAACAATAGTATATTAGACACATTATAAATGAGCCTAGATCCTATGAGATATTTGAGCTTCCAATGAATGTTTCATCACCATAGTAAATTCTTGTTTTTCTGACAAATCAACATTACTTCCTAGTAATGAAGTCTTCCATTCAAAGTTCCAAACCAAATTTGCCACAAAGTACTCTACATGGAGCATTGCCAAGTTATAGGCAGGACAAATCCTCCTCCCTGCTCCAAATGGCATCATCTTTATCTCATTTTGACATGTAACATCAAATCCATTACTACTTTCCTCAAACCTCTCTGGCTTGAATGTCATGGGATCCTTCCAAACTGTTGGATCCCACCCAACCTCTGCCACCATAAAATTAACTGTCCCATTTTTAGGCACAAAGTAACCATTAAAAATTACATCCTCAGTCACTGCATGTGGAATTAAGTAGTGAGAAGGAGGGTGACGCCTTAACCCTTCTAAAGTCACTGCCTTAAGATAAGGTAACTTCTCCAAATCTTCTTCTTTTACTTCTCTTTCCTCTCTATCACCAACTACAACTCTAATTTCCTCGACTAGCCTTTGTTGCACATGTTTGTATTTGATCAAATTTGCCATAATCCACTCCAATGCAGTTGAAGTTGTATCCGTTCCTGCAGTGAGAAACTCCGAACACAACGCAACAAGTTCATCGTCATCAAGCTTTCGTTTTTCCTCAGGCAACTCCAAATTCAACAAAGTATCGACATAACAAATGGCACGTTCATGATCAAGATTATTATTATTGCTTTCTTTTTCTTTCGCTCTTATTAATTCAATAAATACATCCTTCTGATCCTTTTGAAGTTGCAAAAACTCATTCCAACGTTTTCGGAAAATCATGCGAGAGATAATTTTTGGAAAGAAATTTAACACACCGAATTTTCCAGAGCTTATAATCCAAAGGCGTTGGATATGCTTAATAGTTTCAATTTTCTCGCTGTCCACTTTTTCACCAAAACACATAAAAACTAGTAAGCTAAAAATTGCATGATGAATGTGGTCGTTGAACTTAATAGAATAGTTTGATTCCGTTTTGAATTTTAATTGCTTGACAAGTGCTTCAAGGACACATTTGCGCGTGTTAGAGAAGGAATTGAACCGCGATGAGTGAAGCATTGTTGTGGCGAGATTATTGCGAAGAACGCGCCATGTGGGGCCGTAGCAAGATGAGGCAATGTTGAGTGGTTTGTTTAGGAAAAGGGCTTTAGGGCGGTTTGCGAAAATGGCGCCGTTTTGGACCAAGGCCTTGTGCACGAGGAAACGACCGGATATCGATATGTTGGGTGTAGACCAAAAGTGGAATGAGATGATTGGGCCATGTTTAGTATGGAGGTTGCGAAGAATTGGCTCCAGTTGTGGGAATGATTTTCGTAGCCATAGGATGTCGGAAATGAAAGGAAAACGGAATGGTCCAGGAGGGAGTTGAATTGATTTGAGGGATCTTATACTTGTGATAATAAGTATTAATAGACACATAAAAACAAGGACTATGATCCATGATGACTCCATGTGTTAGATTCAATTGGTTTTACAAGAATGATGCATGTCACGTTATATTTATATATTTCATTACTTGGTTATATATGTGTGTGTACACACACACACACACCAAGAATTGGTAAGCAATCTCATTCAAAAAAAAAAGGTAAGCAATGTGATCAACGGTGGACCTGAACAGGTCCGGTCCTGGTGTGGCAAGTGCCACATCGCCACAAACTAATTTTTTTTTATTCCACTGAACCAATCCAATAGAAAAATCGCAAACTGAATCAATCGAAATTGCAAAAAACCGCATTTGATTTGGATGTAATCGGATCACTTTCTTATCCAACCACATGATTTTGTTCGGTTTGCATAAGAGAGAAACAAAGTTTCCGTGTGTGTATAAAAAAATGGTATCAACAATGTGCCAAAAATAGAATACATATTTTTTTGGCTTAAATATGTAAACCGTCCCCGTAAATTTGCGTATTTTTGGTTTTCGTCCCAGTATCTTTTTTGTTTTAAAACAACCCAGTTATAAATGTTTAGGTTTTGGTCTCAGTCGTTATCATCTGTTACAAAAACATCTATATTTGGAAAACAGTGGATGATGTGGCAACGTGTGACGTGGCAGATGACGATGATGTGTCGTTCCATATGCTGAGTCACAAAATTAGAGGGACCAAAATCAAAAAACGAAATTCACAGAGGGACCAAACACAAATTCATAGAAAACTTCATCTTCTTCCTTTCTTTCCTATTCTTCATCATGTTCAACACATCTTCATCAAACTTAGAAAATCCAGAAATTCATCAAAAATTCTATGAAAACCCCATTTAACATATTTAAATTCTTGGTCTTGTTGTTCTTCTACAAGATTATATTCCTTTGAAATGTAGCAAAAATATTTAATTTTTTTATGTAGGTATTACTCTCTCTTGTCACTATTATAAGCAAATACACAGATTTTTTAGGTTTATTTAATAAATGATATATGTTATTTATATACAGACCACATATATCATTAATGAATGATTGTAAAAAATAAATTTTTATTTATAATAATAACCAAAGGGATTATTGTACAACATCAGCAGTGGAATTTATATAGGAAAATGCTATTTATCTAGAAAAATAGCATCAAGAATTTTTCAAGAAATAGTTGACAAGTTTTAATTGCATGATTTATTTGTTTACTTTCGATTTTTCAGCCACACCTCCTTGAATTGTGGCAAATAGTGCATTGTGATTGGTTGCACTTTATTCTTGAAGAATTCTTGATGTTATTTTTCTAGAGATATAGCATTGCTCATTTATATATCGGCAGCACCATGATTGTTTATTTGACATAGCATTACTTTCAACTATCGGCATCATGTTGTGTGACTGTGTCGGCGCTTTTCCTTCTTTGGCTTAAAAATACTCAAAAACAGGATTTTCCCTCTTCATCATCTATTTCATTGAAGTTTGTTTTATTATTGGGTTACACGGGTTGCAACAATTAGTCCATTTTTTATTTCCTACACAATTCGCACTTTTGGTGCTCTGACTTTTGCAACAATTAGCCAATTTCCTATTTCCTACCCAATTCGCATTTAGAAAATCAACAAAACAAATTTGGTCTCCTTCCTCTTTGAATGATGTGGTAAATTTATCAAAGATATGGATCTTATGTGACATTGTTCATGTGACACGTTTTTTGACACATAATCTTCACTTCATTAAAATTTAAATATAATCATAAAATTAAATAACAAATTAAAATTAATTTATCCCAAATTGAAGAGAGAAAAATCTCAAATCGAAGAACACAATAACATATCTTTCTATTTTCTTCCAAATTCATCATCCAATTGATGGCTATGGATAAATCAACAATTGATTATTAAAAGTATGAGCAATAATGGCAATCGCCGCTCTCCTAACTTTTTCCAGAGATTAGCTAACAAGAAGGAAATCGGGCAAGGATGAGAGACCTATATGCTTTGTATTGCATTCCGAATAAATAGGCATTTATCCCCCGAAATTGTAAGTTTCGTCAATTACTCATCTGACATCAACAGAACTTTAATTACCCTCTGAAATTGCCTAACGTTAATTAATTTACCCCCTCCAACAAAATTCTCTGTTAGTCAACCTGATGTGGCATTTGACTGTTTACATGGCATTGTCACGTGTCTGACGTGTCATGCCACGTCACATATAGTATAAAAAAAATTAAAAAAAAAATGGATTTTCTTTACGCTTATGAGCAAATACAATTGAATAGGAATATGAATCCTTAAATTAATTTTTTTTACCATATGTGACGTAGCATGACACGCCATACACGTGGCAGTGCCACGTAGATAGTCAAATGTCATATCTTGTTGACTAACAGAAGAATTTGACGGAGAGGTAAATTGATTAACATTATGCAATTTCAGAGATATAATTGAAGTTTTGTTAATATCAGAGAGTTAATTGACGAAACTTACAATTTCAGGAGTATAATTGCCTATTTCCTAATTGCATTTCCTTCCAAATAACCATAACTCATCACCGGAGCATTTTCAAGGCCAAGATAATCACTACGGTCAAACTTCAAAAAATTTAAATTTTCATCAGAATTTTGATGGCCAGTAAAATTCAGATTAGAAGACTTATTGTTCAACTTGGGATGATGGGAACCGTTTTAGATGTTGAGTCTAATGATACTGTTCAAATGTAGATAACTTACAAGTTATTAAATGATTGTTCTTGTGTTCTTTAGGATTTTTTTTTCTCTCGTCCATTTGTGAATAAAAGAACGGTTTAGGGTTTTTAATTTTATTCCTTAATTCTTTTTATTTTATTTTATGATTATATTTAAACTTTAATGAAGTGGAAATTATGTGTTAAAAGATGTGTGGTCACATAAACAATATCACATAAAATCAACGTTATTAATGAATTTGTCACATCATTCAGAGAAGGGATCTAAAAAATGTGTTGACTTTCTAAGTAAATGAATGAGAAAGTTGGTTTTTAAAAAAAGAAGATAAAAGCTAACAATTTTAAAAATAGAAGGATCAAAATTGCATTTAAACCAAAAGTTAATATTCAATAAAAAATTTTCCCTTAATGATATACGAGATATTACATGTATTACATCTTGTGTGTACTATATTATTTAACGAATTGTCGCCTGGGTTGGGAAATACTTTAGAAAATTTTGTTGTTTTCCTTGCCTGACTAGTAGATTTGGGTCACAATAATGTTCATTAGATTCCTGACAGGCCTTGAAAGTTAACTTTGAATACCTCCAACTTAGCTGCCACATACTCATAAATCAAAATAGGGCAAATTATGTGACAATAATGATTTTTTCTATTAGATGGACGGAAAATTCTACTATGGACGCAAACATAAATAAATAGTGGTTGAGCACACACATATTAAAATACTTTTTTTAATAATAACAAATAAATTGATAATAAAGTGATTTAGTAGTTTGAGAAAAAGACTTGTGATGTCTGTGTGACCAAACATTATATATTTATGTTTGTGCCCAAGTAAGAATATATCTGGATGGACTAGTTTTGAACTTATTCACGTGTTTTATTATTGAGAAATAATATTTGTACAACTATTTTATGATAATTTTTGAACAACTTTCTCTCTTATATTTACATTATATTCTTTTCCTCACTCTTCATTTTTCTTTCTCAATTGTTTTTAACCAATAAAAAGAGAGAAAAATAAGGTTGTCATCAAAGTTGTCTTCAAATGGATAGACATCACTGCTCTTTATTATTATAATCAACCCCATCTTTGCAATAATCAACATTTTACCTAAAAAAATGAACTTTTTGACATTCCTATTTTGTAAAATTTATTTATTTATTGTACTTTGACACTTTTTTCCTGATCGACATTGTGTTTTTTTTTTAGGAAAACATAATTTTTTGATCCTTTCTATAAGAAATAATTGATTTTTAAATATATTAAACAATTGAAGTATTTGATTTAGATTAATGGCGAAACGGTCTCGATTTCCTCCAAAAAAAAAATTGTCACATATTCATTGATTTTGTGATAAATTTCTCTTGTTCCAAAATAGTAGCAATTATTTTTTTTTAATGAAGTCACCCACTTTTTTTTGTCTCAAAATTCTTACCATGTACATCACTACATCCACTACATCCTCCTAGCAGTATTTTGACTTAAATAATATTCGGTTGGACCCTTAACTTGATTTTAAGTATTGGTATGGTCCCATAAGTAATAAAAGATCTGTTTAGGCCCCTTAACTTTATTTAAAGTATCAGTTTGGTCTCTTATGTTAATTTAATTCAAAAAATGATAAGTTTAGGGACCAAACTAATACTAATTAAATAAGTTAAGACACCAAAATTTAACGTTTTTTTGAATTAAATTAATAGAAAGGACTTAATTGTTACTTTAAATAAAGTTAAGGGACATAAACAGACCTTTTATTACTTATGAGACCAAACCGATACTTAAAATCAAGTTAAGAGACTAATTGAGCATTTACACCTAGTATTTTCCAATAATAATGTGTCGCATGTGCCCTGTCTCTAGCTGACCCCGCTGATTTTGTTTGTATACACGTTTTTTATTCCTGGGCCAAATGAGGAGTTGAAGGAACTGGGGTCCCAATTAAACTTCTGAAAATACTCTCAGCATGAGTTAACACACGCATGTGTTAAACGAGTGTGCGTTAACTGACGCTACATGAGTTAAGTTACGCATGTGTTAAACATAACTTGACTTAACACATGTTGGGATTAACACCTGCGTGAGTTAACTCACGCTGTGTGTGTGCAAAATACCAGAACAGGTAGAAACTCAATTTTTCCTAATTTCCTTCATTCCTTCATTCATTCATACATCCATTCAGTCAATTGCATCCATTTTTTCATCATTCATTCAAGCATTCACTCATAATTAAAATACGCATAATAAAACCCAAAATTCCGCAAAATATCATAAAAACGTAAAAGCACAAGTGTAAATATATTACATCTATATCCAACAAAATATCATAAAAAAACTAAAATATACAAAAGTCATAAAATAAGACCCTATTTCTCATGTGGACTATGACTCCTAGTCCTCCTCCGCGGAGCCGGCACCTCCTTCAGCACTCGATATTGTTGCCGAATGCTCTCCATAACACGGGCAACAACAGGATTTGAATACACATCAGGAATCCCCGTTATAGCGTTGTCAACTATGACTCTGACATTGTGGATGATCTGTAATGGGTTGAAAGGTTGTCTGACCCACTGCTGCTCAACAATAACCTTCTTGTAGGGAGGGACATGAGTTGTGTAGTCAGGAACGGCTGCAAGAGCGATCATATGAGGATGGGATACATTGTAGAACCAGTTAATGTACCCCTTTGAATGCTTCCAAACCTCGTCCTCCAGGACCAGATTACCCTTCTCTTGCTTGCTATGGACATGGACAACAAACTCCATGAAGGTCCGTAACCACCTCCTCTGGCGCAAGCTCCGCAATTGTCGAAGGAGGTTTGGGAATGGTTTGGACATAGTTATACTGCCACAGAACCCGCTCCGACAAGTGACGACACTTCCTGGCTTTGTCGGCCATAATCCATCTGGAGTACCAGCATATATCATGAAAAGGCGTCGGGTCTCGTCGAGTCTCGTACGGCCTCCCAATGACATGAGCATGCTCCATCGAATCAATTGTGGTTCTATACTGTTCAACATCAGAAAATCCCTTTGGAGGTTTCAATCTACCCACATGCAGGTCAGCACGCAGGTAATCTAGCTCAAGCCTCCTCGGAACGAGCTGCTTGAAGTGAGCCAAAACCCATCCCTACAATTACAAATAGACAAATTTGTATCAACACAAGTATCATACAAACAACTATACATTTACGATTCACTAAAAAAAAAAAGAAAAAAAAAGATTACCACAAGCAAGATCATGTAACCACCAATGGCGCTAACAGTTGAGTCGGAGGTAAGAGAAAGTTGTTCATATAGGAAAGCAAGTCCCATCCCGTCCCATGACCAGTTGCCCACCTTGTCCAAATCTTGAAGCGTAAGCAACCATGGTAGATTAATGGTTTATGCAGTCCACATAACTTCTATTGGAAATGTAGTCCATATAAAAAAGATTGCACACACATAACTTCTATTGGAAATGTAGTCCCGTGAGCATAGCTCAGTTTGTATGGATGTTGAATAATTTATGCAGGGGCAGGGGTTCGAACCTCTGACACCCAGTTCTTCACATTCTTCACATTTATAATGTGTGAGCTCTAACCATTAAGCTACTTAACAAACAAAAAAAAACTTCTATTGGAAATTCCATGTTACTTGCAAGACCAACACCTTCAAGAATTTCTTGTTTGTGGCCAGAAGTCCTCGTCACGGACGATAATCGTAAGGCACTAATCTAAGTTCATTTAACTATTTGACGAATAAAATTGTTTCCAGAATCCAATCATTCCAAAATAATAATAATAGTAATAATAATCATTTGGCAAAACCTATAGGAAACCAAGTCCATGATTACACGTTTTTAACACTAGAGCATTCTTAAACTATGCATAACCATTCCCAAGCCTTTTGTATTTGTATAGATAATCATTTGAATTTCTTTGACACAATCTTTCATTGAAGGTCTCTCATTACTCTTAGGACGGACACATCGCGATGCAAGATTGGCAAACATGAATATCGATTCAATGGTGTAAGAATTTCGAGCCATCTCCGCATCAATCATCTTACGGATCATCTTGCAGTCATTCAATAAGTGCCTAACCTATATATCCATGTCAACTATATTAAAACCTTCCATTTAATACAATCAATCATGAAGGCAACTTTTAACACCTACCTGCAGTACAAGGTTTTGATCATTTGGACCCTGGTTTAGATCTACAGCGCGACGTCCTATCAAAAGCTCCAAAAGAACCACACGATAAGCATAAACATCACTTTGTAGAGTTAGTTTCCCGGTCTTCTCATGGAATAAAATGGTCGTTAATGTCACTTTTATAAACCATAAGAACAAAACTTTGTTGCAAATGAAATTTAGCTATGCATACCGATGTATACTCGGGGTCAAAATAACCAAATGTGCCGAGTACACTGGCAGTTACATGTATCTCTTGTCCTTCTGGCATTAGTGTGGCAAACCCAAAATCTGATATCTACAAAATGGTTGTTAATTTTTACTCATTGAAGATTATGCATAGTAAACACGACGTTGTTAGGAGTTAAGTATTTGTACTTTTGCTTCAAAATTTGCATCTAAAAGAATATTGGTGGATTTGAAATCTCTATGAACAATAGGAATTCCAACACAAGAACTTGAGTGGAGATAAGCAAGCCCTTTTGCAGCTCCTAATGCCACTCTTAGTCTTTGGGGCCAATCCATTTTTCTTTCCTTAATTCCTATAATTAGATAGATAGTGGTTAGATATGAGAAGAATAAATCAGCATTTCGGTCATCGAAATTATAAAGTTCGAATGATTTAGTCCCTCAATTTTATGAAATAGCAAATTAGTACCTTTAATCGAGGAGCGTCAATCAATTTAGTCCTTCCATCTAAATATCTATTTAGTAAACATCTAGCAAAACTAATGACTACGTTGTCCGTAATTGTTTAATTTAAGAGACTATAACTGCTATTTCAGAAATTCGAAGACTAAATTGACTTATCCTTACAATTCCAAAGAACTAAAATGCTGATTTACGTAAAAAAGCTTAATTTAATGTAAGAATTTTGAGATCGTGTAGATTTTGGGTACATGACATACCATTCAAATGATCTTGCAGGTTTCCATTATGCATATATTCATATACAAGGAATCTATGCTTCCCATCAGCACAATACCCTATCAAAGAAACAAGATTTGGGTGGTCTAGCCTGCTCAATATGTCAACTTCTACACGAAATTCACGCTCTCCCTCAATTGCAGGTACTTCCATTTTCTTTATTGCTACAACCTTCATTTGGAGAAACAATTATATACTATGATTAAGTGATGATTCTTCCAATAATTTGAAAAACATGGTCTATATGTGGAAGCTACAACTTATGTTACAAATTTTGAGAATTATTATAAATTCCTACACTGCAAATAACTTATAGCATATCCAAAATATATTATTATCATTATTTCAAAACTGCATTCGCAATTAACAGTTTTAGATGTCTCTGCAGCAACAACGCCGCCATTGTGGTTGCATCAGTCATATTTGTCCGCATTTTATTGCAATACGAAAATTGTTCTGTAACCACGACCACAATTTAAAACCATTACCTCTCCTGACTTCAAAGTTCCCTTGTAGACCCTGCCAAATCCTCCTTTTCCAATAAGATGATCATCACTAAATGAATATGTTGCATTTTCCATTTCCTTGAGCGTGAAAACATTTGATCCATGCCTCCTTTTAGTAGGTTGTGGTGTTTGATCTTCAAGTTGCCAAACCTCTACAGATTTATAAATCCCTGAAAGATATTGAACGAGTAAAATGTTACAAAGTTAATCGTGCAACGAAAGACCACTTAGTACAACATGATAAATAGAGAAAGAAAAATAAATTAATACACGTGTCTGAATGATCTCGAGACTTGCTTCGCCGCTGCTTGTTCCAAGCAGAGACCAAACCAAATGGCATGGTGATTGGTGGCTATATCTTGTATGGTTCTATGTTAAGAATTTGAATTGATAGAAACTAACAAACCAAACACTCAATAAATATTGATTCACCAAGTAAAAAGATAGTTACATGAAGTTAATCAAATTGTAATAGTATACTTGGTATGCATTTAAGAGAGTTATTCCCTTATAAAAGTATTTTTTTCAATGGATTTAATTTGTATACACCATCCATATATGCATCCAGTCATATTCAATTATTACATTGACGGTGTGTGCCAACTAAACTCTTCTGATGTATATGTACGGGAATCTTGTATGAAGTGAATGTGGAGAAAGTGTGAAGTTGGATTAGAAGAATACTTCATAATACATCCTTCAACAACATGGATTTTTATGAGAAAGCAACACAAGAATTTGAGTTATGTGCTTTAAGAAAAAGAGAAACCTGAGAAAAAGAAAAGTAGAAACTGTTTGCTCACCTTTTGGTTTAGAAGTGGTGGTGTGTTGTTGACTTTGATAAAGGAATTTGAAACGGCATCAACATTTTTCAGTTTCATATAACATGTATATTTTACTTTATTTATAGAGATTGAAAATACATTATGATGTTAAGAGACACTTTTCATTAGCCCTTTCCTTCATTCTTCATCATAAATATTTAGTACCTTGTTCCTGAATCTTTCTATTGTTCTTGTATGGTGTGTAACCGTCATTGTTACTAAAGTTTATCATCACTAGCAATTGATTAGATTTTGAATTATGTTTAGGCTCAATCAACAATATTGATGTTGGGTCCGAACACCCAATCAATACCTTTTCAGTCGGTTTTCAATATCTGCTTTAAATCTATATAATTAAGGGGTGAAAATATGTTTGTATAAACTTTGTCTTAAAATGAGATTCATTTCGATGGATTGGTGCTAGTGCTAGGGTTATTAGTTTTTAGGGAAATTAAGAATTGTATCTTTGGGGTTACGATAGATTTGACGGAATCATTGTGGTGTCATGATTTTATCAAAGCTCCAACGTGCAGCTTTTGCAACATCATGATAATCGTAATTCCAACAAATCCATTGTATATCCAAACATATTCAAAAAAGATAAAAAAATCATTGTCACATGCTCTTCCCGTTTTATGTTTTCTATTTTATTTTATTTCTAATATCCACTTAGCAAATTGACAAGATGTCGTGTTATTAAAAAATTTCAACCCATTGTACCAAAATGAAAAAATTTCAACTCATGCAAATTTAAAGAAAAATGTGTGGAGTATGAAATCAAAATGGTAAATGCACTTACCAAACTACTAAAAAAAAGTCTTAGTGGTCAAAATCGAGCAAAAAGTATATAATTAAAAAAGAAACTTAAAATTCTATGAATTTAACAGAAACAAACTCCAAAATCCTAAATCAATCACTAGATCAACTTCAAATGGGTTACATTAAACATATACTATAGTATAAATTAAAGTTTAGAAATTAAAGAAAAAATCATTTCTCTTTAGTTAATGTACAAAGTTATGTATTTATACGTGGAAGTTCATTTATGATATAATGACTCATTGATTTTGTCTATCTACCAATAAACATTGGACAACTTCTAGGGTGGGACCCTATCATAGGTTCACTGTGGTAAACAATCCTTATTCACCAATTACCATTGAATCGAATCGAAAGTCTTACAGTACTTTATTATATTCTATTAAGGCTGGACATATTGGGCCGACCCGCCCAAAACCGGCCGGCCCGTGAGCAAAAAAGGCAAACGGACGGGGCAAACCGGGTTTGGCGGGTTTGTTGGTTCGGTTTAAACTGGATAAGTATGGACGAGTTCGGCTTTAGAATTCTAACCCGTTGAAGAACCGAAACCGTCCGTTTAGGGTACAGGCAATGAAACTTACTCCCTCGTAACATGTGTGCTGCCAGCTATATGTCTATACTCTCTAGTCCCATCCAATGAAAAGTGCACAGACAAAATACATTGAGACCACAAACAATGACACATGACCATTTTTATTTATTTTGTTTCACTTTTCAAAGTAATTTTTCCTCTTTTCTACTAATCACACACAACAATTTCACATAGTACTTTTTCTTTCTCTCTCTCACGAGCCATCTTCTTCCTCTCTTCTCCATCAAAGGTTCAAACCATCTTCTTCTTCTCCTTCTTTCTTTTTTGTTTTTGTTTTGTTCACATGCTCATGATATCAATTATTCAAAAATGCTTATTTTTCTCAACTATAATCCACTTTGCAAAGATAATAAATAATCATCTTCTCAATGGTTTCTCTGTATTCTCACACCATTGAAATCTTGTTGTCTGTTAAACTCTAATAATTCAATTGATCTCCAACCTCTTTGTTGTTCTTGTTCCATTTCAATAGAATTTTTTTTCCTCCGCCTCTTCATCTGAAGTTCTTTTGCACGGATTCTGTTTTTTTTTAAGATTTTGTTTAATCAAAACAGACGAAGTCCGGCCGACCACCCACAACAACCGCCAAACCGCCATTCACTAAAACCGTAGACTAAAGTGGACGGCAGCGGACTGTGATTTTCAAACCGTCGGTTCCGGCGGTTCTGAGTTTTGAGCCCGAAACCCGCCCAGAACCGTCTGCTGACCAGGCCTATATTCAATTGCTGCAAGCTGCATGGTGTTTTTCACTCTACCATACTACGAAAAAACTGTTATTCTTATTTTTTCTAAGTTGTTCACAATTTACAGAGTATATATGTAAAATGCTCCCTTTTCATAAACTATCTCGTCACATATCTGAATTACAAGCATTAGTTTCTTCATTCAACAAATCCTCACAAAACCCACTTCTTGCTTTGGAACTTCTAGCAAAAGCACTAGACCAAAACCCATATATCAAAACCTTGAAGAAACTTCACACCATGATTTTTTATCTCAACTCACATCAAAATCCATCTTTAGGAATCAAACTAATGAGATCATATGCTGCTTGTGGAGAACCCGGGTTGACACGCAAGGTGTTCGATGAAATGTCTGAGAGAAATGTTGTTTTCTATAATGTTATGATTAGAAGCTATGTGAATAATCATAGGTATGATGATGGGTTGGTTGTGTTTAGTGAGATGGTTAATGGAGGGTTTAGACCGGATAATTATACTTACCCGTGTGTTCTTAAGGCTTGTTCTTGTTCGGAAAATTTGAGATATGGGTTGTTGATTCATGGTGATGTGTTGAAGGTTGGGTTGGATTTTAATTTGTTTGTTGGGAACGGTCTAATTGCGATGTATGGGAAATGTGGGTGTTTGGTTGAGGCGCGGCGTGTGTTTGATGAAATGTTATGGAAGGATGTTGTTTCGTGGAACTCGATGGTTGCGGGGTATGCACATAATATGCGATTTAATGGTGTGTTGGAGATTTGTAGGGAAATGGAGGATTATGGACAAAAACCAGATGGATGTACGATGGCTAGTCTCATGCCAGTGGTAGCCAACACTTCGCCGGAGAATGTTTTGTATGTTGAGAAGATATTTGTGAATTTGGAGAGGAAGAATTTGATATCGTGGAATGTGATGATAAGAGTTTATATGAAAAACTCCATGCCTATGCAAGCTGTGGATTTGTATTTGCAAATGGAGAAATGTAGAGTGGAACCGGATGCAATCACATTTGCTAGTGTTCTTCCAGCATGTGGGGATCTTTCGGCATTGTTGTTAGGAAGGAGGATTCATGAATATGTTGAGAAGAAGAAATTATGTCCAAATTTGCTACTGGAGAATTCTTTGATAGACATGTATGCTAGGTGTGGATGTTTAGATGATGCAAAAAGTGTGTTTGATAGAATGAAGTTCCGAGATGTTGCATCATGGACTTCGTTGATATCTGCTTATGGTATGACCGGGCAAGGCTGTAATGCCGTGGCACTATTCACAGAAATGCTAAATTCAGGTCAAGCTCCAGATTCTATCGCATTCGTAGCTATTCAGGTCAAACACCAAGAATCGAACACTATGCTTGTTTGGTTGATCTATTAGGACGAGCCGAGTGTGTAAACGAGGCCTATAATTTTATCAAACGAATGTCAATTGAGCCAAATGAAAGAGTTTGGGCAACACTGCTTAGCTCTTGTAGGGTGTTTACAAACATGGATATTGGGATTTTAGCAGCTGACAACCTACTTCAATTGGCTCCTGAGCAATCAGGTTACTATGTGATGTTATCTAATATTTATGCAAAGGCTGGTAGATGGAAAGAAGTGACAAAAATTAGATCAGTAATGAATAGAAAAAAAATTCGAAAAACGCCCGGCATTAGTAATGTGGAGCTAAACAATCAGGTTCATACGTTTCTTGCGGGCGACACATCGCATCCGCAATCAAAGGAAATATATGAAGAACTAGGTGTGCTGGTTGCAAAGATGAAAGAGTTAGGATATGTACCTGAGACTGATTCAACACTTCATGATGTGGATGAGGAGGATAAGGAAGGCCATCTAGCCGTTCATAGTGAAAAGCTAGCTATTGTGTTTGCTCTTTTGAATACACAAGAGTATCATATCAGAATTACCAAAGACCTCCGTGTCTGTGGAGATTGCCATATTGCTGCTAAGTTAATCTCCAAAATAGTTGAACGTGAAATTGTTGTTAGAGATACCAATAGATTCCACCATTTTAAGGATGGTGTATGCTCTTGTAGTGATTATTGGTGAGGGTTCTGATGAAAATTTAACCGGAATTACGCCGCTATAAATACTAGAATTTTGCAATTTTCCGTGAAATTTGGCTGTGCATATTTATTGTTAGTTGATGTCAAGCCTGGTGACTGCTATTGGAGCTTAGGTACATGTACAGTACTTCTTAGAACAATTTCCTTTGAAGTAAGAATAAAACATTAATTGGCATATTGTGAATTTATTTTACGAACACTGAAATTTTTATTTTGAATCACTTTGTATTATGATTAAATGATTTGTGTACATTCATAAGCACATTCTGATGGTCTGATTCTGGATTGCTTTGTTTATCAATAATGAGTCATGACCTCTTCATATCTTATCCATCACATTAAAACTGAACAAATTTCACAGAGGATCAAAGTTCACTTTCCCTTCTTTTGACCAAACATATGATCAAATGGAGAGGTGGAAATGTCTCCTAAAAGGTGATTCCAAAGTTAACAGGGGATACAAGTTGCCACAACATGGTTCATGTAGTAATTAACAATATCAATGTTTGATATTTAGCAAAGAATTAACACAGCACGTGTTTATTGTTGAACATATGTTCCAGATATGCATGATTTGGAGGAGTACTAGCCGCAGTGTTAGAATCATGTATCTTGAGGAAACACAGTTGAAGCAATAACCTTCTGCAAAGGTAATTAAGGTTAGTTCACTTGGGTCAAGTCAATCTTCTGCAGCGCTGTCATAGAATCTTATATTGTAATTGTTATCATGATTCATGTCGAAAAAAATAACTCAAACTATATATAGTCGACGAGAAAAGGAGGGGTGAAGATCCTCTCCATTTCCTAACTAAATGGAAAATGTCAAGTACTATAGTTTTGGTGTAAATATATGATTTAAATGCACGCATTTCAAGAATTGAAGACATTAATTGTACATTTATACAACCCACTTGGATTGGTCTGGTGGTATTGGCTTGGGTCCTAGGAGTGTGCTCCTCCTTGAGGTCTCAGGTTCGGTTCCCTCTTGTGCCGATTTAGGTGGGTGGCGTTATTGTAATAAACTTTGGAGTTGGGAGTATAAGAACAGTAGCATTTATTTAGGAAATGGAGAGGATGGGGGGCATTACTTTGGAGTTGGGAGTATAAGAACAGTAGTAAAGCGGTTTTCTATTGGCAACTTTTAGTAGCTTTCTCTTCTAAATCCAGAAGAGAACTCTATGGAATGTTTTTCTTTTTCTTTTTTCTTTTTTGCTGCATGTTTATATATTATTTTAATTGATATTATTATTTTTTAATCCATTAATTTTTTTATTTTTTATTTTGGAATGGAAACATACTATATTAGAAAGAAAGGACTAAGGCCCAAATCCTGAGTATTCCAATCCACTAATTTTGAATCATAGTTATTTACTCTCTGAAACTACTTGTTGCACTTAACAACAAATTCAGCTTTGTGAATCTCGATAATTTCTTTGACATGGATTTTAATTATTACTTTTCATATCACTGGATGAACTTAGTAGGTACATTAACTAGTTCTTACCTTTGTTTGAATCCAAATGTTACGTTTCCTTTTTCTTCTCATCGATAGTGCCAATTCAATTTTTTTGTTGAGTAATATGTAATAAATGTAATTTTTCAAGATTAAGAACTCTACTTTAAATTTCAATGTTTTTTATGTCACACAATATTTCTAATGGTTGTTTGAATGTATATACTATATATTACAGGATCCATATATCTCTGGCGTGCTTTCTTGAAGAATGTTTTGCTGATCCATCAAATAAAGAGCAGATTGAACGATGAATGGTATACATCAAGAAAAATCCAGCTTTGAAACATATTTTACAAATTACATGAGATAGTGACTGGTTAGTGTCTTACTGTTGAGAAGAGGTTTAATAACTTTTTTAAATCATCTTTTACTGTTTTGGCATTTCCAAATTTATAGGTACACCAGATTTAGGCGTATAATCAAGATTGTAAAACTCAATGGAGCTTTCATAAACTGAAGTCATATAATTGACCCTAAATATTCCATTACTTGAAGTTGTACTAGTTTACCATGCAAAAAGACATACAAGTTGTACATGTTTGCAGAGGCACTGCGAATCCATAATATGATGTGTCAAACTGAGTTCACTACAAGAAAATGGTGTTTTAGATTCAGCAGGAAGATGGATGCTAAAAAGCAAATTGTGGATGCTAATAGCCTTTTAGAGTCAGTACAGAATCCAAAAAATTGACGACAATAAAAGCTTGGATGTTAAACACTAGCTTCCTACAGACGTTAAAATAGCATCTTTAAAAGTGGACGTTAAAATTGAAGCTAAATGCACAATCAGAATGTATATAAATGCAGACGCTAAATGTTGCACTAAATTTAGCACCAATAAATGTGAATGCTAAATCAAATGTGAAAACAAATTCCTGTCAAATTTAGCCCTCAAAATTGTGGACTCTAATTGGGCTAAAATTTACTTTTGAAATCGGTTAATATTTTAACGACTTAAAATACCAAATTAATTTTTTTTTTATCTTCGTACAAAAATGCATAACCAAAATATAAACATGGAACCAAAATTTAATCACATACTTATAAGTAGAGACCATCCATCCTTTGATAACAAATCCTCAATAAATAAAATCATTTAATAACAGTTAAAAATTATTTTAGTATGATATAGTCTCGTAGTGCATTAACCTCCTTTCAACATTGCTCAACGTAATTGTTCCCTAGAAAATATCATGATATTAAAACACAAACTCATAAGCATACTCTCTATTTGGATTATAAAAATGATAAAACAAGTGTTGAGAAAGAAAATGTATGCATATTGTTGAATACTTGTCATCAGAGTCTTACATAAACTAAAAGCTTGATATGACTATTTTTATGAAGTACAAGGTTATCCGGTTTTATACCACTACAAGCAGAATACCATTAACTCAGCATAATACTAAACATTCTCAATAAGTATGATCACCCGAAGACACAACATTATTGAAAAACAAATTAATTGTACCATAATTTAATATAACTCATGTAACGACAACATAAAAGTGGATAATTACGGCAGAGTGTCCCTACCTATAGTCCTTTATAATCTAATTAACTGGAACTTTTCTGATTCAGTCCAAACTTCAAAGCATCAGCAGAGCTTGCACCAAATGTAGTTACAGAGGCATGCGTTTGCAAATTATTTTGACCCTTAAAGCATACAGTGCCTTTGTTGTCTCATCCTCACTGATGTCACAAGAATTCATCCCAGGCCTAACAAATTCAGGAGAGCAATGAGACAATGAAACATAGAGCGCACTCAAAAGTAAGCACAAATGGAGAAAATGGAAGGACATCCAGCTAGGAAGCACCGACAGAAACAAGAACATCGGACACGACACTGACGCCGACAACAGTCGTGTTTTCAGGCAATAAATTATTTGAATGTAACCATATGTGACAATGTCGTGTCAGTGTTACATGTCAGACACCAAACACGGCTTCAATGTGAAGTGTTGTTGCTATATAGACATCTAAAATAATATGATCATGCATAATTTCAACCAATATGAAGAAGCAACTTACAACCAATAAAGCATGCTACACAACCATTTCTCTGGCAGTTGATCGGGTGTTACACTCGCCATTTCTGGCAACTGTCGCAAGCTACCCAGTCTTCTGCAATAAGTTAAGGTGCTGCTACTGCTGTTGGAATCATCTCCGGAGCAGGGTTATTTTCAGCCATTGGAAATAAACCCAAAGCATCTGTCTGGAATGGCCTGGCTACCACTTTATTGCCACTTGGTCTTTCCTTTACTTTATCCCCAAATGCAATCTGTTTTTCGTTGGACTTGGAAGATTTTACAGCACTATTACCAGGAAAACCTTCAACTTTCTGATCTGAGTGTGTATTGCATGCATTAACAAAAAAGATTTTTGTTTTCACAAATTCAATTGTTGTCGAAGTGAAAAAACAACCTTGCCATACTAAATTGGATCCTCCGCAGCTAATATCTTTGCTGCTCCCTCTCCTGTGCTATTATTAGCCCTTAGATCCAATTCAAGATTTTAAATAAATCCAAAATCCCAAAGTTTACAATAAATAAGTAAAAAAGATTATGAAGATCCAGTAGAGGATACTACTTGGGAATGACTTTGACTTTTGTGGGTTTTAAGATGTTTTTAAACAAAATCACAAACAACAAAACCCATTCCTAGAAACCATAAAAAATCAAAGTCAAGTATGACAGTATAATACACGGTCCGAATCCCAAAGTTTTAAGGTGTTGTTTGTGTTTTATTTTTATAATATTAGTTTTTATGTTTCATGCAATATATTCCAAAACACATTTTTAGAAATTGAAATTATATATCTACAGGATGAGAACACACTTAAGAAATACTTTTGCAGCCTTTACATTTCTAAACAAAGTTTTCATTGAAATATCAGGGGACTTGATGACATCATTTTGCAAGAATGAATGATGTCAATGAGGGTGATGTTTTCATGTTTATTGTTCAAAATCATCCAAGGAGAACTTCATGTCGAAACTCTCCAATTGACTTGATTGGATATTTATCATCAGCTGTTTATTTTTCATCATGTTCAGGTTAATACACATATTGATTGATGCTTTCTTGCTTATTGTTACTCTATAGACTGTGTGCTTTGATAAACCTTTATGTTTTGTTTTAAAACATGGTGTCTGTATTTTTTGTTAATCTAGATATGTGAAAAATAACGGTGGCATTTTTTATGCCAGGACATGTGCATTTGATAAACACTTAAAATTGTACAACTTTATATTAATTAACCAATGTCTATCCTACTTGTGAAACTCACTAATATGGACGGACTAAAACTACGTCCTAAAAAAAAAATCATAAGGACCAAAAAATAGACAAATTAGAAAGGGATGTAGAAGTTATGTTTAAGGAGGGAGGACGGCGCTAGGGTTTAGAGATCGGTACCTAAGCTTACTGATACCATGATAGAAGGAGAAGTACAACAGAGGCATGAATATTGGCCGTGCTTTTAATTGATCTCAATGCTGTATATGTACATCATGTGTGTCTCTGATGATTCTCAACAACTAATGAATATCCCTAATAATTCTCAACAAACTAATGAGTAATTATTTACGATAATCTCTAATAATATTCTTTCTATATTTAGATAGTCTAATAATTTCTTTGTAGACACACAACCTTAACTAAAAGGTAACAACCATTTCAGAATGAACCAATGGAATTAAAAATATATTGACCTACCAGTTACCTTAGTTTTAATGTTCTATTAAATGAAGTTTATCTATCTATATATTTATTTAGGACAAAACAAATACCTTAACATGCAAGGACAAGATTGAGTGAAGGACAATTTGGGGTTTTCAATTTCAAAACATTGCCTTAGTCAGTTTGTGTTCATTACCAACATAACAACTCCACTGTGAAGGATCAACGAGACAACACAACGTTCATTTTTGTTAACTTTTCTTCAACTTTGAACCTTCAAAACCCTTAAAGATTGAAACTTTTTTATGAGTACTCATCAACAAACATTAATGGAGGAAGATAGTAACAGTACCATCATGGAGGTGAAAGAAAGTTTCATACTTTCACCTTCTTCTGCTTCTTCTTCTGCAACTTTCAGAAATGCACATTTTCTCAAACCACTTCTTTCAAAGGAACTTAACCAACCACCACCACCATCTTCTTCTTCCTCTGGTTTTCAACCAAATGAACTCCAAATCAAGTTCAGTGGTTGGCGCTACCCACAGAGGAAATGGGTTGATTGGATTCATCAACTTCAGCCTAAATATGAATCAGCATGGAAAAAAGCTGGAATCTTTGAAGCTATAATGACCACTAAGAGTCATATATTGAAAAACCATGACTTGGTTTATGAAGCTATTGAGAAATGGTGTCCTGAGACAAATACATTTGTGTTTCCCTTCGGTGAAGCAACGATCACATTGGAGGATGTTATGGTTTTGGGAGGTTACTCTCTTTTTGGTGATCCTGTTTCCATTCAACTTCAAGGAACAGAAATGAGAGAGATTGAAAAGAAACTCATCAATGCAAGAAATGGACTTTACAGGACAGCTACAAAAGCACCAAGAGTGTCATTATGGATGGACCTTTTCATCGATAGTAAAGGTAATGAAATCGAAAATGAAGCGTTCATTGTTACTTGGTTGTCCATTTTTGTTTTTCCTGATAAAAGTGTGTTGGTCAAAAGTTCTTTCTTTCCTATTGCTGTTCATCTTGCTAGTGGAAACCCTATTGCTTTAGCACCTGCAGTTTTGGCTAGCTTGTATAGAGATTTGAGTTTGTTTAAGGAGGAAATTGTGAATTTCAAATGTTTCTTAAAAGGTGATCAAATTCCAATCACGTTTGAGGTTAATGTGCAATCACCCATTTACTTGGTTCAAGTTTGGGTTTGGGAGAGGTTCAAAAATTTGCAACCAAAACCCAAGTTCATTAAATATGGAAACCCTGTACTGTCGAGGTGGAAGATGGTTAAGCCATTGAAAGTTGACAATGTGAGGTTGGCGTTGGATTCGGCTAAGGATGATTTTATTTGGCGTCCATATGTTCAGCATGCTGATAGGTGTGGAATGTTTTATCCAGATGATGAAATTTTGGTACCACTTAACAAGGATTTGGATATTGGTCTGAAAAAGAAGTTGGAGGATTTGGATAAAAATATTCTCTCATTTGTTATATCCTTGAGAGTTTCCGAGCTAGTTGGATTTGATTCTATTGAGCAATATCTTCCGCATAGAGTTGCTATGCAATTTGGAATGGATCAAGATGTTCCAGCAGGTTCTGGGCCTAGAGTCAACAAGCCTGAAACCATTGCTTGGAAAAATTACTGCAGACCCTTATCTGAAACAAGTCTATACATTCCGTCTAGACATTTTGATGCTGGTGTTACCACACGTTATGCAGCATGGTGGAAGGGAAGTGTGAGTTCATCAACATGTACAGCTCATGCCGAGATTCCACTTGAATCTCCTCCTCCAAATCTTGTTGGCAATGTTACTTTTGGAAAATCTTGTAACTACAGTTCAAAGACTAGGAAGGCAGATGATATTGCTGACGGTGGTGATGTTCCTTCTGGTTTTATGCTCTCTGAAAATTCTGGTGAAGATGGTTTGAATGCCGAGGTAAATGTTGATGTAGATGCTCAGTCAAGTTCACCTCCAAATGCTGATACTGTTGAAGATTGTAACCATGTCTTAGAAGATGTTCAGTCTATGGATGCAGATGAGAGCATGGAAGCAATGCTGTCAAGTGATGATGAGTTTCAAATTGAAAACTATACCTATTTATCTGAAGAAAGCATTGCGGAACTTGAACAAAAAATCAGCCAACTGGAGATGGTGTTTGATTATCTGATGGGGACAAGGTTAGGCCTCAATTGAAAACATTATTGGCTCATAAAACTAAAACCTTACTAATTGTTTACATATGTTACTTATTTCTTATACCCTTTTGCTTTAATATTTCTTATATCATATTAATGTTGGTACCTTGTTCTGCTTTTACTTGATTAGTCCAATATGAAACTATATTAATTCAAAGCATGTGCTGAAATCTGAATGGTATTGTTCCAGTTGGGGAATCTAAAACATTACCAATTCCATTTGCTATAGCAAACTCTATTAATGGTGGCATTGAAAATCATGTTCTATTCACATCAATTACTGTTAAATACGTGAAACTGACATTAGAACCAAGTGGATCCAGCTCAAAAAATGTTAAGTTATTGTTGGTTCAAACCTCAGGCAGTTGGCAATGGCGATTTTCTTTGTAACAAGTTATTTGTGTCTGATAATTATCATCATATCAAATTCTGCAGTCATTTTCTTTGTTTATAGAAAATTGAAAAAATATATAAATTATTGCATTATAATGCTTTTTTTTTATTTATATCAAATTTTTAATTCTTAAAGGAAGGAGTAAAAGCACAAGTCAAGTATTACTTCAACCAAATTGTCTTTTTACTACTATGTTAAGGAAAAAGCCTATTCTTTAAGATTGTGAGTAATACCCTAATCAAGTGCTGTGTTACATTGCAGGCAACACAGGCGCCGGTGAAGCCACTTGACAGAAATGGATTTCAACGGAACAAGAAATTTCTCGCAGAGTTTTTAGCTTTATGTATTTTGCACCACCCTAATTTTTTCAACTTAGTAGAATTAATTAAAGATGGCAAGGTTTGTCTGGTCACAGCTGACAACAAGACCATATGAAACATGAACTTTTAGGATATGACCATATAGTACTTTGTTCTGCTTTTACTCTATTTATTTTGTTGGTCTGGAAGAATATGCTTTTAAGTTGTTAGACAAAAGGATTGAGTTGGCTTTTAATTTTATGAATCTATATGTATTTTACTCAAAATGATTTGGGGAACATGCTTTTCATTTTACATATTTCGTATCAAAAAGATATGCCTGTCCTATAATGGCTATTGATCACTATTGGATCTTCATTTCACTGCAATAACTTGGTTATCACTAAACTTTACTTGCCTAGACTATAAGTATCTTGCTTCTTGAACTTCACTTTTTTATTGAGTTAGACTTTTGGCTACGTTTGATCATCTATAATTCCTATACTCTCATTCAAATAGCCAACCATAATTTGTCTCTTCTGTATGTTAGTTTCATTTCAATTTGAAATTCTACTATTTTCTGTTGGCTGAAACAGTTTCAAGTCACCCTTTTTCTTTCATACAAAATAATGCAAAAACCATTTTTCTTTGATCCATTCATATCAATCATATAGAGTGGATGAAAAAAGAGATAAAACTTGTGCAGAACCTGTCATGATTTTTCTTTCCACACCATTCTCTTCTTTGTATCATAAATTTCAAGATTGACAGTTCAAGCCACAAAAGAAATTTTGTGTGAATGTCAATTTGTTTTGTGGTTTCCGTTCTCTGCTACAATAATATTAATTAACTTGCCTTTGATTTAAGTTTCTATTATATCATAAAACATTGAGACATGATTTGATCTATGTTACAGACATCATTTAATGGGATAAGACTTGATTGTTGTTGTTATTTCGGATACTTGCTTGTTATATCTTCGTTGGTACCTCTTGGTTGCCATACTTGTCTTTAGTTTTGATTCTCAGATAAATGATTTTGATTCTTCAATTTTTTTTGTTGCAAATATATAAATTTATTACTGAAATTTGAGAAAAATATACTCATAATTTTTTTTATTTAATGGATTTCAATGTAATATGACATGTAGAGTCTGAGTTTATAGGAGAAATCATTGAGTTTGGTTTTGTGAGTGTATGCGGTAATTTACCACATATATCTAGACCAGATTTTAAGGTCACTTCTCATAAAGACCTCATTTTGCGTTAGCTATTATAGGTGTATAAGATGACCAACTTGAGAAAATTAAAATGGAAAGCTCTCAAATCTTAAACTTGAGCTTGAGAAAATGCTTAGAAACTTAAGATAAAACTTGAGTTCTTTATAGACTCAAGTAGGGAATAATATAAACATGTTTGATTTATACTATCACAACTCCCATGACCTTATTTGATGTGCAAAATACCTTGTCAATTAATAGTACATATACAAGGAAAGGGAAACACCAAAGATGCATATAGCCAAATACATAATTTAAGAGAAAAGGGGATATTAGGGAGGGATGCATCCTATAACATGGTAATGATATTATTGTCTGCCTCTACTCTATTGAACCATTCCATTAGATCAGAGACATTCACAAGTTCACATGGCTAAAAGAAAACCTTGACTCAAATTAATAATATTCCTGTACGAGATCAAAACGAATTTATGGATGATTCTTGTCGCTGTCCAATTTCCCAATGTGCTTATCTTCAGATTCTGATTTTGAACCCAAAAAAAAGTCTTTCACAGTGCTTTGTGCTGAAAGTAGCTGCTTTTTAATCTGCCAATAAGAAATGGACCATCAGATCTAAGAAAAAACAATTCCCACAAGTTTCTGTTAGATGCTATGAAAATATTTTTGTATTAATTTCAGATTGTAGTTTGTTATCCTAGAGTATCTTAGTATTAGGGTTAGACTTAATTCAATTCCAAAAGTTAACTCAAAGGGTGAGGATTATTCAAACTTTACAAGGACTACTTTGTCGATATCTTTAGTTGTTGTGGGATTTCAACACACCACATCACGTTTAAGACTTGATATCTGGAGTGTGGACAAGAGCAGATAGCCCAATAACATATCAACCATAGGTTCTTGTACCATCGTAGAAATTTGATAGTCTTCACCTCTTAAACTAGTTTTTGGGATGTTACTGGGGCACCTGCTGTTGTCCATGTTCCAAATGTTTAAGGCGTGAAGGGATGTGTTAAGATCCGGCATCAACTAGGGATACAATATGACCAGAGTAATCCTTACAAGGTTAGGAAAATCCTATTGTTCAAATGTCAACTCCTACACAACAAGAAATCTCAGTAATAACAAGATCTACAGCAGGAAATGAATCTGCTCTAGTGCATGGTAGTGGCACTATATTTGCATTTTCTTATAAGTCACTTTGAGAATTGCTTATACTCACTTCCCAAGGTTAAGTTTAGTTTCAGCCTACTTTCCCCATCCCCATCCAGGTTTCAACAACAATCAATTTAATAATACTAAACTAAACTAAACGTGATCCTGTGAATATCGAAAGAGAAGAGAAGAGATACTTACAGGATCAAGAGCATTGGGTTTGGGGCCATAATCAGCGGTTAAGAGAAAATAGGAAGCGGTAATAGTTGCGACAATGGTTAACCTTTTCACAAACTTGTCGGTCTTTCGATTCATTAAACTCATCCTGAGGATTGCTGTGCCTGTCCCTGTGGGTACGAGTACGAGGTTCGCTTATTTTTATTTTTATGAGTACAAAACAAACAGGAGTACTTTTCGATTTTTTAAAAAAAATCTCTGAATAAAAATATCAAGATTCTTACAATACAGAAATTAATTTTTTTTTTTTTTAAAGTTGAAAACCACTTTAATTTTATCATATGTTTAAGCTTTTTCACACTTATAAATATTTTGTCGTTGAATATTAATCTGATGTTCACGTATTTATTTATATTAATTTTATGAAATTTGAACTTTTTGTGTTTGATGTAATACTCTGCTAATTTGAATGAAGGTTGTTTTTTACGGCTAGTCTTAAAATTAAGATACCTTAGGTTTTTTATTTTATTTTACTAATTGTATTTTGAATTTTTAGATACGACATTTATTTTCTTTATTTAATTCCTAAAGAAATTAGTTTTTTTTTTCATGTCATTTCAATAGAAAGTTCTCAAAAGTATTCTTATTGTTACACTTTCAATTTAATCTCACTTCTTTTCCACACATGACATTCTTATTTTCTACAAATTGTTATCCAATTTGTTTTAGGCAAGTTGTAAATTTTGATAGGTATGAGATCTCTTTCAGTCAAGTCGTCCCTATTATTAGAAGATCGAGTTCCAACGACAAACTTCGTTTTAGGTTGTAGAGACACAATCTAAAATCTAAATACTTTGGTCATCATTCTTTCACCAAAAGATTAATTCTTATCAAATATTTGACACAAATTATTCCTACCTATATTATGGAGTGTTTTCTTTTACCCACAATATTATGTGATCACATTGAAATCATGATAAAAACAATTATGGCGGGGTTATAATAAAGGAGAGAAGAAAAAAGCCATTGAATCAACTATAATCCATAAATATATTGTCTACCATAAGAGTAGAGGATGATTAGGATTTCGAAGTCTAACAACTTGTAATCTTGTTTTGCTTGCTAAATAGTGGTAGTATATTTTATGGGAAATGTTAAAAAATGTCTTTAGGGTATTGGTTAAGAAGATTAGAATATAAATATGTATTGAGAAATTGTGAAAAGTAAAGAATTTAACTTTTAAAAATTAAAATATTGTTGAATTCAATGCAAAAATACTAATCCAAAGGTAATTTTGGTTTTCTTAATAAATACTTAAAATCACTTGTTAGCCTAACCCATATTTTATCTCATCAATCATGACTTAATGATGTCTATATGTTTGAAAGCATGTTATTTGTGGGAATGAATGAGCTCAAGTCTTACTCACGGAGCTTTGTGAGTTCTTGATGAAAAGTGTGAACTGGTCACCTCATGAACATGCAGGAGGATAATTGGAATTCCATTGCAAAATGGCTACAAAATTTGGTCTCTAAAGTCTCATCAAAATGAGCTCTCCCTAGTTTCTAAGATCACTATCATTGCTCACGGAAACTTGGAATACTTGGTATATTAAAACCATGCAAAATTTACAATTACCTCTCCCAACTTCTTCTCACATGGACCACTTGATTTGAGAGTTTAACAAGAAAGATTCTCTCTCTCTTAAAAGTGTATATCCCTCTATCAAGTAATGGGAAGGATTAGAACTATCTCATGTGTGAAAGTCATATGAAAATGATTAATATGTTTTCATTGGTTGTGGTGTGTTAGAAGCAGTATGGGAAGCAACACGCCTTTGTCATATTAATAAGTAGAACCTGGAAATTGCGGATGGTTTTGTATCTCTCTTCTTCTAGTTATTAGAGAAATTACTCACCAACAACTCTTATCTTTTGTCATGACGTTATGATGCATATGGAAGAGAAGGATAAGAAGCTATGGAGCGATATCGATACGTGCCCACACATATCCGTGCACATAGTGTGGGACACATTGTTGCAATGGCAGTAGATTTGTGAACATGAAGGACGACAAGATGGAGGTGAGGAACGCGATAGCGGGGGACGTGGGTTTACAAGTCCAAACCAAGTTTGGTGGAGAGGTCCATAAGAGATGGAGTTAACTGTAATATTGATACAACATTTGTCAAGGAACAATGATATTATGGCGTAAGGATGAGACTTAAAGGGAGGCATTGAAAGTACATATAAGGGCTAGAATATCATGGTTTCAAGATTTACCACAAGCTCCCGAGATGGAAGCAATGAGATTAAAGGAATCAATAAAATGGATTGGTAGCATGGGTTTGTTTAAGGTGTCTAACAAACTTGATTAAACAAGTTATTGACGACATGTTTATGTGACTTAACATCAATTTCATACTTAGAGTTATTTTTAAAATTTGCAAAGTTTCACTTAAAATTAACCAAAAATTTGAGTTTCGTGAGTAAACAAACAAATAATACTATCCACATGTTAGTAAAAATGTTCAAATTCAGATCCAAATTAAAATTGCGAAGTGATAAAAAAAAACAAATGGATAAATATGTGTAGCTCTTATAGTTAGTTCATCTCACTTGACCAAGTTGACTTAATATGGTGACTCATCGAGAACCTACAAGAGAGTTGGTATTGGTAGGTCCTACCATCCACCTCACCAAGCAAGTATCCTTGTCTTCTCAAATATCTTCCTTTTTTTTTGGTGGAATTTTATAAGGCATATCTGAAACGTGTAAAAACATGCTTCACACACAAAATCATTTACTAGGTTCTTTTAAGATTTGAAATAAATTAACTAACCCACCCACCACACCAACCAATTTTTAACCAACTCCCTCTCTTCTTCACCATTAATATTCTCTCTCATGCTCTTCTCTTTCTCTTCACCATCTCAATGTACCATCCTCCCAATAACCAAATCAAACTCACAAACCTAACTTCCCAATTCACTCCAAAATGCCACTCACACCTCCTCCAACAACTAACCCTCCTCCCTTCCTCCAAATCCTACAAACACACCCCCCTAAAATGTTCTTCTACACCTCCCCCCACACCAATAAAAACCATAATAACCCTCCTCCGTACAATCCCAGATTGGGCAGACCAAAACCAAGAACGAGGAATGCAAAAAAACAGAACACTCTACAACCACACAAACTGGGTCACACACCGTTCCTCTCTCCGTCACGTGCGTCACTTTTTCTCTAGCTTCTCCTCACGTGTCATCCTTTCTTTAGTTCCTCCTGTTCTCTTCTTCACTTCTTTCGCCGCCGTCATCGCCGCCTACAACTCCGCCGTCTGGTTCCATTACCTGCCTGAGTTTTTTCCTGTACTACGAGCTTCTTCGCTTCCTTATCAGCTTACTGCTCCTGCTCTTGCGTTGCTATTGGTTTTTAGAACGGAGGCTTCTTATTCAAGATTTGTTGAAGGGAAGAAAGCTTGGACTGCTGTTATTGCTGCTGCTAGTGATTTTGCTAGACTTGTCATGGCTACTGTTGATGTCAGGACTAAGGGTGATTTTCAAGTTAAGAAGGAGCTTTTGAATTATATCATTGCTTTTCCTATCATTCTTAAGGTATTGTTGCTTTTCTTAATACCGATGCAACACCTGACATAACACTAACACATAGACACCGGTATTACATTAGTTGTTAGTGTTAGAAACTAACACGTGTTAGACATTAGACATGCCTTCAATATGAAGTTCTCAAGTGTTGGTATATAAGGTATGAATAACATACACACACAACACTAGCACATAGACACCTGTAATAATTTGAGAAAATGTAAGCGATTGAATGTAAACACATAAGTTGGTGTAGTATTGTGTCAGAATTGGACACTTACATGTGTTGGACACCAAACACAATGACAATAGTATGTTATAAGCTATGAAACACAAGACACAACACCTATATGTAGACATTGGGAAAATGTGTCAGTGTTGTGTTGGTATTAGACATGTCTGACACCGGATGGCGGATACACATGTTCTACATAGGTTATAATCCATGTTTTAATTTATGGTTGCTATTGCGTTATGATCCATCCTAGTATATCGCAGTCACCTTTGTGAACTTAATCCCAATCGCATTACGGTTGCTGGGATATAAAAGACTTAGATTTCGTGGTCCAAATTGTTGTAACTATAGACCTTTTTTTTCTTTTTCTTTCATAAGCGAAGTAAAATCTTAAAGTCTTGTAACCAAGAAGCTACTTCAACCTGGGTGTAAGTTGTGAATTGTTTGATTGTTAGTTATTTGAGGTCAAAATAGTTATTGGGTATTCTTCAATTTTGGTTTTCTCACTGATAGTGTTTAAATTGTTGAGGGTTGGAATGTTGGTTACTTAAGTACAAGATAGTTCAATGGTGGTTGAGGTCCCATTTATTTTGGACTTTTTATTCCAAGGATGATAAGGGTTATTTGTCAGCTTCTTTTTTCCTCTTCAAAGTGTAAAGGGTTGGGATTTTAGTTGCTCAAGTTCAGACTAGTTCTATATTTGTTGGCTTTTTGTGTTCTTTTTCTCTTTAATGGTGGTGTTGAAATTATTTTGTTCTGGGTTAGCACTTTGGTTGTTTAAGGTCAGAATTGTTTGATGGTAGTTGGAATTCCATCAAAAAAAATTTGATTTTTGTATGCTAATTTGGAAGGTGTTTGTTAGGTTTCAGTCAAGTTGTGGGTGGGGCTTTGGGTTGGTAGTCGAGATTGTTAGTGAAACTCACGGTGTAAACAATTTGAATGCAGTGGCGTGTTGTGTCTAGGCTTGGATTCAGTTGCTTAAGATCAGATAAGTTCTATGTTTGTTGGGTTCTGGACAATTTTGGTTTTTTGTCATGTGTGTTCAAGCTGTGAATGTTTAGAGTTGAGTTTTTAGTTGCTTAAGATCAGACTAACTTCCATGTTTGTTGGGCTTCCCTTTTTATTTTCTCAACGATACAGCGAAGGCTGTTTCCAAGTTTTTTTTTGAGTTTTTTAGAGTACCAAGTTTTTTGGGCTGGTAGTTGTTGCTGATGGGTGAAACTCACCATTTTGTTCAGAATAGTTCCATGTTTGATCGGTCTCCCTGTTTTTTTTTCTTTTTCCAATGATATAGACTCTAGAGAAGCATTTATGCAAAATTTTGTTAGCGTTGTTTAGAGTAACTTTTTTTAGTTGTAGTTGATGGGTGAAACTCACCATTTGAATGCAGTGTCATGTGCTGTATGGTTCAGACGTTGAGAGAGATCTTCAACATTTGCTAGAAGTAGATGATATAGCATTGATCATGAAATCAAATCATCGACCTCGCTGCATTATTGAGTTTATATCACAGAGCATTCGGCTACTAAAATTGGAGGATTCTAGAAGAAGTATCTTGGTAAGCAAACTTGTTGCATTTCAGTACAAAACTACGTATTGAATTTAGGTAACGTTTTTTAAAACAACTCTTCAATTGACAGAAACGTAAATTTATGTGTTTCCTTGGTAATCAGGCAGAGAAGTGTCAGATACAAATTTATTGAAATAAAACTTCACTCTATTAATTCTTTGTTTTCAAACATTTTCCCTTGCGGTACAGGAATCAAAGATCACTTGTTTCCATGAAGGAATTGGCTTATGTGAACAGCTTCTGGGTATTCCGATTCCGTTATCATATACTCGCCTGACTTCAAGGTTTCTTGTCCTATGGCATTTGACGCTCCCTATCATACTTTGGGATGATTGTCATTGGATTGTCGTTCCTGCTACCTTTATCAGTGCTGCCTCTTTGTTCTGCATTGAAGAAGTATGTTCCTCACCTTACTTCAATCCTAGACTATTTCAATATATCAAATTGTGATGTTCTAGAATCTGTTGTACATAGTAGTTAACTGAACCAAGAACTTTAGGTTATTACAACATTTATCAGTGTTTTATTTTATTCTGCATTATCCATTAGGTGAAAAAATTTAAGTTGACAAACAAATGTTGAAAGATAGGTGAGAATGATTTCCATTCCAGCAGTTAGGTTTTGGTGAGTGGATTGTTTAAATTATCTGGAATTGCTTGTGAGGTGTCTGTCCTTACATATAAAATAGGTTAAAAAATATTTTTGGTCCCGACAAATATATCACTTATTACTTTTAGTCCCTTTAAAACTTTTTCTTTGTTTTTAGTATTTGCAAATATACCACTTTTGCCATTAGTCCTTGTTATTTTGTTTTAGTCTCTGTAAAATTTGATGATGTTGGAATTGGTTCCCTATAATATGTGTGTAATATTCATTGTAATCCTTATGTAAGCCCATATTTGAGGAACTAAACTCAAATGTTGTACAAATATTATATTTACAATGACTAAAAACAAAGAAAAGAAATTGCAGTGAGTAAAAAGCAAAAGGTGATACATCTGCAGTGGCCAAAAGCATATTCAAACCTGTAAATATTTGGTATATTTTTTGAAAAAGATGGAGTGCACTTTGGTACTTGTTTTATGCCCAAAGCTAGAGACTACCATTTATTAGCACTGTTCGAAATTTGGAATTTATTCAGCTTATTATTGAAAGAGTTATGTTATTGTTATTATTATTAAAAGCTGTGTTATTTAGGGAATCAGAACAAACTATGAAATCAATTTTCACTGCTAAAATAGATTTGGTGGATTGCTCCAAATCTAAACTCAAACCATACAGAAGTAATTGATTGATGGATTCTTAAAATGAAACTCGATTTCTGGATAGATGAAAGCTATTTGAAAAATGTCAAAAATGATTGATGTAGGTTGGAGTGCTTATAGAGGATCCATTTCCAATGCTTGCACTTAATGATCTCTGCCAGAAGGCCCAGAAAGACATTCAAGAAGCCGTTGCAACCGAAAATGTGATTCATGCGCACCTTGTTGCAAAGCGAAACTACCACTCTAAAGAGCATTCACCAAATGGCTGGCCTAGCTCCTAAATGGAAGAAATTTTGCTTTGAATATCTTCTTCAACTTTTGCTTATATCATGTAATTAATCATGAAGATTGTGCTACACTTGCACCAGATTGACAATTTCTTTAGGAAATTGCCTCAAATCAATCCATAGTGCTTTAGGAGTATATTCTGCTAATGTAGTGGGTCTGTATATATCGCAAATCCATAATCATGTAAATATAAACTCATCAATACGGATCTTAGTTTTGGTGGTTTATCAATGTATACTTAGTTTGAACTGTAGGTTTATAGGCATCAGCTTTTTGAGCTGTTGTTTTCATTTGTGTTTTTAGAACTGTTCATCTTCCTATAATTGTTTGTTCAGTAAAGTAGTATGGTAGTGCACAACAAATTTGTGTATGGTATACACAACCTTTAACATAGAGCTACTTTACTGAACAAACAATTATATGAAGATAACCTCCCTTTGATGGGCAGACCAACTTGTTTGTTTAAAGTACTTTCTATCATGGGGTAGATGACCTCCCTTCGATGCCGGCAACAAACCAGATAAAACGAAATCACTGCAAGGCTGAACCTCCTAATCACGTTGTTCACAAAGTGTTTCAAGTTGCTCTAAATTCAGCGCATAACTGTGACATGCCCTAACCTAGAGAACCTCTCCATCCTAGCTTGCACTCAATCTGCGGTTACTTAGGTATGTTGGTGTTGAGACCCTCTTGGTCATCGTTACATCGTTAATATGATGTAGTTAGCAATTTGAAAGCATGTATGCTAATCCATATTCCCCTCAACATAATGTTACTTAAGCTTATTAAAAAAGACTGTTACTTAACCATATAGATCCCAGCCTAATTCCACACTTTCCATAATTATAATTCGGTCTTAAAATATTTATTGAAAAAACTGCAACCATTACTCTCTGACTCAGACATGATATGTGAGATGCAGTTGGTGGTGTTAAACGAGTCCCATTGCTTTCATCTATTTAGTCGCCACAATTGCTTCTTTTCACATATAGATTTTGGGTGAACTTGGTGTAAAGAAATCGCGGATCAAACTTTTGTTTTTGAACCTTTAACTTCCTCATGTGTCCTATCAAGGCTGGAATAAAGAGAGCATTATATTCTACACAAAAGAAAATAAGGAGCTAGCCTTGTTTGATTTAAGCACTCAAACAATTGAAGACATTGGGGTTGAAGCAGAGTTTGTTTATTTGCGGATCATAATTTATAAATAAAATGTTTTTTCTTTTGGAGGAATAAATAATTAATTGCTTTTGTAATCTATAAATGCAGAAATTGGAAATTTATTAGAAGGTACGTATCAATGTACTATGGTTTGAAGAGTAGAAGTTAGGAATTGAACAAATGCCTTAAGTTACTTTGTGCATCATCTCTGAACCTTACAAGCTTTTGAGTTCAAACCACCTCCCACAAGTTTATATTCCCAAATTCTAATAGAAAAGGGTTAAAATAGGGCTGGTTTGCGAAACTCATATAAAGAGCTCAAGTTTGATCTTAATTTCTAAGCATTTTTTTCACGCTCAAGTTTAAGATTGGAGAGCTTTTCATCTTAATTTTCTAAAGTTGGTCATCTTATACACATATAAGAGCTACACAGAAGCCAAATGAGGTCTTTATGAACAAAATCTAGATATATGATAATGACTTAGTCCGATCATGTGGTAAATTGTTCTCAAGCAAGCAAACATTACCTCACAGACACACTCTCACAAAACCACATGCAATGATTTCAGACTTTGCATTTCATATTACATTTGAATCCATACAATAAAAACTTATGAGTCATTTTTCTCAAATTTCAGAAATTTAATTATATTATTTGCAAAAAAACAAAAAAAAACTGTAGAATCAAAATCTAAGAATCAACTGAGAATTAAAATTAGAGACAACTATGGCAACCAAGAGGTACCAATGACGATATAACAAGGCAAGCATCCGAAATAACAAGAACCAAGTTTCATCCTTGTAAACGAGGTCAGCTGAATGGATTAAACGACGCCATAAGGTTTTATCATATAACTGAAACTTAAAATCAAAACCAAGCTAATAAATTTTATTGTAGCAGAGAAGCAAAATGAAGTAAAACTAGATTGAAAGGATTTGAGCTTTCCATCTTAACTATGAGCAGTGAACTTAAAATCTGGTCTAGATATATGATGACATAGTCTGATCATAATTGTTCTCAAGCAACATTACCACACACACACACAATCACAAAACCAAACTCAATGTATTCACCAATAAATTCAGACTTTACATTTCATATTATATTGAAATCCATTCAATAAAAAAAGGCAATTATCCGAAATAACAATAACCACCAAGTTTTAGTGATAACCACCCAGATAAACAAACAAATAAGGCACGGAAGTTATTGCAGCGAAATGAAGATCCACCGGTGATCAATAGTCATTATAGGATAGGCATATCATTTTGATACCAAATATGTAAAATGAAAAGTATGTGCCTCAAATCATTTTGAGTTAAATACTTATAACTCACAATATAAGACGATATCATAACAATACCAAATGAAAATATGGAATATATCTATATCTATATATATATATATATATATATATATATATATATATATAGATTCATTTAATTAGAAGGCAAGTCAATCATTTGCTAATACTACTAAAAGAAGAATTTGGGATTAAAAGACTTGTGCTTTTAATCCTTCCTTTTGAGATTAAAAGATTGATACAAATCAAAGAAGAACAATATGTTGTAACAATTCATATATAAAAGGTGCAAAATTTGATATGATGATAATTATTAGACACATATAGCTTGCTAAAAAGAAAATTGCCATTGACGCCTGCCTGAGGTTTAAAAAACAATAACTGTTTTTGAGCTGGATCCACTAGGTTCTAATGTCAGTTTCACAGATTTGACAGTAATTGATGTGAGCATAAAAGAACTTTCAATGCCATCATTTATAAAGTTTACTATAGCAAATAGAATTGGTAATGTTTTAGATTCCCTAACAGAAACAATACCATTCAGATTTCAGCACATGTTTTGATTTGAATTTGAAATTACTTTCAATGCCAATAATAGAGTTTCATATTGGACTAAAAAAGTAAAATCAAAACAAAGTACCAACATTAATATGATATAAGAAATATTAAAGCAAAAGGGTATAAGAAATAAGTAACATATGTAAACAATTAGTAAGGTTTTAGTTTTATGAGCAAATAATGTTTTCAATTGAGGCCTAACCTTCTCCTCTTCAGATCATCAAACACCATCTCGAGTTGGCTGATTTTTAGTTCAAGTCCGGCAATGCTTTCTTCAGATAAATAGCTATAGTTTTCAATCTGAAACTCATCATCACTTGACAGCATTGCTTCCATGCTCTCATTTGCATCCATAGACTGAACATCTTCCAAGACATGGATACAATCCTCAACAGTATCAGCATTTGGAGGTGAACTTGAATGAACATCTACATCAATATTTACCTCGGCATTCAAACCATCTTCACCAGAATTTTCAGAGGGCATAAAACCAGAAGGAACATCACCACCATCAGCAATATCATCTGCCTTCCTAGTTATTGAACTATAGTTACAAGATTTTCCAAAAGTAACAGTGCCAACAAGATTAGGAGGAGGAGATTCAAATGGAATCTCGGCATGAGCTGTACATGTTGATGAACTTGCACTTCCCTTCCACCATGCTGCATAACGTGTGGTAACACCAGCATCAAAATGTCTAGACGGAATGTATAGACTTGGTTCAGATAAGGGTCTACAGTAATTTTTCCAAGCAATGGTTTCAGGCTTGTTGACTCTAGGCACAGAACCTGCTGGAACATCTTGATCCATTCCAAATTGCATAGCAACTCTATGCGGAAGATATTGCTCAATAGAATCAAATCCTACTAGCTCGGAAACTCTCAAGGATATAACAAATGAGAGAATATTTTTATCCAAATCCTCCAACTTCTTTTTCAGACCAATATCCAAATCCTTGTTAAGTGGTACCAAAATTTCATCATCTGGATAAAACATTCCACACCTATCAGCATGCTGAACATATGGACGCCAAATAAAATCATCCTTAGCCGAGTCCAACGCTAACCTCACATTGTCAACTTTCAATGGCTTAACCATCTTCCACCTCGACAGTACAGGGTTTCCATATTTAATGAACTTGGGTTTTGGTTGCAAATTTTTGAACCTCTCCCAAACCCAAACTTGAACCAAGTAAATGGGTGATTGCACATTAACCTCAAACGTGATTGGAATTTGATCACCTTTTAAGGAACTTTTGAAATTCACAATTTCCTCCTTAAACAAACTCAAATCTCTATACAAGCTAGCCAAAACTGCAGGTGCTAAAGCAATAGGGTTTCTACTAGCAAGATGAACAGCAATAGGAAAGAAAGAACTTTTGACCAACACACTTTTATCAGGAAAAACAAAAATGGACAACCAAGTAACAATGAACGCTTCATTTTCGATTTCATTACCTTTACTATCGATGAAAAGGTCCATCCATAATGACACTCTTGGTGCTTTTGTAGCTGTCCTGTAAAGTCCATTTCTTGCATTGATGAGTTTCTTTTCAATCTCTCTCATTTCTGTTCCTTGAAGTTGAATGGAAACAGGATCACCAAAAAGAGAGTAACCTCCCAAAACCATAACATCCTCCAATGTGATCGTTGCTTCACCGAAGGGAAACACAAATGTATTTGTCTCAGGACACCATTTCTCAATAGCTTCATAAACCAAGTCATGGTTTTTCAATATATGACTCTTAGTGGTCATTATAGCTTCAAAGATTCCAGCTTTTTTCCATGCTGATTCATATTTAGGCTGAAGTTGATGAATCCAATCAACCCATTTCCTCTGTGGGTAGCGCCAACCACTGAACTTGATTTGGAGTTCATTTGGTTGAAAACCAGAGGAAGAAGAAGATGGTGGTGGTGGTTGGTAAAGTTCCTTTGAAAGAAGAGGTTTGAGAAAATGTGCATTTCTGAAAGTTGCAGCAGAAGCAGAAGAAGGTGAAAGTATGAAATTTTCCTTCACCTCCATGATGGTGTTATTGTTATCTTCTTCTTCCATTAATGTTTGTTGATGAGTATTCATGAAAAAGTTTCAATCTTTAAGGGTTTTGAAGGTTCAAAGATGAAGAAAGTTAACAAAAATGGTGTTTGGTTAATATGGTACTGTCGTGTGTGATTCTCAGAGGAGCAGTTAACGTTAACGTTGGACTAAGCTTGTTTCATGTTTTGCTTTATTTCATTGTTTTGTTTCATGTTTGTTTTGGGAAAGAAGTGGGTCCCATTGCTATATCTCACTAATTTGTTGATGTTCAATATTAAATAGTTTTAAAAAAAATTCAAGAGATCAATACATGATACTCCAACATATTCTAATACTATGGCATAAGAATCTTGTCATCATGTTTATGTATATTACTTAATATTTTGAAAAAAAAGTATCAATATTTTGAAAAAATTGTACTACTTAATATTTTGAAATTCATATAAAATGGTAAAACGAAGCTTATTTTTAGTTGATAAATAAACTCTTGAGTTTTAATGTCTCATTTAATAGAACATTAAAACTAAGGTACAGGTAGGTTAATATATTTTTAATACCATTGGTTCATTGTGAAATGGTTTTACCTTTTGATTAAGGCTGAGTGTTTACAAAGAAATTGAAAAGAGACTAGTGTGAGTGCTATCCTGTGAAATAGATGTTTCACAAATATGGAATGAAAGGCTATGACAGACTGGTTCTGCACAATTTTTTTATCTCCTTTCTCACTTTTACTTTGTTACTAGGTAGAGATTGTTTTGCTTTACTTCAATGTTTTGTCTCATATTTGTTTTGGAAAAAATGGGTTAATTACTATTAAAGTATTAACTGTTACTATTATTTGAAATAAGTTTAATGGAAAGATGTAAAAACAATTTTCATTGGTTATTGACTATGGATAAAATTATTTTCTAAACTTTATATTTAAAAAGAGAGGTAGTGCATATTAAATTAAATATAAATAATTAATAGACAAAATAGATGATGGGGTTGGGAACTTAGAAAAGGCAACTCTTCCTTGACATTCCAACACAAAAAATACATTCACTCTTCACATTTTTTAACCTTTCATATATTAAAAACAAAAATTTAATAAAATTTTGATTCATGCTCAATCAATCAAATAAAATCATATAGCTAAAATAAACATCCAAGCCGACCCAACAAAAAGGGGGAGGGGGTGTTGCAAACAACATTCATCCAATCATTGTTTCTTTAAAAAGTCTTTAAAAATAAAAAGAACATGCAATTTCTTTGAGGTGAATCTATTAGATGAAATTTATAATCAAATGTTTCTTAGGGTATTTATCATCATGCAAGACACAATCAGCAACAAGTATTTGTCTCTGTACAAAGTCTTCACTAACCCGCGTTCCACTTCGATTCGAGTGTTGTGCTTTCTTTAAATGCTGCTTGTGCTTCATTCTCCATACCAAGTGTTACAAGTGCAACAGATTGAAGATATGATGCAATGTGCCATTCTGGTGAAATAACTTGTGCTTGCATTGCGTCATTTAGCCCTTCGTTAGCCATGTCACTTATGAGATAACACAAACTGCGTCGTGCATAGATTGTTGGAGAAACCCTTGTTCCACCATCGATGAACTGCGTATAAACACAATCAAATCTCATTAACTAAATTACTATGATTAGAAACTAAATCTAATAGGATGGATCCATAAGGTTGTGATACCAAAATGATTCATCCAGACTGACAATTCTATTCAAATCATAATGTGGTTGCTTTAGAAAGAGATTATTTACACATGATTTGAACTATTATTGATAATAACTTGTTAGTAGTTTGATACAAATGCCTAAATGTGAATCCTTGTATATAAGGATGCATAGACTCATAATCCCAGGGGAGATGAGTAGCTCACTTGTTTGAACTAAGGGATTAAAATAGTTAGGGAGTTCAAGGCCATGGTTCGAATCCTCACAAGGGAGAAAATACTAACATAACAACTAAAATACAAACATTTGTTATTATATTCCAATAATATATATATATATATATATATATATATATATATATAACTGTTTTCAGTTATGTTAATAAGTACTACTACAGATAGCTTATGAAAATAGCTTACTACTTGAATAAAAAACAGTTTAATCATAATCCTTCTTTGATTCTAAAAATAGCTTATATACAAGTGTTTATATAATATCCAGAGCATAATTCATAATCATGAAACCTCTCATCAGCTAGGAGTCTAGAACTGTAGGATCTGTTCTCTACCAACTACCTGATTAATTTGGTTTTAGAAAAAATATTGACTAGAGGTCTAATTGCGATATGCATTTAACTGATCAGTATGTTAAAAACAAAAAAATTGGTAAGCCGGTTAAGATTAATCCAACTTATCTGCGTAAGAACTCTACCTGTGTGTAGCACTCAATTGCTTCTCTAAACTCTTTCTGTCGGAAAGCAGCATCCCCCTTTTTCTTGCAATTTAATATGTCCTGCATTTGATCAGTCCACATATGGAATGGTAACTGCAATATCAGAAAAGAGAATACATAAGTTAGTTACAATCTTTTCAAAACAAATTTGAAAGTTTTATGTAGTATTTCATTAAAATATGATTTAGATATAGAACCTCATTTGTAACTCCTTCATCATCTTTATAACCAATACTATCCAGAACTTCATGTATAGCAGTCAAGTCCATTCTTGAACATGCTTCACCAAGAGAAGGAACCTAAGAATAAATGAGTATTTACATTTTGTTACAACAAAGATAATCAAGTGTGCACTTCCAATTTTGATTAACAACAATATGCTGTCATCATGAATGTAATGCATTTGTAGTACAAGGAAGAAAAAATGTGAATGTAGGAAAGAGCCATGTTAGTTTCACACCAAATGGAATAACAATTTAGATAGTTAATGCAGTTCAAATACATGGTTAGTTAAGTTCAATTGATGATTAATGAGAATAACAAGCTTCACAACTCATTAATCACCGACCAAACACAACTAATCACCATTTTGAATGTCATTAACGACGATTTTCTGTATATTTGATCATAGTATATATATTAGAACACAATTTGGATGGTTAATGGATTTAATGTATATTTGAATACCTTAAATCGTGGTATACGGCGTTGAAAATTGTGGTCAATTACGTTCAGTGAATGGTGAAAGTGTTGTGACTTGCGACACTGACACCCCACTGAATATAATCAACTGAATTTGAATTGCGTTAACCATGCAAATTGTTATCGAAATTTACTATCAAATTTGTGTCAAAATATCATTTCGATAAAGGAATTATGCAAATAAACCTAATAAAAGATATGAATCCCATTCTACCCCTGCCATAACTATACAAAAGAATCTAAACATCAAGTATTTCAAACAGGATATTTTAACCTAACTATGTAATTATAATGAGCTAACCTCTTTCTGAAGAGGAGCCAAAGCAGCCACCAATGATTTAGGATTAGGCCTTTCTCTAGGTTTATACTGTAAACACCGAGATGCCAAGCGTACCAGCTCAGTTCCATCATTGTCAGAAAACTGTCCTTCCAAACAAGAATCTGTCAACATCTGCAGATTTCTGTCCCGGATCAAATCGAGGGCCTGCATCAAGTTCTCTAATAATTAGATATGAAAATGTATATAACTTACCAAAAAACTTAAATTACAGATATCCAAGCTTGTATATGATATAAAGTTTATCACTTTTAAGTGTCAACTTTGATCCCTACAAGAATGACTTACATGATTCGGGGGGATATGCTTTCCACTGAGAAGGTCAAGTAAAAGAGTGCCAAAGCTATATATTACACTTTCTGGTGTTACTCTCCCTACAGAAAATGGAAGATATACAAGAAATTATGTGTTGCTCAAATCTTACAAAATATGAGGGAACATATAAAAAGTAATACAAATCAACTAAATCAGCATTTTAGTCCTTGAAATTGTAAGGGTCGGTCAATTTAGTACCTCAAACTTACAAAATGGTAAATTCATTCCCTAATATTGAACGTCGGCCAATTCAGTCATTTTTCCATGTTTAGCACCACAATTTTGAAGATTTTAAGCTTATCTAGATGCAACAAGAGATAATTCTATCAATATGTAGGTCTTTAATTGATTTTGATGGATGTTAACTAAAGAAACATTTTTTGTTGATGGACTAAATTGATTGATGTTCTTTAATTTAAGGGACTAATTTGCTATTACGTAAATTTGAGGGACTAAATTGCCTGACCATTACAATTCTGAGGATCAGAAAATTATGATTTATTAAATACAGCTTTTCAATAGAATATTACAAATTGCAAAACATATGTTAGAAATACAAAACTAACAAACAATAGCCATTATATATGGCAATGGCATACCAGTTTTGAGATATTCTGGAGGGGTAAATGCCAAATTTGTGCTATAACTTTTCCCATCCCTGCTATTTTTCATAAGTCCAAAAGTAGAAAGCCTAGGATTACCATCCTGCAAAAATTCTAACACATTTTATACCATTCTAATTATTTAGATGAATGCAAAGGTAGACACAAAAACTCACCTCATCAAAGAGAACTCTATATGCATTGAGGTCGTGATATAGAGCACGCCCTTTGCCTGTGCAGTACTCTAGAGCTTGTGCAAGATGCAGAACAACCCTTAGTCGCATCGCCCATTTCATAGGTTGTGATTCCCCTGATTTAGAGACATGAGTACATGAACACATTATTTCGCACCAAATAAACTTAAGGGTCAGGTTGACGTATATAAAACATCACTTTAATAACGTAATCATTATGAGAATATATTGTAGAAAACAAAGACAACCTCTCAAAATAAGGATGAATAAGAAACTACGGAAACTGTATCAATGATAATAAATCAAGAATATAATCCTAATTACGACTATAATCAACAATTGTAATATGCTGTCATATCACCCTTGTGACTAAGGAGTTGATTTGTTCTCCTTATTATATTTATTAGTTTGTTTCTAGAAATAATTTCAAGGAATAACAATGAGAAAGGCATCAAAGCCAATATTTGTGACAACCCTTTCTGCTGTCATTTGAAAAATGAAAGGAGCACTTACAATGGAAAAGGTGCTTTGCAAGAGTTTCATTTGGCATATATTCTGCCACAAGCAACCTCTCGTCTCCTTCACAACAACAACCAAGCAAGTTTGCCAATCTTTGGTTACGAAGCTGGCCAACTGCTTTTGCTTCCTCCTGCAGTTGTGAAACATAATTGTATTGATCAATTGATCAATTGTATTGATCAATTTGGTCTAGCACAGCTGGATGCGCCGTTAGCTTCATAGCAATAATGAAACTTAACCATTTAGATATAACAATGTAGAGCAACAGACACACTTGCATGTTCCATACCTGCAAACTGACCAAGACAATATGGGAAGAATGTACATGCTAGCCAATTGTTATTTGAGAAATTGACTACTGCATAAAAGGAATTCAGACCTGTTTTGATTGGCTTATCTGAGTTAATCTGGTGGCATAATAAGAACTTGTGAGACTGTTTGAGAGAGCTTATGGAAACAGCTTATGACATGCCCATAAGTTGTTTTCAGCTTATTTTCATAATCTCTTCAGGATAGCTTATGAAAACAGCTTATAATTTATATGTAGGCAATTTGTTTTATTTTATCTTGTTATAGAAATAAATTATACATAAGCACTTATATGATAATAAACACTTAATTAAGTTGTTTATCCAAATAGAACCTTAAAGAAAACATTATTAGGTTAGCATGTCACTTTCAAGATGGTCCAATGTCACATATCTACATTTTTACCATATTACCATATACTTGAATGCATTACAAAGAATAAAAATAACATCTGCTTTCACAATGCATCGTTATTGGCAGAAGAACTTAAACCTAAGAGTGCGGTTGAATAAATCATGGTGGAAGAAGGAACATTTACCAAAAACTGCCGAGTATCAGGCCAAGCATTTCTATTAAACCGTTTAACAGCAATTCTCATCTGATTTTCCAGCTTCCCTTTATAAACAACATTTGGAGCCTTCTCTCCATGCTCAGATACAATATTCTCGACAGCAAAACCTGATGTTGCATTCTTAAGTTGCTCGAGTGTAAACTCACGGAACGTAGGCCAGTTACTAACCTCACTTCTATCATCATTTTCTGGAAGAAAAAAATATATTAAAATAAACATATATCAGAAAAATCCTTATCAAATATCAACAAAATCACCAGAATATGATATGAGTCTACCTACCAGCATCTGGAGTTTCAAGAACCGACGCCTTAACTTGTGAATTCACACACCATGGAATGAGTCTCGACCACTGAATCCCCATTTCGATTTACTAAAATCAAACTTGAAAGTAAGGAAAACCTCTTCCACTTTCAATGATGTTCCTTGATCAATCTTATGAACTCACAAATGATACTTTCATGCCTGGCATCATTAAAATGTTTGAGTTAGAACTACAGGTTTAATCACTTCAAAAGCTTTGCCTAAGTGAAAGTGTAAAACATAAACACACTATCACCTTCTTATATCATACCCTACCTACTATCATCTTAGCACTATCACCTATCTTCTTTTTTTTCATCAAATTTTTATTTTTTCAAATTTCAAAGTCAACTTATTTAACTTCAACTAAAGAAATGCAAATCAACTTAATACAACACAAAAGTCTTCATTTTGACTAAAATACATATAGATTCATAAAATTAAAAGTCAACTCAATCATTTTAAATATTCTTACAGACCAACAAAATAAATAGAATAAAAGCAGAACAAAGTACAAACATAAAGAGAGCTTATATTCTTCACAAAAGAAAATAAGGAACTAGCCTTGTTTGATTTAAGCACCCAAACAATTGAAGACATTGGGGTTGAAGCAGAATTTGTTTAATTGCGGACAGTAATTTATAAGTAAAATGTTTTTTCTTTTGGAGGAATGAATAATTAATTGCTTTTGTAATCTATTCTCAAAGCATTCAACCAAAAGAGCAAGAGGTTTATAAAAGAGTTATCAAGTTAGATCTCAACAGTTTCTCTCCCACCCAACTGAACTACATAAACTATCTCTACCTAACTTAACTAACATAAGTGCAAAAAATAACGTAAGTTAAATAACGCAGCGTCAGAAAAGAGCATAAATCTTTAATTTATACACTTTATTTTAATTTATTTATTTTCTAATTTATTTATTTACTTTATTCAAATTAAGTTATTTAGGTTATTCTAAATTATTTATTTGTTTTATTCTTATTTATTCATGCACTTAAAATAAATATTTATCCGAATTTATTCATTAAATAAATACAAATATATATAAAGGAAACGAACTAAATTAATATTTATTCGGATTTTTAAAAAATTCTTTTGGGGGTTGTGAACTAATAGTTAAAGCAAGTATTTATTCCCACACAATAATCCCATGAACATGGAGAATCTGGAGATAGCATGAAGGGTCGATCTCAAACAAAAGGTCCGTCCAATTTACGGCCATAGCATGTGATGATGCAATGCCAATTCGGCGCTGCAATTGACAAACCCATCCATGTAGGGTTTGTAACCCTACTTGTGCCATAAATTATGTGCTACTAGTTGTACATTTCCTCTCCAATTTTTATTTATTTACTAGATATTCTTGTACGATAATTGTTTGAAGGAATTTTATTTGTATCTAAAATTTAATTTTTTGGTTGTTTGTTGTTTGATGGAATTTTATATATGCATCTAAAATTTAATTTATTGGTCGTTTGTTTCTAGTTTATACAATAAATTTCAGATTTATTGATGTGTACGACCAACAACATTTACTGTGTTAAAACTCTAATTAAGAATGATTTGAGATTATGACAAAAACTGTCGCTCATGCACTGTAAGTGTAAATTATCTTTGTACCTTCAATGAAATTGTTGGATAAGTGAAGTTATTTGATTTTATTTAAATCTAACACAGTCGTATAAATGATAACTTGTGATCAGTTGATAATGTAAAATAATACACACAGACCATTCACAAAAATTAGTCCAACAATTTCTTTTTTAGTGATAAAAGTCATAATGACAACATTTAAGATTTAAAGAAGAAAATGTGAATACGTTTTTTATTTAAGGAATAAAATGTGAATGCATATTTGACCAACATTTAAGCTTTAAACACCATCTATATTTATTTGACCAACATTTAAGCTTTAAACATCATCTATATTTATTTTGTATGTAGTTTTGTGTTTAGAAGTTCATCTTTAAAATAAATAAATTTGGAATGGAAAATGCTATTTATCTATAAAAATAACATCAAAATTTTTTCAAGAAACTGTTGACAAGTTTTAATTGCATGATTTATTTAGTCACTTCCTATTTTTCAGCCACACCTCCTTGAATTGTGGTAAATAGTGCATTGTGATTGCTCTTTATTCTTGAAGAATTTTTAATGTTATTTTTCTAAAGATATAACATTGCTCATTTGGAATTCCTACATCGATCTTTGCATATTCTAATCCATTCTGCATGAAAAATGCAATATCCCTATCAACTGAGCAAAACTTACGGAGATAAAACAATTCTATTCTTAATCTATTAATATTAATCCCAAATTTAAATATCAGCAATTATGGAATGAATCATATGTCTAAATATGTATCACCATCAACTAATCTCACGACTATACCTCTAACCATATTTATTTATTCCATTTTTTTAACGCAATTAAAAAAATGGATAGATGCTAGTATAATTTTTGAGCTCTATTTAACTAGCTTTCACAACAATGTTTTGTGCCGTTGTTGGCCTGCACTGCATTGTAAGCTGGTTTCAGTTCATAGAAAAACTTTGTTTTCGAATTTTATTAGTTACTCATAACTAAAAATATCTTTTCAATTCAATACTATATTTAAGAATATTCATTTATATAGTAATGATAAAAACGCTATCCAATAAAGTATAAAATGATAAATTAATACTATTTTTTTTTAGGAAATATTAATACTTTTTCCCTTTACTTTACTATGGTATTGTCTTGGATCGGTATTTTCAAAACATTGAACTTGCTCCGTAAGTAAACTCAGTTTGTAAAAACATTGTATTATATATGGAAGAGTCGGGGTTCGACATCCCACTTATTCATAACTTTCTAGCTACTAGATTACTTAAGCAAAATAAAAAAACATCTAATGGTTCAACAAGCGAACGAGTTGAAACATGTCGAAACTAAACCAAAATTTCAGTTATTTTAGCAGTCGACGGTTGAGTCGCAATTTCATTTCATCAATTTGATTTCCAGTTCAATTTATAAAATATGGTTTTAAACTCATTCGTGGCCCAAGAGACTTTTTGACATTTTTGTATATTTTTCTGTAAAGAAACGTTTCTTTATTTGTAGGAATATTCATCTTAAGTCCCGTGAGCATAGCTCTAGTTGATAGGAACATGCATTATTATATGCATGTGCTGGAGTTCGAACCCCGGACACCCCACTCATTCACTTAAAAAAAATGTGAATTCTAGCAACTAGGCTACTTGATAAAAAAAAGAAAAAGGAATATTCATCTTAGAGGTATGTTTAACTTGGAGCTACTCTTAGAAAATGCAAAGTCATTATATAACTCAATTTGACATTGATACCTAATGTAATTTCACTCTTTTGCTATATCGTTTCACTTTTATAATTACATCTTAAAATTATAGTATAAAATGATAAAATATTGAACTAGTATTGGATGTCTCTGCAAAATGGATTTAGTCCCCTTAAACTCTAATAAGCATAACAAGCACAAACTTCACTTTTTTTTTTTAGAAATAAATTGAATATCTGAACCCATGCTGTAGTATAATGCAATCATCTATTTGACCAAATGAAAATGGATCAGTCATTTTTGCTTGAGCTATGTTTTTTATGAAAATGCAAGAGGGGTAGAGGTTGGCATAACAGTATGCAGTGTTTGACTTGTTGAAGGAGAGGATGAATTTACTGCATTGCTAAGTTCTCCAACTTCAAATTGCAGACGGGACCTGAAAATTTGGATTTGAAGTTACTCAAGGGACCAAACAGATGTAACAATTCTGAAGTATACTGAATCGAAGTACTTACCGTTGGCGAAAATTGGATGATTGCATACGGAAATGAAGCAAGGAAGAGCTCCAACAACAGCCGGTGAAATTACTAGCATTCTCAGGTATGTTCATGCTTGACTGCATGTAAATGTGGCATAAGGCAAAGGAACATGGTTACAAAATGGAAAGAAATGACGAATGAGTTATTTGTTTCTAAGGAGTGCTAGCACAAAATTTTCTTGTGACAAGATCTTACTAAGTTTTAACATGTGATCAGAATCACTTCCTGAAAACAAGAACATTGTATCTTTGAACACTTACAGTTTGTCCTTGGGAACTTTGATCAGTAGATGACTCTGAAGTCCTTTTCTCGTAGTTTCTTCTTTCGTGCACTAGAAGAATTGCGCATTTGCAAGTGAAATATAGGAGCAACAATCCAAGAGAGAAAATGATAACAAACTCAATGACAATAATTGATCCTAAGGCTGTTACACAAATAAAAAGAGCTTGTAAGTCACAGAGAAAAACACTTGAATGCTGCCATTTTCTATAGAACTTAAAGACAGGTTTAATTATGAATACTTCCAACTAAACTTGGACTACGAAATCTGCAACTTACTGTGAGCAAGAAATGAACCCATTGGTTGCTTTCTCATTAAGTTAACCATAGCTTCAGTATATAATGGCATTGACATTCCTTCTTCACAATCTGGATAACAGCCATAATTTCCCATGTCATTCAATGTCAATGTTAATGTAGCTCCATGCTCATCTCCCTGGACAAAACAAGGAAGCACCATGATAATTGAAGTTCTCAGGTTCACTTAATAATTGATATGTTACGTAATCAAATAACAGTGTTGCCAAAATGATACTAATCTAAGTAATGCCCCACAACAATGTGTCTATATCAGTACCTCAAATTGCTGAACAGTGTGTGCGCGCGCGCTTGTAACTTCGTGTATCTTACTTCTATAAGTAGGTTTATATTTTCTATTAAGTTCTACTACTTTGGTTATTAACTATGCAAAGTGTAAACAAATGGCAGTGCTTCTGATCAAACCTCAAGGTAAAAGAACATCACTCACATGATAATAAAGTTGCTGCATAACAGTATTACAATCATTTATTGTGCCTTGAAATCTGATTCCACTGGCTTTGACCATAAAGTGCTTTGAGATGGTTACATATGTTTGAAGAGGCTGCCACTGATAATTATTCATGTGCTTCAGTTCAGTTGTGTTGACCAAATGAGATGGAAGATTTGTAGCTAATAATCCATCATTTACTTCCATAGAAAAGGTCACCAGAAAATGAGCCTCGCCACCTAGCATAGGAACACGTGTTCCATTAACAGAAGACACCAAGTCAATCACAATGTTGAAACTTGAAAAACATTTAGTCTACCAGATTCCAAAACTATATTGAAACTAATTTAGCATTTACGTCAAGCAGAAACATTGTCACAGGCACAAGCTCTTGAACCAAGTGGTTGGATACAACTGGTTAATGTGTTTTAGCTAAGGGTGAATTGTTCGAATAGCACTCGAGTCCCTAAATTGAACAATCCTTGGTCAGATTTTACATACTTCCTAGCCATGATCCAGATTAGTAGGGCCCATTTTCCAGGAACCGGACAGTTATGACAGAAAAAAGACAGAAGTTCTTGAATTCGCGAAAGGAAAAAACCTATTAATACCTTACTACTAGCATATTCGTTATTTTAGGGCAGAAAAGAAAACTGAACTTCAAGATAACAATGTAAACTACCATTCCTTTATTGATGGTCTCTTCCTTCTCTTTTATTTTGGCAACTAATAGTATATGTACAATACATAGAGTGATAACTTTATCACCATGTCATCTATTATCTGTCACTCCATCCTTACTATTGAAATAAGATAGGCATTAACATTATCATGATGAAACATTATATTTATAATATATTAGAGTAGAAATAAACTTATAATTAAATAGTTGCTATCCTAATAAGCAATGAGTATCTCAGTTAAAAATACAGAAAACATTTAGTCAATTTCTGCCAAAACATAACCAACAGTAACAGATATGTTTCACTTTAAGGGAACAACATTTGCTTCCAAAGGACCTACTATTGTATAGTTGTGCATAATTTACTGATTATCTTTAATTGACCAGAAATCAACACAAGACATATTTAAGGTTTGTGTTGTATATTGGCTTCAAATTGTGAAAGCAGAGCAGCCCAGAAATCGTGACACAATTTGGGCATCGTGGCACGATTTGCTTGGCAGAGAGCATGCCTTGTGAGATGTAAAATCGTGACACGATTTGGGAAATCGTGACACGATTCAACAACTTCCTCAGCAAGTTTATCTGAAAGGGACTGGTCACAACGGTTGGAAAAGCAGAATCGTGACACGATTTTAGAAGCGTGACACGATTTTGGGCGCCTGTGACTAGTATTTAAGTGGTTTTCTGCATTCTTTGAAAAAGAGCTGAAGCAAGAGGTCTAGGGTTCACAAAGGGGGGAACTTGAGGGCTGAGTACCTTTGTAGCGATAGTCTCTTGGGTTGGGATAAACATTGTAAACACCTTGGGTAGTGAGATTATATCATTGGAAGGATCATAAGCTTCCTCTAGTATAATCTCTTGTAGGTTCATATGAGTGAGGTGGGTCAAGACAAGGGTAGAGATTAGGATTGAAGGCTGATTTCTTGTAACCTTTGTAACATCTTATCATAGTGGATTGGAGAGCTGCTCTCTCCCCCAGATTAGGTCATAGTGACTGAACTCGGTTACCATCTTGTGTGTGTTTGTTTTTCTTAAGCTTTCTTATCTTCATGCTTGTTAGTGTCATTGTATTAAGCTCTACACTTAGGCTTTGGGTCTGTTTTGTTGTTGTTGCTTGAAGACACTTAGACCTAGGATTACCACTACCTTTTGCTCCACACATCTATACAAGTATTGGTGTGATTTCGAACCGTGAGTGATTACGGTATTTTTCACAACAGTTTGCATGTTTTATCTTGTAAATAGTACATTAGACATAAACCATAAAACATCACCTTAATACTAATTATTTCTAATCATACCAGGGAAGCTAAGAAGATCAGGATCTCCAATGTAAAAGTCAAACTTGTCTTTATCTTTGTCAAAGATAAGTCTCCCATCCTCATTACTCCTCAATATGATGAAGTAAGGAACTCTTATATATGGAGGATCATTGATAGGATCAACAAAAATTGGAATAGCCAATGAATTTACGCCATTCTTATTCTTAGCAGAGACTTGAATGGTATCCGCACCGTAAAAATTCTCATCTCTGAACAACAAAAAGAATTGACAGCAACAACATTATGTAAGGCTTCCACAGAAAATTCTTTTCGTTTAAGATATTTTGGACGCATAAGCTGAAAATTTTATTATTTATGAAAAAGGTAAATTCTGCAGACATTGATTGAATATGTTGCGAAGAAGCAGATTTATGTGGCTAATAGATTACCAATTCATATATTCTTTCATTATCATTGGAACAAACAAAACTTACCAAACAATAAGAGCATTATCACTTCAATAAATTTCAACAGATAACATCACAAATATAAAAATTACCCGAGGTATTGAATTGACTGAAGCGCAATATTAATAACTTCCACGGAGCCTTCTAGTATTAAACTGCTTGCAGTTTCATTTCCTGCATTAATTGTAAGTTCACTCCACATTGGTTCTCCAAATTGCATCAACATTGGAGACAGAAATATACTTCCAAATTGTGCACTCAGATTGACAGAAATATTCTCCAATAGATTTGAATATGTTATCTCAAATCCAGAAAAACCACTGCAAGAGATCATAACAATAAGATATTGTCGAGAAACACTAATCAATTCACTAAACAGTATTACATTTATTCATGAATATTTATGTATGGTGCAGATACATACCCGAATCTAGGGCTTATCAAATCTTCTGTTGCTTGCAGTTGACTTGGAACAGAAACAAACTGAGGTGGAATATTGAGAACAGAAATGTACACAGAAGCTGTAGCGAGATTACCATTAATATCAGATATTGTATACCAAAAGGAATCATTTCCATAATAATTTTCATAGGGAGTGTAGCGAAAGACCCTTCCGTTCTGTATAAGTGAACCATGATCTGACTGACAAAGTGCCACAAGAAGGGTCATTTATTATATTCTAAAAGAATATGAAGAAATAGATCCTAAAGGAATATTTAAATGCCGGAAAGTTAGAATCATCATAGAATAGCAGGAAAAAGAAGGCTAAGAAAGTGTTTCAGAATGAATTGACAACATATCTTACTTTTGCGAATTCAACTATACTTGCATTATCACCAGCAAAATAATCATTTGCTAAGGGATCAAAGGCAATAGATTCATCTTCCCAAATTGATAATGTATCATCGGTGGCTTTAGGAAAATATTCACCTGTATTTCATCCAACAATAGAATCCTTAAGACATATACACATCCATATCAATAAAATAGAAAAATTTCATTTTAGCAAACCCAACTAGAGTTAGTCAGTGACATTTTTTGTGCAAGTTGTATTAGATCAGAACGTTACATGGCTTAGTTCCCTTGCTTACAAGTTCAAATTTCCACACTAATAAATGATTATCCCTGTGTTATTATAAACATTGCATCTATTTGTACCAATATAATCACCAAACATCCAAGTTTTAACCATTAAGTAAAACAATAAAACATTATAAAAGAAGCATACTTTACCAAAACAAGATTAATAAATAGCAGGTTTGAACTTACTGCTATAAACATTGATACTGAGAGGACATGGCAATAAATGATTTCCATCAAAAGAAGCACAAATTTCATAAGTGCCGACCTCTTTAACCATATAGCTACAGTTGTATGATCCATCCTTATTATCCATGGTTTTCCATGTAGAAAATCCAGAACTATTAATTGAAGTAATCTCCAATTTTAACCTTGATTGTTGCGAGAGGACCGGATTAAAATAGGAATCGAAAAGCTGCACAACTACTTCATTTCTTGACATCTTTGGTACCTTTGAAGAACACGTCACAACACTCGACAAGGAAATATTTACTTCACCTGCAGCAAGCTAAGGGCACATGAGAAATGGTTGGAAATATTAAAAGCAATAAACATTTCACTGCCAAGCACCCTTCTTTATTACCTATGTATAGTGCTGTCAAATAGACGCTATAGCGCAATTTGAACAAACCGCTATTGTTCTGTGATTTAGTATAAAATGTTTTCAAATAGAAGCTATAAAAGCGCTATAGCACTACTGCATAGTGGAATTTAAACAAACTGTGTATGATAACCATATGAAAACATTTTTATTTAAATCATGTGATACATTTTGGTACCTGCTTTTACCTCTTTTCTGAATGAATGACCCTCGTTCAATAATATGTTTCCACAATAGACATTAATATCATAAAAGCCACTTTTCTCTGGTGTGTATTCCACTTGAAATGCACTGGTAATTACAGAGCTAGCACTCACATTAGACTGAAACCAAGATAAGATCCCATTATTAGGGTCTCAATTTATAAACATTGAGCACCAAAAAACTATGTTTGTATTCCTCACATTGTTGCCTAGCTCTATTGAAGGTGAAGGTGACGAAGTGATTTCCATGCGACCGATACCATCATATCTCACTCCTGAGTCCACTCTATTCCCTACTATCAATACCAATGTATTATAACAAGCAAAATACAATTATCAAAAGTATAAGAGAATGTAATAAAAAAGAGTTTATCTTTTGAAATACCAGTTTTGTTTAACATGGGATATATGATCGGCGAAACACTGTAGGAGTCATTATCTCTTAAAATTTGTACTTGAAGTATTCCTTCTTCAACAGGAGAAGGATACTGATACATGTCATTCAAATAAACAGAGAATTCTGCTCTTATCCCAACAACTGAATTATTTAAACCAGATCCATTGACAACACTCTTTACACCATCACAATAACCTAATCACAAAACAAAAAAAATATGAAACAAAATTATATATAAAGAGGAAAATGATAAAATTGAAATACTAAGCAATATGTATATATTGCAATAAATTGAAAAGGTCCAAAAGGAGAGAAGCAGAGAATTTGGCATGAAACTTTACCGATAAAAACAGTATAAACATATGGCATATTGGAAATGCTTTTATTATGTTTAGCATCATATATTGTTAACATAAAGTTCCCTGGTTCCCAATTTCCAAAGGAAAATAACTGAATTCCAGCTTCCACTTCTTCAAAATTAAGATCTGCTATTGGTATTGTCAAATTTGTGTCTCTTTCAACAACTTCGACATCAAATGGATACAGTCCAGAAACAAGATTTCCAAATTGATCCAACTGATGTATAAAGATTTCCATCTTTGAAGATAACTGCCATGCATGATGTTCAATGTTCCATTTGGCTACACATTTAGAGACATCTATAACTCCTAGCAGTTGAGAGAGAGAGAAAAAAATGTCAAAGACATAAACACCATGTATGCAGTTCTAAAAAAAGTGTAATTTTGATACATTGTAAGTGTAAAAGTTGTACACCATCAACAAAACGCAATCGCTGATATGTGTGACTTTAAAAAAAGTTATGATTAAAGTCAAACATTTTTTATGAACTAATGATTATGACTGATTGACAGTGTAATTTTTTTTACACTGACAATGTATATGAATTAAATCCTCCTAAGAGATTCAATTCATCACAAGAAATTCATGATGTTAAAGCTACTAGAGTACTATCTGTTGAAATAGAAAGTAAAAAACCTGGATTAACTTTTAATGGTAGGGGAGAACCATTCAATGTTTGATTTCCTCCTTCAATACGCAAAGAGAAGTTTCTAGCTTTAGTCACTACAAACTCAATGACTATATAATCAAACTCATTCCATCCCATGTTGGAGATATCAGGCTCACTTGCAACAGAACCATTTTCACTCAACATAGACAACTTAAAATCAGGCATATAGGATACTTCAGTCGTCTCGGATATGCCATTTCCAAATGCATCTTTAAGGAGCACCATAATTGTAGCTTTTGAACCAGCTTCAAACTCATATTTCATTCCCTTCCACGATGCAACACACACAGACGGATACATGTTCCCTTCGGTCATACAATAGCGACATAAAACATTAATTAATAAAATTATACGAAAACTGAATCAAACTACATTATGTATGTAACATCATGATATGCACTAACCAATTCAACTTAGTTAATGCATTCATTCTTGCACGTCTTACTTACTCAAATCTCAAAAATAGCAACTAAAATACCCTAAAGAAAATACACACAAAGAAAATGCGGACAGACTGACACGACAATGCCTGACTTTGCGATGGTTATGTAGCAAATAAATACCTAAAATAAAATACGCACAAGGAAATAAAGATAGACACACACTAACGTTCTCGTTATTCTGCTAGTAAAGTAAGGGTTTTGATTTTACCTGGTTCAACTTGAAAATGCAACGACGAATCAAAGACTTTGTAACGATCCTCACTAACAAGCACATTGAACAATCCAACCCTAATAGGAGTGAAGGAAATCTTCCAATTATCAAAATCTCCTTCGAAATTCGACAACACAGTGGATACATAGGAACTATTTCCATCCTTTCCATTGACATTAAGTATGAGATGGAAATTATTTTTGTCAATCTTATCACCATTCTCAAGTACTTTAACCTTAATGGTTGCAGTTTCACCAGCCGTAAATGTTCCCTTATCATCCCACCAACTAAAAGCAATCGTGGGCAATTGTGATCTATCTGCATTGAAACAATAAACAAAACAAAACAAAAAAGATACATGTTATAATTTTTTTTACACAAGAAAATTAAGATTAAAGAATAGTGTTGCTTGTAGTTCTAAATTGCGGTCTGCAAATATTGTCATAATATAAAAGTTTTAAAGGTCTCTGCAATGACATCGAAAATATAATTGCGGTACTATTTGTCAGCATTTTTTCGGTAATATTATGGTTTGTAGTGTAACTGCAACCGCAATTTAAAACCGTATTGGTGTAAAGTGGTAACCTGTGGAATATGATAATGGGAAGAAAGAGAGAGTATAAAGTGAAATGAGAATGAGTAGTATCTTCATTTTTGGGTAAGAAGAATGTGATCATAGCATAGCATGTAACAATGAAAGTGATGTTTCTATTCATGAATGTGAAAGCGGTTAGTGGCAGTTTCAAAAGCGGTTAGAATTGCGGGAACTTCATGTGCCTCTCTATTGTTTTCATATGTACATCAGATTAATCTAGCCATTCATTTCATGCCACGTTTCTCTTCTTGATATTTTTTTTACGGCAAATAGAAAAACTGCATTATATCATCATTCACTAGTAGAAGAAGAGAAAAACATAGTGCACCATGCCTGCCGCCTCCGTGACTCGTCGTCATCCGAATGTAGTCCATCTCCGGCAGCCATTGAAAGGCATGGTGCAATTCCCGCTGAAGTTAGAGGATCTAATCCCTTCAAATTTAGTTTGCACGTCATTGGATATAAAATAACGACATTTAAAGGTAAAATTACTTCATTGTCGTTTATTTTATTTATTTAAAATAATAATATTTAATTATTATTACATTTATATTAACTAATATAACTAATATTTAATTTCACCTTCTGGCATGCAATTTTAAATTCAAATTTGTATAATTTTCCTTCAACTTTTAAATTTTGAATGATTTTTTTAAGAGTCTTTAGAAAATTATAAAAGTTCTTTTACAAAAAAGTAGAATTAATTAGTTAACATGGAATGAATTAAATATGATTTTATAAAAACATAAAAGTTAAAGATAAAGTAATGAAAATATGAACCTAAAAATCAAATTTTGAGTTTATTTGAGGAGATTTTTTATAATGTTCTAAACATATTTGAAAAAAAACAATTAAAAAATTTAAAAGTTTAAGGATAATAAAACAATTTTTTTTGTTGAGAATTTCACTTCATACCCCCTCCTCCAATTATACCTATACCCCAAAACATAAGCTCTAGTTAAAGTAGCAAAGATCCGAAAAAACGTAAATATTTTAAAATATAAAAGATTCATATTAAAAGTTTTGTTTTTGAAAAGATATGATAAGAACATATTGAAAAGAAATTGTGACTTGTAGTGACAGTCAAAATACGCCACTAGAAGTCATTCTCTTTGGGTTACTATGATAAATTGGTACAAAGTTTTCATCGTCGTTTAGTAGTGACTATTCTCGTTTGGAGAATATATGGGGTGCACAAGGTGGGTTCTCCCCTCCCAACCAAATTTTTTCATATGAACCAAGAATCGAACTCTGACCACATGCTTAAGGAGTCCAGTTCCTTACCACTTGAGCTAATCCGTTGTTGGTACTAAAAGCAAATTTTTGTATACGATAACCGTGAATATTAGATTGTGCAATAGAATTGACTTGGTGGCGATATTGTATCAATCACTAGAATTCATTTTTTTTATCGGATATTTCCAAAAATAAAACTTTTGGTATTTTTTGGTAGAATAACAAAGGATAAAAAAAAGAACACTAGGAACAAGACTCAGTTTGGGCAACAAGACTTAACACATTCTTCAACTTTAAAAAGAGAGTGTGCCAAAAGATCACACTTAGTCTTGAAGAACGCCCAAGTTTGACCAAGAAATTTATGCAACAATTACTCTCTCCACGCACATGTTGAAAATAAATGTTAGGAATATGTTCCTTTAAACCAAAAATCTTCACTAATAAAGAAGCATTTACATGCATATGCATGTGATCTGGATGTTGAAAATTATGAGGGACATCTAAAAAAAATGTCTTGCAAATAAACTATTGAATAAAGTTGTTGTCAACCAACATCAACCCATCATAAACACCAAATAGCTCAACAAAAAGTACACCCCCTTCCTCTCATCAGAAGAAAAGTCAGCTATTCAATCTCCTTTATTGTCACAAAGTAAACTGTCTGCATCAATGTTACCGGAAGAACAACACCCTTGTTGTGACGATGTTCAACTTCTGATATAAAAATTCCTACCAGATCTTTTGTTTTTCTTAGTGATCTTATAAAAATATTGGAAAATATGTTTTTTGAGTTATAGCGACAAATCCATCACTAGAAATCAATATTTTTTTCCAAAATTTAATTACCGGATATTTATTTTTTTTGGTACAAAATTACCGGATATTTTTAAAAGCAAACATTTTTATATGAATATTCATGCCAAATATTTTGTTCTCCGAAAGATATGGTAACATCTTGTTTTTCTCTATCCTTAAAAAAAAAATCTTGTTTCTCTCTATTGTGCCTCTCCTTGTTACTCTCATCACATGAGTGTTGGAACCTCATAATAGGTAATGAATTTGCGCACTTAAACATTTATGAAGCATGATATCCATGAAAGAAAAGGAGAGATAAAAAATAAAAAAATTAAAAGAGTCTTATATTTAGAGACCTAGTTAGTATACGACACTTTGAAAAAAATGTGATTTATTACATGTCACTTTACAATATCAATGCATAATTAATATTCCCTCCTTCTCTAAATTATAGTTGTTTAAAGTTTATGCACGATTATTAAGGAAATAATTGATTGTGTTGATTTCAATGGTAAAATTAATATCATTTACTAAAATACATTTATTAATTGTAGTTAATGGAGTAGTTAAGTTAGATGAAATTCAATAAATAAGGGTATAATAATGGAAAAATAATAATAAATGCTGCATTGGTATTCTAAAGTGACGAGAAAAATAAAAAATATTAAAGAGACTATTATTGTGAGACGGAGAGAGTATTTTTTTTTCTTATCATATCTTTTACTATTTATTACTCCCTCTTCTTTTAATTCATTTAATCTTTTTTCCCATAACACTCATAATATCTCTTTTCAATACAAAATTAACTATATTTTTTAATATGTGACAAAACGACTTATAATAAATTAACTGTATTTTTCAATACTAGCCTGTCCCATATGCATGGAACAATCATCATGATAGCTTTGTTTTTTTTTTTTCTCTTCTTCTCCCTTAAGAAATTTAACATTGTTACATTCTTAAGGTTGAATTCAAACATAAGACTTATGCTTAAGTGAAAATAGATTCATTACTATCTCATCCAAGTGACCTTGTATACATGTATGTTATTTAATCTTTGACACAACCATAAAATTTAAAACTTTGATGTATGATATTATTAATTTTCAAACAATAAGTGTTTTTTTCTTTCTTCCAAATTATCTTTAAGAGAAAGAATTAATTTATATTTATGTATTTGTTTCTTGTTATAAAAAAAATGTATGATATAATTAATGATTTGTTAATGCAGTTGAAAATTTGAAACAAAAAAAATCAATTAAGTAAAAAGAAGTTTCTCAAGAGTCATTTATTTAAGTATGGAGTAGATCCTTTTAAAAAAAAAGAAGAGGTATGGAGGATCCCATTCTTCAAAAAAAAAAGAAGTATAAAGGTATGTGCATTTTTATCTCATCCGTTAAATCTTAATCCAAAGGCTGAAAATTCATTATCACATTCTCACATAAAAATACCATTCTTATATCATATATATGATACTTCCTATTCTATCCTATTCAATATATATAATTGATAATACTTATTAAAAAAAGAAGTTTAATGTGGGAGCATGCTAAAATGCGTAATTATAACATCTAAAAGTAACATCGATTGAGCTATTATGATTGCTTGCAAGTAGACAGGGGGGTATACATGGTCAAAAAAGGTAACATGGAATTGCAATCTTCATATTTTGACCTAAAATATTCCTCCTGTAGTTTTTTGGCACCTGAAGGAGACCGAACAATGTGGATGATCCATGCGAATGATTCACTCCACTTTATGTTTTCCATCTTTAAGATAACTAGCTAGGTTGTGTTTTTACTACAATGCTAATAAAGATGAAACTTGTTAGTGATGATACCAAAATGTCAAACTCTCGGATCCTCAAAATCTCTTTTGTGGAATTTAATTGATTCTTTTGACTTGTTGATATGATATTTTTTTGTTCTTTGTGATATGAAGTTGGACTTAGAGTCGAGTAACAAAATGAGGCCAATAATTATTTTAAGGATGATGTTAACTTGGGTTCTTATGACACATGTTAAGCAACCTAAAAAGAGCAATTTTGCATTGGAAAATATAACATATCAACTTTTAAGATGTTGAATGCACGATTTTTGATATGTGTATTTCTATAATGAGTTTGTTAACATGTACCCTTGAGAACACAAATTAACATTTGCTTCATTTTAATTGATCGTAGTAGGATACATTTTTTTTTTCTCTTTTAGTGTTAACTCTCCTGTTTTTAGGAGAGGGGTTATAGTAATCTAGAGTTCGGTCAAAAAGTATGTAAAGTTGATCAAGAAATGTTTCCAATATGATAGAGCTTTTAATGTACATTACATCGAGTTCATACTTAGTTAACTACTACTCCATCTGTTTCTACATACATGTCAAAATTTTACAATGTACAATATTCACATAAACTACTTCGACCATATTTTTTAGCTAATATATAAATATAAGGCTTAAATATGTATTTCATCCCTGCAATTAGGGGTCGTTTGAAATTTCATCCCTGAACTTACTAATCCTCCAATTTTGCCCCTGTAAATATTAAACATTTGAAAATTCGTCCATTAACCCATTTAATGACTGTCACGTCATCAAATTAGCAAAATGGCATGGGAAAGGACAAAAATACCCTTTTTTTAATTAAAAAAATCTGAAAAAATTGAAAATCATAAAAAAAATAATTAAAAATCATAAAAAAATTCCAATTTTTTATAAAGATGTAGAAAAAAGTGGAAATTAGTTTTTCGAAAAAAAAATTAATATATAATTTTCAAATTAATAAGAAAATAATTTTCGAAAATTTAATTTTCACTTTTTTTTCAAATTTTTTAATTTTAACAGTTTTTATTTCCAATTTTTTTTATGATTTTTAATTTTTTGTCCAGATTTTTTAATTAAAAAAAGGGTATTTTTGTCCTTTCCCATGTCATTTTGCTAATTTGATGACGTGGCAGTCATTTAGTGGGTTAATGGACGAATTTTCAAATGATTAATATTTGCAGGGGCAAAATAGGTGGATTAGTAAGTTCATGGATGAAATTTCAAACGACCCCTAATTGCAGATATGAAATGCACATTTTAGCCTAAATATAAATGTTAACACGTAATATGTTCAATTTGTTTCACTGAATAATTTAAAAATGTCAAAAAAATTCAAATTTTTATTATGGATAATTAAATATATTCGTTGAATCTATATATATATATATATATATATATATATATATATATATATATATATATATATATATATATATATATATGCGCTTTGGGAAACAACGAATATATGGCTAGCTACTTGCTGTTTTTTATAATTTTTTAAAAAAATTATTGGTATTCTTTCATTTTAGCTCGTTTAATGTTTGTATATTATTTAGAAAAACTCGCATGGTAAGTATAGCATGTGTGGAAAAACCGTATTTTAAGGGCTTTACATTACATAGTAAATAAATATTTAGAACTATTAGTTGTGTAAATTGTGAAATTCGAATAATAGTTTTCAAGAAATTATGAAATGTGACTTATAAAAACAATCGTGAACTTAACCATCAATTTCGAAATTATTAGGTTCCACCTTTACAAAGATTCGAATCCACAACATTGTATATGTGTGTGCGCATTTTAGTTGTTTACCACTTCCTCTCTAGAATAAGGAAAAAATTAGGAAATGTGTTCATCACATTCAAGATTGAAAACCAAATTTAATATATAAAATAAAAGTAGAATATAAATAGAGTAATGTTGTCTAAAGCGAAATGAAAAATCAGGAGAGCTTCTAGAATGACATGGCACAATACTAATCCTTTGAATTTCAATCTTATTTCCAAAAAAAAAATACATTTAACCACCACCCCATAATTTCCGACCAGGGAGAAATTTTATTGGTTAATATTAATTTCGGGACAATTTCTTAATAAAATCTTTCTTGATAAATAACTTTGTACATATAAATATCAAAATTTCTTCATTTTTGCCTGAATCAAGTTTTATGAATCCCTCTTATTCTTCCAGGGTGCATTAAATATATTCGTTGAATACCAATATTTTTTTATGAATCCCTCTTATTCTTCCAGGGTGCATTAAAGATTTTTATTCCCAATTTACTCAGATGGCAGGCATGCCTAGAACTTCCTACCATTATTTGAAGGTGATATGGCTCGCTTCAGTGTAGACAATATGGAAGGATAGAAATAATTGTGTCTTCAAAAATGCGCTAATTGATCCTCATATTATCCTTGACAAGGTGAAACGAATCTCCTTTTTATGGTTATCTTCGAATGTAATTCATTTAGCTTTTGGTTTTCATGACTGGTGGCGACATCCTTTAGTTTGCATGAGTGTCGTGTAATTGTTTCCGCTATTGTTTTCTTTTTCGGTGGTGACACTTTTTACAGGTGTCTTGTTTGTTGTAACAGATCTTTGGGTGATTCACCAGTTTAGCACACCTTGTGTGGGGTGACTTTATCCTACTTTGAGCAATATATTCCATTTTGATTTGTTCAAAAAAAAAATTATTCGGATTTATTCATTAAATACAAAATCAGAAAATAAAAGCAAATATAAATAAAAAAAATTAATAAAATAAATACACATAACAACTACTCATTTTATTAATAGAATTGGTACAATAATTGATACATTTATTGAAATTCACTAAATAATAATTGATACATTTATTGGAATTCACTAAATAATCTACTTATTTTCTTTTTACCCTTTTGGGGTAAAAAGTGTGCAGCCTTCTTGGGGTAAAATAGTGAGCAGCCTTCTTGGGAAAATACATCATCAACCCTTGGGCTAAATCTAAATCTGGTTCTTTTTATACCCCAAGAAGATTCTTTTTACCCACGGTAAAAAGTTTTTGGGGTAAAAAGAAGCAAATTTAATTTTATCCCAATGGTTGATCACTTCCCCAAGTCGGCTACTTACTATTTTGCCCGAAGAATTTTGTTCACTTTTGCCCCCAAAGTGACTATTGAAAAAGAAAAAAAATAAAAAGTGTGCAGCCTTCTTGGGGTAAAATAGTGAGCAGCCTTCTTGGGAAAATACATCATCAACCCTTGGGCTAAATCTAAATCTGATTCTTTTTATACCCCAAGAAGATTCTTTTTACCCACGGTAAAAAGTTTTTGGGGTAAAAAGAAGCAAATTTAATTTTATCCCAATGGTTGATCACTTCCCCAAGTCGGCTACTTACTATTTTGCCCGAAGAATTTTGTTCACTTTTGCCCCCAAAGTGACTATTGAAAAAGAAAAAAAAATAAAAAAATAAAAAGAAATGGAGGGAGAGAAAATGATATGGTGAGGAAATATGGAAGTTTGGATGAGTATTTATAGGTGAGAATGGTAGTATAGGTTATAACCACCATAAATGTGGTCAAAAAAACGTGTAAAGGGTGTAAAAAATAATGTTATGAGCAGAAATCATCAAGTTATTCTCTTTTTTTTTTGTTACATCCTCAAATTGACACCAGAAAGAATCGAACATGAGACCTTGAGGAGGAGCATACTCTAAGATTCCAACTCAATACCACTAAACCAACTCAAGTGGGTCTCATGTTATATTGTAAGTTGTCCATAATTTAATGATTATCATCAAGTATGTGAGAAAGAAATATTTCTCATGTTTAATTCCATGCTTAATTTTCTTTTTATTTGTAGTGTTATGGTTTCAGCATGCGTAATATTGAGTCTATATTATAAGGAAGGTGTGGTTTGCATATTCATATTTCTTCTTTCTTCTCTCTCAATATTCTCTCTGTCTTTTTAGTAAACTTAACCAATAAGTTTTGCTCGTTCCCAACTAAAAAGTCCATAATATCTCTGCGTGACTTAACTCATGCACCTTACAATCCTGCGTGACTTAAGTGTTATATCACAGCAAAACAAAAACATAACCCACATTTGCAAAACATTTCAAAAGTGCGATTTTTCTTCCACCAACTGCGAATTTAACCAAACTCAACCAAATCATCGTCAAATCACGCAAATCAACAAGTAGGTGTTGCTCATCCTACTTCATTGCGTTTTTTTTGGTTTAAATTTATGATTATTTTTTTGGAGAAATTTGATATTTTTAGGCTTTTAAAAAGCTGGCTTGCATGTTAGTTTTTAGGATTGTTAGTGATGAATTAAGTTAAGAATTGTAGTTTAGATGTTGTTTGGAATACAATGTGATGGTTTAGGGTTTGATAAAATGTCTCAATGAAAATTTGTTTGTTTTTTGGATTGTTAATGATGAAAATAGTTAGAAATTGGTTTGTTAATGTTGATTATAGTTAGTTTGACTGCAGTGTGGTAATTTACGGATTGAAATGACACTGCCGAAATTTAGCAGTTGTTGTTGAATAGTTAGAAATGATTGTATGAAAAAAATCATTGATTTTTTGCTTTTTGAACTGTTCTGTAAATATGTCACAGAGGCCTGACAGAATGAGGGGAGATAGGAAGTTGACTATAGGGAGTGCACTGAGAGAAAAGGTGGCACAACACCCTCCTATGGCTGGTCGACGGAGAGGTGGGGGCACGAGGTTTGGTGGGGCTGATGATGCAGGGGGAGATCATTGTCACAGGCGGGTCCATCTCAGATAGTGGATCCGACACAGTATCAGCATCATCAGCATTAACATGAGGTGTATCAGCCTCAGTATCGGCATGAGGCGTTTCAGCCTCAGTATCAACAGCCCACCAGCAGGAGGCTGAGACCCATGGGGAGCCGGCTATGGAGTTTAGGGCTGGACCAGAGGGCTTTCCTGGGGGGGCCTTTGAGTTGTCGCTTTTACTGAAATTCGGTAAACACGTGGCCTGCAAGCTATGGGTCGATGCCGAAGTAAGTATAATTGCATTATTTTATTAAATGATATGTTACATGATTATGTTAATGATTATTTTACTTATTTCATTTTTATATTAGAATATTTCATATTTATTTTACTTATTATATTTTTAACGGTTTTGTTGTTTGTTTTGTTTTTGTAAATGTATAGTTGTTTGTATCATATTTGTGCTGATATAAATTTGTCTCTTTGTGTTTGCAAGGATGAGTTTTGGCGCACTTCAAGCAGCTCGTTCCGAGGAAGCTTAATGGAGAGCACGAGCGTGTTAACTTGCTTGTGTCTAGATGGAAACCTCGTAGGGGCTTTTCTGATGTTGGACACTTCGAAAATGCAATTGATTCAATGGAGTATGTTCATGTCATCTGAAGGTCGTACGAGAGTCGACGAGACCTTACGCCCTTTCATGACATATCATCAAACTAGTATAAATGTCATGCCCCTTTATTCATGATATTTTTTTTCATGATCCCCTAGAAATGTCCATTTGACATTTGTTTGCAAATATCATCAACCGGTAGAAATGTCATGATTCAACTTTTTCACTAGTCTTATATACTCTTACTTGTATATCTTTTAATAGTTAAAAAAATAGTTGGAACAACAACCACCACAACATATTACAATGTAAATATATTATAGTTTAACTTTTTACGAAGAAAGAACACATCGATTCTTTTTCTTTTAAAAAGAGCATATTAATATTAAATATGATATTTACATAATCTATACTATATATAAAGAAAACTACCCCTTTCAACACATTTTTGGGTTGAAATTTTCTTTCCAAAAATACCCTTAATATTAAATACAAATAACACAGTAACAAATAGATAAGAATAAATTTAAATATTAAAACAAATGTAACAAACATGATATGAATATATGTATATCTGTTTTTTCCTTTATCATTTAAAAAATATAACAAACTGAATGAGTATATTTATACTTACTTTTTCATTATTTCAATTATACTCTTAAACAATTTTTCCTATAATAAATATTGTTGTTTGTGTCATTAAAAAAAAGCAAAAACATTTATATTTTTATTTTTAATCAAAACCAAAATTTCATTAAAAAAATACCGTTCATATTTTTCAAACTTTAGTGCAATAAAAAGAGTGGAAAGACGGGCCGTGCCCGTCTTTTCGTTAGTAATAATAATAATAATAATCTATATCTATACTTACATACTAAATATATAAAGAAAACTACCCCTTTCAGCACTTTTGGGTTGAATTTTTCTTTCCAAAAATACCCTTAATTTTAAATACAAATAACACATGTAACAAATAGATAAAAATAAATTGTACTTCAAAAAAAAAAAGATAAGATTAAATTTAGATATTAAAACAAATGTACAAACACGATATGAATGTATGTATATCTGTTTTTTCCTTTATCATTTAAAAAGTATAACAAACTAGATGAATATATTTATACTTACTTTTTCATTATTCTAATTATACTCTTAAACAAATTTTTCTATAATAAAGATTGTGTTTGTGTCATTAAAAAAACAAACATTTATATTTTTACTTTTAATCAAAACCAAAATTTTATAAAAAAAAATACCGTTCATAATTTTCAAACGTTAGCGCAATTAAAAAAGCGGAAAAGACTGGCCCGTCTTTTCGCTAGTAATAATAATAATAATAACATCTCTCCCCTAAAAATATAAATATACACATCATATATTTTTTAGAAAATCTACATATTATATCAATATTAATATATATGCAAAATAAAATTTATTTCTTGTAAAAAAAATATAGCTATACAAATATTAATATACATACTACATGTCAATTTTTTAGTTTTTAAGTGGTCGAGTCATTGGTTCAATCCGATTGAATATGATTAAACATTTATAAAACTTTAATCGTAAGACCGAGTTATATAGCCGAGTTATTCGGTTTAATTCGGTTCAGTCCTGCAGTTCAATCAGTGACTCAGTGGTTCGACCATTAACTCAGTGACCCAGTACCCCTGCAGAGACGATGGCCGAACCGAGTTTTAAATCTATGGATTTAAGAACTTCTTGGTGTTTAAATTCATTATGAGAATTCTTGCATGTCTTATGATGTTGAATTGTGGATTGTTGTATTAAGTGATAATTGAATCCAATAATACTATGTTTGTGCTCATATATTCTTTATGATGAATATTTATCTTACCTCCCTTTTGTGAGTTTCCGCCTACGTCATTCTATTGGGTGATGTAGACGCGCAGGATTGAAGACGCTTGAGACGGCATGAGTACCGAGAATTAGTTTGACGCTTCCTCATTTTCTTGTTGCTATTGGAGTCTAGTTGTATGCTCTGATTAGGACCTTGATCGGGAGTTTATTTTTATGTTATCTGTTGGAATCATGTTGAGGACTTCGAGTTTTTATTGATGTATTCTGAGATTGAGATATGTTGTTGAGACCTTGAGATATGTGGAGATGTTATTATTCCGTTGCGAAACTTTTATAAAAACTGAATTATGCATGATTTTGTGTTTCTTGAAGGCGTAGCACCTTGACCATAAACTTTGTATTTATATGTTGATTTTTCTTTTTGAGGGACTTATATGTTGATTTATTATTAAATATAGCATGCGGAGTTTTAGGGTGTTACATGTTCTCTTAAGTTGAAAAAATACATGCTTAGTAGATAGATATTTGACAGCAAGAAAGATCATCCATAAATTCATTGTCATCTTGTACAGGAGTATTATTATTGAGTCAAGGTTTTCTTGTAGCCATGTGAAGTTGTGAATGTCTTTGATCTAATGGAATGGTTCAATAGAGTAGAGGCAGACAATAATATCATTACCATGTTATAGGATGCATCCCTCCCTAATATCCCCTTTTCTCTTAAATTATGTATTTGGCTATATGCAAGCATCTGTGTTGTTTCCCTTTCCTTGTATATGTACTATTAATTGACAAGGTATTTTGCACATCAAATAAGGTCATCCATAACCCAAATCCAAGCTTTTGAAAGTTGTGTTAATAGTATGTATTTGTTTTTACCTAATGAAACTGCCGAATGTATATGCAAATTTTGAGTGAAGTATACTAGTGTGGTCACACGTGTTAATATCGAACTATTTGTCATTAAAAACGCCAAACGATCATTCCATTCCATAGTCACTACCTAGTATGGTATAATGTAACTTTCGGTGGAAATAAGTGGTGGAGCCAGGATTTTTATAGAGTCTGAGCAAAAAATTTATTGCAAATTCACATGTGACATAATATATATAAATTGTCATAAATCGATATAAAATTTGTTCGTCATTTTTTCAACAAAAGTACACTTTGAAACAAGAGAGATGAAATATAACCTGCTAAATAAAATTAGGAAGTAAATGCCCTTTTCGAGACCTTTTTGCGGTGAATGTTCGAATGATATCAACATCATCAAGTGACTTGAATATCTCCCGCTTGGTGTAACATATCATTAAGTCATTGAACCACATATCGTTGATCTTGTTACGCAATTTAGTCTTGATAATCTTCATTGCTGAAAAGCTCTTTCAACGGATGCTGTTGACACCGGCAATATCAAAGCCAACTCAATGAGTTTGTAGACCAATGAAAATAACAAATGTTTCTCAGTTTGAACCATCTTTATAGCAAAACTTTGAACATCTTCACAAGAAGAAAAGGAAACATGTCTTTTCACTTGAAGTACGTAAGTGCCAAGTTGCTCCCTTATTGTTCCACGGTCATCATCAGAAAAGTCTGCATGATAAATATCAGCAAGACGAACAAGCTTATCAACATCAAACTTGAAGAAAGAGTTCTTTGGGTCAAAACATGAGAAGCAATCAAGGACAATGTTACTTCCTTCACTAAAGCGGTGATCCATCTCCACACATATTTTGTCAATAGCAACATAAAAAAATTATGCACGATAATGGTGAAGATTAGTTACAGTCCTCCCTTCTAGTCTTGAACGACCCCGAACCGGTATTTTTTTCATCCATATTTGGCACCGGAATACCTTTAGCAACACAAAATTCTTGTACATCAAAAAATAAAGTATCCCAACCACTATCTCTCAATGTAGCCAACCGAGCTTTGACGACATTAATTAATTCCATGGCAAGCACAATATTAAGATCTTTTCTTTGCAAGATTTTTGAAAGCTCGTTTGTGATAACTTCATGTGCACAACACATAGAAAGCTCCTTTTGAATGTCACCGGAAGTCATTTGGCAATTTTTCCACCACAGTCAAAAGCATCTCTCACTAGTTCATTATTAGATTTTACCCAATCTACCATCTCTCTAAAATTTCCCTTGTTTAGAGAATTAGAGGCTTCATCATGGCCACAGAAAGCAATACCTTGTGCTATGAGATATCTAGTACAATCTAGAGAACAAGTCAAACGGATTTTATACAATTCTTCTTATTCCCTAGTTGCTCTAGCAAACTAACTTGTCACACTTTGTCTTTGATTATTATAATCATTATAGTGCTTAATACATGAGTTGTGCATACTATCATGACTACCAATATGATCTTTCAACCCTTGAGATGCATGCTTCAAATCTTTAAATCCGTCTTTGGTGAAGACTTCAAAACCAAAGTGCTCGGCCCTCCCAGGTTGCTTAAAGAGAAAGCAATAGAAACAGTAAGCTGCATCCTTGAATTCACTGTATTCAATCCATGTATACTTGTTATACCATGTCTAGAAAATGCTCTTGTAGCACTCCCAAATCGAGTACAAGAAAAACTTGGCAAATTTGGTTGCATTGGACCCTTCAATATATATGCCTTCCTTGCTTGGTCTTGAATATACGTAGCATACGCATGAATTTCTTTTCTAAGACCTGGATCACGCACAATCTCATTTGGATTAAACTCATTGGCCACATTAGGCAGTGGTTCTTCTACTTTGGCTTCCGGTTGCACAACATTCACATTCTCAATACTTCGGCTTCTCTTTTTAACAAAGCTCTAATGTGTACGGTTTTAAATAGTGATTGCACATCCAATTTCCATAACACCCAAATTCCATAACACACCTCATACCAGAAACAAATGTCATGTATAAATAATTTACACATCTAATTTTTCAATTAACACAATTCCCAATTCTAAAACCCTAAAACAAGGAAGGAAGGGAGGAGAAATTAGAGAATCGATTGACTTACCTTTAGAGTAAGTGAAAATTGAGAGATTAACAACCAACTAATGAGAGATTGAAGAAGAAAAGAGACAGAGAGAGCAGCTGACGAGAGAGTGGAAAAACGTGTTTCTGTTGTTGCCTTCCTTGAGCGCGCTTGTGAAAAATATTAAGTTTGCTCATTTTTTTTTTATATTTTTAAGTGGGTAAATGGGCTATTGGTTGGGCCAAACATAAAGAAAGTAACGAATGAGCCCGGGCGAATGCCCAGGATCGCCGGATGGTGGCTCCGCCATTGGTGGGAATATATCGATAACCTGTATACGTAAAGAGCAAGTCTGAATGTTTTATAATATAACAGTCATAATTCAAAGGCAAGTTAATAAATATTGTTGTAGCAGAGAACGGAAACCACAAAACAAATTGACATTCACACAATTTCTCTTGGACAAATGATGTGGAACTGTGAAGAGCTACATAATTTGAACTTTCAAATATGAAATCTATGAGACAAAGAAGAGAGGCTGGTGTGGAAAGAAAAGCCATGACAGGTTCTGCACAAGTTTTATCTCTTTTTTCATCCACTCTATATTGATTGATATGAAAGGATCAAAGAAAAATGGTTTTGCATTATTTTGTATTAAAGAAAAGAATACTGCTCTTTCTCCTGCACTTTTACGTAAGTGTAAAATTAACTTGACTTAAAATTTCGTTTTTTTTACACTTGTGTGACTTAAGTCACACCTCGTGAGTTAATTCACGCAGGAATTAACATCTGTGTGAGTTAACACACGCTAGTTCAAAGTTACAAAGTACACATGTGAGGGACAGACATCACATGCTAGTTCAATTCAGCATATATAAGTAGTCCCGTTCTTTAGTTTTAGAAGCAGTTCAGTTCCTTTAATTTTATAAACAGTTCAATTTGGGAATATAAGATCCCGTTATAGCGAGAACCAAAAGACATTTTGGTATTGTTCACTTTGGTTTTCCTATCCAAACAGAACCATGAACAACACTTACATTGACTGTGGAACAACCTGTCTCTGTCATTGGCTATAGTAGTGGAAAACCAACATTCTCCTCTTTTGCTTTTGATAAATCAGAACAGTCTTAGCATTATTATACAGCAAGTCAGAGGCTCCAAAGTCTAAAATAGTAGCACTTCACACTGCTATGTAGATGCCTGTCCCTCACATGTGTACTTTGCTACTTTGCAACTTTAAACTAGCGTGGGTTAACTCACGCAAGTCTTAATTCCTGCGAGAGTGTGACTTAAGTCACGCATGTGTAAAAAATACGAAAACAGTAACTCTGCGTGACTTAATATTCGCAGGGATAAAATTGAAAAGACTGCAGGATGCGAGTGTTTTGTGCAGGGATGAGAGCAATAACCTAAAGAAAAAGGGTGACTTGAAACTGTTACAAGCCAACAATAGTAAATTTACAATTGAAATGAAACAAACATATAGGAGACAAATTATGGTTGGTTATTTGAACGAGAATCCCAGAATTAGAGATGATCAAATATAGCTAAAAGCAAGGTTTTAAATAACGGTCGCGGTCGTCGTCTTCCGGGTGTGAATTAATTACAACATTGCACAATTACCCTCACCACTTACTCTCACTCACCCCACTTTATTCTTTCCAGGTTCTACTTTCTTACTTCTTTTCCAATGTCACAGTATTGAAGCAAGCAACCACGAATTCATAAATACCAAAAATTTCATCTCTAAAGTCTGAACTCACAACCATATTCACACAAAGACACACTCAAACTCAAAGTTCCAACTCTTTTTCTCACTCTAAAATCTCATTTCATCTATGTTACACACTTAGGGGGTGTATTGGACCATGATTCTATGGGATTTTAAAAGACTTTTTAATCATCAAAAAGTATTGTGGTATTCAATCAAGACTCTTAATCACTTAAAAAAAGAGTCTAGTGATATTCAAAATCATTCAAATTTCGAAGGATTGTTTAATAAATCAGATTTTGATGGATTTTGTGAGATTTTCTAGTGAAATTTTATCATGAAAAAGTCTTTCATGAAAAGATGAGATTTCTTATGATTGTTTTTTTTAAAGATTTTACTATCTCTCTCCCTCTCTCCTCCATTCTCTCTTACTCTCTTTTCCTCTTCCCTCTCTCTCTTTTCCTCTCTTCCTCTCTCTCTCTATTCTCTCTTCCCCTCTCTCTCCTTCCTTCTCTTTCTCTCTCACTCTCTCTCTAGCTTCCCCCCCGTAAAAAATAAAGTAAAATAAATAAAAGAGTCTTTATTGAGATTTTGTGAATGAGAGTGTTTATGATCATTTGTTTTTTAATTATTTCATAAAATTCATAAAATCTGTTGAAATCTCTTGAAATCCATAAAATTATTTCAAATCCTTTAAAATCTTATGAATTAAATCCGTTGAAATCCTTAAAAGTCTTTTAAAATCATCAAAGTCATTAAAATCCTGCAAAGTCTTTTACAATCCTCAAGACTTTTTTAAACAAAAATTATCCTTTAAAATCCTAATTCAATACACCCTCCTTACACAGCACCACCAAAATTAAGAGTGAGTGGAGGAGAAGAGATCTGGAAATTGAAGGAGTAATGAAGCTGCAAATAAAGAGGTGATAACTGGTCGTAACGGCGTTTTCTGTGATTTTTCGCAGCTGTAAAGGTCGGTCGCGGCCAAAGCGTAGTGTCGTGGCCGTAACGGCGTTACCTAATGGCGTTTTCTGTGATTTTTCTTCCCAGCCTTAAAATGGCCAATAACGGTATCGCCGTCTGCCTATACCGTTTTGTAACGGCCTTTGTCGCGGTAACGCCCCGTTTTTTAAAACATTGGCTAAAAGTTTAACTCAATAAAAAAGTGAAGTTCAAGAAGAAAGATACTTATATTCTAGGCAAGTAAAGTTTAGTGATAACCACTCAGCTAAGCAAACAAATAAGGCACCCAAGTTATTGTAGTGAAATGAAGATCCAATAGTGATCAATAGCTATTATAGGACAAGCATATCTTTTTGATACGAAATATGTAAAATGAAAAGCATGTTCCCCAAATCATTTTGAGTAAAATACATATAGATTCATAAAATTAAAAGCCAACTCAATCCTTTTGTCTAACAACTTAAAAGCATATTCTTCCAGACCAACAAAATAAATAGAGTAAAAGCAGAACAAAGTACCAACATTCATATCCTAAAAGTTCATGTTTCATATGGTCTTGTTGTCAACTGTGACCAGACAAACCTTGCCATCTTTAATTAATTCTACTAAGTTGAAAAGATTAGGGTGGTGCAAAATACATAAAGCTAAAAACTCTGCGAGAAATTTCTTGTTCCGTTGAAATCCATTTCTGTCAAGTGGCTTCACCGGCGCCTGTGTTGCCTGCAATGTAACACAGCACTTGGTTAGGGTGTTACTCACAATCTTAATGAATAGGCTTTTTCCTTAACATAGTATTAAAAAGACAATTTGGTTGAAGTAATACTTGACTTGTGCTTTTACTCCTTCCTTTAAGAATTAAAAATTTGATATAAATCAAAGAAAAGCATTATAATGCAATAATTTATATATTTTTTCAATTTTCTATAAACAAAGAAAATGACTGCAGAATTTGATATGATGATAATTATCAGACACAAATAACTTGTTACAAAGAAAATCGCCATTGCCAACTGCCTGAGGTTTGAACCAACAATAACTTAACATTTTTTGAGCTGGATCCACTTGGTTCTAATGTCAGTTTCACGTATTTAACAGTAATTGATGTGAATAGAACATGATTTTCAATGCCACCATTAATAGAGTTTGCTATAGCAAATGGAATTGGTAATGTTTTAGATTCCCCAACTGGAACAATACCATTCAGATTTCAGCACATGCTTTGAATTAATATAGTTTCATATTGGACTAATCAAGTAAAAGCAGAACAAGGTACCAACATTAATATGATATAAGAAATATTAAAGCAAAAGGGTATAAGAAATAAGTAACATATGTAAACAATTAGTAAGGTTTTAGTTTTATGAGCCAATAATGTTTTCAATTGAGGCCTAACCTTGTCCCCATCAGATAATCAAACACCATCTCCAGTTGGCTGATTTTTTGTTCAAGTTCCGCAATGCTTTCTTCAGATAAATAGGTATAGTTTTCAATTTGAAACTCATCATCACTTGACAGCATTGCTTCCATGCTCTCATCTGCATCCATAGACTGAACATCTTCTAAGACATGGTTACAATCTTCAACAGTATCAGCATTTGGAGGTGAACTTGACTGAGCATCTACATCAACATTTACCTCGGCATTCAAACCATCTTCACCAGAATTTTCAGAGAGCATAAAACCAGAAGGAACATCACCACCGTCAGCAATATCATCTGCCTTCCTAGTCTTTGAACTGTAGTTACAAGATTTTCCAAAAGTAACATTGCCAACAAGATTTGGAGGAGGAGATTCAAGTGGAATCTCGGCATGAGCTGTACATGTTGATGAACTCACACTTCCCTTCCACCATGCTGCATAACGTGTGGTAACACCAGCATCAAAATGTCTAGACGGAATGTATAGACTTGTTTCAGATAAGGGTCTGCAGTAATTTTTCCAAGCAATGGTTTCAGGCTTGTTGACTCTAGGCCCAGAACCTGCTGGAACATCTTGATCCATTCCAAATTGCATAGCAACTCTATGCGGAAGATATTGCTCAATAGAATCAAATCCAACTAGCTCGGAAACTCTCAAGGATATAACAAATGAGAGAATATTTTTATCCAAATCCTCCAACTTCTTTTTCAGACCAATATCCAAATCCTTGTTAAGTGGTACCAAAATTTCATCATCTGGATAAAACATTCCACACCTATCAGCATGCTGAACATATGGACGCCAAATAAAATCATCCTTAGCCGAATCCAACGCCAACCTCACATTGTCAACTTTCAATGGCTTAACCATCTTCCACCTCGACAGTACAGGGTTTCCATATTTAATGAACTTGGGTTTTGGTTGCAAATTTTTGAACCTCTCCCAAACCCAAACTTGAACCAAGTAAATGGGTGATTGCACATTAACCTCAAACGTGATTGGAATTTGATCACCTTTTAAGAAACATTTGAAATTCACAATTTCCTCCTTAAACAAACTCAAATCTCTATACAAGCTAGCCAAAACTGCAGGTGCTAAAGCAATAGGGTTTCCACTAGCAAGATGAACAGCAATAGGAAAGAAAGAACTTTTGACCAACACACTTTTATCAGGAAAAACAAAAATGGACAACCAAGTAACAATGAACGCTTCATTTTCGATTTCATTACCTTTACTATCGATGAAAAGGTCCATCCATAATGACACTCTTGGTGCTTTTGTAGCTGTCCTGTAAAGTCCATTTCTTGCATTGATGAGTTTCTTTTCAATCTCTCTCATTTCTGTTCCTTGAAGTTGAATGGAAACAGGATCACCAAAAAGAGAGTAACCTCCCAAAACCATAACATCCTCCAATGTGATCGTTGCTTCACCGAAGGGAAACACAAATGTATTTGTCTCAGGACACCATTTCTCAATAGCTTCATAAACCAAGTCATGGTTTTTCAATATATGACTCTTAGTGGTCATTATAGCTTCAAAGATTCCAGCTTTTTTCCATGCTGATTCATATTTAGGCTGAAGTTGATGAATCCAATCAACCCATTTCCTCTGTGGGTAGCGCCAACCACTGAACTTGATTTGGAGTTCATTTGGTTGAAAACCAGAGGAAGAAGAAGATGGTGGTGGTGGTTGGTTAAGTTCCTTTGAAAGAAGTGGTTTGAGAAAATGTGCATTTCTGAAAGTTGCAGAAGAAGAAGCAGAAGAAGGTGAAAGTATGAAACTTTCTTTCACCTCCATGATGGTACTGTTACTATCTTCCTCCATTAATGTTTGTTGATGAGTACTCATAAAAAAGTTTCAATCTTTAAGGGTTTTGAAGGTTCAAAGTTGAAGAAAAGTTAACAAAAATGAACGTTGTGTTGTCTCGTTGATCCTTCACAGTGGAGTTGTTATGTTGGTAATGAACACAAACTGACTAAGGCAATGTTTTGAAATTGAAAACCCCAAATTGTCCTTCACTCAATCTTGTCCTTGCATGTTAAGGTATTTGTTTTGTCCTAAATAAATATATAGATAGATAAACTTCATTTAATAGAACATTAAAACTAAGGTAACTGGTAGGTCAATATATTTTTAATTCCATTGGTTCATTCTGAAATGGTTGTTACCTTTTAGTTAAGGTTGTGTGTTTACAAAGAAATTGAGAGAAGAGACTAGACTGAAATAGATGTTTCATTCTGCACAATTTTTAGTATCTCCTTTCTCACTTTTCCTTTGTTACTAGGTAGAGGTTGTTTTGCTTTACTTCATTGTTTTGTCTAACATTTGTTTTGGGAAAATTGGGTTACTTACTATTAATTGCGACATATTTTGTTGATGTTGAATGTTGACTAATTTTAAAATTCAAATGCTTGATTTGAGTGAAGGAATCAATGAAAAATGGTTTTTGCATGATTCTGAGAAGAAAGTGAAAAGAGTTGGTGTAAAAAAGTTATGCATCTTGAGAAGTTGAGCATGCATGCAATGCAATTAAGAAGTGAAAACAAAGTAAAATTATAAGAAGTGTTGTTTGTTTGGTGTCAAGGTTTTTCATCTCAAGAGTTTACCTCAACTGGTTTTATCATAAATTAACCTTTCATAAATTAAAAGCAAAAATGGCTATAAAATTTTGATTCATGCTTAATCAATCAAATAAAATCATAAACATCCTAGCCGACCCAACAAAAAGGGGGAGGGATTGTTGCCAACAACATTCATCCAATCATTGTTTCTTTAAAAAATCTTCAAAAATAAAAAGAACATGCAATTTCTTTGAGGTGAATCTATTAGATGAAATTTATAATCAAATGTTTCTAAGGGTATTTATCATCATGCAAGACACAATCAGCAACAAGTATTTGTCTCTGTACAAAGTGTTCACTTTTGTTTCAAAGTCGCATTCCTCTTCGATTCGAGTGTTGTGCCTTCTTTAAGTGCTGCTTGTGCTTCATTCTCCATACCAGCTATGGCAAGTGCAACAGATTGAAGATATGATGCTATGTGCCATACTGGTGAAATAACTTGCGCTTGCATTGCGTCGTTTAGCCCTTCCTGAGTCATGTCGCTTATGAGATAACACAAACTGCGTCGTGCATAGACTGTTGGAGAAACCATTGTTCCAGCATCGATGAACTGTGTATAGAAACAATGAAATTTCGTTAACCATATGATGGTGCTGCTAAAACGAATCATCCACAGACTTGACTAGAGGTCTAATTTTGACATGCATTTAACTGATCAGCATGTCAAAAACTGGTGATCCAAACTAAGATTAATCCAACTTATCAGCGTAAGAACTCTACCTGTGTGTAGCACTCAATCGCTTCTCTAAACTCTTTCTGTCGGAAAGCAGCATCCCCTTTTTTCTTGCAATTTAATGTGTCTTGCATTTGATCAGTCCACATCTGGAATGATAACTGCAATATCAGAAAAGAGAATACATAAGTTACAATCTTTTCAACAACAAAAAATTGAAAAGTTTTATGTAGAAATTCACTAAAATATGATTTAAATAGAGAACCTCATTTGCCACTCCTTCATCATCTTTATAACCAATACTATCCAGAACTTCATGTATAGCAGTCAAGTCCTTTCTTGAACATGCTTCACCAAGTGGAGATAATGATGCAAAACTTGTGCTATGGGGTATACCCATCAATACATGTGAAGGAACCTAAGAATATATGAGTATCAATACATTTTGTTACAACAAAGATAATCGAGTGTGCACTTCCAAGTTTGATTAGCTACAATATGCTGTCATCATGTAAGTAATGCATGTGAGTGCAAGGATAAAAAAAATGTGAATACAGGAAAGGGCTATTTATTTTGACACGAAATGGAAAAACAATTTTACAACAATTGAGATGGTCAATGCAGTTCAAATACATGGTTTGTTAATTCAATTGATGATTAATGAGAATAAGCTGTCACTGCTCATTAATCATCAATTTAACACAATTAATCAAGATTTTGAATGTCATTTACCACGGTTTTCTATAGTGTATATCTGACCATTGATCATAGTTAATTGATACCAATACATATTTGAACTAATTTGGATGGCTAATGAATATCATGTATATTTGAATACCTAAAAATTGTGGTACATGGCGTTCAAAATCATGGTTAATTACGTTCAATGTGTGGTGAATACCACACTGAATGTAATCAACCACGTATTTGAATTGCGTTAACCATGCAAATTGTCGAAATTTGTTATCATTTCAATATAGGAAATATGCAAATATACCTAATAAAATATCCCGATCCCAATTCCACCTGCCTTAACTCTATAAGGGATCTAAGCAGCCAATATTTCAAACAGGGATATTTTAACCTTACTACATAATAATAATGAGCCAACCTCAGTTTCTTTCTGAAGAGGAGCCAAAGCAGACACCAATGATTTAGGATTAGGCCTTTCTCTAGGTTCATACTGTAAACATCGAGATGCCAAGCGTACCAGCTCAGTTCCATCATTGTCAGAAAATTGTCCTTCCAAACAAGAATCTGTCAACATCTGCAGATTTCTGTCCCGGATCAAATCGAGGGCCTGCATCAAGTTCTCTAATAATTAGATATGAAAATGTATATAACTTACCAAAAAACTTAAATTAAAGATATCCAAGCTCGTATATGATATAAAGTTTATCACTTTTAAGTGTCAACTTTGATCCCTACAAGAATGACTTACATGACTCGGGGGGATATGTTTTCCACTGAGAAGGTCAAGTAAAAGAGTGCCAAAGCTATATATTACACTTTCTGGTGTTACTCTCCCTACATAAAATGGAAGATATACAAGAAATTATGTGTTGCTCAAATCTTACAAAATATGAATGAACATATAAAAAGCAATACAAATCAACTAAATCAGCATTTTAGTCCTTGAAATTGTAAGGGTCGGTCACTTTAGTCCCTCAAATTTACAAAATGGTAATTCATTCCCTTAAATTGAATGCCGGTCAATTTAGTCCTCTTTCCAAGTTTAGCACCACAATTTTAAAGGTTTTATACTTATCTTGATGCAACCAGAGATTATTCCATCAATATGTAGGTCTTTCATTGATTTTGATGGATGTTAACTAAAGAAACTTTTTTTATTGATGGACTAAATTGATTGATGTTCTTTAATTTAAGGGACTAATTTGCTATTTCGTAAATTTGGGGGACTAAATTGCCCAACCATTACAATTCCGAGGATTGGAAAATATAATTTACTAAATAAAACTTTTCAAAAGAATATTACAAATTGCAAAACATATGTTAGAAATACAAAACTAACAATAGCCATTATATATGGCAATGGCATACCAGTTCTGAGATATTCTGGAGGGGTAAATGCCAAATTTGTGCTATAACTTTTCCCATCCCTGCTATTTTTCATAAGTCCAAAAGTAGAAAGCCTAGGATTACCATCCTGCAAAAATTCTAACACGTTTTATATCGTTCTAATTATTTAGATGAATGCAAAGGTAGACACAAAAACTCACCTCATCAAAGAGAACTCTATATGCATTGAGATCGTGATATAGAGCACGTCCTTTGCCTGTGCAGTACTCTAGAGCTTGTGCAAGATGCAGAACAACCCTTAGTCGCATTGCCCATTTCATTGGTTGTGATTCCCCTGATTTCGATACATGCGTACATGAGCACATATAAACTCAAGGGTCTGGTTGATGTATATAAAGCATCACTTTAATAACATAATCATTATGGCAATATATTGTAGAAAACATGATACTGGAAGAGACAGCGCAACATCATGAATCAAGAATAAAGGGTTGGTAATTTGACATGTTCGGTTGTTTGTAATTTGACATGTTAAGTTGTTGCGATTTGACGCTTAAAAAAATGTTTTTCAAAAGCAATATTGAAACAAGGTTTGCTCAACCAAATCTTATAAATCATATGTCCTCCAAGATCGAAAGTGAACCTATCATAAGGCTAAAATCTAATACATTTAATCAGTTTATTCCTTTTGCAGAGAGAAGAATACTTGCATACTAGTTAAAACTTAGAAGTATATAATTGTTTTATAAAATCGGTTTCAACATATGCGCAGGAAATTTTGGAACTTTCACATGAAAAATAGTCGTGTGGCAAGTGATTGTAGTTGAATAGTTAAAAATGACTGGAAACATTACACAACAGGGATGTAGAAATACATATACAAAGACAATCTCTCAAAATAAGAACGAATAAGAAACTAAGGAAATTGTATCAACGATAATAAATAGAGAGAATAATCCTAATTATGACTATAATCAACAATTGTAATATGCTGTCATAGCACCCTTTCTGTTGTTATTTGAGAAATGAAAGAAGCACTTACAATGGAAAAGGTGCTTTGCAAGAGTTTCATTTGGCATATATTCTGCCACAAGCAACCTCTCATCTCCTTCACAACAACAACCAAGCAAGTTTGCCAATCTTTGGTTACGAAGCTGGCCAACTGCTTTTGCTTCCTCCTGCAGTTGTGAAACATAATTGTTTTGATCAATTGAAAGTGAAAAGAAAGAGGGAAAGGAAGGTGTCTAGCACAGCTGGATGCACCGTTAGCTTCATAGCAATAATGAAACTTAACCATTTAGATATAACAATGTAGAGCAACAGACGTACTTGCATGCTAGCCAATTGTTATTTGAGAAATGGACTACTGCATAAAAGGAACCCAGACCTGTTTTGATCGGCTTATCTGAATTAATCTGGTGGCATAAGCACTTGTGAGACTGTTTGAGAGAGCCTATGGAAACGGCTTATGACAAGTCCATAAGCTGTTTTCAGCTTATTTTCATAATCTCTCCAGGATAGCTTATGAAAACAGCTTATAATTTATATGTAGATAATTTGACTTTATTTTATCTTTGATTATAAAAATATCTTATACATAAGCACTTATACGACAATAAACACTTAATTAAGTTGTTTATCCAAATAGAACCTTAAAGAAAACATTATTAGGTTACGATGTCACAATCACAGATGGTCCGGTGTCACATATCTAGATTTTTTACCATATTACCATATATTTGGATGCATTACAAAGACTAAAATTAACATCTGTTTTCACAATGCATGGTTATTGGCAGAAGAACTTAAACCTAAGAGTGTGGTTGAATAAATCATGATGGAAGAAGGAACATTTACCAAAAACTGCCGAGTATCAGGCCAAGCATTTCTATTAAACCGTTTAACAGCAATTCTCATTTGATTTTCCAGCTTCCCTTTATAAACAACATTTGGAGCCTTCTCTCCATGCTCAGATACAATATTCTCGACAGCAAAACCAGATGTTGCATTCTTAAGTTGCTCGAGTGTAAACTCACGGAACGTAGGCCAGTTACTAACCTCACTTCTATCATCATTTTCTGGAAGAAAAAAAATATTCAAATAAACATATATCAGAAAAATCCTTATCAAATATCAACAAAATCACCAGAATATGATATGAGTCTACCTACCAGCATCTGGAGTTTCAAGAACCGACGCCTTAACTTGTGAATTCACACAACATGGAATGAGTCTCGAGCACTGAATCCCCATTTCGATTTACTAAAATCAAACTTGAAAGTAACAAAACCTCTTCCACTTTCAATGATGTTCCTTGATCAATCTTATGAACTGACAAATGATACTTTCATGCCTGGCATCATTAAAATGTTTGAGTCAGAACTATAAGTTTAATCACTTCAAAAGTTTTGTCTAAGTGAAGCTATAAAAGTTAAGCTAACATCAATAATTTTGATCTTAATCCAAACTATTTATCAACATGATCTTAGATTAGTACTGCCAAATACCAAACAATTAAAAACACAATAATAATGAATTATGCACTTAATCCTCAAATGTTATCACAATTCACTAGCATCATGAACCTAGTACAAGAAAAAAAGTAGCTTGAAAAACACAACAATCAATAAAAACACAGAATTTAAAAGTACTTTTTTAGTTGATCTCATGTTCTTACAACCAAACCTAATGACAAAAACAACCCTTATTTAGATACTATTAGTACTATGAGTTATGACAACCTAACTACTAGCATCTTAGCATTTAAAGCAAAACAACATTAAACTTAAAGATGTACTAACTTCAATTCCTCCAAATATTTATTGAAAGTGTAAAACATAAACACACACATACCAAGATTCATACCTTCATATATCATACCCTACCTACTACTATCATCTTAATTCTTAGCACTATCACCTATCTTTTTTTTTTCATCAAAATTCTCTTTTTTCAAATTTCAAAGTCAACTTATTTAACTTCAACTAAAGAAATGCAACTCAACTTAACACAACTCAAAAGTCTTCATTTTTCATTGTTTTTTCAAATTGACTAGAATGTTGAGTAAAGTAACAACCTTTTCAACAACCTCAAAAAGCTACTTCACCTTTAAACTTCTTCCAATGACAGAGGAAAAAGTGGAACAATCTGAACCTGAAAAATATAAAAAATGTCTTTTTTTTAAATTTTTCTTGATAGAATCAATAGCTTTTACAAGATCCACATTTTGAACAGCATTTACAAAGATTTTTGTAAAGTTAGAATCTTTTGAAGAATTGAAGCAAAACCCAGAAAGAGTTTGAGCTAAGAAGATGAATTGAGAGAGAGAAAGTGAAGATCTGTTTGAGAAGAAGAAGAATGTGAAAAGGGTGATGAATGATAGAGCATGTGTTTGGTTTTTCTAACATTTTCATTTTTTGGCCTTTTTTGTTTTTTTTTAATTATTAAAAAAAGGAAAATAAAATGAATTATTACCGACATGTCATGAGTGCATGTTATGAGTATGTAGATTCAAAGATCTGTCTGTAATCAAAATGTTGTTTTAATTATTATTTTTTATTAATGATTTGTTGGCACAGCACATTTTCTTGCCGGTTATTTTAAAAAAAATTAATTTTGAGATATTTAAATTTTTCAATTTTCTTTATTGTTTTAAAGTTTCATAAGTTATTTTAGAGATCGAGATTCAAATCCAACTATAAGCATGCAACAATGGTTTATATATTCAAATAGATTTCATATATAGAAATTTTACGTGACTCAGAATTAGATGATACAGTTGCATGTAGATGATATCTGATTCAAAAAAAAAAAAAACTTCATAATTAAGTAGGATTTGGCTCGTCTAAATCTAAAGAAAGTAACCTAGTTATTAAAGTAAGAAAATCAATATTTTTTTTGACAAAAAGTAAGAAAATCAATACTTTATATTTTAACTATTATGATTTGTATTGTAAAAAGAAAATATATTATGATATATTATGGACTTATGGAGTCCATTTAATATTAATAATTGATTTATTTATCTGTAATTGGTATTACTCCTTATACTTTTCATGTAAATTGATCACTTTATTGTGACCAACTCAAAGATCAAGCAATCCAAATCATATTTCTAAACCTCCAAATTTTGAGGAAAAATCAATCTAAATAGAATATACGTTTGTTAAAAAAATAAAACATATAATGTAACATATTTTAAATGTAGATGTTCATCTAGATCGGTGGGTCAAGATGAGGGTCTAAAATCCTCCTTACCTTATCATAATTTGATAATTTTTATGTTTTGTTTTTTGAGCATTGTGTTAACTTTTTTTTTTAATTTTAAAATGTTTCACCAATTTATTTTTTGTAAACCTCCAAATATGTTAATTCGGTTGTGCACGTTATATGAACTTATATCATCTTGTATTAGAACCCGTTTGTTGTAGATTCTAAAAAAAAAAAAAAAAATTGTATTTTTAAAAATAGATTTTTTGAAAATTTACTCGAAAATAGTATAAGTTATTTCAAACTCATTTGCTATAAGTTAAAAAAGATATTTTGACATTCATTAACCAAAATATTCATTATTCGAGATTTTACATAGTGAAAATCGCATATTTTTTCAAAATGATATATGTCAAAAATGATTTTTATGAAAAGCTATTTGAAATAGCTTTTTTTTAAGAGATTTTTTCAAAATTTTAGTATCCAACAAAATTACAACAAAATGATAAAATATCTAAAATGACATTTTAAAATAAACTATTCAAATTGATCTTTTATTTGAAGTTTTCCTTAAAAATTTCTTTGTTAAATTTTTTTTTTAACAAAAATATGTTACACTATAAGAATTTATTTTATAAAAAACTATAACAAACGGGAGTTGTGATTTGAATATGAAATTGATGTATCTTAACTCTCTACTTCTCGGTTTTGGTAGTTTAAAATTCAGTTAAAAAGTATATAAAGTTTGGTCAAATCAATCATTATTCAAATTAAAAAAAAAAATCTTGAACAATATATCTTTACTATAACTCATAATTGTAGTCAAGAGTAATCTTATTGAATAAGTGTGACTTTTTAATCAAGATTTTTAATTGTCAAATCAGAAAAGCAAAAAAGAACTTTGTATAACAATACAAAGTTTTACCTTTATTTGGCTAGGTTTATTACACAACTTTATTGTATGTTTGGCGTGACAAAAATTATTTTTAAAGAATTGATATAAAGGGATTTGTATGTAAAAATCAATTCTATAATTAAAATCTACAAATTTTAGTTTCAAATAAAATCGATTATACTTAAAAGCAATTAAATACATCAGAGTTAGTTCTACACTTCAAAAAACAACTCTTGAATTATTGTATAGTAAATGCATGCTTAGGCTCAACGTTTACGAGATATGAAACTAATTCTAGAAGTACATAATTAATTTTGATATGGTTTTAGTATGAATTAGGTATTCATTGTGTACTTTAAAAGTCTCATTTCGGATAGGTGATGGTCTGATAATGTGTTTACAAGTGGGGGCAATCCTCATCTTGCAAGTCGGTTTTATGGGGTTGTGTTATATTCAACCATGATTTATAAGATGGTATCAGAGTCTATTGAGATAAACCATACACCGTGATTACTCGGTGGACCCACTGTCCTTCGGCGATAACTTTTTTCCGTCAAACCGTGTTTCATCTCCGGTTTGCCCCTCCTTTGATGTCGTGACATACTTCGGCACTCGTTTGAACACTTTCCAACCAGAACATCCATTGTCGCTGCCATAATCACCACTTCCAACAACTATTCCGGCAAGTTAACACCACCATCTGGTTCATCTTTTCCATATCGGCCTACCTTCTGAAAATCGCTGTCAGATACGCATGCACGCGCTAATCTCCTCTCTGGCGAAAACTACCACGCGCCTTCACTTTCAACTGCGTGTGGCAGTGCGTCCAGCCGTCGTTCAGGTCGCCTCTGGTCTCGCCGGACTCGTAATCCTCTCATGGTTTCAGATCTGGTGTTAGTTTTGGGTTTCGATCTACGAGTATTCGTGTTTCAGTTCAAACAGTCGGGTTTCTGAACTTTTAGCGCACTTTTTCTCTCTCCTGACAGTTTCAACACCGTTTCTCTCTCCTTCCTTTATTATCTCTTAAACTCATCCACAACATGCCTAACCACATATTCCCCTCTTACTATACATGTTCAGTTGGGTCACCCAAGTCTTCTCAAACTTTAAAGGTTGGTCACTAGTCTTTCTAAATTATCCGAGTTGCACTGTGAGTTGTGTCAGTTAGGGAAACACACTCGTAGTCATTTACCTGATCGAGTCAATAAACGAGCATCGTCCCCTTTTGGTTTAGTCTATTCTGATGTTTGGGGCCCTTCGCGTTATATCTCCACTCTTGAGTCCAAATATTTTGTCACTTTTACTGATGATTTTTCTCGTTACACATGGATATTTTTAATGAAAAATAGATCTAAATTATTCTCTATTTTTCAACAAGTTTATCAAGAAGTTAAAACTCAAATTGGAGTGTCTATTCGGTCTTTACGTTGTGATAATGCCAGATAATATTTGTCGCACTAATTTCAAAATTTTACGTCCTCCAATGGTATTCTTCATCAAACTTCATGTGCCCATACACCTCAACAAAATGGGGTTGCTGAACGGAAAAATCGACATCTCATTGAAACCACGATTTCTAAAATGATATCAAAGCCTCTCCAAGATCAAATGGGTCACCTGCTACCAGGTTTCCGCTATCAGGCCACCCATCTTTTATGTCCACGAACCAGCCCAACAATGCTGGTTGTGAGGAGGCGTGTTAAGAGTCCCACATCGGATAGGTGATGGTCTGACAATGTGTTTATAAGTGGGGGCAATCCTCACCTCACAAACCGGTTTTATAGGGTTGTGTTTGACCCAACTACAGTTTCTAAAATGTACAATTACAAATACTTATTCTTCGAACTCATGCCTAAATTTGAATCCAATATATTTGCTTAAACTTAAACATTTGAGTGGGGCTTTTAAAAAAAAAGGTGTTTTTTGCTGGTTTAATTCTCAAATATAATCAATTTGTTTTAGTGTTAATTTAAATTAAAAGTTAGAGATTTGAATTTTTGTCTCTTGATTGAATTTTGTTTTTGGTGCATTAGTGTTTAAGTCGCTTTCGATTTTATATATAAACTAGCAACAAACACGTGTTAAGTACGGGTCCGTGCTCCACATGTGCTAATTCGAAGTGGGGGTTATGCATTAAAACGTATTGCAATGCTATATGAATTGAGAAAATAAGAAGAAGAAAAAACTAATGATAAAGCCGACGTTAATGATAAAACGGCAAATTACTTTGACTTCCATTAAGATTTTCTTAAATAACACAAGCACCCCTTCTAATTTTCCAAATACATCAATCTCCCCTCATTTTATCCATTTCAATAACTTTGTAAATATGCGATTTAATTTCAATCATTTTTGTTTGTTTGTATTTGTTTTCTCTTTTCACAACTACGTTAAATGAGTTTTTTTTTGTATCTGTTTTCTCTTTTCACAATTAAGTTAAATGAGGTTTTTTTCCTCACAATGGAGAAACAATAACAACATTTGTTTTCATCACCAAATAGAATCAAACATTGACAATTAAAGAAGAGATCAAAAGAGAATATAGAAATGAGAAGAATTTTGGTGGATGAACATTAATTATGGTTGATCAATGAAAAGGAAATAATCTTCGATATATCCGTCTTATTACATTAAAGTTTAAAAATTAAACCACTTTGACTGAGTAACAATGAGTTGAAAAAATCACACCTAAGTGAAAAATGGAAAGAAAATTTGGTCGAAAATTAAATCAGTTCTTACTCGTATGAAGAAGTTAATTTTCCCAAAATAAATGGAATTAACAAAGTTTAAACCATGTTATATTATAAGAGAAGTGCTTGTCAATTTGATTAAAAAAAAGGAGATTAATGTTTAGTTAAAAAATAGAGCGGGTATTTGTGTTATTTAAGACCTTGAGAGAGGTTAGTGTAATTTTCCCATGATAAAATTATTGAAATAGTTGTTATTAAATATTATGAAATGGTAAACTAAAAATATGTAAAAATATTTAAAATAGTAAAGATTTCAATATTGATAAAGATGTCGTTAGGAGTCTCGTGTATGAATTGTACAACAATATTATTAGTGACTAATTTTTCATGTTTTCAGTGTTTTTTATAGTCATCTTTCTAAAAGATATAATAATTAATAATCTACAACAATAAAAAATAATATTTTATAATATGACATGATGAGTTGACTTCTTTGATTCCCTGCTGTTTCTAAATATGTTGAGATATGCAGGTTTCGATGTGTCTTGTTTATCTACACTCTGGTTCTTCAAGTTCGAATGAGCTTTTATGCATGCTGATTTGTTTAGGAAGCTGTTGGCACTTGAATTTTAATATTGTGCTGACGGTCGATCCATTATTTGTTTTTCGCAGAGGTTCAGTTTTCATTTTTTTAAACCTGGTTTTGCGCCCGTATACGGGTTCGCTTGTTGATTAGTGAATTTTTGTTAGGATATATTTAGGTCGATCCACTTGGTCAGATTTATTATGTTGCATCACGCTTTTTAGTTGTAGATGAGTCAAGTCTAATGTCCTCGGACTCTTTATCCATTTCTTTTTATTTAATATAATTTTTCTTTTGATTATAAAAAGATAAAGAAAAAACAAAGGCAAATTATATTTAAAAAAGATGCAATCTTGAAAATGTGTAATTTTTTGAAAAGTATGTATATGCCTTGTAATAAATATTTTGTAACTTTTTTAATTGTTTAGATATTTAAAAGTTGAATCGTAGGAAAATTTGTTTTGATTGATTGAGATTAAGATTAAGTTTGTTTGTTCATTAAAAAAAGATTAAGTTAATGTGTTTTATCAGGGGAGTTTGTTTTAATTTGATTTTAAGAGAAAAAAATTAGGGGGAAGTTGAAGCAAAATTAGGCTTAAATAGGTTTTTCGTCCTTACAAATGTAGTCCATTTGAATTTTCGTCCCTGAAGTTACTAATCGGATGTAATTAGGATCACTTTTCAAAGATTAATATTTGCAATGACAAAATAGAAGGATTAATAACTTCAACGACGAAAATTCAAATGACCTACATTTACAGTGACAAAAAAACTTATTTAAGCCTAAAAATTAATTCATCATTTTGGGGAGGGACTGTCGTTTTTTCTCAACTCACCATTGCTGAAGGCTGAAGTTCTAATTTTATAATATCTGATTTCTTTTATAAATATATTATTATTATTTTTATAATAACACAGTTATAACAGTAGATAAAAATGAAAATTGACACATTTAAAACGAAAAATATATAAAATTAATAATAATATAATATAATATTCGCCGCCAATTGTTTTGGAGGTTTCCTATTGAACTTACCTGGGGCCAGGCTTTATCAAGATGGAGAACAACACTCAGTGTTTCACATAGCAACCAATCAATCAAGATATAATTTATAACGCAGTTTATTGAATGTAAATAAGATCAACAAAACTCCTTAATATAAATTTACATTTAAAGTTTAGTGTCATATTAACATATATTTCCGAAACGCTGGTTGAAAAAAACAAAACAAAAATTGTATTAGAAAAAATATTCTTTACACTTTTAAGAGTTTGACTATACAAATTTTCAAAATTGTTTTATTATATTAGTCTCTTTTAACTAGTTAGTCTTTTTTAACTAATGTTTGAGAGACATTAGTTAATCTAGTATCGAAGCTAAACACCTTATTGTAGCTAATGTAGTTTCTGAGTTTTGTTGACTTCAAAACTTACTTTTGGAGCTTTTTCATCTCTAGTTTTACCCTTTATTCAAGTTGACCGAGAAAATAATAAAACGTTGAACTATTCTTTTACCATATACATTGAGATTTGTAGCATATCTTTTACTTCGCATACTTTGATAATAAAGGTATCTTTCCACATAATGATGCTTATAAAACATTTTTTTGTAGTTTTTTTTAGTCATTTTTATTTGTAGTTGTCATGCTTTAGGGAAAACACAAAATGATTGTGCATTTAGCAATTCCAACATAGTTTCTCATGCTCCATTAACTAATTCCAGTGGTGGATTGTGGAATTAATTAATTATAGTGGTGGACTGCTTATTTTGTTATTATTTACGGTTGTCACTTGTCATACTTTTCACGTACAAGGATATAAACTGGATCTGTGACAAAGTTTTACGAAATATACATAAAACATAATACAACTCTAAATACGCACCTGTTATTTATTGTTAGAATAATAGTTAAAAAACAAGTTTTGAAATACGATTCAACTATCAAATAAATTATTGGAATGAGTGGCAAATTAGATCGTTGTTTTTATGTGTCATGTGGCATAGCCAAAAACTATGTAAGTAAATCAGTGTTTTAAAATTCGGACCGATCATCGATCCGATCAAGATACTGGATCACTAGGTCAATAGTTAGACCAATTGATCACTGATCAGACCGCATGACTGTTAACACAGTCTATATAAAAAAATAAAAATATTCATGACTTAAATTATTCTATAAGAAATATTAATAAAAAGTTCATATACTTTTTTTAGAAACAAAATAATAAGAAACATGAAATTAACAATATTTTTTTCAATACATGGTATATAAAAATTGATGGTTAAAAAAAGGAAAGAAAAAAAAGATACAGTCTCGTTTATTAAAATTGCATGTTTGTTAATGAAAGTATTTATTTTTTTGATCAAGAAGAAAAGAAAAGAACAAAAACAAATTACAATCTCAAGCGAGCAACTCCAAGAGCATCATCCATAAGGGAATGATGCAGTTGAGGAGGGCAAACAATCCAAGACTTGAGAGCATCCGAAGAAGAAGCACCATGTTTAGCAAGCCAATCCGCACACTCGTTGCCTTGACGGAGGGTATGATGAAAATTAATAATCCAATCTCGATGTTGCAGTTGGACAATCTGACTAATTAGAGGAGCATGAGGATGATGAGCTTGGACATCCGACATAATTAAATCAAGAGCCATCCTAGAATCTGATTCAAGAATAATGTTCCTGTGGTCTGCATCATACGCAATACGAAGGCCATGAAAAATGGCATACAATTCGGCCGTCAAGCAAGAAGTAATACCACAAAATCTAGAAAAATTAAGAAAAATTACAAGCTAGTCAACTTGGTGTAGTGGTGAGATTAAGAAAAATTAAGTGTTTATCATGAGTTCGATTCTCTTTAGCTGTTTCATTGCATATTTGGTCCATCAAGCAGACTGAACCGGCCACCCCTTCTGTTTTTGGTCCGACCGGACAGTTCGGTCTGGGTTTTAAAACACTGAAGTAAACTATCAACTACAACATCTTTATGATAAAATAGTCCAGCCATAGTGATAACATACCATCTTACGTTATTTTTAGCTTGTTTTTCAGTAGGTTTTAGCAGCAAAAAGGAGGAGTATTGGATCGATTGTTTATGATTTTCAGGACTTTTGTAATGTTTTTTATATTTGAGTCTGTAATTCTAGTTTTTCCGAAACATGACAATTTTAGGGGGTTTTTGAAGTAATTCACGAAGAAATCATGTAAATCGTCAAATCAAGAACATCCGAAGATTTGTGAAGACTTTGGGATGACCAAAAATGAAGATTCAAGAGGCCTCATGAGATTTTACAATGGGAGGAAATCTGTTCCCAAGTTCCGAGACAAAGTTATTTAAAGACAAAGACCTAAAAACGACGAAAATCAGAGAAACTGAGCCAAATAAGGGATGCCATGCGCCTAGAGCATATGTCATGCGCCTAGGGCATGACAAAAAGGTCATATGCGCCTAGAGCATATAGCATGCGCCTAGGGCATATGCAAAATTGCACTATATGCGCCTAGGGCATGCTATGTGTGCACCGAGCATTTGAAATGTGAGGGGCGCAAGCGTAATTTTATTCGTTTTTGTGGGTTTAATCCGCATTTTTAGCCAAAACCCAGTGAGAAATCTCCACTATAAATACCAGCCTTCCTCATTCAGAATTTCTCGTTCAGAATTGTGGCAGTTCAAGAGGAAGACAACCTTGAAGCTTCATGAGATTTTCTATCTTCTCCTTGATTTTCTAGGATATGTTTTTATCTTTAGTAATTTGTTTTTAGTTATCATATGTAACTAAATCTTTTTAGGTTAGAGTTCTAAAATGAACCTCTGTTTATATTTGTTGGATATTTATTTAATTTAATGTCAATATATATCAACATTTTTCCAGAATTTTTTTTCTTCCAAAATGCAAATCCAAAGAAACACAACACAAAAATACCAATCTTTTTTCTGTATTCCTTCACTCTTCTTCTCCAATAATTTTTTTTTCAAAATTCTTTCACTCTTCTTCTCTCAACAGAACACAAATCCAAAGAAACAACACAATACAAAAAGTACAAATTTGTTATAAGTGAGTTCCAACACTTTTCAACACTAGAAGAAGCTCTGGCGAACATGAAAACAACTCCGACGAGATCTGAAAACAACTCTGGTGGACACCGTACCTCATCGAACACGAAAACAGCTTCGACGAGATCCGAAGTGACTTCCGACACTGTTCAACACCAGAAGAACTTTCAAGGTCATGATTCACGAAGGAAGGAAAAACACAATGAATGATTCAGATTCGTTTGAAGAATTTGTTAGATTCATATTCGTTTTAGAGAGAACGAGTTGAGTGTTGTGTCTGAATGACTGAGAAGTGAAATGAGAAAAGGAAAGAAGGTTAAGAACAAAGATGGGTCTTGAGTTTTTTTTTCCAAAGGTTGGGTTTTTTTTTTACTGTTTGTTTTTTTCATCTTTTGGACTTTGGTGTTGAACAATGTAAAAAGATGTGGATGAAGATGAAGAAGAGGAAGATAGAAGAAGATGAAAAAAAACTTCTATGTTCAACAATGAAGGATTTTGTTTTGTATAAGGTTTCAGAGAAAGAAAAGGAAGAAGTTCACACGAAGAAAGAGAAGGAATGGAAAATGAAATCAGCTTGCTCACCAATTAGATATTGGTGATGCACACTAAGATATAATAAACCTGCATTATCCAATGACTCCCTTTGAAAACAAAAGATCAAATAGTTAAAGTTAAAAAATTAATAGGATCTATGGTGGATCACTCTTAAGATTGGTCCACTTAAGACATTTGATGTTAAAGTTAACATCCAGGTACCTTTTTGACGGACGGAGCAAAATCAAAGGGACAAAAATGTTCGTTTTACGATTTTTGGGACCAAAATGTAAACTTGAAATTATTTAGGGGACCATTAATGCAATTAAGCCATTTATTAACCAGCGAAAGATACCGAAAGCGAGTTGACCCTAATAGTAAGTACTTAGGAGGTGACATTACTAAGATTGAGTAGTAACTCTGTTAAACCTAGGATGTAACTGGTTAGTAATTAAGGAAACAAGCGACATCGAGGAATAAATCTGAATAGAATCATTCTCTTAAACCCTTAATAAGGTAGACGTAGATTAAGGCCACCTGTTTGTAGAACTATTAAGTAAGTGAGAGAGAGAGAGTGCTATGAAGGTCATAAGATTCATAGATGAGCTGAACTAATGGAACCTTTGCCTTCGTTGCCTTGGGAAAAACTGGAATGACAATTTAAGTTCATGCTTTCAATTACCTTAGAGACAGTAAAACCCCACACGTAAGGATCACCATGCGATCAACAGGTGCAACCAGACTTAGGAGAGATAAACCTAGATAACCGAGACTTATAAACCCCACACGTAAGGATCACCGTGTGATCAGTAGGTGCAGCTTCCAACCTTCTAGGTTAGTCACGTCCCAACAACATCATCACTTGTTTAATCTATCTAAGTCAAATACGCGACATTACTGATATTTAATATCCATCAATATAAATAGAGGAGATTCGAATACTTTTCGCCGTCAACGATAAATTGTGGGAAAAAATAAATATGTTTTTAGATTCATTGGATATCGGGTGTACATAGTTGTAATTAAAAAAAAGAGAATTTTAGCCTTTTTTGGCTAAAGTGCACTTTTCACCCCTTAAGTTTTAAAAAGTTGCGATTTTGGCCCCCTTTGAAAGAAAATGACAAAAGTGACCCCCTATGTTTAGGGAAATATGTTCTTTTGACCCTCTAACATAAGGGAAATATGATTTTTTGACTCCTTATCTTCTCAAAAAGTTGCGATTATGACCCTTTTTTTGGGACACGCGGCGTTTTCCTAGCAATTTTGGAACGAAAGGGACCAAAATTGTAATTTTTTTAAATAGGGGGCCAAAATCGCAACTTTTTAAAACTTAAGGGGTGAAAAGTGCACTTTAGTTTTTTTTTTTTTTTTTTTTTCTTTCTATGGTTCAGAGAGAAACCACATAAATCCTGTAAAAATTGAAGGACCAAATGCAAAATAACTCAAAGTTGTTATAAGAGACAGGGTTTTTCCAAATTCGTACAAATTAGGGTTTTCTGAAAATCAACAGCATCTTTGAGAATGTCGAAGAAGAACGACCTCGCTAAGAGAAAGAGACAGCACGAATTCGAACTCCGAAGTACACTCTCACCTTCGATTTTTCCCACAATTTCAAATCTAATCTTCAAAATTTTCATTTTCTGATTTCATTGTTGTAATGATTTCTTCCAGGAGAAAAACTTGAGAAGGAGAAGAAAGAAAAGAAGCTCCAAGCGAAGAAAAACAAGATGAAAGTAAGAACTTGCTTTTGATTTCTCAAATTTTCTTATTCTGCTGTTATTTTTAGTGATTTTGGGTTTTGTATATTTGTTTTTGACTTAATTTAGTTTTATAAGACAAAGTTGTTAATTTTTTGGTTAATGGGATAATGGGTCAAGTGTTAACCATAATCTCCCTGAAAAGTTAGCAGTGTTTGATTGAACTGAGTTATAGTGAAGTTAGTTGATGAACATAAATTGATATGAATATTTTCTTAAAAAATGATATGATTTTGGGTTTCCTGTATTTGTTTTAGGGTTAATTTGATTTTTTATGCCAAAGTTGTGAACTTTTTGATTATTGAGATAGTGGGTTAACCGTAATATACTTTTTGGTATTTCGTAGCATTTGATAGTGCATAGCATTTGATAGTGCATGAGTTTATAGTTGATAACTTGTAGCTGAAATTTAGGTGTTGAATTTGAAAGGTTTGATGGAATTACAGTGAAATTAGTTGATGAACATAAATTGATATGAACCAATATGTTTATAAGTTGAAAAGGATGTTAAGAAGCATAGAACGCATGTGACATAGAAACTAATAATAATTTATGAAAATAATAGTAATTGAATGTTACTACATGTGTCAGTGTCAGATACCGGACACTTATTCAATCCAAAGTGGCAGTGATTCATAGGTGCCTACATGTTATGTTATCTGTGTGATTGTGCAATAAAAGCTGGATGTTACATTTAAACTTTGGAAGGAATACTAAAATTAGAGATTAGAGAGGTTGAATTGTTTTTTTGGGTGTATTTTGAGGATTAATGGTTGTATGGTTTTGTTTTTGTTGGGAAACTTTGTATAGGTTGATGGTAGTGACAAGAAAAAGAAGGGTGGTGGAAGTGGATTTAAGGTGGGAAAGAAATACCTGAAGACTAGGTTGTCAGCTCTGTCGAAAGCTAAAGCTGCGCAGGCAATGGAGCTTGACAAATAAGGCATCATTGTGAGGTCTCATATGCTTTTGTGCTGAGGCCGATGCGGTGAAATTAATAGATGACATAGTTGTTCTGAGGTTCTGTTTTTGTATTCTTTTTTGTGTTAAGTTATTTGACATAGTATATTAGTAACTAATCTCAATGTAGTTGCTGTCTTTCTCTTGCAATTTTGTCTCAAATCAACTATGTACTTTTATCTTTATATCTTGTAATTGATTGATGAAATTTTACACACTGGAAAACAGAACATCCACGGAATGAAATTCACCACCGGAAAGGGATACCATTTTAAGGATAAGGAGTTCTTTATTTGGCCGTCTGAGACAATGTATTACATTCAGTCCAATGTAACGCGTGTTTGGTTTGGTGTCTAACAATGTCTAAATAAATGTGTTGGCCATCTAACCAAACCCACACACGAACACATGCGCATGCAATCTGTTTAGATGTTAGTGTTTGGTAGGCTGTGTATTATTGATGTTGATATCATCATAATACATTAATATATGTAGGTCTCTCCATAGCTGGGCAAATATTTTGCTATTACAAAAAAAAATGATATTCACATCTATGAATCTGAACTTAAATGGGTTTTCAGTTTTACTTGTCAAACAGGTCAAAATTTGAGGGCTGATAAACCGATTATTGTGTTATAACATGAAACAGCTAGTGTCTGAACTCTGAATGCTCCTAGTGTTCAGTAACTGGTTTTTGGTTTTTGCTGGAAACATATTCCAGTAAAAATAGATTGATTTCATATACAAATCAAAACTCAGCCCTTTATTTGGTTCACTTGTGACAATTTGGCTACAACCTGAAGTAACTTTATGCTATTTTTGTAGACACTTGAAAATGTGCATTTTTTTGTTGTGGTTGAACGAGTAATTGAGTGTTGTTATAAATAAAAGTGCCGTTCAAATTTCTATTCCTTGTTGGAGGGTGTAAGGGATTGTTGAAACAGCTGCTATAAAAGAAAATAATGTCTCTGTCAGGTTGATGTACTGCAAGTTGCATAATGTTCTTGGCCTTGAGAATTACTCATTGAAGCTTAACATGCACAATTTAATATTTAAAATAGAAGGTGAAAAATGTTCTATAAATGCAGTATATGAATATTATTTATTGAATGTTGCTTGTTGGCGTTTTCCCCCATGAGTTTTCTTCTTTCTCCCCTACCAGCTATTTCATTCTCCAACTTTATAACCCAACGAAAAATTATCCTCTCAGATAACTGTGACACTAAAAGTATACCATAAAACATGTTCAGTAAGTAACGTGGTGTTCAAATGAAATACTCGGTGTTTGTTCATAGCACCTATTCATATCATTGGTAAGTGCAGAGAGGGGAAAAACAAATGAAGCCCTCCCAAGCAATACTAAGAAGAACTGTATATTCCCAACAAATTTTTGAATCAGCAATGAAGTTGACAAAAAAGGAAAATATTAAACGAAACAAAGCTATATAATACCAAGAGGTGATATGTCACGACTCATAATGTATTGGTTTAAGAAGATTTCAGAAATAGATCACATATAATTTGTTCTAGTTTCTATCATTTGCATATATTTCAAACATTATTTAAGAAAATAACAATGCAATGTTGGAGTTGTATTGAATTATCTATGTAAGTAGTGTGGTGCACTGGCACGATGCAAAGTGAAGGTGAATGAAAGTGGAAGGGTGATGATATTGTACAAGAATCGAAGCCCTCATGAGGATTCTGCTTCTGATTCGTACAAATTTATGATCAGACTTCACCTATTCTAACATGTCCCTTGATTTTGGGTTCTTATCAGCAACCACAACCACAACCACACAAACATTAGGGTTTCCTTCAGTTATGTCTATCAAATTCATTGGTAGTGCCGATGGAGTACTATTCATCAGTGAAATTGGCTCATGGTCTAAGCAATCGGTTGGGCCATATTTATGGGATACAACGCCTTATATGATCCCGGTCCACTAACTTCAATTGTTCATACCACATAGAGTGCCGACTATCTCAATTTCTCGCAACACCGCCACCTTCGGTGGTTTTATAAAAAATCGCAGTGATGCAATCGTTCAAACAAGACGCAAGAAGCCCTCACACTTTTGAGTCTGTCCAAATGTTGAAAGTGTCGTGCTTTGTCCTTATCATGATCCTTGGTATGTAGCACTTATTAGTCATTTTTCCTTGAACTGGTTCGTTGATTGGGTCTTTTGGTGTTGTGCATTTTGTGTCCTTATACTGTGATGATGATTTTCATTATTTTAAGTTCTCTTTGGTTTATGATAAACATCATGGGTTTCGTTGTTCCTCAAACTTTTGAAGATTATTGTTGTTTGTGTTACGGGAAGGATTACAACAACAGAAATGAACAAGGTGAGAGCATAATTTCTAAAACCAAATTTCAAAAGGTTGAATTGAGGAGTAATATATTGGGTTTATTTTTAAATGGGAAAACTTACTATGTGGCAATGTTTTTAAGGTCACTAGAACTGAGCGTGCAACATTTCTATCTTGAGCAATGACAGATTCTGCTACCTCTCTTCATGTAGCCACTAGTCACTAATGTTAGAATAAGAAGTAAAATTTATAAATTATGTGTGGTTGAATCTACTCTCAGTGAGTTAGCATACAATGTAGTTGGAATTTGGAAATAGATTGAATTTTTCAAATGGCCATGATCTTGCATATTGTAGGTTGTTGCTTCACTAATTGAACTTCATCATGGTTTAATCGAAAAGGGTGTGTTTGTCGTTTTGAATAAAATTTAAGGGAGGTTATTGTTTAGTTGAAAACTAGAGGGGTGTTAATGCTTTTTAAGAAAACCTCAAGGAAGATGAGTGTAATTTCCCCTTGTATTTTTTTTATTTTTTTTGACAAAGTTAGTCGCAAATTGTGGCAAAATCTTGCATATATAATGACAGTTTGGCTACATCCCAATGTGCTTTTGGGTTTGTTCTACGTTAATTCAAGGGGCTGGGTAGTTCAAACCTTGTTAGGTTAGGTATGCAAAATGACAACGGGTCCAAAACTGCGAAGAAGTTGTTAAAACTGACTAATATTGTTTAGGTTGAGAGGACATTACAAGTAAACTCACTTTATTTAGAGTCAAATTTAATTGGCAACGCCATGAATGTCTGCAACATCTTAAATCAAAAGGCATTTATCTTCATTAAATATTTGGAGAAGTTCTTAGTTAAATATTGTTGTGAGGTGGATGTGAGTATCAAAAAATGTGTATCCAAACACACATTTAGACAATTAAATGAACATTTTTGGACGTATAAGCCCATATATGTCATACCAAATAATATCATTAATCTCAATTGAAGGGGTCTCTAAAAGAATTTAATTCCAAGAATTCATGGTAAGCTTTGAAGTTATCAAGGCAATCAGAACTTCTGCTGTCTTCTCTCCAAGTGTGACAAACTTGAATGTGCCTATTACAATCAAGATATTTTGAATACGTCAAATGAGTGGAGGGGTTGTTCCATTCATTTCCCAATTATTTGTACACATGTCAATAAGCAAATTTGAATCACTTTCTACACACAATTGTGAAATGCCTTCACTTCAAGCCTACTCCTGACCCTTGTACATACCCTACATTTCTGCACGACATCACAAGCGTCAATCTTGCGGTCAAAACCTTTGATCCATATTCCATCAACATCCTGAAGCAGTCCACCATAATATGCACAATCTCCATTACATTCGCATGCCCCATCACAATTGAGTTTGACCCATCTCTTTTAAGGATGTTTCCAACCAACGTGAATTGTTTCCGAGTGCTGAGTGACTGTGTGAAGATGATTACAAGTTCATTCTTCAATATTACTAGTACTTTTGGATGATAGTAGTTTTATTATATGGTCTCTAGAATTTTTCCTCGATGTTTGTTTTGTTCCGCTAATCCCATAAATGTTAGCAAGTAGTCATGAAAGTTGTCTTCCACTTAGAGTTGGGCTCTCCGTTCCAATGCTTGTTGATGTTGGTAAAAACCCAATTCTTGCAAATAAAGGAAAAGAAGCCATTCTCCGATTAGAAGGTACAAGTATGATCCATACCATAGTCGTATAAGTGCAGTCGCTCAACATATGAAGAGTGACCTCATCCTCAGTCCCACAAATAGAATAAGTTAGGGAGATGCCTACATTCCATCTACTTTGACGATAATTAGTTAAATGCGATCATGAACAACCAACCAAATGAATGCTTGAATATGATGGGGACCATTCTAATTCCACAAAGTTTTCCATTTAACTCCGGTATTAACATAATTTACATCTTGTATGCTATGAGCACTTTTGACCGAGAATTTTCGTCTACTCGTGCTTCTCAAATCAAAACTATCAAGACCATCACCACTAGACGAAGCCGAGAGAACTAACTCCTTTTCAACTATGGTGTTTGACAAGTTATCAAAAAGGAAATTATGATCCCAGTTACTAAAGGAAGTCACCACATCCTTGAAATGAAGAGTGGTATCTACAAAAGAATTTGTCACTACAGAAATGAAGGAGCTGTTGTTTGGACCACATTTATTCAGCCAAAAATTGACGGTGTTACCATCTCTTGTCTGCCAAACAATTTTTCTTTGAAAATCATCCCAATTCTGAAACAACATTCTTCCCATTTTACTTCCATTTATAACGATATATGGGATGAATGAAAAATGGAAAAGAGGGTAAGAAAATATATAATGATATTTGGTTTTGAAAATTGGTGTAGGGCTATGGATAATAATTTCTTTCCATTTATTGAACCAAACAAAAAGTTATAGGAAGTTATCCAAACGGTAAGGAAATGTTTTTCAGCCTCGTTGAACTCTATTGACGTTTAAGTTATGTAAAGTGAAGTTATAATTAGAGGTGTTTAAATCCAAACCGATTTTGGATGTGTTTGGTCCGCCATAAACACGAACTGGTTGGTTTGGATCGCGGAGTACAAATCTAGAGCCATACCACATCAGTTAACAATAGGTAAACCTGCAACAAACTTAAGTATGTGATGCTTGACCTCATTTGCGTTATTATCATTTAGAGAACTTGGACACTGTCATTATCATTCAGTGTAATTAAGTGAAATGAATTTTAGCCAGAAATGCCTTGCACAGTGGACACTACTGTTCAATAAATCATGGCAGCATGCCTCGGACAATTATATACGGTTATGAATCTGATGGCAAGGATGTCTTGCATAGTTTTATGATACGAAGTATTAAAATAATTTTTGACAATTTTAGTTTGGATGATAAAAAATCGCTTAAACCACATTAAATTATAGGGGCTCATTTGTTTTGGATTTTTTTGGGAAAAAAATCTATTTTTTGATTAAAAAAATCACTTTTTGATTTTTGTAGTGTCTGTTATAGATTTTAACAAAATCCATTTTGTTAAAAAAAATCATTTTTAGCCTCAAAATGAAAAGCTATTTCAAGTAGCTTTTCTAAAATCTATTTTTTTTTAAACATAAGGAACTCAAGTGTAAGAGCTTCAAATCTTAAAAAAAAAAAATTGATTTTTATGATAGTAAACAAATAGAAATAGTTTTAAATTTTTTTAAAAATCTTTTAAAAAAAAATCTCTAAATTCTTTCAACTCAAAATATTTTTTTTTTAAAGCTGAAACAAACGCACCCTAAATCAAATTAAATGTTAGATCCAATTATAACAACATATCAATATACTACACCATATGTTTTTCTTTTTAATAAAAAAGCCTTAATTTCTTCGTTTAGTTGCTCGATAATTTAATTTTTTTACTAAACAAATTTAGAGTGAGTGAATGGTGCCCTAATCTAAGACAAACAAGATCTTCCAACGAAATAACACTCACAAAGAGATTTACATTTACCTTCCAACGACATTAACAAATCTCAAACCCTAAACCTCCAAATCTAAAACATTTTTTTTTACTACTAGATCAAACTCTTGGAATACCTTTATTCTAATTATTAATAATGTAATTATAGTAATATTTAAGCTAGCTAGTACATTGTCATATACTTAAACTGTAAAAAAGAAGCTAGTACATTGTCATAATAAAAGGGATGGAATGACCTATTCAAATAATAAGTAAATAAATTGAATGGTAGCCAACTCCTCCTTTATAGATTGGGTGATTTTTTTATTTATAAAGTTAATTGTTTTAATTGTTGCTGTTAGCAAACAAAGAAGCTGATGGAGTTCCTAACAAATAACTTGGGATGACACCAGATACCTAATAGGTAGGGTACTATAATACCCTTTTCCATGCCTACGTTTGTATAAAATGTCCGTACTCAAATCCGTATCCTCGTGGGTAACAACTTTAGTATCATTCCTCATACTCTATGGGCACCTAAGTGCCTTTAATTATAAAAAGACAATAAAAAACATCACAATTGAAATAAAACTATGATCTATATTTTTTAGAAGCAACTCATAAAATAGTAGAAATCGTAGTATTTAGCCAAATAAAAAAAATCCAAAATATTCCTCAAAAATTAAAATAAAAACATCAAATTGATCTAAATCATATTGTAGCTCGTGAGCTTATGAAGGTAAGGATGAAACGATTACCTTATTAGTTTTTAAATTTAGGTTTATGCTTAAATAGCTAAATAAATTAAATAATTGTACACCAAAAATAAATAAAATATTTATTATATTATATAAATATGTATATGCGGGTTGCGGGGATGAGTAGTATAATGCCCTCACCCGCACCCATGTCCATCTAAATTTGCGAGTAATTACCCGGACCCAAACCTATACCCATAAAAATGGGTTTTATTCTGCCCATTACGTGTATTTTTTGCAGGTGTCCATCGGGCCTAAGTCTAATCGTCATGCTAACAAATAACAAGTAAGGATTTACTGGTCAAAGAAAAACTCATTTCAAGAGAGAACCTTTTATGTACCAAAAGACAACACTTATTGTTTCATCAAAAGAAAAAGACACCACTTATTCCACACATGCATGATAGAGTTTGAGGGTTGCTTTGCTTTCCCACTATTCCAACTTTGTACCGGTGTTTTGATTTCATCATTGTACTTTTGGCATGTTTATTTACTTGGTCCATTAAAGTATGTACATATTACCTAATTGCCAACTATAGTAGGCTTTGTTGATAAAAAATTGACTAATATTCCTACAAAACTTGAGTTTAATTTTCGCGGACGGTTTAACCGTCTTCTTAGCAGGTAATCCAAAAATATCTATATTACCATTTTCGGAGTCTTAGAATATACTCCAACTCTATGAGATGAGTTTCCGAACTCATTTCACAAAAAAATTGAATTACCAAAAAAATATAAAGCATAGCACCTAATTACCTAAAATGATGCGTAAAAAGAAGAGTAATAAGGTGCCTTAGTAGTTTGAAGGAGAAACATAGAAATTGCAGTGTTAAAGAAATCATTTTCTTCAACTTTCTCTGCTAACAAAATAACTATAAACAATTAATATGTGTCGAAATAATAATAACTAATATGATGTGGTATTCTTGGTGAATAATACGGTCTCTTGAATGTTTAACTATATATGAGTATTGTTTAAGATTGATGCATATGGAATAATATCAACAACAGAAAAACACCGTATGTTGAAATATGTCAACCTTTTAAACAACCATGGCATTTAGAGAGATTAAACCTAACCGTCTAAACATAAAATACTAGTTTACACCCAAAAAAAGAGATGCATTTATTTAATTTAATAATAAGAATTAAACCGGAAATTATTGCTTTAGTAAAAAAAAAATTGTGATCTTAAATTTTGAACCCTGTCATGGTTTTTTTTTTCAAATAATAATGTTTTAAAAAAATAATCATTTTTAAGAATATGTCTCTGTTTATTATAACTTTTTTTGACTAAATTTATTAGAACTTTTTTAAGAAATACAAATTTAAAATAAACAAACAACAACTTCAAATAAAAAGTTGTTATGAGTAACTTCTAATTTAAAAAATAGTTTTTTAGATAGAAGAGAGAAAATAAGATAAAATTCTTTTCAAATAATATATCTTACAAAGAAAAACTAATATTAGTAAACAATGATTTTACACAATAAACAGAGCGAATGTTAGTAAGCATTGGAAAAAAAGTGTTCTACTTTTATCTAAAAATATTAACTAGTTTCTCTCACATTCGTTATCGATGTGTAAGCAGAAACTAGAAACTACCACATTTAACTTGTAAATCTTATCTCAACTGAATTTCTTGTGATATTTACCACTCCATCTAAAAAAGACTTTGACATTGAAGATAATTAAGTTTATGTTGTATAGTTTGAAAAAAAAATATATTGTATAGAAAAGATAGGGGGAAAAATCCTTTGAAGCTTTTTTTTTTCCCGATAAAATTCCCTTGAAGCTAGGTCATTGTCAATGGGAAAATTGAATCATTCCCCCAAATCCTATCTGTATATTATATGTGATTATATTGAGGAGCAACCATAAATATGGACAGTGACTATAATATTTGTAATTTTAATTTAATTTTTCAAAAATGCTTATATAGTACTATATTTGGATAGCATAGGAATAACATGTGGACAGATGAAGTCGTCAAATGCAATATAAAAAACATCAAAGTTGTCTCCGAAAGTATGGGATATTAGTAAATTATAATTCAAGTACTTCCATATTTGGAAAAGAAGAATCTATCTAGTTCATGATCCCATGTGGGCCAAATCAAGGATTTTGATTTTAATTATTTTTATTTCTTCATTTAGGACACTCGAAAACAACAAATAGGGCATGCGGAAGCTCTTCATTAATTTATTTTAATAAGTTCGATGCAATACTATATACCCTAAGAATATTAATATATTATGAGATTGTTATACATGGGAACACGATCGAGTAACTTTGACGTGGAAAATGTAAATTTCGTTTGTTCGATCAGTTGGATGCATCAGATTAAGCCATGTGTACAAGCCTTTACTTTCTTAAATCGAAACTTAATAAACCTTCAATAGAGAGTGAGAGAACGATGCTCACACTCTCTTGTGATTTTACATGATTAGTAGAACGATCTCCGATGTGATGGTTCACATCGTTTGTAAGTTTGGAACGACGGATGGTGTATACATGCATACACACTATGACACTCAAGTCAATAATAGAATAAAATGGATGTTGAGGATTGAAAAGTATCATATAGTTGAGGATTGTATAGTCTCCTTATATAGAGAGAAGGTGCATGTGCCGTTGTTAATGACAAAAAGTCGTACGGTAGCAGGAACTGTAACTGTCGTGCATCACGAAATGGTGGTTATGGAAAACCGTTATGATTCTGTATTTGAATTAGGATCAATTTTTTATACGAGCACCCCCTCACGAAAAGGGGGTGTGAAGTAGATAGACATGAATTGAGTTTGTTTTATTGGGCATGAAATGATGACGAGTATGCACCTTTGGGTAGTCCAAAACACATTCCTTCCCCAACTGCAATGTTCCCAAGTAGACTTTGCATCGTTGTATACACCGTCACTGCACCACTACTCATCGCCAATCCTTTGTCTGTCGGTGATCATAAGGTTTGTTTTTTCTCTCTCTTTCTTCTATATGATTGAAATGCTTACAATAGTGTTTTGATGTTAGGAAAAGAAATGCTCTCACTTAAAGCAGATCAAAATAGGGCTTTGATGAACAACAAACCTTTTAAACCAACTTCATTTGATTAGGATTTGATTTTAGGAAATTTAGGGTTTACTTTTTCAAATTATAAAGGAGCATTTCAGTTTTACATATTTCTCTGTTGTCCCTTGTAGTTACTTTTATGCGTTATGTATATATTGTATTAGATATATAAATTCAATTTTTATGCATTATGCTCTTTTATTTACTTGTCAGGTTTCTTCATTTAGATAGTTTCATCAAACATGACATCTTCAAATGTTGATTAGAAGCCAAGGTTGGAAATAGAATTTGGCAATATGGATGGGGCTTATCATTTTGGTTTTCTTATCATGCACATGTGGGCTTCAAAGTTAGAAAACGTTATGCAAACAAGAATAAAGATGGTACTAGAACAAAAGATTGTGTCTCATTGTCTTGCAATTTTCGTCTTTTTATACTTCTATTCTGGTTAATATTCTAACAACTTGAAATCATAAATTCGTTACACAAATCAAATAACTTCGTGTTTGAACATGGTCATTCAAATTTAAACCACACTCTTAAAAATAATAATTAAACCAAACACTACGATCATCATGTTAACATGTACCCGTGAACACTCCAATTTTCATGTGAGATCATTGTGTCATGCACTCCTTAGCTGACACGTCAATATTGAATGGATGATTGTTATCTGGTATAGTGACAAAAATATTTACCGAGTCCAAATAATAAAATACATATTATAGAAAATGCTTATATATACCCTTATTTATTTATTTATTTAATAGATGACTGTTATGACACATCTTAGCAAGACAGTTTGTCAGAGTATCAAATTTATATATGATCCAAAAGTGAAATTAATCAACTATTTTTATGCAGATTAATTGCCTTAACTAATTGTATCTATCATCATCTCATATGCCCATTCTTATCTTAAATCGTACTCAAAGCAATTTACAAAAAACTTTGATAATGATTTATGAGACAATAGATGATGATACATATATCTTATTGTTTTGTCATAGATGTACTACCAATAGGGAAGGGATTCTTGGTTGAACTTGAAAGGTTGTCAAGAAAATAGCATATGCCAACCTTTGATAGATATTTTATTGTGTGGTGTAGGATGATCATGGACCATTAATATGGAGAGAGCAGAAGTAAGTCACATGCAAACAAACAAAGTGAGGCATCTCTCTATAATGAGATGAGACTGAGAGTGAGTCAGTGCAAAAGTGCTATACTCGTTTTCAGTAAGCTCTGTCATTTTTTTTTTGTCACGATTTTTCTCTTTTTTGCACGCGCCTTGGACGACTCAAATTAAATTAGTGCAAAAATTTTCTTATTTTGAAACAGAAATTTAATCTTTTTTCCACTTTGTTTGGTTTTACATTTGTAGATCCTTAAAAAAAACATTTGTGGTCGTTAAAATCGATTCTTGAGGTAGGGGCTTTTGCCATATAAAGCGGGTGTTGTAGTTGTTATTTGCGTTTATCCGTCCACGGTTGCTTCACGCGTTGTTGGTGGACTGTCGTTTAACATGGAAGGATTTGCTGATGTATTGCACTCATCCCTCGATCTGAGTTCTTACGCGTTGTTTAGCTCGAAAGAGCTTATTATGCTTGATGTTGATCAGGGAGCTGTTGGCACTTGAATTTTGTTATTGTGTTGGTGGTCAATCCATTTGCCATATCTGTACTCTAAATGGCTCTGTAGATGTGCATTTTTCATTCTTTTTTTGTAACCTGGTTTCACGCCCATACGCGAGTTCGTTGGGTTGCGTCTCTGATTAGTAAATTTTTAGAGTTGATCCACATGGACTGTGTTATCTTGTTGCATCCCTATTTGAGTTATTCTTGGGTCAGGTCTTATGCCCCAGTCTTTGTATCTCTTTCTTTTTATTTATTATATTTCCTATTTGGCTTAAAAAAATAGTTGTTATCTGCGTTTTTTAACTTAATTTTCTTATCCTTGATTCTTTGAAATATAATGCGTGAATGCATGAATGATACTTTCTTATCGACAATCATACATGTAGTTTTAGATTTCAATACTTTCTGAATCACTTCAAGATCATCTCGCACCACTTTGCTCAGAAAAGGCGTGGGATTTGTATTTTACGCGTCAATAGTCGTCTTGGGAATATAATTTATAGCTTTTAAGTCTAAACGTTATTTTTACAATGTGATTTATTTTTCACCTGACTTTTAAATGTATTAAACATCGACCACTTTGTATTTAACTCATTTTAAAATAAAATTGATTTTATAAAATTAATTCATTCAAAATTAATTTTATCAACGTAAAATCAAATATGCACTTAATATAATAAGGTCTTGTATGGAGGGTACATATTCAAACTGATCTAAATTAAAATATTAAACCGATACAAAAAAACAAAAATCGCACAAAACTGAATATTACGACATACTTTGTAATGTGCTTTTGTGAAAATTGTTCGAATCAAATTTCAGGAGAGGAGAGAGATTGTCGGACGAGAGAAAGATTGTCGGACAAGAGAGATAAGAGAAGTCTCGTAGTCGTAGAGGAAAGCTTGAGCGATTGCAGGAGAGGAGAGAGTAGAGAGAACTCACGAAGAAAGTAGGCTGAGGGTGTTAGAGAGTAAATACCCAAATATATAGAGGGAATTTTGGTCATATCATGGCTACCATGGACGCAGCCACCATCTGGGCTCAATCGATACTTTTTTTTTTTTTTATATTTGGTCCAATCCAATAGCCTATTAACTCACTTAGTTTTTTTCGGCCAACTCAATTAATTAATCTTGCAAAGAAAAGATCTTAATATTGTGTTTGCCATGAAATTAATTAATGTCGTCAAAGCTTGGTTGGCCACATTGAGAGGTAATAGTTGGGATAATTTATTTTTTGATGTCCAAACATTTTGTGTTGCTAAAGGTATTCCGCTGTCAAATATGGATGAAGAAATACCAGTTTAGGGTTGTTCAAGACTAGAAGAGAGAACTGTCACTAATCTTCACCATTATCGTTTAGAGATTTTTTATGTTGCTATTGACAAAACATGTGTGGAGATGGATCACCGCTTTAGTGAATGAAGTAACATTGTGCTTGATTGCTTCTCATGTCTTGATCCCAAGAACTCTTTCTCCAAGTTTGATGTTGATAAGCTTGCTTGTCTTGCTGATATTTATCATGCAGACTTTTCTGATGATGACCGTGGAACAATAAGGGAGCAACTTGATACTTATGTACTTCAAGTGAAAATGCATGCTTCCTTTTCTTCTTGTGAAGATGTTCAAAGTTTGGCTATGAAGATGGTTCGAATAATATCAACATCATCAAGTGACTTGAATATCTCCCGTTTGGTGTAACATATCATCAAGTCATTAAACCACACATCATTGTTCTTGTTGATTTATCCTTGATAATCTTCATTGTTGAAAAAACTCTTTCAATGGAAGTTGTCGACACCGACAATATCAAAATCAACTCAATAAGTTTGTAGACCAATGAAAATATAAAACAATTAATAGAGTCAGAGACCAATCTAAGAAACGTTTGACAAAAATAGAGACCATTTTAAGTTATTAATAGAACCAGAGACCAATTTAAGAATTTGATAAAAAAACAAGGACCAATTTAATGATTTACTTTAATAACAATAACAACGTTGTTCATATTTTTTTAAGGAACAATGTTGTTAATTAGTCTTCAAACTTATGTGTAGAAATATATTTGCCAAACTGCGCGCGTGGACTACCTTGCCTGTACACCCCCTTCCGTGGGTGACATTCTAACTTTCTGTTAGTGTTTGTATAGACAACCCACAATCTGTTAAAAACTCGAACTTGATTACATAATCATCAATATTAAATTAATTTGATAACATCACATTTAACTTACACAATCTAAACATATTTTGCTCCAATGGTAGAAAAACTAAACAATGCAATTTATTTTTAATGATTTGTCTTATGCGACTATAGTGATTCAGCGACTCATTTATTAAGGAGGAGTATTTTGGTGTCAGTGGTCTTTCTTACCATTAGTTCATTTTAACTCATTTTTGGTTTTCTCATGAAGAGAAAAAAAAAAAACCCATCGTTTTACAAGACATGTGCAAATACACTTTTTAAAACACATAAAAAAATGTCGAAAAAGAAAAAAATAGTTGAATTGCTTTATATGTCACATTTAAATTGATCAATGTCAGTGACATTGACATTCTCTCCTAATCATACACAAGTGAAGGCAAACAACTATAATGTGAAATAAAATAAGTAGTGTCTAATATTTTTTGTAGTCACATAATTTTTTGTTAGGGTCAACAGTAAACTTACGTGCAAGATTCCCCACTCATGGGTTGGTAACTTTTTCCGTTAAAAATTGTTTGTGTTGTTGATCAAATTGGTGAACTTGGTGGGTAGCTACTTCTCAATGTCTTTTATTCGATTTTATGAGTATTTGTTGCTTGTTCTTATCATTGTTCTATTTGGCGTCCCCTCCTTACAAATAGTTCACTAAATCTAAATTATGTTGCTTCAAACAACGTTGTAATTGGAAGGTTTCATGTTCCTTTCTATACATAATTAATTGACTCGGTATGGTTGATTATCCTATGACCCAATACCTCCCTTCATTATATGTATGAGATCATTTACTTCATATTACATCCGATCATATATATGTTTGGTATCCTTAAGACAAATACAATCGATCAATGAACGATGTTCATCGGTGATAAAGTGGTTGCCTTCATGCAAATGTTGGAATAGGACTCATAATTTTCTATAAATATTAGCCTTGTACATTTTATTCGACATACAGTCAATTGAACAAGCTATTTTATGCATTTTTACCCTTTACCCTATACTTTTATCCTTAACTTATGTATTTCTTAGTTTAACATCTCAAACACCTCAAAAACACCGTACATAACGTTCGTTTGGAGCAGCTAAGTAATTTGTAACTTCACAGCCTGCTTTAATGTTTATGATTGCTTACTGATCCCACAAACCAGCATGAGTCTTTTCAACGTGTTTTATTCCCACTCACACGCTTTTCGAGAAACTTTTCAGAAGGTCATCCATCCCAAAATTACTTTAAGTCAAACAAGATGCATCTTCTTTTTGGTACGAGACTACATGGTTGACGGAAGACTTATAAGAATTGTTTGGTACTACCTATATCAACAAGATGCATATTCTTTTCGGTAGCTCAGACCATAAGAAAACCATAGTTAAGCGTAATTGACTTGAGCAATTTTAGGATGAGAAACCTTGTGGAAAGTTTCTCATAAAGCGTACGAGTGAGGACATAACACGTTGAAAAGACTCGTGTTGATATGTGCGGTTAGTCGGCAATCCTAAAAACAGTTTAAAATGTTATAGAATTCACCACTAAAAAATAATCACTATTAAGAGTTATTAGCCGATATCTCGACTAACTTTCAAGTTCAATTATAATTTTCAAAACATATTTTAAGTGTCTAGAACCGCTCATAATTAAAAATACAATTGTTACTGCTAACATTAAATTTAGTCTTAGTTTTTAATGTATATCAATAATTCTTTCTCATTATTATATAAAAAAGATAATTATCTCAAAACATTAATTTATATAAAAAAGAACTTTAGAAACCAAAATAAAACTTTTCATTATTTGAGAGTGTGTGCATGGTATCCAAAAAAATCCTAGTTCAAACTTGAAACTTCCAAAAAAACACAAAAAAGAAGAAGTGCTTTTGTTTGTGTTGAAAAGTTTTGTTTGTTTGTGAAATGCCAGTGAGTAAAGCATAGCATATAGGTAAACTCTATCCAACAGCATATTTTCATCATCAACATCATCATTCATCATCATTATTCAAACTAAACAAGGACTCTCATCCCTAGAAATAAAAATTATGCAATCTTGATAATGACTTATGCAACTGACACACACACATATTAAGAAAGAGAAAAAACAGACACAAACACACAACAAACTTAGCATAGCAAACACTGTTCAACATTCATGTTTTTTTTTTATTTTTCCTTTTTTTTTTTACATTCTGTAGTTAATGTTGTTGTTCTCATCTTCTGTTTCTTTCTTTGCACTCACTCACTTTTTTGCTCTCTCTCTCTCTCTCTCTCTCTTCTGTGCTCTTCTGTCACCCACCATCATCTCTCTTTAATTCCCCATATGAAACCGTTGAACATTTTTCAACTTTCACACTAGCTTCCACCACATCTTCATGAAGAATATCAACCACTTGATCACAATCACAATTCACAATTCACAATACTCTCTTGAGTTTTGATTCTCTCTCTCTCTCTTCATATGTGAGTACTTACTCTCTTCTCTTTTTTCATGTGTTAGTATTCATTCATAGCATATCACTATCTCTTTCTTATGCTTTACTATGCTTTGAGGTGTGAAATATCTTTTACTGCTTTTCACTTAATTCATCAAAGTTGTAGCCTTTTTAGAGATTTTTTTCTTAAGCTGTTTTGTTTTAGTGTAGCATTTGGTATTTTGGTTCTCTTCACTTGAATTTGAAACTGGGTTTGTAATATTGACTTCAAGTAAAAAAATGTTTTTTTTACTTGTTTTTTGGCTTTTTGATTTTGTGAGTGTATGCATCAAAGGGTAAGCTTAAAAGGGTTATCTTAGAATTTGCTTAATGTTAAAGATTTTGTTATGGTTGGTGTGACTGTGAGAGTGGACCTGTTACAGTTCAGCTGGTCTTTATCTTCAAAATGAAGCCTTTTTTTTTAATTTTCATGTTTCTATATAGTTTGGTATGATGTAATCCAGCTTCTGTTTTTGTCCTTACTCTAATTGATTTTGTAGAGTATTTCCATTGATCTAGCATCTTATACTTTTTAGTTGTCTTCTGCATGTTTGGTTTGCCTTTTAGTCTTAAGGTCCTTTTATTTTATCTTTGCTTGTTCTTGACATTTAGATATGGATGTCAAACATTCATATGCATAATTGAGTAGAGCATAACCAAGTGGTTGGTGAGTTTAAGTTAAGGTCGGATCAATGAGGAGTACTCGAGTTCGATCCCTGACTTAAACAATCTTTGGCTAGATTCTAGTTGAACTTTGGATTAGCAAAACCCCTTTTTCCTGAGAACCATATGGTTAAAACAAAACAAAAATCAGTAGAGTATCATTACCATTGTTGAGAAACTTGATTTGTTCTATCCTTTAATTTTTTATTTGTATGATTTGTGGCTAATTTTATCAAACTGTAGTCGTTGATTATATAGTTTAATTTTAAGCACTTCTTGACACTCTTGTTAGTGCCTGCATATTGAATTTCATTGATTTCATGGTTTTCTGACTTTGTCATTGATTTTACATGTCACAGAGATAGGTGGTAAAGTTTGGATTGCTCAATATTAAAGGGAAGTTCACATTTTGTTGTCAAAGATTGTGAGCGGGTTTGAATTTAAATGCATGGATCGAGGGGACCAAATGGCGGCGTTATCCGGTTCTGCATCATACTATATGCAGAGAGGATTACCTGGTTCTGGAAACCAACATGAATTGCATAATTCGCCTGGTATTCGTCCACTGAACACCAATTCATCGTTTCAATCAAGTATTGGTGGTGGTGGTACTATTGGATCCTCGTTGCCGATGGATTCTTCTGGAATTGGATCTCAATGTATCAATGTAGGTGCTCCTTCTGGGGGGGCTTCTTCAACCGGTGAACCTGTGAAAAGGAAGCGTGGAAGGCCTAGAAAATACGGAGCTGATGGAAGTGTGTCGTTAGCATTGACTCCAACAACACCAGCAAGCCATCCTGGAACCGTACCGCAAGTCCAGAAACGCGGTCGAGGGCGCCCTCCAGGGTCCGGGAAAAAGCAACAGTTGGCTTCTTTCGGTAAATCCCTATTCCACTTTTTATTTCATGTCGTTTAATTCAAGTATAGTAATTTTAATTTGAACTTGAGATATATCTGTTTCGTAAATTGATATCCATGTGTTGTTGATTTTATAGTTTTTCAAGTTTATTTGAGTCAAGGTTTTTTATTTGTTCATGCCGGCATTCTGATCCCCTAATGAACTGAATTAACAACAAATTTTATATTCTCACATAAACAAAACACTGTCTAATTCAAAATTTTACTGAATACAAAGATAGATGGGCTGTGCACAAAAGTGGTTGAGCTTTCGAAAGTCTTAGTTCATTCTATCTGTTTTAAATTTTTATGGTATTTTCTATGAAACTATCAGCGTCGAAACTTGAAACACTTGATTGCTTAGACCGACCGTTACTTCACATTTTTCAAATATTGACTTAAATTTTATTAGTCAAATATTGTAGTCAATGTGTATTGTCGCTTTCTTCATCCGTTACTTGACATGTTTTTCAACGTTTGACGTACGTTTTATTTGTAATTATTACACATGACGCATGAAACACACTATTGTTTTAGCCATTACATCACTTTTTCCCCCCAAAGATTTTACTGATTAAATTACAGTTAACAAATTGAAACTTAAGACTATTTTGGTCATTAGTTATTTTTTTCAAAGATTAACTTCAATCCTATTTGTTTAAACGTTACAACTAACACGCCAAAACACTCAAGTGTTTCCTAGTAATCCACATTATTTGTTCCTTTGTCACTTAGATAATATTTGACAATTTATACCTTTATATTTGTTTTTTTACATCAATTTTTTACCATACCCGAAATATTGAAACATATTTTTACTGGGATTAGAAGTGAAATGGGCCAATCCAGGCGAGGCCTTATCATTAAATTGACCTGGCCCATTTAACAAATTTAAATCATTAGCCTAGTCTATTTACCTAATGTAGTTGAAAGCTTAGTTTATAGTTGGTCCTTCGCGTAAGCCACAAGGTGATCTCGAAATTTGATAATCAACTTAAGATTTTATGTAGACCACTAGAGCTATCTCTTTAAAGAGATCACCAAGTATATTTTTTATGACAATACAATTAGTATTTACTATATTGAGAACAATAACAATAATTTTTATTTTATTTTGGATGAGCTAAAGAGTAAAGACACAAATTTTGTTTTCTTACATAGGTTCTTTTTTTAAAATAAATTTTAACCTAAGTTAGGTTCGGGCCAGCCTATAAGCCCTAAGAGGCCCCTTGACCTATTCCCACCCCTAATTTGGATGCAGACATGATAAATGGTTTTGGCTTATTACATTTTTGTTTTAATACACTATCTAAATTGTCTATGATTTTTTTTTGTTCAAGATATTGTCTATGATTTTAGTTTAATACATTATAACAAATATTGTCATCTCATTATTTCAAACATGTTGCAACTCGGCCCCACTCGATTGTTTTGGCCATGGCTTATTTTTCAAATATTATAGCTAAAATGTTGAGACACTCGAGTTTTTGATGGATTTCCTTATTGTTGTTATTTTCTATGCAATAATATTTGACAATTTATACCTATATTATCTGTACTTTTCTTACGTTAACCAAGATCAATATAGATGTTGTATTTTTTTGGGATTGGGGGGAAACGGGCTTCGCTAAGCTAGGTTTGCCATAGATAGACATGTCCTGTTTCAAAATTAAGGCCCAATTTTGGTCTGTTTATCTGAGGCGGCCTTTTTATAGCGTGTCCTTTAATGAATCCAAAAGTTTACCTCTTAATGGGATGACAGGCCTAAGTCTTTATGTAATATATAGGCCACTAGGACTAACTTTAAATAGGTCAAAATGTATATGGATTCAAGGCATTGAAATGAATATTTAGTATAATGTCAAACAATAACAATAAAAAGTTGTCATTTTATTACTTATATTTGTTCATATGGTTAGCTTGTCAAGGCTATAAGAAATTTAGGATAGGCTAAAGTCTGACTCTTTTATTTAAACGGTCTTTTAATATGTGAATTAATGCAAGTCTTGGGATTAGCTGCAAGATCTGTGATTTGTTTTTGTCCCCTGTGAAATGCACAAGGACAAGTAACTGTAATTTCAAAACCTCGACTCTACGTTCTGGAGAAATGTGACCGGCTGAGTTTAGTTTTTAATGCAACGGTTTATAAGATAAATTTATCTTAGAATGATCTTATGCGGGAGGTAGCAAAGATGAATAATTCTTGTGAATCTGTGGTATAAAGAAGTATAACTTGGGCCGGAAGTTTCTTCTCTACTTCAACTTAAGTGATTGATTTATGTTAATTAGGTTTTACTAATTCTATATATTTTAGAGTTTAATGTTTTGAGTTGTTATTGGCAGGTGGTTTGATCTCTAGTTCAGCTGGAAATGGTTTCACTCCTCATGTCATCTCCATTGCAATTGGAGAGGTATGCTACATTTCTTTTTACAGTATTGATCTTTCTGTTTTGTTATTATAAATGTCTGTCGTTTATTTTTGGCTAAAATGCATTTTTAGTCCCTGTAATCTATGTTTTGGTTCCAATTTGGTAGATTAGCTTTTAAAAGCTAAATCGGGTTTTTTGTCCAATATTTTAGTTTCAATTTTATCCCTTATCTTTTCAAAGCTTTGACTGGGATTTGGGTCACTTATCTATAATTTATGATTTGCAATAGTCCCTTAATTTATAAAATTTACACCTATGTGGACCCCTTTTCTATGTAGCACTAGCACTTTAGATTGATTGCGTGTCCAGTGCCCGATATGTGTACGTGGCAACATTCAATTATTCTATTATATCAAATTATTACCAGTGTAGACATGTCAGTTTTAGTGGTTGCTTATTTTATGTCAATGCGGTTCTTCTCTAATACAATTTGAATGAAAAGGTCCACATTGAATCCAAAAATCCGAAAATTTTAAAAGTTACAGGACCAAAGAAATAAATTAAGGGACCAAAAATATATTTTATCATTTAGTTTTGTTAACAGTGTTTTATTTTATTTTATTTTAATGGAAGTACTTTTTTAGAAAGGGAATTCATTCAAGACATAAAACCATGCTTTAGAAAATCTTTGATGTTTCTTTTAGATGATCCGTTTGAATTTTTGTTCATGTTCTGCCATTTGTGTAATCATATGTAAGACACACTCTTTTGAAAATTGACCCTTTTCTTCTGTGTAGGACATTGCAACAAAAATTCTGGCATTTTCTCAGCAGGGGCCTAGAACTATATTTGTTATGTCGGCCAATGGTGCTGTCTCTACTGTGACGCTTTGTCAGGCTTCGACATCTGGGGGTTCTGTCACATATGAGGTTTGGAGCTTTCTCATTTTTACGTACATTTATGTTTCTATATGTTTCTAGTTTCATAAAGAATTATGATTGTTTAAATACATTTATGCATATCTGTTCTTGTATAAAAGTGTTATACATGCACATAATCACATAGCAACCCTTTATGGAAATGTTGGTGGATGCATTAGCAATTCTTTGAAAGAATTGCTTAGCTTAAGAATTCAATCAATTTTTGTAGGCAAATGTTAGTGGTAGCATTTCCTTATATGATTGCCATGTTATGAAGTTAATAATCTGTTTGTTTTTTCTTTTCTTTTTTTCTTATCCTTCTAAAAGTCTCTTTAACATGTTAAGTTTGTTTATTCTTTTTTAATAATTTGTGGATTTTTGCCTCAATAGGGGCGTTTTGAGATACTAAGCCTGACAGGCTCTTACTTGGTTGCTGATAACGATGGCTCGCGTAATCGAACGGGTTCATTAAGTGTTTCTCTTGCCAGTCCTGATGGCCGTGTCATTGGTGGAGGCGTCGGTGGATTGCTCATTGCTGCAAGTCCTGTTCAGGTAACTGCTATTGTACTGTTGTTAGAATAACATTGAAATCCCCTTTCTCACCTCGAACTTAGAAAACATTTTATGTTTACTTTATGAAAACATTCTCTTCGTTCACTGAAGTGTTTGTTTATTGCTGTTTTACTTTGTGAAAAATTCCCTTTTGCTGCTGTTTACTTTGTGAAAACATTTTCTATTTCACTTAAGTGTCTGTTTAGTTTGAGAAAACGTTTCATGTTTTCATTTTCTGTTTTCACTTCTAATAAAAAAATTGTTACTATTTACACTTTGTTTTCAGTTTGTATAGGAAATAGTGGCAACATTTTGTGTTTTCACTTTTACCGCACAAACATATGACAATATTTAATTCATATACATCATCAACTGTATAAAGATTTTTTATGTTGCCAATCAATTAGAATAGTTAGATCATTAAAACATTTGATTTTAATAACAACTACTTAAGTTACACAAGTTATACATGATTGGTTTGTGTACACTAATATATTATCGAAATTAAACTCCGCTGCAAAACCCTAGTTTTATTTGGATTGCTAAATTTGATTGGTCATGACTATCAGGTGATAATCGGGAGCTTTATGTGGGGTGGACCAAAGACGAAGAACAAGAAGAATGAAGACTCAGAAGATCAAGAAGTTGGAATAGAGGAAAATCATCATCATGGAGTTCATAATCCAGTTGCAATGAATAGCATTTCACCAAATCAAAATCTGACTCCAGCATCTCTCAATTCTTGGCCTGCATCGCGTCCATTGGATATGCGTAATTCCCATATGGACATTGATTTAATGCGTGGGTGACAATTTATTTTATTAGCATACACCAGTATTGGGTATATACATTTCAGATTCATGGTCAGTCATCTAATTTTCGCGTAGTAATGACAAAATGTGAAGTTCAAACTATAGAGTAGAAATCTTTCTTGACTTTTGGAATTTGATTAATGTCAGCTATGGTTGATTGACTTTAGAGGTTCTACTCATTTTTGTAGCTGTGAGGAATTTTAAATTTAAGATTTTGCTTTTTGTGGTTCAAGGGTATTTTGCGACTCGTGGTAAAACTTTGTAGGTTTAATCAATGAGATTAGCAGAAGTGGCTAATCTTCGACATATGGTGCTCGGAGCTTGAAGTTCTGGGAGAGGTTCCCTCAAACAAGATTATTTCCAATAGATCTTGCGATTTTTGTCATTAAATTGTTCCATGGAATGGAATGATATGATGCACATGATGATTTATTTCTGAATCCAAAGAAAACCTAGGCAGGGTTTTGTTCTAATTTTTATTTTTATGGGTCTGTAGACGAAATGACGAACACCACCATAAACTCACACAAAGTGGAATATCTCAGGTTTGTACGTGGAACAACATAGTAAGTATCCGACCTAACAAAGTTAGCGTTATCGATTGAGTTAGACCTTAAAGAATTGTTTGGAATGATTTCTCTTTTATAGGAGGGTTTTATTAAAATAAATTCTTAGTTTGTTTATTGCAAACAAATCTTCATAAGTCAATATATAGTATTTATAGAGAATTTATTGAAAAAAACAATAGTTTATAGGGATTTTTTTTAACAGTTGTTTATGGGGAAGTTAAACCAGAGGACTTAGTCATTATGAACTTAACTCAGTTGGTAGGGATAATACATAATGTATGCAAGGTACATAGTTTAAACCTCAGCCACAAAAAACCCCTGAGGACTTTTCAAAAATTTGAGAGGTAAATGTAAATTTCAATCAATCATTGTACATTCTTTTTAGGATTTGACCAGAGATTTACTTTGGATTAGAATGAATGTTAAAGAAACAATGTTACCCAGAGGAAACAAATAAAAATCATTAGTATCAACATCAATTGCTTGTTGTGTGTAACTATAACTTCCAAAATAACAAATAGAACTAGTCCTAGTCCAAGCACTACTTATAGTAAGAAATAGGAATAGCTGGTTATATGATGCTCAAATGATTGAGACTTATGATTTTGTAATATTTATGGACAATAACATGCTGATGCTATGCACCATAAATACCAATGCCATATGATAACCAATTAATCCAATTTTTTTTACCGTGAAAGTTAAAATATATCATGCTCAGTATCTATGATCACGTACATATCAATGTTCACTAACACGACAAGAAAGATGGATATATAAAGTATAAACTAATAACATGTGGGCTTGAAATTTGGTCATATGAAACATTGTTTAGGTGATTTACTGGAAATTGGAACAATGAGAGGAACAGTGGCAGAAATTAACTCACTATGCTTCATATATAAGATCTATAATATATGCACAACTATATATTTTTAATGTCCCTAATTCATTGAAAGAGCTACAGTTAAAAACAACAAGAAATGTTCATGAAAAGGGAGTTACTGTCTTCATGTGATTTGAAAAGTAATGCCTTGCCGTATTTGGATGCACTTCTGAGTCTAGGGGAGGACAACTCATAAGGAATTTATGTTGTCCAGAAAAATCATTGGCCTGCATGAATACAATAGAAAAAATTAATTTTTAAACGTTGTCATTAAACAAAAAATACACATAATCATATTACAATATGTCATTATAGTGAGATGTGATTGGATGTTTTTGTATATTATTTTTTCTTAATTACAATATATGTTTTTTATAGTATTACTAAAACTTGTTTTTCTCATAATATAACAATGACTTACATATATGTTTGGTGTTTGTAAATATATCATATTTTAGTTTTTCTACTTTTTGTTTTTTTAGTTCCGTAAATAAAACCACTTATTCTATCTAATTGTAAATTTATTAAAATAAACAATGAAAATTATAAAATTTCTTATATTTAGTTATTATTTGGTAAAAATAATAAAATTATAAATTAAATATTTTAAATAAATGATAAATAATTGAAAGAAAAAGTTATACCGAAATTTGGTACTTTTTTTATATATAAATATAAATTAAGAAAACTCGGTTATTTGCTTCGTAAAAATGAATATTAAAAATTAAATAGTTTTAATGAAGAATAAAATCATAAACTTAAGAATTTGAAGAGAAGCGCACATCAAGGTTTCAAACCAACACTACGAAACCAATGCAAATCAGAAGAAATAAGTTAATGCGGTGTAAAAATTAATATATATCTCTATGTACACATGTTGATTCTTAATTGTCAACAACAACTTTTTTTATATGGAGGTTAAGATCAACATTGTACCATAAGGTTTTAACTTATTCTTAAAAAAAATGATGTTTTTCATTGATAGCTAGGTGACAGACCCACATATATGTTCAACCAATTTTAACTAACCAATGGTCTTGATGAAAAAACAAACTTATTAAATTAATTTGACACAAGAATTTTGTCTTTTTGAACTTAATATCTCTATAAATACCCTGTTGGATAAACTATTTTTCACACCATCATTGAAAATAAAAATAACAAAATGAAGGGTGTCAAAAATAGTTCAAATGTCATTCAAACAATGGTCATTCTTCTAATCCTTGTATCAACTTTGTGTCCAAGCATTGAAGCTTCAACCAGAAAACCAAGAAGGTTCAGACCAGAACATCGTCATAAAGCAATCTTAACATTGAACAGCTTTGAAAAAGGTGGAGATGGAGGAGCACCATCAGAATGTGACAACAAGTTTCACTCAGACAAAACACTTGTTGTAGCATTATCAACTGCGTTGTTCAACCACAAAAAGAGGTGTTTGAAAGAGATTACTATAATTGGTAATGGTAAAAGGGTCAATGCCAAGGTTGTTGATGAGTGTGACTCAAGTAAAGGGTGTAAGAATAATATTGTTGATGCTTCTGCTGCTGTTTGGAAGGCTTTGGGTGTGCCTGAAAAAAAGAGAGGTGAAATGGATGTTTTCTGGTCAGATACTTGATGCATTTTAATGAGAATTAATTATATCTATGTTTGTGTAATTATATAAGAATAAAACACAAATTTCTCATTTAAAATAAAGGCACAAATTCTGTATAAAAATGTCATGAAAAAGTTTTACTAGTATAGAGCTTTGATTCTCCACCTTAATATCATGAAAATTGTACACTGTGACTTACTCCTTGAAAGGTAAAGAAATATTGAAGATGTTGTGTTAGATGTAATATATTAATGATGTCATCAGAAAGAGATAGAGAGAAAATAAATTTCTAAATAGAAATAAAAAATGTTTATGTATGATTGTTGTAATTTCATTAATAAAGAAATATTGAAGATGTTGTGTTAGATGTAATATATTAATGATGTCATCAGAAAGAGATAGAGAGAAAATAAATTTCTGAATAGAAATAAAAAATGTTTATGTATGATTGTTGTAATTTCATTAATATGTCAACGTAGTTTCAACTTAGTGATATAAAATTGACTTTGTTACGTCCAATTATGAGGCAAAGTTCATATCAGGATAAACCCTTGCTTTTAAGGATAATATTTTCTTGATTCGAAGTTAGGTCACAGAAGGCCAAGTGCTTCTAAACAAGCTCCAAAGCAATGAAGGACCAAGTGTAACACACCAAGGTGTTTTAATGTGTATATATAGTATAAATTGTGTATATTATATTAAAATAAGCACATAAGTTACAATGAGAAAAATGAAATATATAATGATAAAAAAAAATACATAAATACATTTTTTTTTGAAGATAACACTATTTTTTAACAACAATGATAAATTGACACCTTTTATTTTTCTACCCTCCTATCATATCACCAAACTATCACAGATGACCTTCCTCCCTTCTCTCTCTAATAAAGGGAAGACTATATCTTCTTTCCTCTCCTCTCCCTCTGCTGGTCGAAACAACATACTATCACCGTATTTTGTCGGATTAGTACTTCTTTTGGTCTTAAATATAAATATTATGGTCAAATATATATATATATATATACATACATACATATATAGTCTAAATAAGATTAAATACCTCAACGTTTTTGACTCGATCTCTTATGTATAAGACCCGAGGGAGTATAAATTTTTGGTGGGTGAAACTAAATCAAACACAACACAATCTTTTATTTCACCCAAAAATGAATGAATAAATTTGTTTAAAGGAGACTTCAACTCAAACTAGAGGGGTTGCGACTTGCGACTGTTGATCTTGCAACCCACCACGAAACGACGTATCTGTTCAACAATAAACGAGGGACACAAGTATTACTCATTTCACAAAAATATTCGACCATTCCATTCTACAGGTATGTCTCTCTCTGTTGTCTTTTTCCTTTTCTAGTTTTCTTTATTGGATTTTATTTTGTATATTATATAGTTTTATCAAGTACATTGTTGCACGTAAATATGAAATTTTGACCACAAATTACTCTTAATATTTCCAGGTTTGAATAATTTTGTCGTTATACTCAAATTTCTTTTATTTTTGTTCCATCTCAAACTTTTGTTTTTCATCTTGCACTTTCTTGTTGTTTTCTGGATATTGCAGCAAACCAACGGTTACTTAACGTTAATTTACTTGTTTGTTATTTGACCATTGAAATCTATATTGTATCATTTGTTTTATCTTTGAAGATGAATATCAATGATATTGATGACATGTAGGATACGAAAGATCTTTTTGTTATTTTTTTGGGTACATGCTATTTAGTTTTAATATAATATTCTTTTGATTTAATTGACCGATTATTTTTTCTTTTTATTCTATAGTTAACATATTGAGTACAAAGCAAATATTTTAAAAATTAAAATGGACACCGATAAAAATAAAAATAAATTAAATGGACATACGTATTCACACAATTAGTACATGGGGATTTTTAAATCGAGAGTGAACAATCCACATTTCAAGTTCAGTATTTTTTTTAGTAAAAAAAAGTTTGGTTTTTTTTTTTTTTTAATTTTCAAAAAATCAACATCAATGAAACAATATTTTTAAATATTTTCTTCATTTTTTAGAAAATATAAAATATTGGGAAGTCACTTTTTTTAACATGTTCAAAAGATATTGGGAAGTCACTTTTTTATAAAATATTTTCTTTATATTTTTATGCATCAATTATTTTTGCTTATAATATTTTTATGCATCATTCATCATTACTTAAAATACTTGATTTTATACTATATCTTCAGAGGATGGAAATCCTTCCATAATGTGATGTAAATTATTTAATTAATTGATTATCTTTAGGAATAGTGTGATGGTGAGAGATTAAAAAAAGGAAAATCTACGCTAGTTTTGAAGGATCAAACTTAAGTTCTTCCAAATAATTTTTTTTGTTGGTGAAACTCGATAAACACTTATTCCAATTACTTTGTTGGAAAAGTCACTACATATAATTTCCATATATAAACATATTTGGTATGTGTCTTGTTTTTTTTTTCCTCTTCATATTTAGTTTTCATGTGTTCAACCTGAAAAGGTATTTAACCTTTTTTTTCCAGTAGATCGATGCCTTTGAATGTGTGAGGTACAATCATGCTCCTCCCTAGTCTTCTAAATTGTTAGCATGCTAGATTACGGTTAATTTATAATTTTGTTTGATGCAGGTTTAATCTCCACTTGTGAAACTTCAAAGTGTGGTAAACTTCTCAAATGGATCATAGGGTTCATCTTCTTGTTCATCTTTTGCTCCTTTTCTCATTAAGATGTGAATCATGGGGTTGGTTTTCATCATCTAAGGAGAGTCATTCTAGTGAGAAGTCTTATGACAATAAAGGAAGTTATAGAGGCACAAGTGCTGAATTCTCAATTGAGGCTTTCAACGATCCAAAGGGAATGAAGCTAATAGAGAATGCTAAGAATAAAATGGTTGGCTCAAATACTTGTTGGCAAAATGCTTATCAACATCTTTTTGCCGGATGTTCCGAGATTTTGGCTGCCGATGAGAAAAGGTCTAGATTAGCTTGGCATCTAAGTGATTGCTTTCAAAGGGATTCTGGAAGGGTTTCCTTTCCTCATTGTGACTCAAAAACATCAATTGCAAAATGCTTAAGAAATTTAGATGACCTAGCTCATAAGGTTTACCTTGAATTCTACCTCGAAACCAACTCAATTTGTTATCAATTACAGTTAAGTGCATTTGCTTTTTACCAAACTATTTGTCAATTCTTTATTTTTCAAGAAGTGGTGTTTTTGTCACAACTTGAATAATGTTTTGTGTACTTTTACAGGACACATGCATTCAAACATGAAACTGAGAGACTTGTAACCGAATTGAAAAGTTCTGCACAATATGTCGAGGACAAGTTAGATAGCATTGAAGAGAAATCAGATAATTTGTTACAAGGCTCAACAAAGATTTTTGATTCTCTTGAATCAGTTAGTAGTCACACACAACTAGTAGCTCAAACTGTCAAGAATGTTGAAACTCATATTGATGTAGTATTAAGACATTCTGAAAGTGTTTACGAGCAAACTACAAAAATTGCAGCATCGCAATCACAACTAGAAGAAGGTCAAGAGGACATGAAGAGGAAGTTAGAGGATGGTGTAGCATTGCTCAAGGAATCTTATAGTTATTTGGGCAAAGAAATAGAAAAGTTAAGAGATGAAGCCATTGAGATTGAAAATGAAGTGATTAAAGTTGGAGATGCTATGTCATCAAAGATGAACACTCTACAAAGTAAAGCTGAAGATATCGGAAATATGGCTGGGATTTCCTTAGGAAAACAACAAGAACTTTTAGACGGACAATCCACGGCACTCGAAGGCCTAAATTTGTTGAACGACGTTCAATTCAAAGCACTAGAGGAGAGCAGGTAAGTGTGCTTAAATTTGTATTCATAAATCATATTTTGCATAGTGCTAACCTCATAATTGGTGAAATGTAGAAAAAGCCTACGATATTTTGCTGAATATGGACATAAGCAACAAGAAGAGCTTTTACGACGCCAAGAACAGATGCAAGGACTTCACGATCGGTTAATGGAAAATTCAAAAACAATATTGTCTGCTCAGGTTTGAAACTATAGTTTCTTTGTGTTAAATCCTTATACACATGCATCCTTAATATTTTTTTTTGATTAAGAATATCTTACTTATACTTTATCTCTACTTATACTTTATAGGAAACATTTGAGGCAAAACAGGCTACCATGTTTGTTGCTTTGGATAAAATCTTTGCTTTGCAAAATGCTATGTTGCTTGAATCAAGAATGATTAAAGCTTTCTTCATTTATGCCCTATCAATCTTTGTCATTTTTATGTTGACTAGCACAAAGCAAACCTACAATGTTCGACCGTTACTTTACATCGGTAAGTATACCAACAAGTGATTTGTCTCATAAAGTGAGAAAATTAAAGGTCAATATCGTAAAAATCCATAATTTGTTATGCATGTACATATAGTATTAACCATTGATTGGTTCATCGACGATTGATATTACTCATTTTACTCTCTAACTTTTATGTTACGGTTTGTTTACAGAGCTTTGTGTTGCTCTCTTTGTGGAAGTATTCATTATTCGTTTAACGAACAACGACATTGAGCAACAAACATGGATAATAAACACGGTCCGATTATTTTTTATGGCAGCTGCTTCAGTTCAACTTATGTATACAATTTTCACATATAGGTAAGTATACAAACAGATAATATTTAACTTTTTGATGCAAAACTCATTACTAGTTTGATTATAACAACAAAATAAAATAATAGAATTGGTTGTTAATCATGCAGGGACTATGAAAGGTTGAACCATCATATGCTCCTAACACTAGTTAACAAGATTAACAACATTCAACAAATGAAGGAGTCTGAAACTACTGATTATGTGGATTGGTCTCAATTGCTAGATACTGATTTACCTGATGATGTGAACTGTCTTGATGATCCGGACTTTGTAGTTCCTGAAGAAGTTGCGGAGAATTCAATCACAACCTCTACGACAAAAAATTATAATCTGCGCTCACGCAATTGTTTACATTGATTCTTCCCACCACCACAAACACACACTACTTAAGGTGGTGTCATGAACCCTAAATGGAAGGCCCTTGGGGTCACACATTCAGTTAAGTATTCACCATAAAGCTTCCTAATGTGAGGGTGAAAGTACACTGTAGATATGTTAAGTGTTCGAATTTCAACAATAAATTATACAAATTATAGAATAGAAATCCTTATTGACTTTTGGAATTTGATTAATTTCAGCTATGATTGATTAACTTTAGAGGTTGTGTAAAAATATAGTAGTTTTAATCAATGAGACCAGGAACTCAAGTGGGTTATTTTTGTCAATATTTTTTTTTCTTCATAGAATGCAATTATATAATGTGCATGATAACTTATTTCCGAACTCAAGTGGATATTTTTTTTTGTCCGTAAACAAAATAACAAATACCACCGTAAACTCACATTCAGCGACGGATCAGGAATACATTTTTAGTGTGGCTAAATAAGTAGCGATCGAATTTTCATATTTTCTACTTTAACGACCACATTTTTTGTCAATCATTCTGTCGCTAAATGAATTAAAAACCGATTTTTACTATTTTAACGACCGAACTATCAATCACTATATATGTCGCAAGGCACATTAGTGATTGATTTTCATGCCTTAGAGACGGAAATTCCGGTTGCTAAATAGAGTAGTCCTAATTTTTTTTTTAAAATTCAGGCGTGGGCGTGGCTATAGCCAAACCATGCCATGAGCTAGCTCCACCCCTGTACACACCCAAAGTAGAAGAGAAGATCTTGAGTTCGAACTAAGAACACTATAGATCGTATCCAACCAAACAATGTTGGCATTGCCGATTTAAGTCTTACAAATTGTTTGGACTTATTTCTATAGAAGTTTTTTATTAACATAATTTCTTAGTTTTTTACTATAAACAAGTCTTCGTAAGTTAATACTATAGGTTTATAGAGAGAATTCATCGAACAAAAATATATGTTTATAAACTAGAGGGCTTTTCAAAATTTGAGAGGCAAAAGTAGTTTTTTATTTCCGCCTTAAAACGAGTAGTAAAGAATTAGTTTGAGTCTTGGACCCTAAACATAAATGAATTATAATTTCTAATGAATAGGAATTGAACTTGGTATCTCGGAAGTTTACAATCTAGTGATAAAATGTATTTTACATCCAAATCACTTCTACCATTTAAATTTAGTCTTTAAATGAATTTTATTCACCGTTGCTAATTATTTTGTTTTCTAGGGATTGAAAACACCTCATTTTGGTATTCGATACACGTTGAATATGATTGTCTCAAGCAAAAAACATATAAAATAGGAGAAATATGCTAACATATACCGTTAAGGATTTCATTACTAAAAATTTGGTATTTGAAAGTGACAATTGAATATTTAGTTTTTTGAATAAATATTTCTATTTATGAAATTCTAAAGATGAACCCTGACATGTTGACCTATAAAATAAACATACTTTTTTACATAAAAAAACTTAACAAAATAGGGATTCACTAAATATTGCTGAGTTAACAAAATTGGGATTCACTAAATATTGTTGAAGAAGCATTGTTAAGGAAACAAACAAATAAAAATCAATAGTATCAACATCAAGATTACTGTGTGCTACAAACTTTGAAAATAACAAAATATTCATAGTACAAGCACCAAAATTCCAGTATGAAATAGGAGTAGTTGTGCTCAAATGATCGTGACTTGTGATTTTGTCATATATTTATGGACAGTAACATGCTGATGCAATGCACCATATGATGACAAATTGGTCCATTTTTTACCGTGTGAAAGTTAAAATATATCATGTTCAGTATATATGATCACGTACATTTCAATGTGTACTATATAACACGACGAGAAATGGTTGTATAAACAAATAATTAACATGTCGGCTTGAAATTTGGTCATGCATCATTGTTTAGTTGATTTACTGGAATTAGAATAATGAGAGAAACAGTGGCAGAAGTTAACTCCCTATGCTTCATGAGATCTTATGATATATGCACACTAATATTTTTAATGTCCATGAGCTGAGCTAGCTACAGTTAAAAACAACAAGAAATCTTTCATGAAAAGGGAGTTATTGTCTTCATGTGATTAAAAATGTAAAGCCTTGCCGTACTTGGATGCACTTCTGAGTATAGGGAGACACCTCATAGGGAATTTATGTTTTCCAGAAGAAAAAAAAAATCATTGGCCTGAATGTATATAATAAGTTGAATTATTTGCCTTTTGCAATGAATAATTTTTTATTTAGAATGCATAAAGAATGTCCGAAGACACCCGCTAGCAAAACCTAAAAAAATATTAGTAGATATCTAATCATATTACATTATGTCAATATAATGAGATGTGATTGAATGTTTTTATAGTGTTTTTTATTGATAGATAGATACGAAATGATAATAGTCGTTGAAAATTTATACACGTATTTTTATCGGTTAGATGAAGACCGGTTGAAATGTATAGTACTTTATTAATCTCATAAAACAACAATGATTTACATATATGTTTGGTGTTTGTAAATATATCATATTTTGTCCTTGGTTAAATACTCATTTCTTTTGGATGTTCCACTTATATATATGGCACCCTTTACTTGTTGTTTATGTCTTACCGGTCTTTATTCGTCTTGCATGAAGACTTAATTATTAATAAATTTTCCGTTAAAAAAAAACATATACATACATGCACACAGATTTACACACACAAAATAAGTGAATGCATTAAAACATAATATATGATCTCTATGTACATTGTACACATGTTGATTCTTAATTGTCAACAACAGTTTTATTTTTATTTTTATATGGAGGTAATAACAAGATTGTACCGTAAGGTTTTAACCTATTCTATAAAACAAAATGTTTTTCATTGATAGCTTGGTGACAAACCCGTAGGTTCCACCATATTAAACTAACCATTGGTCTTGATGAAAAAACAAACTTATTATATTAAGTGTTCAGATTATTTGACACAAGAATTTTGTCTTTTTGAACTTGATTTCTCTATAAATAGCCTGATGACTATACTCTAACTCACACCATCATTGAGAAAAATAAAATATAAAAAATAAAATGAAGGGTGTCAATATTTGTTCAAATTCCACTCAAACCGTGATCTTTCTTTTAATCCTTGTATCAACTTTTTGCCTGAGCATTGAAGCTTCAAGCAGAAAACCAAGAGGAAAAATAACAGAAAAAAGGTTTAAACCAGGACATCGTAATAAAGCAATCTTAACACTGAACAACTTTGAAAAAGGTGGAGATGGAGGAGGACCATCAGAATGTGACAACAAGTTTCACTCTGACAAGTCACTTGTTGTAGCATTATCAACTGTGTTGTTCAATCACAAAAAGAGGTGTTTGAAAGAGATTACAATATTTGGTAATGGTAAAAGGGTCAATGCCAAGGTTGTTGACGAGTGTGATTCTAGGCGAGGGTGTAAGAACAATATTGTTGATGCTTCTGCTGCTGTTTGGAAGGCTTTGGGTGTGCCTGAAAAGAAAAGGGGTGAAATGGATATTTTCTGGTCAGATGCTTGATGCAGTCAAATGTGAATTTTGGTTATATGTTAGTGTGTTATACATACGTAATATAAAGAATAAAAGACACAAACTCTCGCTAAACATGTCATGAAAAAGCTCCACCATTGGAGCTTTCATTCTCCACATCTAAATCATGGAAAATATTTGATAGAGACACATATACCCAACTTATAATTTAAAAAAGAGAGAAATAGAAAAGGTGGTGTGATATATGTAGTATATTAGTGATGTGATTTAAAGAGAGATGAAAAGAAAATGAGAAGTTGAACGATGTATGAAAATTAAGGGAGTCAAATGTATCATTGTTGTAATATCATGAATATATCAATAAAGTGTCGGTTTAGTGATATGAAATTGACTTTGTTATGTTGAGATAAATAGTTGAAATATTGTCTTATTTATTATATAATTATAATGTATTTGTTATTTATTAATCAGATGACTTATCTGATTAGTGATCAAATACGTAATTATGTTATTTAAATTTATAATTAGATAATTAATTGAATATTTAATTAATTGATATTAGATTAATTTGAGTGGATGTTAGAATGATCCATTTCAGAATAATGAAATCCTAAGTCAACAAGTGCTCATCATATGTCTATTTCTTTGCATTTTATAAGTATCATTGATAAACCTACCATCAATAATTTATCCACGAATATTCTTAATATATTTGATAATCAACATGTCGTATATCATAATTTATATGTATGGTTACATGTTTATTTGACTTGTGTATTAAAGTATAATTGTAGGTTTAATCTTTGTATTTTGTTTACATGTTTATTGGTTGGAAGAGGATAATAGTAGATTGATACCTTCGATTTTATTAAGTGAAATTGAATGGTTTTAATTTTGCTTTTATCAAACAATATTGATCCTTGTTAAAAGATATGTGCGAATAATGTTTGATCAATTTCATGGTAACAGTTGTGTCCTGAATAGCTTATTATCTTTTATTGTTGGCTTGATACCAAAGGTTATGTGCCCTTTTGAATTGACAAATTTTAGACCGATTTCGCTATTGGGTAATTGCCTACTTGCCAAATTCAGCTAACAAACAATTATATTTGGGTGTAAACCGTTGTTAAGCATGATATGTCGTTTGGTTAAAAAAAATTATATGTTGTTGGTAATGAAAAAAAATGTTGCAACAACATAATTTATAGATGACTAATGATTTGGTGTTATAACCTGCAAGGTTTCTTATTAAACATTTTTAAAAAATGATAGTTTTTTTTTAAGTTAAATGAAATATTTGATCTCTTAACTTATTTAGCGTGTTCATTTTGGTCACTTAGTTATTGTTACATTTAAGTCCCTTAATTATGCTTCCTTAAAAAAAAAAAAAGGTCCATTAATTATGCTTTTATGCGTCAAAGAAATCTTTTATGTTAAGTTTTCATCATCTCGTTTATCAGTAAATTAGAAAAATTCATCACATAATCCAGAAAAATCATCTTATTTATGTTACTTTTCTTCTTCTTCTCTCCCAATCTTCCATGAACTTCATTAAACAAATCCAAATGTATCATATACAACCAACTTTATTTTTCTTCTTTCTTCGTCTTATTCACCAGCCTTCTTCAAACCCATAAACACATACACTCTCTAAAGTTCAAATCCAAAAATAAAATAAAAAATTCAATGTTAATTTTTTTCCCAAAATTCAAAACCCTAAACCTAGAAATTTAACATTCAAAACTCCGACCACCACCACCACCCCCAAGTTGTGGAGCTTGACACTAGTTTCAAATAAATGATGACATCTAGAGCTTTGTTATTAGTTCCTGCGAGTCCCACCTTAATTACCGCCTTTTTATTACCTCTTCTCACAATAGAATCGAGCTTTTTTATATAGTTCTTTTTTTCACTACATAAAATTCTTCAAGATAATAGATGTTTATAGAGATGTCAAAGACATAATACAGATTATCAAAATTTGATGCAATTACACAAATTTTTCATGGGAGGTGATATAGTTTAAGGAGTAATGCTAGCAACACTCTCTTTTGAACACTTTTTCTAATACTCACTTTTTTATTGGTTTAAATCATTGTGGGTAGGGCTGACAATGAACCGAACCAACTCAACAATAGTTCGGAGCTCGGTTCGACAATTAACTCGTTGAACTTGGTTCATGAACCAAATGAGCTGAAAATTAAGTTCGTTAAATAAATGAGCCGAACTTGAGTTGTATATAGTTCGACTCGGTTGGTTCATGAACCGACTCGGTAATATATATATTAGGTTTCTAAAATTTAATAAAGTATAATCTCAAATAATAAAAGATAAAATATGGAAGTTACTGCAAGCTTCCTCTAGTATTTATGTATCTACTTGTTTTTTTGAGGACTTATCAACAGTATAATTAACAATAATTATAATAAAAGAGAGACAGAAGAAAAAAGAAAGAAAAAGAAGCTAATGACATAGTCGTGTATGCTTTTAACCAAGTGTAACAAAATTAGTCCCACATCGGTTGCTTTAAACACATTAGAGAGGAGGAATCCTTATAAAAGAGAGCTCATGTATGTTAATAACGCTATAGTGATACTACTTTCTTACTTAGTGGTGCTAAGACCAACATGGTCCACATTTTTATATTAGTTCAACTTTTGTTTTTCTAAAAAAATAAATTTAAAGGTCAAAATGAATTTTTTTGACAAAAATAGAAAAAAAACTTTTGAATGACGTAAACGAGTTGACCCTATCGAGCTGAACCGAGTTGTTCACGAACTTTAAAAGAGTCGAACTCGAGTCAAAAAAATAGTTCGTATCAAACTCGAGTCGAGTATCGAGCCGAGTCAATTCTTATCGAGTCGAGCTCAGATGAGTTCGACTCGACTCATTTCCAGCCCTAATTGTGGGTCTACACTTTGAAAATTGAACTCCCACAAAATGGTGGGACATACATTGATTTTATCTAATAAACAAGTGAGTACTAAAGAGAGTGTTAAAAAGCCAGTATTGCTAGCATTCCTCTAGTGTAAGACATACATAGATATTATAAATTTGGGCACCGCTTTTAGCCAATATTCAAACTTTAATTTACCACTTTCTCTCATCTTAAATATAAGTAATATTTTTTATTTTTTTTATAAGTTCATTGAATAAAAATGTATCTATCTATAATATAGACTAGACACATTGTTTATTCAATAAATTTTAAAAAAATATTAAATTATATTTAAGATTGAAAAGAGTATGTTATGAGAGACTGTATTAATCTCTACGTAATCATTTCAAGTTTAGTCCTTAAATTATTTCATTTGGGGTTGACCTAGTGGTTGACTTGAGATCTTGGAGTGTACTTTGGTGCCAATTTTGGTAGACACGTCCATACAGAGCAAAACTCTAGCTTAATTAGAACGGAACCCCACAAGTGGGTGGTGAGATTGGTCCCCTCGGATTAGTCGATTATTAGATCGGATACCGAGTTTAAAAAAAAAGTTTAGTCCTTAAATTTGTTTTACCCTTAGTCCTTATCTGACTCATCTAGAAGTGCCCAAATGAGCTTATTTATGTCTATTGTAGCTTAACAAGGGTTATGAGTTTGAATTTTGTTAGTCGTAATCCTACTTTTTATCGAGTACGTCTCTACAGTTGTGCGTAGAGAATATTCAATTGACACCAAAAATTTCTTATTTGATTGTTAATTTATAAGAATTATTGAGGAACTAAATACACCTATGTCAAAATTAGGGATGACCTCTTTTTTTATAGGATACATTGTTGAGGAAACAAATAAAAAATATCAACAGCAATTCCAGATGTGTTATTATTAACGTCTGAAATTTAGCTGGTTATATGATCATGCCTAAGGATCCTGACTTTTGATTTTGTCGTATTTATGGACAGTAACATGCTGATATTTGCACCATATGATGACAAATTGGTACTCATTTTTACCGGGAAAGATAACAGAGAACCATGTTCAATAGAATATCTATGATCACGTACATATCAATGTTTACTAACACAACAAGAAAAATGGTTATAAACTAATAACTATAGGCTTGTATCATCATTGTTTAGTTGATGTCCATTCATTGTTTAGTTGTTTAGTTGTTTTTTAACTGTCTTCATGTGATTAAAAAAGTTCTTTTTTGGCCACTTGTATTTGGGTGGAATAGGAAGCACGAAATAGACAGGGTTTCCATGTTCTCTAAAAAAATCATTGGCATGTATAAAATATAAGTTCAATTTTACACTATAGCTCAAAAAAAGTTGCATCAGATTACCTTTTTAGGTTTTTTACCTTTAAAGTAGTCTTTAATGTTAGTAATAGTGTGCACCTAGTCTTTTAAGTCATAAAATATATTTATAATTACACTTTTTTCATCAAACTCGGTTAAAAAATGCTTATGTGGAGGTCTTTGCTAAGTTAGTATGTAAACATTCATCATTCAAAAAAATTAGGATTCATAGGTGTATGATTCAGTCTTAATTTGAAATAAATTTGATCGATTAATTCATTTATAATTTTTTTTGAAGGAATTCATTTATAATGTTGTTGAAGAAATATTTATCTTTAAAATTAAGAGTGAATTAGAAAACGAAAGGAAAAAAAATGTAAGTAATTATGTTTATTGTCATAAAACTTTTTCGACCTTTCATCTCAATGTTAAATGGTCATGTAAGTATTATTTTTTAACAAAGTTTGGTCATGTAAGTATTTTTTTAACAAAGTTTGGTGAAAAAAAATCAAGACGTAATTGCATGTTTGATCCTTATGTTTATTTTAGGTTTCAAGTTAGTCTCTTATGTTTTAAAAGTTTCAAGTTGGTCTTTTATGTTTTAAAAATTTCAAGTTGGTTCAAAATGTTACTTCTATTGGAATAATTGTTAGTCCCTTCCGTCACTTAATGTTTAAAGATTCGGGTTGATAATATGGATAATAAAATTTAACTTATTTAGAAAATCAGTTTTAAAACATTTTTTTAATTTTTTTGTTTTATTAAACTCAATATCATGTCGCTTAAGGAACTAACTTATTCCAATGTGAGTAACGTTTTTTACCAACTTGAAACTCTTAAAACGTAAGGGACCAATTTAAAACCTTAATTTAAAACATATGGGACCAACTTGAAAACTAAAATAAACATAAGGGATAAAACATGCAATTAAGCCAAAAATCAATTTGTTAAAAAAACAACAACTTAACAGACTATAAATATATCAATAAAATTAAGTAGTTAATGTGATTATCTATGTTCCACATGTTCATTTTTAATTGTCAACAACAGCTTTCTTCCCTCTGGAGGTACAATGAAGATTGTAACATAAGGTTTTAACTTGTTCATTGATAGCTAGGTGACAAACTCATAAGTTCCACCAAATCAAGCTAGCTAGCAACTGGACTTGATGAAATTAAATCAAATTTATTAAATTTAGTTTCTTAATTATTTGACACAAGAATTTTGTCTTTTAAACTTGATAACTCTATAAATATCCTGATGGCTAAACTCTATTTCACACCATCATTGAAAAAAGAAAATCAAAATAATATGAAGGGTGTCAAATTTAGTTCAAATTCCAATCAAACCATGATTTTTCTTCTAATTCTTGTATCAACTTTTTGCCTAAGCATTGAAGTAGCATTAGGACAACTCAATAAAGCAACCTTAACATTGAACAGCTTTGAGAAAGGTGGAGATGGAGGAGCAGCATCTGAATGTGACAACAAATTTCACTCGGATGACACACTTATTGTAGCATTATCAACTGTTTTGTTCAACCACAAAAAGAGGTGCTTGAAAGAGATTACTATTTTTGGTAATGGTAGAAGTGTCAATGCCATGGTTGTTGATGAGTGTGAGTGTGGAAACAATATTGTTGATGGTTCTTCTGCTGTTTGGAATGCTTTGGGTGTGCCTGAAAAAAATTGGGGTGAAATGGACATTTTTTGGGGAGATGCTTGATGCAATTAATTAGGATAATTTTTTTCTAGTTATGTTTGTGTGTTAATGTGTATGTATTTTTATCATTATACATACATATATTAAGTATAAAAGACACAATTTTCTCAGTTAAAATAAAGGTACAAATACTCCAAATACCCGGATCGTTATAGTCCCTCGTGTGATATTCCATCCACCTCATGAATTGGTTATTCCTAAACAAGTCATGAAGGGTATTAACGAACATACCCAGTTTTAATATTAGAGCTTTCATTCTTCACCTAATATATCATTAATATATCAATGAAGTGTCCGTTTAGTGATAAGAGTTTTATTTCGTTACACTCAATAATGAACCATAGTCCTAATATGGAGATAATTCTAAAGTATCATTCAATGAATGATCGATTTTTATAATATTGAACAATTTTTTGTCTTAGACGATGTTTAGTAGACAAAATGTTAGTATTTTTATATTTTAAACAATTTGTACTTGAGGTAAAAAAATTGTGAAATAATATAATGAAAGACAAGAATTTCAATTGCTCTCAAGTTTGTCATATCTCATAAATAATTTACGGTCAAACATGATACAATTAAAATTGCATGTCATGTCCCTATTTTTTAATAGATCAAATACACTCTGAACATGTAAGACCATGTCATTATAGTCTCTCAATGTGTTAAAATTGCAAGTACATCCCCAAATATCTTTATGTTTATAATTTTACAAACTAACTTGACTATAAAAATGACTAATTTAAGAGATGTCTGATGACGTGTTTTCTATTTATATACTTTTAAAAACTATACACAATATCTAACATATTCTATAGAATCAAAATGATGGTTACCTGTAAATAAATACTATGCTAAAAACACCATAACCTATATATAAACAAGATAAAAACAAAATATCTTTCTATATACAGTACCTATAGCATCGCCAACCAATAATACATGAATTATGGTGCAATTTTACTCTGTAAAAATACTAATATAACAACTAATATATTACTATTTGTCTTAAAAAAAACATTAATCAACAAAGACATAATCTGTGGTGGGTATGATGAAATGATAACTTGAGTATTATGAGTCAAATTATGCTATACTCAAACTGAACAGTTGTTTTGGGCAAATTATTTTGTCATATTTTAGATAAACAACTTAATTTGTAGCATATAGCATAACTGTTTATCATGGTAGTGATAAGCCGGCCAGAGGAAGGTGAGGAAGACATAAGTCATTATGCTTTGAGTGACACACATGCTACAGTGAACAGGACAAAGTTGGTGGTTTGAACTATTTCTCTCTGTCCTTAATTATAAGATCATTTAAAACAAAACTTTTGTAATTTTATTTCCACATTTGTTTCTCTTCAAATTCCAAAAATATATCCTATTTATGTATTTCAAGGGTCTAGATTTTTAATATTATCTCCTCAATTTTTTTCCCAACACAAGAGGTTCTCAATCCGTCAAAAACTTACCGCTTTTATACCATTTCAAAAACCTCAGATATATGTTTATTCATTAGAAATTGTTTTGACACGTTTGTTGTTGTACTATAGTTAATTGTCGTTTCATCACTAACGACAATTAATTTCTTGGAACAGAACCACCCACATGTTCAAAAACACTCAAACACAAACCATACTTCCTCCAAACGCCAAGAAATCAAACTTCTTCAAATTCAAGCTTTTAATTAAGTAGGTGTTGAAAATCCCTAAGCATACTAAACTTTCCTTATGTTAGAGTTTTATTTTGTGATATTGATGACATTTTTGGGCAGCCGTTGAACGATTGCATGCTTGCTTTGACAGTAAATGTAGTTTAAACTAAATTTTAAAGTAATGTGGTAGTTTAAAAAAATGAAACAACACAATGTGCATTGTATGTATATTTTATGCTCCATGTCTTTGATGAAATCTCTCAAAGCATGTTTCATTGATTTTTTCCCGGTTGATTGTTGTGTAGATATAGTTGATGAAGTTCATAGTCTTAAACTCGGTAGAGTGGCCTAACACAACTATGTACGTAGAGCAAATGTTGTAGCCAACCCTCAATCTAAAATGGGTTGACGTAGACATGATGATGGGATAAGAACCTCACAGATGGGTACCTCACAGGTGGTTGACCTTACACCAAATATGCCTAAGAAACACTACGAGGATCATGACGACGACAAGCATCAGGCGCCGTCACCACCACCACACCACCATGACTCACCGCCACCTATGGGATATTTTGGTGAGCCTTCTAATATGTTTATACTGCCTTATTTCATCACATTGAGGCCATAATTTGGGTCGGAGAAGTAAGTATAATTATCTTGATCAAATTCAAGTGTTTTAAAATTCAAAGTAATTTTTTATTTATATTTATTTAATTGTTTTTTTGTATTTTAGGACACGAACGTGTACTCCTCCGATGCATCAATCATGGCACATGTGATATAACTTTGTGGTAGTAATCAAAGAGATTAGCAGAACTGAAAAGGGATTAATCATCGATAATATTGTGAATCACCTATCAAAGTTCACTGGGATAGCTTCCCTCCTCAAACAAGATTTTTTTTTATAGGGGGTGTTATGATTTTTGTCATCAATTGTATCATGGAAATATAAGCAATGACACGATGTGGATAAAGATTTATTTCTGAATACAGAAAATAAGTTCATAGTTTATACTACAAGCAAGTTTGCGTAAGTAAATGGTTATGGACAAATTAAGCTAGAGCTTGTCAAAAATTGAGATGCAAAAAGTTAATTTTAATCAATCAACGTAATTTTCCCTTTAGGATATTATTTTTGGTATCCCACAAGTTTTAATACATGGAAGATAATCGTTTCCAACATGAATGACACATTTGAAGTTGATATTTAAATTTTGATTCGTTATGTTATTAAAAACGGGTGTGGTTATCATGCATAAGCCATAACTTATGCACCATGCATAAGCCTGCATTAGTCCAGCCCATTATGCAGCTAGCCCAACAGAATTACTTCCTACACACCAAAGAAAAACAGGTGAAAAAAGCAATTTTACAAAAGAAAAACAAAGCATCACGCGCGTTTCACTCCATTCCCAACTTCAACCACCGCCGGTAACAAACTTCCACCACCGGAAACCGTCTTCGCCACCGTCATTCAACTCAACAACACCGTCGTTCACCACCGCATTCATCACAACCGCATTCGCGTCGGAAACCGCATTCACCACCGCAAGCAAATCACGACGGAAACGTTAACAATCACTTCGCAAACTTCCACCACTGCAAATCACGTCGGAAACAAACTTCCATCGCCGGAAATCGAACTCAACATAACGGCATTCATCATCTTCATCATCATCGACGCAAGCATCTTCATCATCTTCAACAAAACAGCAAAATGATGAAAACAAAACAGGTTTGAAATTATCTTGTGCTTTCAAGTAATTACAATCAGTTTAATTTCATCTGCTAGTTGGAAATGGTTTCTGGAAAGTAATTGCATTTGTAACCCTAAATTACAGCTTAATTTCGAATTGGGGGAAATCAACTAAAATAGTTTAATTTCTGGAAATGGTTTCATAGTGTGATTAGTATGTTTTGTTTAAAAATCATATAGAAAAACAATTTACTATGAAAACCAATATGCTGTGTAAATGGTTTTCGCAAGTTTTACTCTGAAACCATTTTGCTCTGGAAATGGTTTCAAAGTGTTGATTTGCTTTGGAGCTGTTTTTAACAATTCTAGTTGAAATTCAGCTTAGTGATTGAATGCTTGTTTGTTATTTTTTCTGTATTTGTTATTCTGCTAATTATGGCATTCCGTTTTGTATACATACCAATTCTTTGCATACTAGTTTGCATTTGGTTTGTACTTGGCTATTGCTAGCATTTATAGTTTGTGTGAGTAATAATAGTGCTTATCGTAGCAAGAGAAGACATATACATATAAGACATTGTTACTTAACTAAAATTGGTATTATCTGGTTTGAGTGTGTAAAAAGTGAGAGAAATCATACAGATCCTTTAACAAAAGGATTGTCCTTGAGACATTGAGGTCCGTGAATGGAGGAAAGTATGGTGGATATATTATTAGTGGTCAAACAAAGCCATGAGTACTTGTATGCACTTCATTTTTCATCTCTATGAAGTGTGGTACTGCTTAATGTGAGGATTAGTTATTAGCCCTTAATAGGTACATTGTACTATAGAATTGAACATTTAGAATTAAAGGAGTTATTAAGCTATTTCATTGCAACACAAATGATCAGGTAACTGACATCATAACAGGAGGATCTATAAAGCTATAGTTCAGTAGAATTTAGTAGAAAATTTGTCTTATTTCTTAGTTCCCTGAAAATGCTAAATGCAAAATGCTTTATAATAATGTAGGGAGGAGATTTTGTATTGTTCGGATAACAGGGCTCATGCTTTCAGTCTGCAAAGGAGAGACTTGTGGACAGTTGTAAAGTCTTTCGCATGAAGTTGCTTGCTGAATGGGAGGGTGACAATAAACAAATGGAATCATTCAAAGACTGTTCCAAAATGAGAAAGAATGTGAAGAAAGGGAGAGTTATGGATTTCAGAATCGGAATATGTTCCACAATAAGCAACTGCAACTTGAATTCGAATTTGTCTTAATGTTTTTATATTATTGAGTTTGATTAAAGATGTTGAACATTTTCTGGATATGTATCAAGTTTACATTTTCTTGAACCGAAAACCAATCCAATCCATTTAAACCAATCCACTAGTTAACATTTCCCATAAAATAATGAGAACATGTTTAAAAATTTGTATTCGATGCATTTGTCTGATGCCATCATTAATGATAATTAAATGAATTATTTTTAGATTTAATGTGTTTCCCTTAGATTTAACCCAGACTCTCTATACCAATTGTTAGTGTAACAATGGTGTTTTTCTTTATAGAACCAAGTGGATAAGCCTATAGAACAAGGTGGATAATCTGTTGAAAAGAACAAAAAAAAATTCTTTTAAGCCAAAATAGGAAATAAATTAAGAAATATCCAAGACTCGGGGCATATACCTGACCCGGTAAACCAAATGGTGTTTTTCTCTTTAGAACCAGGCGGATAAGCCTATAGAACAAGGTGGATAACAAATTAAAACTGAAAAAAAAACAATAACCTGGTTTGGTGTTTTTTTCACCCTTGTAATTTCCTTGTTGTGTATGGTTTTATCACTTGTAACTAAATTATACTACCATGCTTATAAGTTCATAATCTATGCGAAATCTAAAGGTTAAAATAACGTGTAAAATCAAATTCTGGAAAGTTGATAACATGACTTTTTATTAGGGAAAAAAAAGGTTAGATTATAATAGTTTTCAAATTGAGAAATAGCACGTATTTTGAACCAATTCTTGCCCAAAATAATTCTAAAACCATTTTCCTGTTGAAATGGTTTTTATGTGTTGTACTGAAAAACCATTAGGTGTACTCAATGTTTTTGTAGTAGAACAAGACTATGAAACAAATTGTTTCATACTTATGGTACACAATTATTGCATCTAAAATAATTACTCAATCTTATAATCTTGTAAGTGTCGTGATTCAAACTCCAGACACCTCACTTTTCCTATAATCCGGTGCCCAAAATAATTCTAAAACCATTTTCCTGTTGAAATGGTTTTTATGTGTTGTACTGAAAAACCATTAGGTGTACTTAATGGTTTTGTAGTAGAACAAGACTATGAAACAAATTGTTTCATACTTATGGTACACAATTATTGCATTTAAAATTGTTACCCAATCTTATAATCTTGTAAGTGTCGTGATTCAAACTCCAGACACCTCACTTTTCCTATAATCCTAAAACCATTTTCCTGTTGAAATGGTTTTTATGTGTTGTACTGAAAAACCATTAGATGTACTTAATGGTTTTGTAACAAACTATAATCATCAATACATAAAACCAAATAATGTGAAATGTATAATTTCATTTAAATCATATCCAAACTATAATCATCAATACATAAAAATAAAGAATGTGAAAATGTATAATTTTCAATCCATCAGTGACCAAAATCAATCAGTACAAACTTATAACCTAAAAAACCAAACTTATAAAAACAATCAATCAGTGGCCACAATCCCCAATAAAGCTTCATCATCTCTCTTTTGTTTCTTCCGATTGATAAGGAATTTCTGCCTTTCTCTAGCTTTTTCATAATCACTTTTAAGACGCTTCTTTGACTTAATTGGATTTGGTCTTTCTTTGAACTTTGGTGCGGTGGGCTTCACCCCAGCAGATGTTTCACCAACAGCAGCTACTTTTGAAGACTTAGATGGTGTCGGGCTTGTACGAATACCTTTATAAAGAAGCAACTCCTCTGCCTTTTTTCCAGCTTCAAGAACACCGTCGAGAAAAAGTTTACATGACTCTGTATCTGCACAAAAATGTGTAGAAAGTTGAATTGTAACAGCACAAATTTGTTGATATCGTTGTGCTTGAGTGGTGTCTTCAATGCCAACAATGACGGTCGATTTCAGCTTATCGACAGACGGACGCACATCTCTAGTCAAACGCTTTAAAACATATTGTGCAGGTATTGTCTTCAAAAAATGATATTGCACACAACCACCTAAGAACTCCAAGATCTTTAAAACATATTGTGCAGGTATGTCATGCTCCTAAGATATTCTAGGTAATGCAACAAGGTAGCCTGTATTATTATTTGACTCATAATATTGTCTACTGTATGTAGTAAAAATTTGTTTGAAAATTGAAATAGGAGGAATTCATTCTATTCCATATCTTTGTTATCTAACTGAACTGATGTTCTTTTTCCTTGGTTGGTGTTAGTTTAGTCTCTGAGACAATACCACGGCACCGAGATTATAGAGAAATGTTAACTTTCAATTCCATTACTCAAATAATAACAAACATGTTACACATTTTTAAATGTAATCTGATGTTTAGGTTCTTGCTATCATTACAGAAATTGTTAACTTCTGTGATTGAACTGGAGAAGTTTAAACCACTGGCACAACAGAAGATCAATGAGCTTAACAGCAGGAAAACACACAACAAATTCAATAAATTCAATCACAGAAACAGGAACAGGGAACACAATCTATTGAATTTATTAAGAAATTCAATAAATTCAATCACAGGAACAGGGAATGGAAAATCACATAAAAACATAAAAACAGCACAAACGCGAAACCTAAAGGTCAATCGGAGTTGAGCGAGCGGCGAGCAGCAGAGAATAAGAGGAGAGCTGGGAGCGCCGACAAAGATTGAGAAGCGAACGGCGAGCGACGGCGGCGAGCAGCGAGCGGCGGCGGCGAGTGGCGAGCAGGGATCGCGCGCGGTGAGAAGAGGAAAATGAGAAGGAGAAAATGAGTATGAGATGTGAAGGAGAGTGTGGCTGAGATTATTACACGTGTAAGGCTAATCTGAAGGTTGAAAAGAGCTTATGCAAGCTGCATAAGGGAAGGACTTATGCACCATAACTTTAGCCATTAAAAACTAGTTTCTTCGGCTAGACTCAATCAGAACATGTTCCCTTTAATTAGGGTTTGACCAAAGAAAGGAATTTACTTTAAGGTTAAATAATAAATATGTTACTAGCTCTTGTAAAATTGAGACCTTCTATGTTTACTCTCTATTAAAAAAAAGTTATTTGAATCCTTCAAATTATATTCATTTCTTAGGCCTAGTAGTCCTCCAAATAGGGTCAATGTTTTGAATTTGTGGAGGACTAAATTATCTTCTTTGTTTTAAATAGGGAGTAAACTTTAAAGGTCCTAATTTTGTAGGAAACACAAAATATTTAACCATTTATCTTATTAGAATGAATAATAAAGGATTGCAATTACCTCCTAAGAAGAAGGAATATGGTTAATTACTACCAAAAAGATAGTAGAATGTTCGTCACTGAAATTTAAATTTAAATTTTTTTTTTGAAGGAAATATTTAAAATTTATTATAAGGTTAAATATATTTTTAATCTTTAGAAAATCATCACCTTTCAAGTTCAGAATTAAATAAATTTTATATATTATTACTCCCTCTTTGGTTATAGAGACTATTTTGAGAGATATAAAACTTACTTTTTGAAGGAAAAAAAAAATCAAAACAGGTACCAACTTAAATTGTTGAGAAAGCAAATAAAATTGATTATATAGTATCAACATCAATTTCTTGCTGTGTGTTAATATTTAATTACTTCGACGATAACAAAAATTCCTAATCCAAGCCATAAATTGTAGTCTGAAATAAAGCTGGTTATTTGATGCTCAACTGATTTTGACTTGTGATTTTGTCATATATTTATGGACGATAACATGTTGATGTTATACACATATATATGATGACAAATTGGTCCATTTTTTTACCGTGAAAGTTACCAGAAATCATGTTCAATGTCTATGATCACGTACATACCAATGTTTACTAACACAAGACAACAAATGGTTATATAAACTAATTAAAATTTGGTCATTCATGTATCATTGTTTCGTAGATTTGTTGAAATTGGAATGATGAGAGGAACAGTGGCAGAAGTTAACTCACTCTGCTTCATGGGATCTTAGATCTGAGCTATGCACAATAATATTTTTAATGTCTCTAATTCATTGAAAGAGCTATAGTTAAAAACAACAAGAAATGTTCATGAAAAGGGACTAATTGTTTTCATGTGATTAAAAAAGTAAAGTAATTTTTAGTACCTTGCCGTATTTGGATGGACTCAACAAAAATAATTATTGCTCTGCAAAATTAAATATTTTAAGATGAAATGTAAATCTTCCCTAAAAAAAACTGAAAGATAAAACTAAAAGAAAACAATTATCCTGAAACTTGGTATCTCTTTATATATATATATATAGATAGATATTGATTAAGAAAACTTATTTTCTTGGCTAAAGAGAACAAAATTATATGTCAAAGGTTAAATACGTTTTTTTTTCCAGATAATATATATCATTTATTTTTTAGTCATTCAAACTTTTCTTTAAATAATAGTCCTTCAAATAGTTTTCGTCAAAAAAATGGGAATACATTGTTAAATAAGTTTGCTCAAAAAAATAATTGTTCGAATAAGTTAAATATAACATCGTGCAAAAGGATTAAAAATGAATGATATGATTTGTTAGAACTTTATATTATTTAATATGTTATTGGTATTCTATGAAACTCTAGCCGTTTTGTGTTATTCTATCTTTTCTATTGAAATCCAATATTGTTAACATAGTATCGAGAGTTTGTTTCGATCCGCCTTAAACCATTCGTCGCTTCCGTTATCGAATTCCCAAAAAAGTTTGGGATTGTGTTTGGTTTGCTTTTTGAAGATTGATTATATTGATTGTGATTTGGTTATCCTGACTTGTTATTTGGGGAATTTGAGCAATGTAAGACTAATAACAACTACAAACAACTCTAAAACGAACTTCAATCCCCACCATCACGCCTAGCGTGGGTCTGGGTCCAATTCTCACGTTGCAATCTATAATCTGACTCTGATACACCATATTGTTAAATAGGTTTTGATCTCATCCCAAAAGCTAACTCAAAGGATGAGGATAACAAATTACAAACAACTCCAAAACCAATTCAACATTTACATGGACTAAAAACATATTTTAACGTCATTTTTTTATTCTTATAAACATATTATCTTTCTTTTTTAGCCTATATTTATTTGCTTGCTAATTAATTAAAAACATTTCGAAGGTCTATTTTTGTAGAATTTTTTTATAGAGGAGCTAAAAACAAAAGATTGTATATTCATATGAACTAAAAACTTATTTTATCCATAAACTAAATAGTTTAAATAAGAGTAAATCGAGAAGAAAAAAGTTAATGTGCTCTGTGGAGGTAAGATCGAGATTTTTTTTTTTTATTACATATTAAAATGCACCAGCTGGGAATATTAGAAGAAGAAGAAGAAAAAAAGGACTACGGTTTACGGTGGTAAGATCAAGATTACTAAACTACATAAGGTTTAAACTAACCATTGGACTTAATGGAAAAACAAACATGTTAAATTAAAATGTCTTAATTTTTTAACATAAGAATTTTGTCTTTTTGAGCTTTGACATCTTTATAAATACTATGTAGGTTAAACTCTACTTCACACCATCGTTAAGAAAACAAAATAAAAATAAAATGAAGGGTGTCAAAGTTAGTTCAAATTTCATTCAAACCATGATCTTTCTTCTAATTCTTGTATCAACTTTATGCCTAAGCATTGAATCTTCAACCTGCAAACCAAGTGGAAAAATAAAAGGAAAAAAATTTAAATCAAGACTATGCAATAAAGCAGACCAATCTGAGTGCTGCAAACCAGGAAAATCTTACACAACATTCAAGTGTTCACCACAAGTGTCACACAAAACAAAAGCAACCCTAACATTGAACAGCTTTGGAAAAGGTGGAGATGGAGGAGGACCATCAGAATGTGACAACAAGTTTCACTCAGACAAAACACTTGTTGTAGCATTATCAACTGGTTGGTTCAATAATCATAAAAGATGTTTGAAAAAGATTACTATATTTGGAAATGGTAAAAAGGTTAATGCTTTGGTTGTTGATGAGTGTGATTCTACTCAAGGGTGTGATGTTGAACATGATTTTCAACCTCCTTGTTCGAATAATATTGTTGATGGTTCTGCTGCTGTTTGGAAGGCTTTGAGTGTGCCTGAAAAAGATTGGGGTGAAATGGAAGTTTTCTGGTCAGATGCTTGATGCAATGAGAATCAATGATATGTATATTTGTGTGTTAAGAGTGTATTTATCATGATACATATGCATAATATAAGCCAAGACTATGATATACAAGTGAGATAAATCGTACGTCATGCAAATATTTGTTTTTTATCGTTGAATTAATAAGTCTTAGCAGAATCAAAATGTGATTTAACTTATAGATTCAATGGTAAAAAACAAACATATACATGATGTAATTACGATTAATTCATTTGTGCACCTTATACAAAACTTATAATACAAATAAAGGTTAAATATGTATTTAGTCTCTATAAATATACTAACTTTTCGTTTCAATCACCCCTTTTGGTCTCTATTTTTAAGTAAAATCATGTGAGAATTTGTATTTTTCAATGAAATTGTGCAGAAAAGTGTAAAATATTGTAAAAAATCTATGCAAAGAAAACTAGAATTTTTTTTGGAGAGATTCTTATGATATTATAAGTTTTTCCGTAAAATTTTATTCAAAAATATGATTCTATACATGAATTTACTATAATTCGTCCATTTTACTGGACCAAATTTCTAATTAGAGAATTAGATTCACAAGAACCAACTAACTAGTTTTTCAATAGAAAGTAAAGTTTAACTTAGAATTTAGGTCCTTGATTTTTAGACCATTCCATTTTTATTTGTTAGTTCGACCGCGAAACTTCTTTGTTTCTGTATTTCCGGAATATGAGTGTGTGACTTGTTACAATTGATCCTATTGATAGTACATAACATAAAAAGGATACGTCATCTTTCTTATCTCTTGATAGAGATGGCTTTACCCTATCTGAAGCACGGAATATAGAAAAGAAATAGATTCTAAAGTAAGATGGACCAAAAATGAAGATGAAAATTTTTTTTAGGGCTACAAGTCAAAAGAAATTTTTTGAGGAGGTAAAACTAAAATTTGATATCTTTATAGAGACTAAAAACATATTTAACCCTATAAATAATAATATACACAAATTTTTATAATAAAAAAGAGAAATTTCTCAGTTATAATAATAATAACACATTTGCATCATTTCATATGAACATTTACATCATTTCACATGAGTCATTATAATTTTAAATTAATTAAAATTATTCTTACATTCTTCCACTTTGCTCATGTGACGATAACAATGCATCAATCATATTGCTCATCAACGAACCTTACATGCATTGTTTCCATCATACATCATAATTAAGAATATAAATAATATGAGGCATGACAATTATATATAGGGATGAACAAAGTTTAGTTCTTACTTTGAACTGTGTCTGAACCAAACCAAACTGTAAAACAATTCATTTGAACTGAACTGCACCATAAAGAAACAATTTAAACCAAACTGAACTGGTCTTAAAAATTGTGAACTGTTTCATAAAATAAATAAATAAAAAAACAACAGGATTTTCACACTTCCTCAGTCAGATGCATATAAAATCCAGATAAAGAACCAATTGAAAACTAGGTAAATCCTGTTTCATCTGATTGAGTCATTTGAATTCCTACGATAGGGGTTTTAACATGCCCAAATTTGATAATGCTCTGTTGTTGTAGCTAATTTCATATTCATGTGTTTTGGAGTAATATGAGTTCCTGCAATTGAATTAATTAACTTGTTTGACACAATTTTATGAATTGATTTTGAATGATTTGGAATTCCTTGTTGTAGTGAAAACTTATATTTTATATGTCGGTTACAGTTAGACATGGCAACAAAACCCGCCCCCGAATTTAACGGAGAAAAACCGATTTAACCGGGTGGGGGTGCGGGTTTGGGGGAAATATGAGTTTTTAGCACGGGGGCGGGGCCGGGCCAGGGGATGCTTACCCCCGCCCCACACCCACCCCCATCCCGCAGCCGCTTTCTGAAATTTACTTTATTAATTTTTTTAATCTTATTTCCATAAAGACCAAACTATTTTAATATATTATTACTCTTTAGAAACATAATTATTATAATTATTTTACTCTTTTAAAAAGAGTTTATTGGATATTTAATTATTATTATAATTGTTGTTTTTTATTGCTATGAAAAAATGAAAAAATGTGCATTTTTTAAAATATTTTATATAAAATAGAGTTTTTGCGGGTGGGGATGGAGGCGGGGCCGGGAGACCCGTCCCCATTGGAGGAGGGGTTGTGTGTTCAATTTTTACCCCCGATATGTTTGGGGACGGGGGCGGGTGCGGGTGCATACAAACGGGGACGGGATGCTTAAACCCGCCCTCGCCCCGTTGCCATGTCTAGTTACAGTTGCTATAAGTTGCAATGAAAACTAAACCGTAAAGATTGCTAAAAGTTATGAAGCTTGGTTTGAAGCTTTAGCAGTGAGTTTTTGGTTCAATTTGGGTTCAGCGGTTCAGTTCAGTTTTTTATATAACAGTTCAGTTAGTAACTTTTACATAATGGTTTAGTTCAATTGGTTCAGTGGTTCGGTTCAGTTTTTGGTTTTTTCGCCCACCCCTAATTATATATCAATTAATCGATAAATTTTCGTCGTCAATGTACTACTATATTAGACATTATAAATTTTCCTTAATATGATCTTAAGTTGAAACTTGAAAAGAGACGTAATGAGTTCAACCATAATGTCATTATTAATAACATAATCTACTTTTTTCACAAGTCAAGATAAATGACATAAAAAAGAATAGTGTTCAACTAAGTTGGTACTCTACTCTAATCTTTTGTCAAATGTTCATATATATTATTAAAAAAAGAGAAAACAATTACATATAAACTGAGGGAACATAAAACCTGACCCAATCCATCCATGTGAATTAACCCTAACGGGTGATACAACAGGAAAAAAAACACAGTGGATCCAACCCTAATAAATTCTAACAAACGAACACCATTAAGATAGATGTTTATGAGTACCAATCGGGTCTCTAATTTGGCGAATGAATCGATTGTCAACACGAAATTAGATCATATACTATCAACTTCCTACAACAACGGTATTAAACCTTAACGACTCTTTCGAGTTCACACAGTCCCATGTCAATCAAAAGAATGTCTGGGATACGAAACCACAAACAGATGATTGAGAGTGGGGAGTGGATTCGACCACCAACACAGTAATTAGCGAATCCACATGCATCAACCGTTTACTGCAATGATCTACAGCAAATTATCGACCATTTCGGGCCAAACTATCTGAATTCAACCACAACAGATTGAGACAAATTGAAACCTTCCCAATTTCTCTAGTGTAGTGGATGCAAACTCGTGAACTTGTAACCTGCAGATCTCATATGAGCTGAGCTGAAACCAGGGAACAAAGTAAGGTAAGTAACACAACAACAATCAGACGAAACTGAGAATTTTTATTTTAAAGGGCCAGACGCGAATTTCATATCAGAAAGATCTAAGTCCACATTTTTCATATACCACCATCAAGCCACCACCATAGCGAGGGAAGTGGTGCTTCGACCTAGATCTGCAACCACCAAACAGATCTATAAACAAAGTCGATTCACAGCGAGCAAAACCATCACCCAACGGCGGTGCGCCTCCTATACCACTCGAATCGACCAAACCATAAAAAAGGGATCTGAAAAAAGTACCCTGAAATATGAAGCAAGCCAACAGTCACCATCGCGAAGTACGATGGTGGAGTCACCAGTGCGAAGGATGGTGAAGGAGGCTGAAAAACAAGATCGTACCACCACCAAGGACAGCGGCGACACCTGAAGGGACAGACCACCAAAGGAGCTTGGTGATGACGCAGCCATGAAGGAAGGTTGATCACATCACCAACATTGAGGCTACACGGTGGTCGTGAGGGTGGAAGGATGGCAAGGGTGGTGGTGTAAGGGTAGGTCTTAGAGATGGACGAGAGCGTTTAGGTTGATATTCAAGAAAATAGAATTAGCAATTAAATTTTCCTATGGCAAAAATGTTCATCCAACAATGAACTTTTGAATGGATAAATAATTTATATGAATAACATAATCTACTTTCATTATCATTAATTGCATGCATACGTAAATAGAAAATGGAAAGAATTAGAAACATTACATTAATAGCTCAAAGTGTCAACATACATCAATAAAACATCATTATTCATTAACATCCATAATACCCATGTTTTTAATTTTCAACATGACCACCAAAAAACTTTCGGTGGTAATCATTTCGTCAAAAGAGTTGAAATCGTAAGATTTGTGCTAATATGTTCAATTAACACTTTATGTTTCGGAACGTCGTCTTTAACAACAAAGTATTTCAATTCCATTATATAGCATTGTTACAATACTTATCGTTTTTAGAGAAGAAGATTGTTGTGGAATTATCACAATACATTTTCAACAACTTGACAATATTGCCGACTAGTCCAAATCCTAAAATTTGGTTATATGGCCAATTATTCAAAAGAGCTTAACAAGACTAATGTTAGATGCATCTTCTAGAAGAGCATTGTTGAGTAAGTCTTACAAGGAATATTAAGATCTAGTAGAGATTATAGCTTCAAATAGCTACCAGTGATCAACTGAAAGAATGCAAGCTCAAGGCAAAGTTATAGCTCTAGTCATAGCTAACCCGACAAACTCACTCTGTAAAGAAATTGGCACCCAAAGATGCATTGTCTGATGATGAATATGTAGCATCAGAGCCTATTACAACAGTACCTACATCATGGAGTACTCACGAGGAAAATCTTGAAGCTACATTCAAGGAATTATTTGCCAAGACTGAAGCCAGCTGCTCAAAGAACATAAATATGCTAGTATCCATAGTTGCACCTCATAAGACTATGGAGAACCAACTTGGGTGAATTCATAAAGCTATATATGTCAGACCAAGTGGTTCTCTACTTAGTCAACCTGAAGAAGCAGCTCCAAAGGATAAGAAAAAAAGAGCAAGTCAATGCAATTGGTCTCATAAGTGGTAAGAAAATTGATAGTGTTGAGAAGATAATAGAACTAGATGTGAATCAAAGTCCATCAACCATAGAGGAAATTAGTTCCAACACTAAACCAGAGATGCATAATGTTGCATGCATGGAGAAATAATGTTTGGGGTTCCTTGCTTTTATTTTATTTTTTGGTCAAAAAGTTCCTTGCTTGCAAGGATAATCTTTTCTTGATTCGAAGTTGGACCACAGTAACAAAATGGGCCAAGTGCATCTAAGTAAGCCCAAAAGAAAATAAATGATTACAAAATTGCTTTTTTGACATCAAAAGTTTTCTAAAAATACAAGTAAATGACCAAATTACCCCAACGATAGTTAACTACCGCTGGAAAAAACGGCAGCAGTTAACTACCTCTAGGGCCAGCGGTAGTTTACTACTACTAAATTCCTATCATCAATTTATGCCTATATTATTTGGTGGTCACGTTGGTAATTCTTTATTTTTTTTCTCTCTCACACAGAGCCCCAACTCACTGTTCATCTTTATTCTTTCCCATCTTCTCTTGTTCCACTCTCAAATCTCCACAAATAAAAAAAGATAAAACTTGATAAGGTAAAAACGTGTATGGATGGTGCAAAAGCTCATATATTTTGCAAACTCAACAAAGTTGTATTCTTTGGATCTAGAAATGAATTTTTGAATGAGGAAGGAATAAGAAGTGCATGAATTAAATTTGCATCTTAGATCTAGAATTTATATTAAAGCATTTCAAAATTAGATGTAACTTTGATTAAGCTCTTCATTTGAATAATATCTGAATCGGTTTTGGGGTGTGAAAGGGGTGTATAAGATGATTTTGATTGTATTTGGTATATGGACAAAGAGTAGTGTCGCGTCATTTTTCGGAGATCAAGACTATTTGATTAGCTTTTGACTCACTATTTTATTTCACGACAGAACATTTAATTTTTAATTTTTAAAAGAAAGTGGAAAAAAGTTCAAATACCACTTTAAAAAGATTTAGGGTTCGGGGGTTAGTTACATGAAGGGAAGGTATTAGCACCCTTCATGTCCGTAGTACTCTACGGGAACCTCTTGGTTTTATTTAATTTATTGTGCTATAAAACTCTACGGGAACCTCTTGGTTTTATTTAATTTATTGTGCTATAACTTACTTAATATGAAAAAGAGGGAATTAAAAATGATTAAGAAAAGAGACCTAATTATCTACATTTTTTATTGATTTGAGAGGACGGGTGTCCTTTGCCTACGTACCCGTGAGGGATCAAAACCTCGTAGTTCGGGGTAAAAATTTCGTTTGATTGGTTTTGTGTTTTTTATTAGTTTTTGAAAAAGGTTTTAAAATGAAAAAGCCAAGTGGCAAATAAGAATTTGTTTATGTTTTTTTATATTAAAAGAAAATAAATCAAAGTAGAATTAAGTTGATTGAAATTTGATTAAGAAAATAAAATAAAAATGGGATCACTCGATTGAAAATATCAAGGTTTATTAGGAAAATATTTTTGTGAATTTTTGGTTATTTGTAATGTTTTTGTTCTTTTTGAATATATAAAAGCGGAAAAATAAATAAAATGTAGAGTGATAAAGTTAAACTAACAAATAAATAAAAAAAATTGCAAAAACAAAAGAAAATAACTTATTCTGTCTGTATGGTACGAAGACCACTTGAAACCGAAGGGACAGAAAGGAGTAGAAAAAGAAGAAAGACCCGTCAACACAAGTCGAAAGATAGAGAAGAGAGGGAAAAAAAAAAGGAAGCATCAACTGTGAATTTTCGGGGTCCAGAATGCACTATCTGAGCTCTCTATTTATAGAGAAAATTCATAACTAATAAGTGAGAAGCTTTGGGTACAAGTAATCAGATCTAGCACAAAAATATCTCAATTGAGCACCAAAGTATTATATTGTGTACAAAAATATATTATTCAGTACATAAATATGTTTATTCAGCACATAAATATATATTATTGAGTATCAAAATAATATTTCAGATCAAACACTAAAATATATCAGATTGAGCACCAAAATATTATATTGAGTACAAAAATATATTATTCAGTACATAAATATGTTTATTCGGCACATGAATATATATTATTGAGTATCAAAATAATATTTCAGATCAAACACTAAATATATCAGATTGCCTACCAGAATATTTCAGATTGTGTTCTAAAATATTCTAAATTGCATTCTAAAATATTTTAGCAAGACTTGGGGACAAAGAAAGCACTTTTTAAAAAAAAAAATCAAATTAAATATTTAATTTATCATTTCCAAATAATATATTTCTAGCACTACTTCGTTCACACAAATACATACCCCCATTAACCAAATGTGCACCCCCACTATATAATCTTAGGTCAAAAATCGGGGTATGACAAGTAGTATCTGGATATTGATAGTCATAAATTGACGATAGGAATTCGGCGGTGGTTAACTACTGCTGGAGTCAGCGGTAGTTGACTATCGTTGGGTGTAATTAAGTCATTTACTTTGGTTTTTAGTAACTTTTGATGTCAAAATTAATGTAATTTTCAAATGACTAAGTGTAACTCACCCAAAGTGTTTTAATTGTCATGGGTGTAACAAGTTGGTTTGATTTGAGTTTTGGAAGAAAATTATTGAACCTATTAAAATAATTAGTTTCTTTTCAAACAAAAATAAAACATATTTAAAATATTTTCTTAGTTTCTCTATTGAATCAAGTCAATGAAGAACATATTAATTTCAGTGGCGGAGCCACGCGAGGACTGGATATGGCCATGGCCTACCCATTCATTTTGGGAAATTACTATAATACCCTTAAATTAATTTTAATATTACAAGCATGCCATTCTCCCACTCTCTCGTTACTCTGTCTTTATTCTCCATAACCACATTTTCTCCCTTGCGTGCAGCATCACTCACCCTCACCCATCGGAAATCAGGTTGCAATATCGATCGGTGAATTCTCCATCAAACTCAAAGCCTCCATTTCATCACTTTGTATCGATCTCTGACTTTAATTCTTCATTTATCTCAATCTCTTAACAAACCCTAAAACTGTTAAAAACTGTAAGTGTATCTTTGATACTTTTGTTTGTTGATAAATTTGATTTTTTATTTGGTTTTCAATTTCAATTATCCACCCTAATCAAAACAAAAGGGAATTTTTTATTTTTGACTTTTGATTTTGTTAATAATACTGTGTTGGAACACTAGAGAGTTTACTAGTGAGTTATGTGAAGTTTGTAAACACAAGTGGAGAAACTAGTGTTAAGTGTGAATTGAAAATCCTATGTCCCACATTGGATAGATCACACACTCTAGTAGTGTTTATATATGTGGGATATCACCTCCAAGGGTGTGCCCTTGGGGTACACACTTTTGTGAACGGAGTGAGCTAATGCCAAAAAAATATTAACACGCGCGCGCGACGACGCCGCCGACCGACAGGGCTTGGGCTTGGGTTTGGGCCTGGGCCGTAAAAAGAATATTTTTTGGTGCTCAGAAAATAAATATTATTTTCTTTTTTGCTCCGAGAATCCTGCAAGCTTAGACCGAGTCCGGCACACGCATCCACGTCCGCACGTTTCCGCCTCGTGGGTGAGCGTGGGCTTGCGCGAGCGGGTCGTGAACCGGGTCGGAGAGGTCAAATCCCCTCTATAAATAGAGAGCTCGGGATCCTCATTATTCACATCAAAACCGAGAATCGAACGCTCTTCTCTGGTTTTCTCCCCTTCTCATCTCCCGCGATTTGTGTTGACGAATCGTTCTTTTCCTCTTTTGTTTTCTCGAGTGGTTTTCTCTAAAACCATATTCTTCTCAGAGGTGTTATTCTCGACCGATTCTAGGCAGTGCAGCCTTTAATCGTACAGAAAAAGAATCTGGGCTGTTTTATCCTGGAGACGCACGGTTGATAGTCTACCTTGCACATTTCAGGTAGTGCCGTGAAACGTCTTAAAGAAAGCGACCTGGTCGTGACTCGCCCCAGTAATCGTTTCAAAGCTCTGTCGTAATTTTCAAAACAACAATTTTAAGACGTTTCAAATACGATACGATGAGTTCTGAAAAAATTACTGCTGCTGATGATTTTAATAAACCGTTTCTGTTCTCAGGCAGCCACTTCAAACGTTGGCAACAAAAAATGCTGTTTTTCTTAACCACTAAAAAGGTTGCCTACGTTTTGAACGAACCCCTGCCTGTGGCACCTACGAGTTCGACTCCTGCTGGAGCGAATGATAAGGATAAAACAGTGGACCCTGCTTCTTCTGCTGAGAAAGCTGTTACTGATAAACAGCTGTCCATAGACATTGCTCTGTGGAAAGAAACTGATTACCTCTGTAAGAATTATATTCTTAATCGACTCACAGACCCTCTGTATGATTACTATAGACTCTGTGATACTGCCAAACATTTATGGGAGGCACTACAGAAAAAATATGACACCGAAGAGGCTGGTGTTAAGAAGTATGCGGTGAGCCGCTATCTTAATTTCAAAATGAGTGATGATAAGCCCGTCGAGGCACAATCACATGAGCTGCAACAAATTGCTCACGAGATCATAGCTGAAGGGATGCAACTCCCAGAACAATTTCTAATTGCTGTGATTATTGATAAGCTGCCTCCTGCTTGGAAGGACTTCAAGAGTCAACTTAGACACAAAACTAAGGAGTTCTCTCTTGAAAGTCTGATTACTCGCCTTTGTATTGAAGAAGACGCGAGAAAGCAGGATCAGAATGAAGAAGTGTATGATGTTTCTAACAACAACACTAAAAAGAAATCTGTAGGTGTTGTTCTGAAGCCTACTGGCAAACAATTTAAGAATCAGAACCGCCCTATGAATAAGAATTCCAACAGGAATAAGACTGGGAACAATCCAAGACCCCAGATTCATCAGCCACCCAAGAATGACGGTGCCCCTCCCTTCAACTGTTACAACTGTGGGATGGCAGGTCATATGGCACGCAAGTGCAGAAACAGAAGCAACCGACCTGCACAGGCTAACTTGGCTATTGCTGCTGCACCTGATGAGCCCTACGTGGCTATGATTACTGAGATTAACATGATTGCAGGTTCTGATGGCTGGTGGGTGGACACTGGTGCTTCTCGCCATGTCTGCTATGACAGAGATATGTTTAAAACATATATTGCTTGTGATGATCAGAAGGTGTTGCTGGGAGACTCTCACTCCACTGATGTTGCTGGAATCGGAGATATAGAGCTGAAATTCACCTCTGGAAAGACTCTGATACTGAAGGATGTGTTACACACTCCTAAGATTAGGAAGAACTTAGTTTCAGGTTTTCTTTTGAATAAGGCTGGGTTTGTCCAAAGCATTGGGGCTGATTTGTACACCATCACTAAGAATGGTATTTTTGTTGGGAAAGGGTACGCCACTGATGGCATGTTTAAGTTAAACATTGATATTAATAAAATTTCTTCTTCTGCTTATATGTTGTGTGATTTTAATATTTGGCACTCTAGACTCTGTCACGTTAATAAAAGAATTATTTCAAATATGAGCGGTTTAGGTTTAATGCCTAAAGTATCTTTAAACGATTTTGGAAAATGTCAATATTGCAGTCAAGCGAAAATAACTAAAAGTTCCCATAAATCAGTAACCAGAATAACTGAACCTTTTGAATTAATTCATTCTGATTTATGCGAATTAGACGGTAACTTGACAAGAAATGGAAAAAGATATTTCATCACTTTTATAGATGACTGCTCCGATTACACACATGTGTTTTTAATGCGAAATAAAAATGAAGCGCTTGAAATGTTTAAACAGTATGTAAAAGAAATTGAAAATCAATTCAATATTAGAATCAAGCGTTTTAGAAGTGACAGAGGTACTGAATACGGATCACATACATTCAATGAGTATTATAAAGAACTCGGAATTATTCATGAAACAACTGCTCCTTACTCTCCAGAAATGAACGGTAAAGCGGAAAGAAAAAATAGAACGCTTACCGAATTAGTAGTTGCAACCATGCTTAATTCCGGGGCAGCACCTTACTGGTGGGGAGAAATTTTATTGACTGTTTGCTATGTGCTAAACAGAGTGCCCAAAACTAAGAACAAAACTTCCCCTTATGAAATTTTGAAGAAAAGACAACCAAACTTGTCTTATTTTAGAACATGGGGCAGCCTTGCCTATGTAAGAAAATCAGACCCCAAAAGAGTTAAACTAGCAAGTAGAGCCTATGAATGTGTATTCATTGGGTATGCCTTAAACAGTAAAGCCTATAGGTTTTACGACCTGAAATCTAAAATGATCATAGAATCAAATGATGCTGACTTCTTTGAAAATAAATTTCCCTTTAAGTCAGGAGACAGTGGGGGTAATAGTGGGGGTACCATTGAGTCAACTCTTGATCAACCTTCTGAAATCAGAACAAGCAACGAAAACATCGAAAGAGATGTTATAGAACCTCGTAGAGGTAAGAGAGCAAGAATAGCTAAAGATTATGGCCCCGACTATGTGGCATATACAATAGAGGAGAATCCATCAAGCATCAAGGAAGCTTTGTCTTCAATTGACGCTGACTTATGGCAAGAAGCTATAAATGATGAAATGGATTCTCTAATATCCAACGAAACCTGGCACCTAACTGACTTGCCTCCTGGAAGCAAGACAATAGGGTGTAAGTGGATTCTGAAAAAGAAACTAAAACCTGACGGGTCAATCGACAAATACAAGGCACGCCTTGTAGCCAAAGGTTTTAGACAAAGAGAAAATGTAGATTTCTTTGATACTTATTCACCTGTTACTAGAATCACGTCCATTAGGGTACTAATCTCTTTGGCGGCCATCCACAATTTGATAATACACCAAATGGACGTAAAAACTGCTTTTTTAAATGGTGAATTAGAAGAAGAAATCTACATGGATCAACCAGAAGGTTTTGTAGTCCATGGACAGGAAAACAAAGTTTGTAAGTTGGACAAATCTCTGTATGGTTTAAAACAAGCACCGAAACAATGGCATGAGAAATTCGACAACCTAATGATTAAGAATGAGTATAAGGTGAATGAAAGCGACAAGTGTATTTATTACAAATACGGTAATAACACTTGCACGATCATATGTCTATACGTAGACGACTTACTCATATTTGGTTCGAACCTCAACGTCATTAAAGAAGTGAAAACTTTGCTCTGCAATCACTTTGATATGAAAGATCTAGGTGAAGCAGATGTAATTCTTGGAATCAAGATTACTAGAACTGATAATGGAATTTCCTTGAATCAATCTCACTACGTTGAGAAGATCTTAAGGAAATATAATTACTTCGATTGTAAACCTGCGAGCACACCTTGTGACCCAAGTGTGAAGCTATTTAAGAACACTGGAGACAGTGTAAGACAATCTGAATATGCGAGCATCATTGGCAGTCTTAGATATGCCACTGATTGTACTAGACCCGACATAGGCTACGCCGTGGGATTACTATGCAAGTTTACTAGCAGGCCAAGCATGGAGCATTGGCAAGCTATCGAAAGAGTCATGAGATACTTGAAGAAGACCATGACCCTAGGACTGCATTATCAGAGATATCCTGCAGTGCTTGAAGGATATAGTGACGCAGATTGGAACACCTTATCAGATGATTCCAAAGCGACCAGTGGGTATATATTTACCATTGCTGGAGGAGCTGTTTCTTGGAAATCCAAGAAACAGACCATTCTGGCTCAATCCACAATGGAATCTGAGATGATAGCACTAGCTGCTGCTAGTGAAGAAGCAAGTTGGCTAAGATGCTTGCTATCTGAAATCCCTTTATGGGAAAGACCGTTACATGCTGTGTTGATTCATTGTGATAGTACCGCGGCTATCGCAAAGATTGAGAATCGTTATTACAATGGTAAGAGACGACAGATAAGACGAAAACACAGCACGATAAGAGAATATCTTTCGAATGGAATGGTAAGAGTAGATTTCGTACGAACAAATGAAAACTTAGCTGATCCTTTGACGAAAGGACTAAACAGAGAGAAAGTCGCAAATACATCCATCAGGATGGGACTTACTAATGCCTATTGATCATAAGTGATGGCAACCCGACCTAAATGACTGGAGATCCCAAGAACTAGGTTCAATGGGTAACAACTAGTCACAAGTGATAGAACATGCTACGAGAATGCATGATCCTGCAGTGACAGAAGGTTGAGATAATAGAAACTCTTAATGAGATCTATACTCCTTATGGAGTGGAGTACATAGCTACAGGAGTACTTCTGATAGACTCACCTATACGTATGTAGAACTGAGGCCGATTCTTATGGAATTTCGAGGCAGAATTCCTAGACCATTCGTTAAACACACCTTTGTTTACTAGCAATCTTTAGGAAACGTTTTAAAACGTAATCTGAGAAACCAATTTTGAATTCAAGTGGGGGATTGTTGGAACACTAGAGAGTTTACTAGTGAGTTATGTGAAGTTTGTAAACACAAGTGGAGAAACTAGTGTTAAGTGTGAATTGAAAATCCTATGTCCCACATTGGATAGATCACACACTCTAGTAGTGTTTATATATGTGGGATATCACCTCCAAGGGTGTGCCCTTGGGGTACACACTTTTGTGAACGGAGTGAGCTAATGCCAAAAAAATATTAACACGCGCGCGCGACGACGCCGCCGACCGACAGGGCTTGGGCTTGGGTTTGGGCCTGGGCCGTAAAAAGAATATTTTTTGGTGCTCAGAAAATAAATATTATTTTCTTTTTTGCTCCGAGAATCCTGCAAGCTTAGACCGAGTCCGGCACACGCATCCACGTCCGCACGTTTCCGCCTCGTGGGTGAGCGTGGGCTTGCGCGAGCGGGTCGTGAACCGGGTCGGAGATGTCAAATCCCCTCTATAAATAGAGAGCTCGGGATCCTCATTATTCACATCAAAACCGAGAATCGAACGCTCTTCTCTGGTTTTCTCCCATTCTCATCTCCCGCGATTTGTGTTGACGAATCGTTCTTTTCCTCTTTTGTTTTCTCGAGTGGTTTTCTCTAAAACCATATTCTTCTCAGAGGTGTTATTCTCGACCGATTCTAGGCAGTGCAGCCTTTAATCGTACAGAAAAAGAATCTGGGCTGTTTTATCCTGGAGACGCACGGTTGATAGTCTACCTTGCACATTTCAGGTAGTGCCGTGAAACGTCTTAAAGAAAGCGACCTGGTCGTGACTCGCCCCAGTAATCGTTTCAAAGCTCTGTCGTAATTTTCAAAACAACATACTGTTTTCCCCTTATTCAATTTTCAACTTCTAATTTTGTTTTTGATTTTGTCAATGACACTGCTTTCACCATTTTGTTCTACTTTCTTTGTTGGCGGTGGGGTGTGTTTGTTTATGCTGTTTTGCTTCAGAAAAAAATTCATTTTGAAACGTTTTCGAACAATCTTAATGTTGTTTCTGCTGTTTTCCACATGTACATCTCAGGAAAAAAAATCAACAATTTTTAAACGTTTTGCTTCATTGCGTGCAAGTTATTATGAACTTTTAGTGGATTTGGTGTGTATGTTACTGCTGTATTGATATTTGGCTGTGTATGTTATTGCTGTTGTTTTGTTCCGAGCCAATTATTGATGATTTCACGTCATTTGGGATTACTTTAAATATTTAAAGATCGATTTATGTATTATGTAGTTTGAATTTTAAACAATCAATTTTAGTTTATTTTGATAGCGGTCACCACAAACATTTTTATCTGGCTCCCGCCACTAACTATATGAATGGTCCTAACATGGTAGCTGTCCGTGGAAGTTTTAGGAATGCAAATGGAGAATATATTGCTTGTTTTGCTCAATATTTAGGCCATGTTAATGCTTTATTTGTTGAACTAACCGCTACAATGATAGCCGTTGAGCTAGCAACTTCAAAAGGTTATACTAGTCTCTGGCGAGAATTAAATTCGTGTTAGTCATTCTTGCTTTCATGTCCATCAAAGTAGTGCCTTGGTGTTTGCAGAACAGGTGGCTTAAATGATTACTACTAACAAGTAACATGAGATTTTTTGCTACTCACATATATATAGGGAAGAGAATGTTTGTTGAGATAAGTTGGCCAATATTGACCTTACCCTTTCCTTTTCTTCTTTAGCTTTCTGGATAGATTACCTCACTTTTTCAGAGAGGGGCACACTAGGAATAGGTTGAACATGTCTAATTTTAGATTTATTACCTTCTAAAAAATTCTAGGACTATTCCCTCTCTTTTTCTTGTACTTCTTTTCATTTGGTAACCTCTCTTGTGTGGTGCTCCTTGCGTCTTAAGGACAATGATTAAAGAATCTAAAGTAGAAGTTTTGTTTTGAAAATGTAAGATGTTACATTTGACCGAGTAATGATTATATTTGTTTTAGTTGCTTAACCAATGCTTTTAGGGGATTAGTTAACATTCTCCAAAAAGAATTTGCCATCCAAATTATATTGTTTTTTATTTTATTTTATAAACTTATAGTTTCCTTATATACAATGATATTGCACACAAATTATATTTTGCCTTTTTTTAAACTTATAGTTTTCTTATATACAGTGATATTGCTTTTTTCTTTTTTGGTCAAGATATTGCTTGTTTTTATTTTTATTCTATAGTGCAGTCAAATTGTTGACTCATATTTCATAAAAAAAAGTTCTAATTTTCTTTTATATATATTTTAATTAAAACGATCATTAACGGTTTCATCTTAGCATTTTTAATTGTTCTAGATGACACTTTAATAAATGAGAAATGCTATATAAAACAAAAAAAAAAAAAACTTTGTGAAAAATACCCAATATGTATATGGTACCTTAACTTCCCCAATATCCTCCCATGTTTTCCACCGCAAAAGATCTTGAAAGTTTGAGTACTTGTTAGCACAACATTTTTATGGATTGTTTGACAATATTAAAAGGCGTCTTCTATTGTACACCCGAATATATATATATATATATATATATATATATATATATATATATATATTGTTTTCTGACAGCATTAAACAAGTAAGTTTGACACTTGTGGTGAATTTTGCAAGGGGGCTTTCATTTTATGATACAATTATTTAATTAACTCCATTCAGATTCTTCTCCTTCATTGCAATTCTTCTTCTCCTTCAGTACCAGCATTTCAAGCGAAATTAATGTTGAGAAAGAAAGGAAGGAACGAACATAGTACCATAGTGAGAAAGAATTAATGCTATTAATTAAATGAAGTTTTGTTCAAAGAAGTGAGAGACTAAATTGGTACATAGATGAACTTATGTGTTCTCAAAGAGGTTATGTTTCAGATGAAGAAGAGAAATTGTGAAGGTGATCAGTGACTTTGCATTTCAGATGATGAAGGTTGGAGAGAAAATAATTATGGCAGTTATTGATCTTGTTTAGTTTTAATTAAAAAAATTAAATAATTAGTGAATAAATAATTTGTACAATATATGGGGGTTAAGTTGAATAGACAAATGTATCAATACTCTTTCCCTTAAGTCAATCTCTAATAATGCTGAAATAAAACATTTAAATGAAATGTTTCTTTTATTGGTCAAACATTTGGGAGTACTGAAACACTCTCAATTTTGTTTGGAGTATCGTAGAAATTTCCATATTAAAATTCATAAACTAATATGCCATTTTTCAAATTTCGAACACCAAATTATTCAAATGCTTTTAACGACCAAAATGATGATTCATTACTTTTTTATATAATGCGGTCTATTTGGTGTTAATCTTTCAATTTTTTGGATAAATGAGCTTTAGAAATCCTGAGTTAGGTCAATAGATAATTAAAATCTAACCGACAATTGTTACAATCAGGAATCAAAATGCTTTAAATCAAATTACTTGGTTGTATCACTAATTCGTTTTAAGTAAACATACTTGTTGTTTTGTATATGGGTTAGAGCACCCCTTGTAATATTTACTTAAAGAAAAATCAAACGTTTATACAATTGATTGACAATGTATATTTTTTTACATTAACGATGTATATAAATTAATGTTGCATCGAAGAGACTAATAAATTATCCACAAGTATTATGATATGATTCGAGTTTTCTACTTCAATCAATGGTCTATCGGAGAGAACTACTTTGTCGTTTATATGATTTCATATGATTTAAGGGACTAATGTATGTAAATGTGAATATTAAACTTATACCAACAATATCATAATTTTGAAACTTTGAATGGAATATTTTGGTGGTGGTCGGGGTTTGAACCCCGGACCTTACATATATTATACATTGTCTCTAACAACTGAGCTAAGTTCACTAAAACCTTTGAAGGGAATATGATTGAATAGAGGCCGGCTCTTATTCTAAGACATAAACTAGTCATTTAATTTATTATACTCTTTATCGAAAATAATAATATTTCAAAGATTCACCCTTCAAAAAGAAAAAAAAATTCAAAGATTCTGTTCTATCAAAAGAAAGTTAATATTATTTTTTTGACCAACAAAATTAATATTTTCAAGACTTCGCATGTGTACTTCTTTCTTTCTTTCTTCCTAAATATATCCCAAACATTTCCATGTACCTTTCTATTTAAACCCTACACCACTACTCACAAATCACCATAGCAACTCTCATTTCATAATGGTATTGGATATCACTTTTGTGTCAAACATGCAAGTCCTAATCACTTTTGTTTTGATTCTTGGTTGTTTTTCACCTTGTCTATGTTATAGGTGGAATCTAGTTGAAACAAAAAATAATACATTTAATGTGATGGAATATGGTGCTCGTGGTGATGGCATATCCAATGACTCAGATGTATATACTTTTCTTTAATTTTTCCCTTCTACTTAATTTAGTTTTAAAATCTATATACTTAGAAACTTAATCTTCTATGATTTGTGTGACTCTTAAGAATATTGTTTTCAAATTTTAATTGATTGTAGGCATTTTTAACTGCATGGAAAAGTACATGTGCCGCTAAAGAAGAAGCAACACTAGTTATACCACCCAAAAAAATATTCTTGGTGACGAACTTAATATTCAACGGTTCTTGCAACTCTACAAGTATTCACATTAAGGTATAGCTAATGTCCAATTTGTATTTTTGTTATATGACTAATGTTCATTGTTTTTTTGGGGGACATACATACATGCATTTTTAAAATAAAATAATTTTTTTGTAATGATATAATTTGAAAAAGTTTAAAAACACGTCTTATATGTAACTTTTTTTTTGGTAATAAATTTAAGTGTGTAAATGTAAATGGGTCAAAAGAAGTTGCACCCACTTTCAATAATTCCGTTCAAATTTCCCAAAACTTTTTTATGTTTGGAATTATTTTGACTATAAAAAAGAAACTACGGTGAGAAAAACTTTTTTTAAACTTTAGATATAAAGATATTATATCACTTTTTTAATAGAGAAAAAGATATTAAAAAAAGGAGTTTATGGGGGTACATATTCCAACCATCTCTATTTTTTTTTAAGGATTGGTAATCATGCATTATACCAACATTCTATAATGGACATATTTATTTTATTTATTTGTTTTGCACTCATGCATATTGTAGCTTCAAGGAAAAATCGTTGCACCTTCTAAGGAAGCATTGAAAGATGATCAACCTTGGATTAAGATCGAACATGTAAACGGTCTCACAATTGATGGCACAGGCGGAGGAAGTATCGACGGCAATGGTTCTACATGGTGGTCATGTGAAAGTTGCCCTCGACCTAGAGTATGATTATTCTGCATCTTGTGCTAAAAATACTTTTTGAAGAAAAGAACTTTAATTCAATAATGTTTTTATTTTGTGTGAATGAGTATTCTATGCGAGCAACCACTTAGATCAATTCTTCAAAGGGCAACCGTAATAGGTGGTAAATATATGTTTCGAGGGAATTTATCATTGTTACATTTCTAGAGCTGAGTTTGAACCATGACCTATAGTTAAGCTGGATGATATCTCTTATCATTATCATCTTATCAAGTGTTCTAGGGTTAATTCAATAACGTTGTAGTCATCAAGATATTTGTTTCCTGCACTCTCTCTTTTTAAGTTACTAACGATTGTATATCATATTAATTTATTTTCTCCAATTATTGAGTCCAAAGTATAAATTTTAAATGATTGTATATCATATTAATTTCATGTTGATATAATGGTACAGATCTTGTCTTTCTTTTCCTGCAATGATCTTAGTGTTAGTAACTTGAAGATTACTAATAGCCCTAGAGAACATATAACCTTAACGGGTTGCAATGATGCAAAATTCTCCAATATAGATATTCAATCTCCTGCTAATAGCCCCAATACCGATGGATTTGATATGTCTACTTCCAAGAATATATCGATAGAAGACTCCACTATTCAGACAGGTAATCAAAGATTATTTTTTATCTTATGAAATTTATTTAAGTATATATCTTTAAATGAGTTTAATTTATACACACTTAAAAAGATCCTATAATGTTTTACTTTTAATTTTTTTTTGTCACATCAGTTATGAGTTTAGAAATACACATCAGTTATGACAAAATATGATTAGATTTAAGTTTAAAATATTTTTACTATGATAGTGAATAAAAATGAAATATTTACAACTAAACATTAATTAGTTAAAATGGATTTTTATACAATGATTAAAGCTCTTAAAATCCTCTTAAAAATATATACGAACTCTTAAGATAATTAATATATATATATATATATATATATATATATATATATATATGTATGTATGTATGTATGTATAAACAGGTGATGATTGTATTGCCGTCAAAGAAGGCTCCTCTTACATCAATGCTACTCGTGTTGTTTGTGGACCAGGCCATGGGATAAGGTTATTTTCTAAAATTTGTATTTTATTTTCTTTAAACTTGTAAATGAGTTGTAGTTTATTCCATTTAATTTTATAACTCATGTTTCCTTGATGGAGTATTATTATTATTTCAATATTTGAGAAATCTAATAAAATGTGTGAATGAAGCAGCATTGGGAGCCTTGGTATGAATGATTCTTATGAGACAGTTGAAGAAGTTTATGTACACAATTGTAGCTTCAGGAACACTACAAATGGAGCTAGAATCAAGACATTTCATGTGAGTAACTAATATGTGGTTGGGAATTAATTATAATTCAACAACTTTTTTTCCACTATTTTACAACCCGTAAAAAGATATACAATTTATAACTATTGATATGACTACGAGAAAGAGGAAAATCAATAATTAAAAAAATGAAATAATACTTATATTATATGATGTTGTACAACCAAAAAGATGTCAACATAACATTTCTCCACTTAGAAAATACAAGTTTGGAATAAACTTATGCTATAGATCTCTCATCTATAACTACATGGTTTAAAGTTCAAACACCATGATTTCAAATTTTATAGTAATTATCTTTCACATCAAGATTTTCTATTTGCAGGGTGGATCGGGTTATGCAAGAAAAATAACTTTTGAACAAATTCAACTTTCAAATGTTAAGAACCCAATAATTATAAACCAATACTACAGACTTAAAAAGAGAACCCAACACTATGACATTGAAGTGGAAAAGGTAAACATTTTACTATAAATTCAAATCTATCTTGTCATTTCAATTATGTGTCTTTCTATTTGATATAATAATATATCATACTTAGTTATGTTTTGAATTTTGTGAAAATTACTAGAAATCATCCGTGCAAGTGACTAATGTGACATATCGTGGATTTAATGGAAGTTATGTTGGTGACTTAGCTATCAATCTGAATTGCACGAGTTGTTCCAATATTGTATTGGATCAAGTTTACATTTTCTCTTCACAAGATAAAAAAAGAGGCTAATGTCTTTTGCAAAAACTTTCATGGAACAATTGGCTCCAATGTTCTAAGAGTATATTACAAATAAAAATGTTGAAATCAATAGTTGCCTGCTATATTTAAAAAGCTATGTAATATTTGTGTCATTTATGAGTTTTAATAAAAAGTTATTAGCTTGAATGTTATGAGTTTAATCACATATTCGTCCATTTTCATGTTGTTCTTGATCAATTTATATATTCCACTAATTTGAATGAATAAATATCATCAAATTTATATATTCTACCAATTTAATGAACGAAAATGATTATTTTAGTCTTGTGAGTCATCCCCAAAACTCTAGTTCTTTTCCTTCATCCACCAAAGATTTTGACCCTAAATCATCACTCCAACTCATTTTTCTTGTTCTATTTTATTGAAATAAGTGACTTTCACATCTATTTCATTTTATTATTTCATGATTTCGTCATCTTAGTGGGACATTGTTTTGTCTGACGTTCTTGTGCGGCGTTGTTTGTCTTTCATGTTTTGTTCAAGTATTTGTTAGGTTCAGATTGTTAGACCAGCTTCAATACAATGCATATGCAATCAATGACTTTGTTGTTGTCAATGTTGCAGATCCGGGATATAAGTATTCGGGAGACTCGAATATAGTCATATGTTGTAGGCTTTTGTACTTTGCCGTTTTATGCTATTAACAAAGATGTTGTGAGTTTGTTCATAGATTCATTCTTTTTATTTTTAGCAAATTTGCATTGTATCAATGTACTCTATCAATTTAAAATGAATGATTGAATATCATTTATTTTTAGTAAAGAAAATCATAATATTTTTTTGGCTTATTCCATCGGCCGGTCCCTTAACTTAATTGATTGTCTTAATTTGGTCTCCTAACTATAATTTGTACCAATTTGGTCCCCATGTTTTGCTCTATTATTAGTTTTAGTCCTTCTTGTTAATTTCTCTTAAAAAAACGTTAACTTATGTACTAATTTGGTCCTCTATGTTTTGCTCAGTTACTAGTTTTAGTCCTTTCTAGTAACGTTTTTTTGAGAGAAACTAACATAAAGGACTAAAACTAGTAACAGAGCAAAACATAAGGGACCAAATTGGTATAAATTATAGTTAAGAGACCAAATTAAGACAATCAATTAAGTTAAGGGACCGTGTGATTGAATAAGCCTATTTTTTTTTAGGGTTAATTATGTTTAAGGTCCCTACAAATAAGCGGGCTTCCAACATTGGTCCCTATTTAAATTTTATTAAATTTTTCATCTCCAACGTTTTTATCTGTTTGCAAGTTTGGTCCTTGCCGTCAAATTGTGCTGACTAGGCTAACAGAATGATGACTCAGACATGCCACATGGACATTTCAAATGATATGGCTGTCATGTGGTAAATGACATCATATGTTTTTGGTCCCTATAAAATTGGGATCTTTTAAGTTTAGTCCTTACTTAATTTTAATAGTGTTTTTAGTCCATATAAAAAAATTATGCACTCAGTTTCAGTCCCTACTAAATCTAAATTTGTTTAATTATGCTTAAACTTTTAATATTTTGAACAATTTGCACAAGTGTTAAGAACATTACGAAAAGTTCATCTACAAAAAATCATCTCAAAATTTTATTACGCGTCCAGATTTTTGTTACTTTTATTTTGAATTTTTGTCTTTTAAAAAAATTCATAATTAATTTATTTCATGTTAAAAAATTCTAAATTTTAGTAAACGAACCTTTTGTGATGTTCTAAACTTGTATCAAAAAAATCGTTGAAAAATTTAAGAGTTTAAGGATAGTTACAAATATTCCCATATTTTTTGTCAAAGCCTATCACTCTCCTTCATCCTTTTTATTCTTCTAAATCCATAAAACATTTCACCCTACAAATATTTTCGATCATTCCCTGAATTTGCCGAAAAAAACCCAGATTTGTGTTACTGTTTCTCTTTGTTACTACTTCGCTCTCTTCAATCTTCTTCGCTCCCACTCTTTGTTTCCCGATCCGAACCTTGAAAATCGACTGGTTTCGCTACTCTCTCAAAAAGTTTGTTGCTGGATTTTCAATGGTGAAAATTGTTGAGTTTTTGTATGTTGAAGGTTGACGTGTGATTAAGTTGTTGAAATTGATGTCTTAGATGAATTTGCAAGCGAAGGTTAGAAGAGCGTCGCCGGCGTGAACAAGGTGGTAAAAAGAGTAGGAGGAGAGAGTTTGGATTTTTCACCACCTCGTTCACACCGGCGACGCTCTTCTAAAAAATCTTAAGTTTTTCAATGATTTTTTTGATACAAGTTTAGAAGTTAGAACATTACAAAAGATTCGTTTACTAAAATTTAAATTTTTTTAACATGAAATAAATTAAACATGAAATTTTTTAAAAGACAGAAGTTCAAAATAAAAGTAACAAAAATATGGACGCAGAAATAAAATTTTGAGATAATTTTTTGCATATGAACTTTTCGTAATGTTTTTAACACTTGTGCAAAAAATTGTTCAAAATCTTAAAAGTTTAAGCATAATTAAACAAATTTAGATTTAGTAGCGACTAAAACTTAGTGCATAATTTTTTTATATTGACTAAAAACACTATTAAAATTAAGTAAGGACTAAACTTAAAAGATCCCAATTTTATAGGGACCAAAAACATATGATGTCATTTACCAGATGACAGCCATGTCACTTGAAATGTCCATGTGACATGTCTGCGTCAGCATTCTGTTAGCCTAGTCAGCACAGTTTGACGGCATGGACCAAACTTACAAACGGAAAAAAACGTTGGGATGAAAAATTTAATAAAATTTAAATAGGAATCAATATTAAAAGCTTGTTTATTTGTAGGGATTATAAACATAATTAACCCTTTTTTTTAACCATTTGAATTCTTTCCTTTCATGCATTAGTCATCAACTTGGATAACCAAAGAATGATGAAATGGTTTACATTCTAACTTGGTATTTTGATTCCACATTCCCAAAGTTAAATTATTAATTTTTTAATCTTTATTTGACAATATTACATATCGATGACTAGGCCAAATAAACGACTCTTTAGCAAAAAAGAGAAAGAAAAAAAAAGCTATAGGTATTCCTAACCATGTTTTTTTTTCTTTTCTCTTTTTCCCATGTAACATAAAAAACCACTCTTTAGCCATTAAGAATAAAAAATAATCCAATCATATATTTTTGGACTTTTGGTTCTTCCATGATTGGATTAGTTTAGATTTATTAGCCATAAATAATCTAAAACAATCAAATTAAAAAAGATATATTTTTGTAGGTTTTATAAATACATTTCTTAATTTTAGAATATCAACCTGATTGAAACCAAATCAAACCAATCAATGGCGGAGCCAGGCAAAAATGTTTGGGGTGGCCGCCATCAAAATAAACTAAAATCGATTGTTCAAAATTCAAACTACATAATACATAAATCGATCTTTAAATATTTAAAGTGATTCAAAATGTCGTGAAATCATCAATAATTGGCTCGGATTAAAACTGCAGCAATAACATACACAGCCAAATATCAATACAGCAGTAACATACACACCAAATCCACTAAAAACTCATAATAACTTACACGCATTGAAGCAAAAAGTTACAAGATTGTTGAATTTTTTCCTAAGATGTACATGTGGAAAACAGCAGAAACAACATTAAGATTGTTGGAAAACGTTTCAAAATGAATTTTTTTCTGAAGCAAAACAGCATAAACATACATACCCCACCACCAGCAAAGAAAATAGAACAAAATGGTGCAAGCAGTGCCATTGTCAAAATCAAAAACAAAATTTGAAGTTGAAAATTGAATAAGGGGAAAACAGTATTATTAACAAAATCAAAAGTCAAAAATAAAAAATTCCCTTTTGTTTTGATTAGGGTGGATAATTGAAATTGAAAACCAAATAAAAAATCAAATTTATCAACAAACAAAAGTATCAAAGATACACTTACAGTTTTTAACATTTTTAGGGTTTGTTAAGAGATTGAGATATATGAAGAATTAAAGTCACAGAGAGATGAAATGGAGGCTTTGAGTTTGACGGAGAGTTCGCCGATCGACATCGCAACCTGATTTCCGATGGGTGAGGGTGAGTGATGTTGCACGCGAGGGAGAAAATGTGGTTCTGGAGAATAAAGACAGAGTAACGAGAGAGTGGGAGAATGGCATGCTTGTAATATTAAAATTAGTTTAAGGGTATTATAGTAATTTCCCAAAATGAATGGGTAGGCCATGGCTACACCCAGTCCTCACGTGGCACCGCCACTGCATATAGCTGCTCCATTTGTATTGACTTTAATCCAGTTTTGGATTGGAGAAGTTCATATAACTTCTTTGATGAAAGGAACTTTAGGTGGATGAATATCGACCTTGCAAGCGTTCAACATAGTAAACTCAATAATGGAGACAATTGATGTTTTCTTAATTTTTTTAAGCAAAGAAAATAGATTAAATAAAAAGAAAGTACAAAAGATGGGGGACATGAACCTGACCAGCAACCACGTATACATCCATGAACGGACATTACAACTAGTAATAACAAAATATGGTAAAGACATACTAGACCGAAATCCAGTTTAAGGAAACCACATGCATTGAGTGGATACACACACCAAAATCACAACCCAACGAACCCACCGCGGGGAACGAAACCGGAATTGCAAAAGAAATTAGTGTGTAAACATGCAAAACATCTAAACAAACCATAGACATGTTCAAACTCATCTTTTAAAAGGACGGTAACCGAAACTGACCGCCAATACGGTAATGGTTCCCAATCCCGCAACTTGCAATAACACAAACAACAAGTCATTGGTCATTTCTAGCCAAATTCAATACAAGGATAATGGAGATATTTGAGATAATTAATTGATACCAGTTTTTCAGGGAATCAATTTGTCTTGAAATCGTGCTTGATTTCTTCTGTATCAGATGACATTCATAAGGTTAATTATGCAGATTTGATAATTTCCTTAGATTGAGGTGTCCAGTTTCTGTCACTAAAACTCGAGATATCATGTATTGAGGAGAACTGCAATGATAATATAGAAATCTTTTAAATTAATATCATTATAAATACATTTTAATTTTTTATACACAATTATTCTTACATACTTTAATTATTTATCATTATAATTTTATTCATGTTTCATTATTATACTATTTCATCTTCTTTTAAATAAAACAACAAAGGAAATTAATCAACCATAAATAAAAACAAATCCAAATAAAGTCAGACTAAAATAAAAGTTCATGGGCCCCTCCCACCTTCGAGCAGAAACACTCACAACCCAGAAGGCAGGAAGAATAAGGCACAACCAATCAAAGCCACAAGCCCAAATGTAACATCCCACGGGTCTTTAGCAAAAATACCAGAATGTTTACCGAAAAACAACTTAAACGATGTGGGAAAAAAATTAAAATAATCTACTCTAACTTTTTTTTCCTTGACTTATTGTCTACCAGGGCTGGCCCTGGACATAGGCAGGGTGCAACGGCCTAGAGCCCAGCTCTGTAGGGGGCCTAATTTTTTTATCAAAGGATGTGTAAATAGCAAAATTAAGGTAATAGATGGGGTATATATAGCAAATTGTATTAGTAGGCCCAAATTGAAATCCTTACCTTGGTCCAGCTTTAAAAAAACAGAAGAAAAAAACACATTTTTTTTGCAGTTAAAATACCCAACTCTTACAACACACATGAAAGGGAAAAAAAATCATTTTTGTTCAATAGGAAAGGCATATGAGAAAAGAAACGTAGAAAAGAAAACCAAAAGGTCCAAAACCCATAAAATTGTAAGGAGAAATCATTATTGATTCTCGCCAGGGCACCTTCTTCTTAAATCATCCTTTCTCATAATCATATTATTGTTGATGTTATCGATGATATTCATGTCCCTTGGCGTCTCAAAAGTTACTATGGTTATCGGAGGTCATAGACTGGCGTCGTGGGATTTCCTCCGTCACTTGTCACAACAATCGGATAGACCATGTGCATATTTAGTGATTTTAATGACATTATGGATGCCAGTGAGAAAAAGTGTTTGTACGCTAAAATTGATAATTGATGGCTTCAAACAAGCAGTCACGGACTATGGTCTTGTTGATGTACCAGTGGAAGGTTATCCATTTACATGGTTCAAGAATTCAGTCACCCTACGTGCGGTAGAGGGAAGTAACAAAGTTGCAAATGCAAATGGTTGCAAGTTGCACGTAGCAAATAGTTGCACCCAAGAAGGAAAGTGACAAAGTTGATCGTGGAAAGAAGGAAAAAAATGTTTAACACTCTGCACCCAAACATATAGCTGACAGGGCCGTCTTAAACATTTCGTTGGCCCCGTTTTAATCTTATAAATTGGCCCTTGATAAAAATAGAAAAAAAAAACAATTTTTTAAAGTAAATTATAATAACATCCCAATAATGTAAATAACATCAAAAAGTGATTTTATGTTCAAATCACTAACATCAAAATACAACTTTAAGCTACTATCATTCTTCTAGCTATATTGGTTCTAACATCAAAAAGTGAATTTTCTTCTTCAATTAAACAAAAGGAATTAGTTTAGGCAAAAAAAGTGATTAAAATTAAAATATATAGGGTCCCACGAAAAAGAAGCACTGTAAAGGAAAAAAAATATAAAAAAAAAAGTCTAGCAAGAGTTGAACCCCTAGCCATGCGGTCATGAACGAAATGACCTACCACTGAAGTATTCTTAATAGTTTGTCAAGTTCTTGCTTTTACCTCTATATAACACTTACCATAGGATCTTACATATAAAAAAAATATAGGGGCCCCTAAAAATTTGAGGCCCGGTGTTGTCGCCCAGCCCCGACGGGCTATGGGCCGGCCCTGATAGCTGATCAAAAGTATGTTGAATGTGTGATGGATGTTATTTATACCTACGAGATTGTGAAAACAATTGAGATCCAAAGGCTATTTTGGTGGTTGAGGATAACAAACCAATGGCAGCTCCTACATTGGTTGAGAAGGTAGTTGAGATTACTAAGTAGACTGAGCATACTAAGGTCAACACCTCCTTCCATTTTGCAATGCAGACAAGGTGGTTCATAGAAGAATAGATACTCTGAATATGGTTCAACATTTTGCACACAACTTCCCTAATTTGGAACTATTAGCCAACAATGTCTCACCTTCATGGGTCAAAGTTGCTTTAAATACACAATTTCCTGCTTAGAACTTTCTACTCTTGGACCTTGTGTCTTAGCATACCTTCCCTCCTAGTGTTCATCAACAATTTCTTGAGGAACTGATTGTTGAAATGTCGATGAGGGTGCTTGAATTGGACAAAAATCATAAACATGTTGCATCATCACAAGAGGAATTCGTTTTCAAAACTTAAATAGCCAAAGTGCAAAGCAGTGGTTAATCCTCCTCACCGATGCTTGTGTTGGATAAGGATCTTGAATTACTTGAACATCTTTTGATTACTAACAACAAGGATATTGAGGTTCCTTTTACTACATATTACACGAAAAATCAGTGGAAGAAATTGCATCAGACTACTAAAATTCAGATTTTTTAATTAAAAAAAGGGTATTTTTGTCCTTTCCCATGCCATTTTGCTAATTTGATGACGTGACAGTCATTAAGTGGGTTAATGGACGAATTTTCAAATGATTAATATTTGCATGGGCAAAATGGAAGGATTAGTAAGTTCATGGATGAAATGCATATTTTAACCAAAAACAAAATATCATGAAAAAATAACTTAACATGATTAAGCTTCGGGTGGTCAATGAAAACCACATTTTGCTTTAAACCATCGGATTTCAATGTCAAGGCGGCAACTAATGCAAATGTCCTCGGTGCAAAAGTCATCTTCAGAAAGTGCGACCCAAACACCTGTACGCAATGTGACTCCTTTGCATGTACCATTTGATTTGCAAATCAAATTGAACTTAAAACCTGTTGGCCATGGCCTTGGATCCATCCTCTAGTCTCTATGTCATGGACTAGCTTTCTGCAATTTAAAAGACATTGTATGTTCCATAACTCGGTCAATAAATGACTGCCTTCATCAAAGGTGCTTTCATCCTCTTTGAACACCATTAGCAATGCCAATGCATAGGTTGCTGCACAATGTCCTTGTGATGTTGCAATTGTCAAATATTTGGTTGCAGCTAAAATATTTGGCATAGGGCAAAGGATTTCTTGACAACCAATGCGAAAATAGTACTCGGGATTGAGGCTATGGCATAGCCTATTTAGAAAACGATCCTTCCCTTCACTTGTTCTCCAAGGGATTAGGGAAACTTTGTGCATAGAAACATTCTTATACACGAAGGTATCCTCCGCAACCGATTTCAAATATTTACAAACCAACATGATATTAAATAGGTCTTGCACACTCGTGGAAGCCAATATCGTTATTATAAAGATTAGGACATCGTTTGATAAATTTTCCATTTTTGCGACTTAGGTAAATGACTAAGTTTATAGAAGATGGGGAGAAAATGGTTATTATTACTTGAGGAGAATGGAAGATATAGAAATCAAAATGATGTGATTGTCAACCATATGGTTAAAACTCCTCCAAACATGGGTGAGTCGACGATTGCTTTGAATTAAGTCAGGTAATGAAAATGATTTATGTTCTTTTCTGATGCCTTGTTTTGATTTTGCTGGTTTATGAGCATGGAAGAAAAATCAATGGAGAAACATGTTACAACACAAGTCAATAAAGAAAAATAAGTAAGAATACATAATGCAAAGAGAAGAATTGCATGATCTCCTTTTACTTTATTAATTGAGAACAACTACACGTGCTTTATAAAGATATGCAGACAAGGTTCCTTTAAACAAAAAGATAGACAAGGTTTTTTTTTAATAGAAAAAAGATAGATAATGCAAATTTTGTGTCTTCAAGATATAATGCATTTGAAACATTTTCTTTTGGTAACACAAATCTTTTGTTAAGTATGAAAACATTATTGTTGTTTTTATATACATCAATCACAACAATATTGTGGCTGTTTTGGTTTTCACATGGTCAATACGAACTCCAACAAATGTACTACTAACTAACTTTTTTCATTGTTTCTGTGGTTTGTTTTTGGTACAAGTTTCTTGTCCTTTAATTTTGTCAATAATATAAAATTGATAATAAAGAAAAGTACGTTTGGCATAGCTGAGCAAAATTAGTCTTTCAGAAAGATTTAATTTTAACTTAAACTAATGAAATGTTATTTAGAAATTTTATATTATGTTGATTGCCGATCTATGTATAAAGAAAATCAACAACAACGAAAATCAATGTTTTGAAAATTGAATTGATGAGACATTGAGATCATAGACCAATCGATTTAATTATAGTTGAATTAAATAACAAAGAAATAAAGTAAAAAACTGTATTATAAAAGTAAAAAATAAATAAATGTAAACTTGTTGAACCAACCCTAATTCAACCGGTTCAATCACCCTTTTGAATAACCGAAATGAAATCAATTAGCAAACTGCTTAGTTCCCTGTAAAATTGGGAGATTCAGTTCGATTTTCAAAACATTGACAAAAACAATGACCACGGTGCAACACAAGCATAATGTTGGTGGTTATTTGAATGGGAGAAATGATAAGCACATGACTTTCTTGCTTTCCAAAGGAATATTCTCTTTAAACAAATTAAGATCACACTTTGAGAATAAGCCAAAGCTTCATATTCATATGAAGAGAATCTCAATTTGTTGAATTGAATTTTGGTTCAATTAGTGCAAGATGATTGCACTATTAGTCACCCTATTTACTTTTTAGTCTTTATATTTGCTTTTTATCCTGACAAACAATTGTTGAAAGTTATCTTCCAAAACCTTTAAAAACACAATGTCGTTCAAGGGTTATCTCCCAATCGGTTTGCGCATTTGTGAGGGCCAAAAGAGCAACCATCTTAATGCAGGAACCTGATTATAATTTTCTTTTTTAGTCAAACATATATTCAAACCTTAAACTTTTATTAATTGAAAAGTAATAAAATTATTTATAAGTTGAGCCCTAATGGAAAAAGTAAGTCTATTGTTGTTGATGAGTATAACTCTACAAAAAGGTTGTGATGTAAAATATGATCACTAGTCTCCTTGCTTGAAAATTATTGTTGACATCTCTAAATCTTTTTGGAAGGCTTATGCTGTGAAAAAACAGTGACAATATGGGTCAATTAAACATTCATTGGTTCAACATGATAATTTATTTGACAAGATCCTTTCATCATCCTTCTCCTTTCCATACCAAAAACTTGTAAATTAAGTTCAGCTGAGTTTTTTGACCTCAGTCATCATCAAACTAGTTCCATTGTGCATGGTTCCTAATAGCATAAGATAAAATGCTACTATAGGAAAGGCTAGTAAGCAATAATAAAACTACACTACAGTTTTCAACAGCAATTATACATACATCTCCAGCAATAGTACTCAACACCAAAATAAACAAAGACATGATAAATAGCTCCCAGGATTATACAATCACTGCCAGAAACTCCATGCCAAATTCAAACAATGTCACTGTCAGCAGGTAGAATTCCATTTACAGCATACTATCTGTAAGGGCAGGTAATCTGCGGTAGAAGTTAACTGGTGCTGCTGGTACCTTACTCCGGAACATAGGGTGTCTCATAAAGTAAAATCCACCTAGAAAAATAGGCATCTGGAAGGGTGTCATATACAACACAATAGCAGACACAAAGCAAAATGCCATGAACATGCTACTAGCACGTGGATCGCGCCAGCTCACAAGTGCTTGGACTCTCTCTCCTTGAGTGGCTAAATCTCCAACAACACTTTGAACCCTTCCAGCCACACTTCTTAACCGGTCATACCTCCATCGCACAACATCAGGGTTCTTTGTGGAAGGAAATGTGTCGAATTCCTCGTCAAGTTCATCGGGGGTCACTCCGTCTGTGTAAGAGAGTCTGGCGTTCATGTGAGGAGGGCATCTCGGGCGGAACCTCCAGTTCCACATCCCGATAACAAACACGTATAGAAACATAGTTGGCATGATAAGTTCAGGGAAACACACAAGCATCACAAAAAGAATGTGCACAAGTACAGTCGTTATAGGATGTTTCCAGGTGGAAACTTCCCCTAACCATCGCCCTACTGAAAGAAATCCCGAAAAAACTGTCATCAGACGGTAGAAGTTTGCCTTGCTGCGTCTCATGCTCCAAAGATGCGAATGTGTGTCAGACATGTACTCAACTACCTCCTTTCTAAGTGGGGGTTCCGCCCTACTAAGTCGAGAAGCAACAACATTTACAGCCTGCTGCCGCAACATTTCTTGTTCCATAACGTTGAGTGGCCTTTTGTAGTGCATTTTCGGTAAATGAGGCTTAAAATACAATTGCATCAAGTCCACCATTGAGTAACAAGAAAATCTAATGGCCAAGTGAAGTTCACCCATTTTTTTGACACCTGAAGGATGAAGCATCAGTAAAGGGTAAGAGTTTGTGTAAACACGTCCGGTTTCAAGGGTTGAGATTCGGACCCGAACTTTACCGATTAGCAAATCTTTGTTATCTGGACTATTAACCTGACTATTATCAAACACCCCGACAGTGAGAACTGTAGCTGGATCAAAAACTTCCCATGTGTATTGCTCATTGTATTTTGGGTCTAGAGTATTACTAAGAGTTCGAGTACGGACCCATTTTCGCCCATATTTTGCCACACAGTATGCATCTGATGTCCCTCTTCCATCCCTGGCTTTCATCGGATGAAGTCCATCAACATTTAGAATGCCAAGTTCTAAGACGCCAATCGGCTTCTTCCACAGCTGCCTTGATGTCGGTCTAAGATCACTACTATGATAAGTTGACTCGTCAAAAACATGGTACCCACCATCAAGACAGACACTAAGGTGAATTCTACTAGAAAACGCATCATTCATCTTCCCTTGTTCCCCATCCATTGCAGATGACATGGATTGTTCAAGGTTATACCACCTAGTACGGATAATTTTATCATCAGCACGCTTATCTACTTTGGTCAAAGGAATAACAACCGCCCCAATTGTCTCATCCTTATTTGGACCAATACGGTTTTCTATGGAAAGAATCAAAGGTTCATCAAAGGGTTCGGCAGCAACAAACATCAGCTCCTGATCCCAACGCATGTTTTTGGTCCTTGATTGAACGGGTTTTGTCTTCAAAATCTGGTTACCAGTCTGCACCTTAACATACGCATCTGAGATTTGAGATTTCTCCGACAGAATTAAGTCCTGTGCCTCGATCACTCTAACCCGTAGATACCATAATCTTGGTGAATGGTAAACTTTTGATCGCATCTGATGATGAGAAACTGAAGAGTTTTCTCCAGGAAAGAGTGTATCAGAATGCCAAGCATCAGGAAAAGCTTCATCGGCTTGCGTACCAAACCATACAGCAAGCATCAACTCCCCTTTTTTCTTTTTCCCGCTCTTTTCAATCTGATACCATTCCGGAGCCAACGGACTATCTGGTGGAACACGTGTAGGAACATCATGGAGAACAAACCTCACAGTACCAACAGTTTCATCTAGTATCGTACCTTTGTCTTTAACCTCAACTTCAAGTGTAGCTGACTGTAGATTGTCCCTTGAAAAGGCAAACACCTCATTCCATTCCGGTTCCTGATTTTTCTCTAAATGCTTTGTAGTTCCTTTGAAATTTCCAGCTTTTACCTCAACATATGGATTAATGCTACCGGTCTTTGATGGAAGGTCACGAGCTCTTGTGACTCGTACAAAAAGGTAACGCATCGGTTCAACAAGGTCATAGGTGCTGGATGGCTTGTTCCCACGAATAACTCGCCCGCCAATTACTTGTCCCCCTCCAAGAGAAGGGCTTGTCTCTTTGAGCGCATAATCAATTGGAGACAACGAATCTGCATATGCATGCATAATTTTCTGATGAGGTCCAGATTTCATCCCATGCTTCACATAGTCCACATCCATCTTTGCAGCTACTGGAGGAGAAGATTTATGTTCTTCTTGATTAGAACCAGGAATGCTGTGAAATGAGTGCTTCGGCACATTTTTCTTACGAGAAAACATGTTCAGGAATGAATCTGTCAATGATACCGGTGGTTGATCTTTGTTTGAGTGCTGATCTGAATCCATAGAGGGTTTTTGATCAGGGAGAACATTGGTGGATGTGGATCTTACAGAAGGGTCTTCGGTAACAAATACCTTCAAACCAAGCTCTCCTTTTACGCGAGAAAAGGTTATTTTCTTTTCCAGAGGGTAGTGCAATACAACAGCATCAGAAAGTGGGACAAATGAGGTTTCCGTGAGACGGACCTTACCAAGAAAGACTTTGGGATTATTGTTTTTGTTATTGTAGTGGTAGACACAGGCTTCAAGCGCGAGGCTAGGTAATTTGCTTTGATCAGCAATGGTGAAGTAAAATTTCTCATTCCAAACAGGATTCAGATCTTTTTCTTTAGTAGTTGTCCGAAACTTCTGATCATCAAAATGAAGTTCCACAAAAGCACTTGCCGAGCCTTCTCCATCTTTGGGCATAAGATCATGAGCACCGACCACTTCCACACCTAGCTTAAGATTGCTCATTGCGAAAAATCAGCTTCAGGGGAGACTTAGGTAGAGAGACGTTATACCTGAAAAGAAACAAATATTTAGGATTCGTGATTGCTAGTCTCAGTTACAAATTTCCAATATACATCTAAGTTAAATCTACTTGCAGTATAATATAAGTACCAATAACTGAAAATAGAGCAACATTATTACAATAAGTAAAGATTCTCACTGTTGCAACAAATGCTTATTTTTCGATTTCAAATACATATCACTATATGAAAACTAAGCCCTGAAACAGTAAGAGTTTTGCTTTAAATTTGTTTATGTTTTTCAATAATATTCAGAGAAACATTCCAGCAATAACATAGTGATTCCATGACACATCTAAACATCAAAATCCTACTTTGTTAGCAGACAAATTCTCTTTAACATACAAAAGGGAACAACACACCAGATGGATAGTATAACAGACTATAATGTTACCACATTGACCACACACAAATATCCAACTAAAAAACATGTAAGTTCCTCAGCAAATAAACATTACTTGGCTAATGCTCCAAGTAATATTTATCAAGAAAAGCATGAAATGTTCCAAGTAACATTTATTTCCAATAGTCAAAATCTATGAAGCACCAAGACAGACACTGGACACGACACTTGTAATAATTTAAGAAAGTAAACTAATTGAACGTAATCACATGTGTTGTGCTGTGTTGTGTTGGACACAGGACACGCCTTCAATCAGAATTGTTGGTGCTACTGTTGGTCAAAATGGACTGCTAAGGTCAACATAAAACGAAATTTAGCTAAATGTACAAAATATTAACATTCATGTATTCTGGTGTACATATTTGAAGTAAAACAATAGGAGATCTAAATTACTTTATTGGGTTGGTAAGATTATAAAAGTACATATGTAAGATTATAAAAGTTTCAACCTACTACTCTCTCAAAAGCAAAAATGAACCTTGCTTTCATTTTACGCAAATAAATAAAAATATATATTTTATTTTACAAAAGAATACAGAATCACAAAAAGAATAAAATGCATGAACACTTAGTTATAAAGTACACAAGATCATGTGACAAGGATCTTCACAAAAAGAAAAATCTTTCACACAAAAAATGATTCTTTATTCACATTCATATTCCTCTAATATTTAAAAAAAGTGTTTTCAGCTGAAACAACATGTATTCATTAGATAAATAATTATCCAAATTTATTGAAAATAATTAAGTGGAATTAAAATAAAAACTGGGTGTTATTTTACCCAGAGAAGAAAACCAACTTTTTATGAAGAAACTTCACCTAAATTTTCTATTAAATGTTTCCGGAAAAGGGGGAAAACACACATACACAGAAAAGACCAAATTTTTTGGTTCTAAAAGAGCAAAATTCGAATCCTAGTAGCAGATTTTGACAAGAAATTTATGCTTTTTAAGGGTAAAAATTACTTAAAACACCGAAATAAAAAAAACACAAAAATTAAAACCCTTATCATAGAAAATCCAACAACAAATAAAATATTACCAGAAAAAAATAACAAAATGAAGAACAAGAAGAAGAAGAAGAAAAGGAAAGCAAACCTGAGATTTTGAGCTTCAGTTAGAGAGAGAGAGAGAGAGAGAGAGAGAGAGAGAGAGAAGGTGAGTAACGGAGAAATAAAAGGAAAGAGAGGATGGGGAAATGGAGTTTCTGAGAAAGTACTAATGAAAGTGGTATGCTAACATTGACTTGACGTTGAAATCGTGAAAAATGTGGTTTCGGATTGTTAACTAGTTGAAAATGTCACAACAATAATGTTGTGTGTTGTGACTAATTTTGATTTGTGTGTATTAAATTAAATATAAGTGTTAACACTTTATATTATCTTATTAGAAGGATAAGGATATGATGTATGTCGTTCTTGTGAGTTTAGTTCGGTTGATATGTATTAAAAAAGTCTTACATTAAATAAGAGATAGTCAAGAACATATGTTTATAAATGGAGGTCATCTTTACTTTATAAGTCAGTCTTTTGTGTGATTGTGGTAGGTACAATCAAAATCTATAAATGGAGGGTTAGGAGTTGGAGTTCGAATCACATAATATAGTACTACAAGTTTTTTTATTAAGAATATAATATAAAATTAATTTTGTAATAATTACCAGATAAAAAAAAAATTATCTTCTTTTATAATGTAACAAAATGGAATTGTTAAGAAAAATATAACCCTTAAAGAAATGGCTAGAAAAAATTTAAATGAATTAAATGTTGAAAAATATTTATGGGTTAAAGCCATTAACAATGCATGATATATTTGTTCCTAAAAAGATGCATGATATATTTCGAATGTGTTTTAATTAGAGAGATCTTAAATAAGGGTGTTTTGATAAATATAATATATTTTACCATTAAAATCAACATTACTACTCATTTATTTGATAATCGTGTAAAACTTAAAGGAGACACATAATTTATTTATGTCTTCCTCAAGTCATAAAGAAACTCACGATGCTTTAGGTAGGAACACACATCGAGGCTCCAAGATTCTTGAGAATTCCCTTCATCGCTTGCGATGAATTTCTCCTAAACTGCTTTTCTCCTTCTCCCCTTTATCTCCTTGTTTTCCTTCTTTGATCTCTAAGTGATTAAAGATAGTTGCTCCTTGGTTTTCTCCTTGTTTTAGAAAAATGTTGCACCTTTTGGTGATTCGTTTTATTATCTGGCTGCTTTTTCTTCCCTCTCCTTCCACGCCTCTCTTAACCCTAACCTTGGTTACCTGTGTTTTCTTTTCTTCCGACTTCCTATAATATCCTTGCCTTATCCTCTTCTCTTCCTTTCCTTTTTTTCTCCCTTTCTTCCCTCTCTCATCACCCCTCTCTTAGCCTTAACCTTGGTTACCTATGTTTTCTTTTCTTCCGACTTCCTCTGATATCCTTGCATTATCTTCTTTTATTCCTTTCCTTTTTTTTGTCTTGATCTCTCCATGGAAAACTCATCAGACAAAGATGTTCTCTCCCACACCAAAAGCCCTGAATCACTTTATGATACCACTAACCAATTATGACGCCCTTACAAAATTCAAAAAATCCAGATTCCACCTCCAAACCAAATTGGTTACTTCACCTCTTTCAAACAACAACAACAACATGGTGAAGGCACAAGTGATATCCGCCAGGACCAAGATCTACATTCCTATATTCTTGCACAAGAAAATATGCATCAGCAACAAGAAGGGTCAACTGCAGATACATCAACATACCCCTTTTCTACTATCAGGACAGTGATGTTCAAGAAAGTATTACTCAGTGCCAGAACAGTGTAATTGACAAAATTTTAGCATATAAGCCTATTTCTACTAAAGACTTCACAATTCTTTATCAGGGATCTGGTGCAACCCCGTGGGGTTTAAAATTACTAAACTTGAGGGTAAACTTCTCCAAATTAAGATGGATAAAGAGGAGGATATCCAAAGGATCCTCAAAGGAAGTCCCTGGATAATCAGAAAATGTTGGATGATTATTCATGGTTGGAATCGTAACTTAGATATCTCCTCTTTGGATTTTACTAATGTCCATATCTGGATTTAATTTTGGGGACTTCCCCTTCATTGTAAATCCATAACAATGGGTAAGGAGATGGGTGCTCAACTGAGAATTGTGTTGGATGTGGGGATATATGATTTCCCAGAAAATGCTAAGGTCATTAAAGTAAAGGTTCTTCTTAATAGGTTCAATCCCATAAGAGCAGGGATGTATATCGGGAATGAGAAAGATGGCATAACATGGGTAGATTTTAGATATGAAAACCTACCCATGTTTTGCTTTAGTTGTGGTCTAGTGGGTCGTGATCAGAAAAATTGCAATAACACTCCTCTTCCCTATGAGGGTGGTACTAACCCTAGAAGAGCCTGACTCAGATCTAGAAAATTTAGGAGGAGAATAATTGATAAGAAGGATAAAAAATTCAACATCAATCCCATGAAGTCTTAGTGGCTGCCAATTCAGCCTTATACCTAAGGTTCTACTTGAAAAAATGGCTTCTATAAATATCAAAAACCCTCATGCTCAGTCAGCCAGTCAAACCACTCCCCCACACACATCTCAGCATGCATTCTATCACAATTCAGACCCTACTGCAGTAACCATTTAGATGCCTCAACATAAAGTTCATTACCGACATGGTGGCTCCCACACTCAAAGGCCTCTCATCATAAGGGTGATTCGAATGGTTCAAAATGAGAAATTGGAAGACAGGTCCTATCTGAGAAGTGTTTTAAAGGAAATCCAATCGTTGCAATGGCAGCTTGACATGTGGCAGTTCCGTTCTATCCTTAGAGATTGTAATAAAATGGCCCATTGTTTGGCCCGTATAGCTCACTCTGACCCTAATAAGGTCTGGATTGAGGAGGTTCCTAATGGAACTAGTGAGGTGTATTTCTAAGATTTAATTCATTAATATAATCTCGTTGTTTTTCAAAAAAAATAAAAAAATAAAGAAATTGTTGAATGACACGGTGTAAATTAATTTTTTTTTACTTATTATTTTTGTTAGAAAAAGCAATTAAATGGGTTTTGAATATTTAAATGAAAACTATTTTAGTCAAAATACAGTATACTCTATTTTTCACTTTTATTATAATAACAAGTAGGGTTAATTAAGTAAATGGTCTCTATAAATATTCAAAATTTTATTTTTAGTCCCTACAAAATAAAATCACACTTTTTAGTCTCTGTAAAATTTTCCGTCATTATTTCTAGTCCCTGTAAAAAAATTAATCAACATTTTTAGTACCTTACGTTAACGTTTTTGGGCCTTAAAATACTAAAGGAAAATGTCACAGAGACTAAAAAGTGTGATTTTATTTTGTAAGGACTAAAAACAAAATTCTGAATATTTATAGTGACCATTTACTTAAGGGTTAATTAAGTTTTTGGTCCCTATAAATATTTGCAGTTTTGTTTTTAGTCTCTATAAAATAAAATCACACTTTTTAGTCCCTGTGACATTTTCCTTTAGCATTTTAGGGTCCAAAAATGCTGACGTAAATTTTTTACAAGGACTAAAAATGTTGTCGGAAAATTTTATAGGGACTAAAAATGTTGACGGAAAATTTTACAGGGACTAAAAAGTGTGATTTTATTTTATATGGACTAAAAACGAAACTGCAGATATTTATAGAGACCAAAAACTTAATTAACCTTTTACTTAATCAACCCTAACAAGTATTTACATACTACTAGTCAGCCCATTCAACACAAAAAGAATAGTTTTTATTTTTATTTTTTGAGAAAAAAAGTAGTTCAATACTAATAAAAAAAAAACATAATATCATGACAAACAATTAATATGAGCCTTAGTATGATTAAGAGTCAGGTGGTCAATTAAAACCACGTTTTGTTTGAACCGTTAGATTTCAATGTCAAGACGGCAACTAATGCAAATGTTTTGTGCTATTATTTTTCATATCCTACGATTTTTTCGTGTGCCCTACTCATATTTTAAAATAAAAAATATTTTAATATGTTTTTGGAGGTTATTTTGGGTTTTTATATCGTTTGGATTCTATATTTCAAACTGCATAAAACACGTGAGAAACTTATAGGATAGGAAAATAAACATACAATATTTTGGACACAAAAAGCCATCTTCAAAAAGTGCAACCCAAACACTTGTTCGCAATGTGACTCCTTTAAATCATGTACCATTTGATTTGGCTTATTTTACCTTGGATTTGTCATCCATCCTCTAGTGGTGGCATTTAAGGTGGGTGAAGGAAAGAATTTCCCACCATAGAAAAGTAGATTTTGGCCATTAAATTTAAGAGAACATTGATCTTATGATATTCTTCCCACACTAGATTTTTTTTTCACTTTCTTTTGCCACCATTATCCTATCTATGTGTCACGCCTTTTCCCTATAAACCATGGTTCCAACAAACCATAAGCTCTACACATGAACAATCTATTTTTCCCTTTGGCTAAATGTATTTGACGTCTTAATGGCATAACTATAAATTTATGTCTTTTCAATTTCATCTCCTTCCTTTGTTATCTCAATCAAATTAAATTATAGAAATCATCAATGGACACAAAAATTGAATTCAATTTAGACTTTCAACAGGTGCCAGAAACTATGATAAAATTAACAAACATGACACAAAAAATCGTTGTTGTTGTTGAAGGTAAAGTGAAAAACTAATGTGTTTTAAAACTTTTTTTTTTGTTTGATGATGGAAACTGGATCCGAAACAGCGTTCTACCCATGTTCATGTCACCACGAAAACCTCACAACGGTGAAATCCTCTTCAACTACGTCATCGCTCTCGTCTTCATCCTCGTCGCCTGTTTCAACCTCTGCGACGGCGCCTCCGACGTCGACGTTTACCGCCTTATCCAATACGATATCTCTAGTGTTTTGTCTGAATATTGTATCACTAGAATCAATCACCATACCGCTTCTCTTCATTTCTCTCCTCTTTTACCCGTTTTTTCTTTTTTATTTATTTATTTCAATTTAATTGCCAGTTGTTTTTGTTGAGATTTAACTGTTGTGAATGATTTTGACGTGGAGTATAATTTTGAATCGTGGAAGTTATGAATAGTTTTGCGAAACAGTTAAAAGTGTTATGAAATATTGGGAATTTTTTCTATGTTGTTTGCAGGAAATGAGGTTGAAGACAATGGGAAAAATATAGTGTGGAGAGTCTATGATAAAATCTTAAATCTAATGGTCAAAATCTACTTTGCTATGGTGGGAAACTCTTTCCCTCACCCATCCTAAATGCCACCTCCTCTAGCCTATGTGTCAAGGATTAACTACCTGCAATTTAAAAGGTGTTGTTTGTTACATAACTCAGTCAGCAAAAACAAATGAGTGTCTTCATCAGGGGTATTTTCATCCATTTTGAACACCATTAACAATATCAATATAGGTATGTTGTTGCAAGGTGTTACAATTGTCAAATATTTGGTTGCAGCTCAAATATTTGAGGTAGGGAAAAAGATTACCTACCAAAACATGCGAAAATAATACTTAGATTGAGACTATGGCATACCAAATTTAGAAAATGCTAATTTGCTTTAGTGGTTCTCCAAGGGACTGGAGAAATTTTGTTTAAAGAAACACTCTTATACACAAAGGTGTCCACCACAACCGATTTCAAATATTTACAATTCAACATAATATTGAATAGGTCTTGCATACTCGTGGATTCCAATATTGTTATTATAAAGATTAGGATATTCCTTGATAAATTTTCCTTTTTTGGGACTTAAGTAGATTACTAAGTTAAAAGATGAGAGAAAATGAGTTATTATTACTTTAGAAATATGGAAGATATAAAAATCAAAATGATGTGATGGTCAATCAGATGGGTTAAAAATTCTCAAAACATGAGTGAATGAGTCTATGTTTGTTTTGATTTACGTCGGGTATTTTAAAAATTAATTATGTTTTTTTTATGATACTTTGTCTTAATTTTGCTCGCTTATGAACATGGAAGTAAAATCAATAACACAAGTCAATAAAGAGAAAAAACTCGTGTTTGTTAGAATGAGAGGTAATGAAAATGCAAAAAAAAAAAAACTTTTGTTGAGTTGAAAATTGAACCCAACAGTGAAACATTTTCTTGTTTATGTTTTGGACAATAAGACCACTATGGATGGAAACTAAGCTATCCTAGAAAAATTATAATGTACACATCAGATCAATAGGTGAAAATATCACATCTATTCCATCCCATCTCATAAAGAAATTAGGTTTGTGGGAATTATAAAACGAGTTTGAAAATAAATAGTCGTATTATGTTTCAAATTAATCAATTGGATTGGATATTTGTAAAAAGTGTCCCTTGTCATCGTTCAGCAACGGATCCTTGGCCAACTCCTCCTTAAATCGCTCCTTGTCAATAAGCTACACCTCCTCGTACAGTAGCAAAACCATAGCAGACCCTTATCTATAAGTTGATACAACTTTATGTATGAAATATTTTTTTTTTTAAAGATTGATGTATAATAGTTGATTAGTTGAAAGAAATAGAAGTTGAATATAAAAGAGTGTTTACAAATCGGAAACGTTATGTTATGTTTGGAGTACATATGTGTTTTTTTTCACAAGTGTCTTTTATTTTTTTACACATGTGAACATAATGGTTAAGAAAGAAAAAGATAAAACTACAAAAGAATACATGAAAAGAAATAAGAGTTAAAAAAATAATTTATGATTATGTTCAAAAGTAGTAACTATAACTTATGATTTTTTTTAAAGAATGAAACGTTACAAATTTTTATGCGATTATTTAAGAAAAAAGGTTATATATACTAACGAAAAGATGTGCAATCACGTGTCAGTCTTTCCGTTTTTTTTAATGTGCTAACGTTTGAAAATTATTAATGGTATTTTTTATGAAATTTTGATTTTGATTAAAAGTAGAAATATAAATGTTTTTTACTTTCAAGTTATAACACCAAACTAACCATGTTTATTTATGTCAATTACATCAACAATATAACAAAAAAAATATAATATAAATTCTTTTTTTTTTACAGAAATTCTTATCTTTTCAATGACACCCACAAAAATCATTATTATAGAAAAGTTATTTAAAGGTATTATTGGAATAATGAAAAATTCATCCCAAAATCTCTTATTTTCTTTATATATACTAGCAGAAAGACGGACACGTCCTACTCTTTTTATTGCGCTAACGTGTATAGATTATCAACAATATTTTATAGAAATTTTGCGTATAAATTACAAACGATGTTTTATATAAATTTTATGATATAGATTAAAATTATAAGTATATATATTTGTGATCTTTAATTGTAACAAACTCAACAAATTGTATTTATTTTTTCCTTAAAAAAAACTGTATTTTTTTTCATTAAGAATAATAATATAACAAAAATTCTTATTTTTTTAATAACACCAACCATATAACATTATTATAGGATCTTTCTTTCAAAAATAGAAAAATTGTGTTTAAGGGCATAATTAGAATAACAAAAAAGTCAGCCCAAAATCTTTCCAAAATCACCTATTTTCTTTCTTTATATTTATATATAGTTATATAGTATAGATATTACGTAAATAAAGTAGATAATAGAATTGACAATTATTTTGTATTTCTAACATATATAAATATAGTAGATGTTAGAATTTACAATTATTTTGTAGAGTAAACCCTCATTTGGGTTCTTGAAAGTGTCACTCGCTATCAGACCAATCCCTAGATTAATTTAATGAATCAAAAACTCCTCCAATGTATGCAATGTTAGTCAAATGCATCCAAAACGTTAACCTGGTGTTAACGGTGCTGATGTGTCTGTTACCCTTGCCACTTCAACCACATTGTTGGCCTTCCACGCAGGCAGGGACGTAATTGCATGGAATAACAAACATTGCAACAGTCATTTGAGTCCCTCCTTTATTCTCACTTTTCTTCTTCTCTCCTCATCAAACAAACAATATGCAACCCCAATTCCAAACCCTAAAACCCCATTTTCAATCCCAATTTCTCCTCTCTCATTTTCAAAGTTAATACCAAAATGGAATTGAGTTTGAATATTGTAAGAGGTTGGAAGATGCACAGGAACACCATGGACAACAACAAATCACCTTCTGGATCTTGGAGTATGATGACGATCAGGAACATGATTTGGGGATTAATTTGGTCTATTCTTTCTTCCTTTTCTCTTCCCCGTTTATCTTCCTTCATCACCCATATCATGTTCATCTAAACCCATAAAGCTTTATCCACCAATAATTTGTATCAATCCCAAATTCGTCATAGATTCTCACCCAAAAATTCTTATCACACATAAATATTCAAAAGCATTCTTCAGTCCTATTTCTAATAGACCAAGAAAAAAAATTGGGTTATTAAAAATGAAGAAAATTTAATTGAAAATTTGTTGCTGAGATTGTTGGTGGTGATGAAATTTCAATCTATGTTTTTTTTAACAAGTTTTAATCTATGTTGTTGTTGTTCTTTGCTTGATTGATAAACAAATGGGTAGGACTTTTAGGGTAGCTAGTTTTCTTTATAAACTGTGTTACTGTTTGTTTTAGGTGAGACATAAGCAATTGGCTTATTGTTTAATGGGAGTTTGTTTTTGGGTGCTGTTTCTTGGCGTGGCTACCTGGCTTCAGTTTTTTTCCTGCTGTTTTTGTTCCTTGCCTTGCGCCTGTTACATCTTGTGGCATGGTTTCCTCTTAATAAATTTTTGCATTCAAAAAAAATAAACAATGAAGGTGATGAAAATTGATTTAAAAATTTGTTGTTGTTTTGTTCTCTCAGCTTCTTGATTTTGTAGAGTTTTTTTTCATTTAGAACTTTTGAATTTGATTACTATATGCTTTAGTTTTGGATTAATTAGTTGATGATTTTGAAAAGAATGAAATATAAAAGTAGAGTTTTTTTAGTGTTTGGATGTGAAATTTGAGATTTTGTTGTTGTTGTTTTGTTGGGTATGTTGATGCTTGATGGAGGTTTTAGAGAGGGATGAGGAAGAAGATGAAGATTGAACTTTCTGTTCATCTTTTTCCAGAAGATGATAGAGTTCTAGTGTTCATTTTGGTCCCCCGTCTATGTGGACATTCTAGCAAGCATTTGATGTGGCAAAAAATATGGACATATCATCAGACTTAACACCAAGTTAACGTTTCAGACTAAATTGACTAACGGAACTAACATTGAGGGAGTTTTTAATAATTTCTGTTGATCCAAGGACGTGTGTGATAGCGAGTGACACTTTCAGGGACCCAAATGACGGTTTACTCTATTTTGTATTTCTAACATATATAATATTCATTATCACATGATATGTATGACTTCAAAAATCATATTTAAGACATGAAAATTAGGAAGAATAAATTCAAGACTCATGCATGTATACCCTCTGTCCCAAATTATAAGCAAAAAAATCAAATCACACTTATTAAGAAAATTAAAACATAAGAATTTAGAGTATGGTTTTTTGTGTTTTCTTTGGAATAAATTTTATAGGAAGATGTAAAAATAATATTCATTAACTATTGGTTATTGAAAAAATGGAAAAAAAATAGAAAATTGAATATATTTGTATTTAATTTCATGAGAATAAACAAAATTAATTTATTTTACACGCTCTGCTAGGGTTTCTAGCATGAGCACCGCGCATCTTTTACTCCTTGTTAAATTGCTTCACTGAACCTTTGTAGCATTTGTTGTCGCTTCAATTGATTTTGGATTAAACTCGTAACTTTTACTTTTGGCGATAACGTGTCACTTTTTCAATTGGTGTTGTGAAGCATAAATACTTCAAAATTGATGACATATCGTATCAGATATGTATCCTGCACCGATACCTACCCGATACGTATGGAAGAGAATCCGACAATTAAATATTATGTTAGAAAATACAATTGTTTGATACTTTTCAGATACTTCGAATATATGTGAGGGATACAGTGGTGGAAAACTGATACGCACATGATACATGATTTTTCTATTGTTTTTTTTCCTGTTTGTTCTTTAAAAGGAAAAGAGAAAATAAATGAATATTAGTGTTAAGAGTTTTTCTATTCACACCCCATATATTTTTGGTTACACCCAGAATTTCTTAAAAGTTTTTAATAATACCGAAATTGCCCTTTTATATAAATTCTCTTAAAACTTTGATTACATTCTTTGTCACCGTAAAAATTCACTCACCCTCTTTCACCCACAATCAAACAATCATATTTGATTGCATATAACTAAGTGAATTTCTTCTTCTTTGTCAATAATGCTAGTTTCAATTTTTTTGTTCATGTTCGATTGCACTGTACGAGAACGACGTTTCAATTTACATGTTTAGGTTAACTTAAATTCAGTTTAAGAAGTTTACATGAACCTACTTAAACTGAGTTTACATGACCTACTTAAACTGAGTTTTCATGTACACACTTAAATTGAGATCACGTAGAATCATTGAACAAGATTGAACTTTTAGATGTACACTTAAACTCAGTTTACATGACCTACTTAAACTAAGTTTAAGTATGTACAAAGCAATTGTTTATGGGCTTCATAGGGTGGAAGTGATTGAGAATATACAAAGCAATTGTTTACTCCAAGTGGTGTTGATTGATTTGCTCACGTTTTGGTAAATTCAGTCACGTCAACGTGTCACTTTTTCAATTGGTGGAAGTGATCGAGAATATACAAAGCAACTCATGTTTGGGTAAATTCAATCACGTTATTCTAGAGGCGTGACTGATTTGCATCCATAATTTGATAATTGTACAATCTAGCATGGCATACAGGTGCCCTTGGTCGTGTGTGTCTGACACAATATCTTCAACAGATGTGATAGCACCTCCAAAGTCCTTTGCAACGGCTTTAGGAGGCAATAAGTCGACTGATGACACTCCATTTCCGACCCCTTGTATCAAAGAAGATGCTTTGTGTATTCGAATCGATGATGAGTATCAGCGAGGTTTGGTTGAGTGCCAGAACGTTCTCAGGGCACGATTGACCTTGAAAAAAGGGGACAAACCGTATACAGCACATGACTTAAGCACCAAACTAGGCATGATATGGATAACTACGGCTAAATGGAAAATGGTCCCGCTTGGTAAGGGTTTCTATAATTTCCGTTTTGAGATGGTTGAAGATTTGCGTAAAATTTGGGCAGTAGGGACCATTAATCTTAAGCCGGGTTTGCCCTGCTTATCTTAGTGGACCAAGGACTTTAATTTCTATTCGCAGAGGCAGACTCACGCATCGATTTGGATTCGATTGGTTGAATTTTCGAAAGAATAATGGCGGGAAAGAACTTTGAAGGAAATTGCTAGTGTGATTGGCGCTCCTATTGACTTAGACGACCCGACACGCAACATATATTTTGGACATTATGCAAGAATATCGGTGGATATCGACTTATCTAAGAGATCTCATGATGAAATTCTAGTTTAACGAGAAGATTTTACATTTAAGGTGGAAGTTAAATATGAGCGGCGATCTCTTTTATGTCATCATTGTTATGCTATCGGACATAATGTTACTACTTGTAAGTGGCTGCACCCTCAGGCAGCGAAGGAAAAGCAAGATCATGGGAAACAACCAGTAATGGTCATAGTTGATAGGCCAACACGGGTGCACCCTGGTGATGTCGGTGCTTCCACTTCGGATAATGGAGGAAACATGGCTTAGTTGTTGTTGCCTATACAACAATGGCTACTCAAACTTAGACTGTTGATGTTGTGCCTGTTAATACATTATCCTCAAATTCCTTCAGTTTTGCTTTGCAAAATGTAACTGATCACATTCCTCAGCTAGAGCTGCCTCGTTCTACTAGCCTGGTGTTGGAATTAGTTTCCCATGTAGAGCACGATGACGTGCACTATGATGTTGTGGCACAAGAGCATCTGGAATCGCGGGAGATAGAGGCGATTCCCAACATTTCAGATGCGACTGCTACATTTACATCACATGTAGAGCACAATGACATGTAAGACGAGTCTGTTGAGTTGGTTTCCTCCGCTTCTGGTAGGGAGGTGACACCGGATCAAACATATCAACATGTTGTAGCGCACGATGACGCGCAGTCCAGCTCCCCTACTGACCCTCTCATAGTTTGGTTCATTCCTATTGAGTTTGTTATGTGAACAGATGTTGAGGGGCGGTCTAAGGAGGTGTCTACGGTTCCTGTGACACAAGTTGCGGCCCCAAAGAGTATTGTTTCGGCAGCACATGAAGACATTCACAGCAATCCGAGAATTCAGCATGACATTGAATTATGATGCCCTATTCGTGAATATGATACAAAGTCAGTTGAAATGTCATTCACCCTGGTTTTAACTAAGAAACAGAAGCAACACCTAAAGAAAATTAATATTGGTAAGCCGTCGTACAAACCCCGCTCTAAGGGTGAGCCCTCTCTGTCTGATCAATTATTGTTTTGTATTGGAATGTCTGCGGTTTTGGGAACTCGGACACGAAAATTGCTTTAAAAAATTTGCTAATATGGGTCACTCGGTCCATGGTGTAGTGTGGTTGTCGGTTTTACCTTCGGACCTTCAGATGGAGTTTTATTTGGACCGTTGTGGTATTCCTCATTATAGGTTTCCTTAGGCGGTTGTTTTCTTTAAGTTTCCGCTTTCTTTTTCTTTGTGGGTTTTGGTCTAGTCCCCCCTCTTGTATATATTTTTTCCCTTTTTTTAGTAATATTTGACTTTGGCGGCATAGGATGGGGTTCATCGGGAGTGCCAACCTAGGTGGGATGTTGTTGTTTCCCCTTAATGCACGCCATTTCTTCTGGTTTAGCGGGAAAAAAAACAAATTTTTTTTTTCTTCTGGAAAAGATGGTTTTTTAAAAAAAACATGATTAAATAGGATAAAAAGTTGTCTTTTTTGCTTACTTTTTGGGACAAAGAAAGTAGGTTTTTATTTATACTTACATTTTGGGACGGATGTAGTATTTAATTAGGAAGAATAAATTCAATAACCATGCATTTAGTTTTTTCTTTTTTTGTGTTATCCATGAATGTAGTTAATCGGTGGTACTCTTAGTAATTGATATGCATGTAGTTTGGTTGTTGGTATTTCTTGGTGATTGATATGTATAACTTCAAGGAACGTACTTAATACATGAGAATGAAGAGAAATCAATTGTGTATGATTTATCTAACAATCAAAATTTCATTTTTAAATTAATTGTCAGTTTTAGAGTAATTTCGAAAGTTAAATTCTCAATTAAGATTACCCAAGTTTGATCTCTAATTATAAAAATATTGGGTATGTTTTATTTTCCTCTATTGAATTTCAGATTATGAGATCCTCTTTTTCGATTGAATTTCAGGTTACCAAAGTATCGTTCCAAATTTTAAAATATTAGCCACATAATATGCAAAAAAATTCAATAATTAAATATAAATATGGTTTAGGAAAATATATAATAACAAAAAATTCAAAAAAAAACACGTGTATTAATGTAGCTATAATACTTTAATAAAATATTTCATTAAATTATTGAAAAAATATCGAGAATGTGAATTTGCCAATATTATTGTTAGTGCCTGAAAAATTGCCCGTGAAATAATAATTGAATGTATGCTTGTTTAAATATGTCAAATTCGTTGAAGTAAAACTATGAAAAAAATTCAGTTAAATTAAAATAACAAACATTGAGTCTCCATAGGAATGAATCTTTTAGAATTCATTATTTTTTACATAGCGTATATCAAACAATTAGCTCACTTAATGAAATGATTTGGATAGTACATGTGAAAATACTTTAGATTCTTGTTTAGTATTGTTTACACTTAAAATAGTTATTTTGTTAACCGACATCCACTACAAGAATTCATGATTTTAGTAGCATGTATTTGCGGCGAATTTGAATCCCACGCAAATTTGATGCGGCAATATATGCAATTGCGGTAGAATAAAGCCCAAGCAAATGCACTTACCTTTGCGTGGGACTACTGCCCCACGCAAATACCCTTACTTTGTCAACTTAACTTTTGCGGTGGACTGAGAGTCCTACGCAAATGCCGCTTTTAGCCAGCTTACATCATGTCATTTGCGACAGCTGGTGTCCCACGCAAATGTATTTGCGAGAGCTTTTTGCTAGGGTCATTTTCCGCCGCAAAATGCTATTTGCATGGGCTTTTTACCCTTTGCGTGGGAATTTGTTCCACGCAAAATCCATAAATTCTTGTAGTGATCAGAAGATAGATGATTAAGGTTTAGGCGAGGAACCTCTCAGCCATGGAAGAATAGGTGAAGGCGAGAAATGTCGAGTGAGGAAAAGTTGATTCTTTCTCAAGTCTACTGATTAAGTATGTGGGACTTGAGGATCTCAAAATTAGTCAAAGCTCAATAAGACTAGACAATGATGCTTGAAATTCACGCTTCATGTTATTAGCATCACTAATCGCAAAAGAGAGAAGGCACATTCATGGAATAGTTAAGTACTAAAGACCTTATCAATTAACCATGTTGTGAATGAAGAAAATCAGAGCCGAAAATGGGGCACAACGACCCCCTCAACAAGGGAAACAAACTAATGAAAAATCAAAGTGGTATGCTTACATTGACTGACGTTGAAATTTTGAAAAATGAGGTTTCAGATTGTTCAAAAGTTGAAATGTCTTGTATAGTGTACAATTGTGAATTTGAACTTAAAATCACACTAATAAACTTAGATTTATGAAGCAAAAGGGGAGTAGTAACCAAGATGAAATTAACCTTAAACAACAAAAACAATAGCAAACCTAGATCTAATCTAGGAACCGAGTGTAAAATACAAAACCACAACCAAAATATAAAGAGAGAAAAGAAACAAACATACTAAGAAATTAGCTTATTGGCCCAACAATGACCTACTTTGAGGAAGATATTGATCTCTTTGATCCACTAGTAATGTTATTTAGAAAGAGATATAAAAGGGTTACAAGAAGTTAGTTTCAACAAACTCTCCAGAAACAAACTTAATTTCTACCATTTTCCCAATCTCTTCCAAAGAACAAGAGACTCGATGATTTCACTCACCCGAGGTGTTTACAAATGTTTTGCAACCCAAGAGAACCACTCACCAAAGACACTCAACACTAAAGTTACCTCATTTGATAACCTAAATTTTTCTCCCTTGAAGCTCAACCCAAAACAAAGAGAACGAAGCCTTATATAGTGCACAGGTCCCGAGAAAATCTTGCAAGTACAAAGTGCAGCGTAAGCGGGGGAGGATTAATTTTTCGGACTTTTTAATTATTTTCGAGAGCTTATGGTTCTTATTATTTTTCCGGAAAGTTATGGTGAAGTTGTGAAGAAAATGCAGGAACAATAAAGAGAGTATGGAAGAGAAAAAGACACAAGAAATTATAGTGGTTCCCCTTCTAACCTAAGGGTACATTCACTCCCTCCACTCCCAGTGAAGGATTTCACTATGATAGAATATTTGTTACAAGTAACCTCGCCTCCAAGACCCCCTAACAATATTTCTATACAAATCAAGACAACACCTCATTATCTTTACAACAATTCCCACCAATAATGATGAGAATCTTACACAATAATAATGAAAAAAATCTTGTATGGTTGTTATCTTAATCAATATCACTTAAACACAATAATACTTAGTGTTCAGAAACTTTTTATGAAAGTTGAAAGTATGAACAAAATTTCACAAATTAAGAATTTGAAATTTGAGAGATAAATGATATTGAAAATTTTAATTGAGAATATGAAAGTTGTTGTTAAAATGTATTGATCTCAACTGAATTTATAGAGGTTGAAGATTGTTCATGAAGTAAGAAAATCTTTCTAAAAGGTTTTATATTGAAAGGAAACGAGTTTGAAATGATACTGGTTCATAAAAGTGCATTCTAACTTGTGGTAATCGATTGCCATGTTTCGCTAATCAGTTACACATTTACAATGTTAAAAAATATTTGAATTTCAAATGTGATAATCGAAATTTTAGTTGGCCCATAATATAAATTATAAGGTAATTACTTTATATGTCATTTGCATTGCTCAAGAGCCATTCAGATTTATCATATCGTAACTTCCAATCGCATAAAGGAGTTACAATTTGATCGTTCTTTTTTAGATTGGAGTATAACTTCCAACCGGTTTGTTTGTTGAATAACTTGAGGGGTCTATATAGAGCACTCACCAAATTATAATGGTCGAGAGCATTAATTTTTTTTCAAGTCAACTTGTTAGAATTTCACCTTTTTAAGGTGAATAAGTGAAGAGTTTAGGATTCAAACTCGACCCATGCATATATCATCTAATGTTCCTATCAATTGAGTTATGTTTTTTAAAACTTCTAATTATTAACTTTCTTCGGTGAAATGTGATTGAAATTGGTAGGATGGATCTCACGATATTTAAAAAAAGTATGCGAGTAAATTTTAATAGTAAGGTTTATCAAATAATTCTTTATATGAAATCTCTATATAAGAGGGTCAAAATATGTGTGTTGGTCATCAGCAAAATAAAATAAAAAATCTGCATGTTGCTAACTCTAGTTTTTTATCACTTGTTTAGAAGATAAAAACCTATTTGTGTGGGACTTTAACTTTTCAAATACTACCAGGACTCAATTAATACAACCCTTCCCACATATAATTCAAATGTCAAAAATAAAGAAGAATGAAGTTGCTAACTCTGTTCTTTATTGATGTAACAATCTAAATTTACAAAATGTAGTTAAAGGATTCTTTACTTAACAAAAAAATACTCTTCCAATTAAGAACTTTTCAATTACACTTTAACATGCTTCATTTGTTCCACTAAGACTAATTATTAATTAGAATAACATGCATATTTTCTTGAGAGTGTTTGTGTGTGTGTGTGTGTGTGAACTATATCTACATCTACAACAAAGGCCACTATAACTCTTTATTCATTGCCCTTGTCTTCACTTGCCCTATTAGATTCTCCTTTTCTTGTAGAAATTGATGAAGAGTTTGAGTTGTATATGGAGAAGGCATTGTGCATGGAGGTGTATCACTTGGTGACATCACCATGCCCTCAACCATGAAATGTTTCCTTGCACCATGCAAGGAACATGCCATACTTTCAGGACAAACCTCAACTGCTCCTTCTGGTATTTTTGGTTTGAATCTCATAAGCTTTGCATAACTATTTAATAGATGAAACATGTAATCATAAACAAACTTCATCTTCAAATTGTCTATTATGTAGTTGGTTCCTCCTTCTCCAATTTTTTGTGCCTGCAGTTAATATTGTTGAAATAAATTAGACCAAGTGTTGTTTTCCTTAGTAAGCAAGAGAATTTAAATATATTAGGAAAACAAAGATTAGTGAAAGTAATTAACTAGTACATATTTGTAACAAAAAAAAATATAAACTAGTAAATATTATGCAACTAACAATAGTTCACACAACTATTCAATTATAATTTCCTCCTTTAAGAAAGAAGCTCATTCACCTATACCCTATTGGTTAATTCCAAAGGAAGCTTACCTCTAGATATTAGTCACAATATTTTAGAAAATGGTACTTTCTCCGATCCTATTTATAAGAATTTGGACCAAATATATCAATTTTAGTTGACCTAAATGTCTTTTATAAATATGACCGGATGAAGTATCACAATGGTAATTTCAGCAAAATATCGTTGGAAACATGTAAGACTTTTTATATTGCCCTACATAATCATTAACTCTGAAAAGTATTTATTGATTTTACATCACAAATATTGTAGGATCTTTTGAGATGGATGATTGGATGTAAATAAATGTGCTATGAAAAGGACTTTAGTAAAGAGCTCATTACCCTGCTAGCAAAAGCAATAGGACTCAAATGGACAACAATTTTACAATTATGTGAATCAATGTTGAAGCCAAACAAAATGTTCAATTATATTAAAATTTGGTTAGAATGTAATTGAGTCCAATAAAACTAAGGTTATGTTTCTGTATGTAGGAACAAAGTGCATGGTTCAACTTCATTGTGGAACAAAACTATATTATCAACTATAAATAATGTGCAACAAAACTAGCATATGTTTAACTTAACACAAGTTTTTTCTCTTCTAAATATAGAAATCATTTAGTATAAAATTGAGAAAGAAGATGATTACTTTGTCAAGGTGAGCATTGCCCCAATCTACTGCAAACTTAATCTCTTCGCACATGTTTTTGGCACTGATAGGCCAATAGTGCTGCAAAGGTAGCAAGCTTCTTGTAAAGAAATCATAGTACTTAGGCTCTATAAACATAGTCATGGAGTCACATGCTATTATGTACTTTTCACTCACAGACCATGTTGCCCCTTCTGCATAAATCTTGTACCTTAACATAAAACATGACACATAAATTTCATAGTTAAGCAGATAAAAATCTCAAGTATCAGATGTAACAAATTCAAAAATGGAATAAAAGAATTCAAAACTACGGAGTCCTTAAAAAAAAAATATTTGGATACCTATAGGTGCATTGATTTTCCAATTTTGTGTCTTGGAAATTTTTCGATCTCTCCTCTTGCCATTGCTGAAAAGGAACAAAAAAACATGAACTCCATCTTTGAAAAAATGATGCAATTACTCTGAACAAAAGCGAGATGCATAAGGTTACGTATTTACGATGTCATATATTCGAGCATTCCAATCATGTTCTTCCGAGGCGTTACACTTTTCGAGCTCTTTTCTAATGGGTGATACTGCTGGATTTCCCTTCCAAAATGCATAGGGTATTCTATCCTTCCATTTGACATTCTTGTTGCCTTCTTGTATATTGCGTAATGTTGTTTCCCATGGTCTTATGTGAAGCTCAGCCCTAACAAGAAAAAAATTGTAAACTATAAGTTTTGTTTTCCTTTTAGTTCGTGGCAAAGCAATGCTATTACTTTTAGTGAGTGTTGCTAACATTACTCTGATTTTAGTTCGTGACCAAGCAAATCTTACACTGCTTCTACACATCAAGATATTGTAGTTTTCATTGTTACTAATATGACTTGCTAGTGATGCATTTAATTAAAATAAAAGGGAATAGAAGCTTTACCAACCCCAGAAGGTCCAATCAGGAAAAACAATGTCATGTGTATCTTCATCTCCACAATAATGAAAAATAGGTGGAGGTGACACATTTTCCGGCCCTTGGAATTTTTTCTTGTCCACCACATTTTTATCACCACATTGAAACATTAGCTCCAAATCAGGTATTTTTCCAGGGTATAACCTTAAAAGTTGTAAAATTCCCCATATTGTGAAAACGTCCCTTGTTTGATAAGATTTTGCAAATTTATCTATGTATGCTTTTCCATTCACAACCACTAGCCTAAAATGTGACATGTTTTTTCCTCTTTCAACCATTTCTCTTGTGATTCCTGTTTTCTCCCATGGTTTAAGATCTTCATGGATCCATTTGAAGTAATTTGGACATGATGAGGATGGTGAATCATCATTGAGATGGAATGTTGTTGGGTAGGAAGATGGACAAGTTGAGTTTGAGGTTTCATTGTTGCAATTTAGTGGGAATTGAGGTTGTTGTTTAATGTTGTTGAAGACTTCTATTGTCTTGAAAATAGTTGTGTTTGTTACTTTGGACTGAAAGATAAAAAATTACACTGATTAGATTAATCAATCTCAATGCCACACAACTTATGTGTTCTTCCTGCATCAAAAGGTAATGCTAATTTGAGTTCAACCTTCGATCTATATATAGGTTAGCATACTAATTAACCGTCGCAATGAAATGCAACTAAAGAAATTGTAAATTTTGATGACAATTTTGTCTTTTGTAAATTTAAAACCATGTGTCCCTATCTTAGGGTTAGTCCAGTCTCCACTCCCCACCGACCGTGAGATTTTTTAATCTGGTGTTTGAGATACCCTCTCAAATTTCTTAACAATAATTCATCATTTCAATGGAGTAAAATGTAACATTAATTTTTAACACCTTCACTCTCTCTTCATCAATATGTCACATACTAATGGGAGAATTATGACAATTGAGGGAAAGGAAAGGACAAACCAACCAAGAAAAAGAATGTTAAAGATATGAATGAAGGGATAAAGTGAATAGAAACAAAAACAACCATGGCCAAAGCATGTAACATCTATAACAAGTACACATTTTAAACACACGAATCAATAGATATATGTTGTAAAATATAGAGACTTACAAGGTCAATTTCCAAGATAAAAGAGCTTGCAACAAATATTATGAGGATGATAATGGAGAAGGAAATCCATCTCGTCATTATGTTCAACACAACTCATAATAGCCTTAGTGAATTGAATATGCGAAAGGTTAGCCTTAGAATTCTACAAGCTAATGGTGTGCCAATTGCATGATGCAACTGTTTTTATTTGTTTATTAGTAGTTATTTGATTAATTTGTAACTACTTATGTCAAAGGAGACTAAATATAGAAACTCTCTTTTATCTGTTCATTATTATCTTAATCAAAATGGTACGATGCATTATTTATGATGATATCATTTGAGGTTGATTTATTTATAGGGAAATGCTTAACATGTGCTTAAGGACAACATGTCTTTATTTATACTATGTAAAAAGTTATTATTTCTAACACTAACAAGGTTGAGGATGAAGATAAATTTGCGTAGGGAAGTACATGGGTTGGGTTGGACCAAACCCATTATCCGACCTGATAAAATCAAACCCAAACGAAACCATCCGATAATAAACAAGTTGGGTCAACGAGTCACTAAACATATTTTTTAAAATAAAAAATCAAGTAAAAAATATAATAAAATCACATTCTATTTCATAAAAAAATAATAGTATTTAAAATGCTAACACTGGAAATTATTTGAAATACTTCAAAATTAAGGTATAAAAGTCTTAAACTATACTATGGACAACTAAAAATCTAACAATTTTTTTTTTGAACAGGTTGGGTTTGTGGGTTTACGGGTTTAAAATCTTAAATTCATTATCCAAACCAAACTACTCAGGTTGGACCCGAACTTGAACGAGTTCGAGTAAATGCGTGTTGGATCGGGTTGAATGGGTCACGAGAACCCTGAACACCCGTAGGTTCATGGGTTTGAATTCACATCAAAATGCACAAATATTTTTCATTGACTTTTATCATTTAAGCAAAAGCAAAGACTCAACTCAAATTAATCAGAGTTTGATTTAATTTCTAAATATCGATATTCCAAATGAAAAAGTATTATTTTAAAAAACAACTTGGCTCCCTTTTTATAAGCCAAATAATTATTGTACTAAGAGAAAACGCTTATACCTAAATCAATAACAACAAAAAATTGAGCTGAGGTGAGGTGACCCAAAACACAAGATGTGCCAAGCACACATCCTAACTTCAATATAGTTGTTAATAAACAATGCTACTTTATTTCAAACTCGATCGATCATCTACCAAATAATTTTTCATCAAAAACAAAATCATCATAACCAAATAATTTTAGAAAATCAATCATGTTTAAAATCTCATTTGTCACTAAATATTTTGCAAACATCGGTCCATAACTAAAGTGGTTTTGTTATAAGTCATGTGTAAGGTACACCAGGGGCGGTTTCAAGGCCCGACTAGTCTGGGCAGTTGCCTGGGCTCTGGTCCAAATTTTTTGTGATTTTTTATGTAAATCTCTCTGAATTTCTTATATAAACTCCTATAAATTAGACAATTTCTTTAGTTTTTTTATCATTTGCTTTCAATTTCTTATGTAAACCGCTCTAAATGTTAATTTTTGCTACAAATGTAATTTTTCCAAAACTCAATGAGTGAAAGAGGCCTACATCCTAAAAATTGCTAAGAAAAAAATGTGTTGCAATTTTTATTTTTTTTGAAGCAAATTTTTTTTGCCCAGATTTTATAATAATCTTGGTTCCCCTACTGAGGTACATGCATTTGGATTCTCTCATATGTAAAATAAATATGAAGGTTATGTTAATCATCTTACCATTAAAAAAATTTGGGTTCTAAAATTTATAAATTATATAAGTGGAGCCTAAAAAAAATTAGTGGTGTGAAGATTAATATAACTCCTAATGTTTTATTTTACACATGAATGAATCCAAATCTAAGGAACACAATCAAAAAATGATGACTGATTGTTGCTGCTAACCATTTATTCCTTGTGATGTTTTCCTCTACACCTCTACTGCTTTGCATCATGTACCATTGCTGCAACACCAAACTCCAACATTATTTCCTTGTTTTTCTAGATTTAGTACTCTAACTTCATCCTTCAATCCACGGCCAACGCCGCGACTAACCACCATAGACATGTGCTCCATTTTGAGGCCAATCGCCGTAGCGTTTTGCCTATTCGTCTCACCATCATAGCTCTAATTTCCAACAATTTTTATATAGCTATACAAACACTTCAATTATTATGTACTATATTGTCATCTATTTTTTGTATAATGGTTTTTTACTCTTCACAAATGAATTCTTGCATGTAAAAAACATGGGACAGTCGCGCTATTATTGTAGGTATCATAATAAATTGTTTAGTGTTTTCTTCAAAGCTCAATATTATATAGTTAGTAGAAGGAATGAGAAATCAACAAAAAAAAGTTTAAAATTGGGTTATTGATTTGAGACCTTAAAAATAACACATTTTATAATCTCAAGCAAACATTATCGGACCAACTTAAATTAATTATTTATTTATTTGTTTTTATTCTCTTTCCAAATAAGTTTTTTTTTCTTGCATGCCCAAAGTTGACTCTTACAAAAGGTAGAGAAATCCATCTTCAGGGAAATGTAAAGTAGTCCAAAAATAAAAAAAACGTCCTAGTGGTTTATTCTCAAACTCTTACATGTTACTTTGACTTACTTTGACTTTTTCAACTAGATGTATAAACGAGTTGAATTATACATGAATTAATTGATTTTTTTAGGTGATGAGTAAATAAATCTGACTTGTTCAATATTTGATAAATTAGTTTGTTTAATTAATAAACAGATTAAAGATTGAGTTTGCTTAATTGAGCCAAATTCAAGTCATTCATACCATAAATTAATATGTAGTAATTTCTTTTAAACTATAAAATGATATTTTCCCTGAGGGACAAGAAATTAATTCATTCATTCATACCAACATAACTCAATTGTTCAAACCAACAATTGAGTGTGTGAGAGAGAGAGAGACAAACAAAATATGAGTTAGTACTTCCAAAAAAATAGGAAGCAACTAGCAAAGCATCAAAAGCTATAAACTAATGGAAAATTAAATTGATGAAAAAAGATCATGATTAAGAAGATGATTAATATGACTTACAAGATCAATCCAATGGATGATGAGAGTGCTTAGAGCAAATAAAAACAAGAAGATGAAGGAGAATAAGGCTGAAGTTGAAACCCATCTTTTTGTTTTGTTGTATGCTTGATGAAAGCTTTGACTATTGGCCATAGATAGAGAGTTCCACTTCCACCCCCACCTTATGTTGATTTATACATTGTTAAGACTAAATATATGCACCAACTACCTCAGATAATGGATCTTGACCATATTTTTATTTTATTAATCAAGGTTCAAAGCTTTGCTTACGAACGACTTGTAGAACGTGAAATAGTTTTTTCTTTGCAATGCATAATGTATATAGTATAGTTTAAGCATGTATATTAATCAAGGTTCAATGCATAATAATAGTATTAAATTAGGCTACGGCCTAAGTGGCAAATGGATGGCATTTTTATTACAAACAAAAGGTTTGATTTTCTTTTTTTGGTAGAGTGAAAGGGTTAATTTCAGTTGCATTATTTGCACGCACAATATATATGTAGGAGCCCAAACCAACATTGTTGAATTTTTCCCCTAATAAAAACATTGTTGAATTTTTTAATACATAATTTTGTTTTGAAGAATTTTAAATACATAAATTATAGATTATATATACATGTATGTATATATGAATGTGTGTCTATATATATATAAAATATTTTTTGTGTGAAACAAATATCATAATGCTCAAGTAGTATTATAACTTGAACGACAAAGTTTTTTCAAGTGTTGAGTTACTCATTAAGTCATGTAAGTACGACTCAGATGATAAAAGACAATATTTAGTTTGATGGGGTTCGAATTTGTACCCGCGATTCTCCATTTTATGTCATTCATAAGTTATATCGTTTAAACGTTTTTGGCTTATATTGTTTAACTATCATATGAAACATAAATCATAGCCTTTTTGATCTAATTTATGAATGACTACTTTTTTAAAATAAGTTAAATTCCAATTTGGTCATATTGGTGTCTTAAGTTTTTTTTCCTTCTATATTTGTCATTCATAAGTTATAAACATTAAACACTTGAGTTCTTTAAGTTTTACATTTTCACTTTGGTCTCTCAGTTACAAATATCAGAAACTATAGTCTCTTAATTTACAAATAGTAGACATTGAGGAAAAAGATCATAGAGCCCAACGTTATGTAACTTAAGAAATAAAAATGTTTAATATATTTATATTTTAAAATGATCAAAATGGAAACATTTGTAAAACTAAGTGAGAATCCAAAGAAGAACTAAAAAAAAGATTTTTTCTTAAGTACCTTGTTATAATTTTAAATCTTAAGGGAGATCCGTCTTCGTGCACTTAAACAAGGTATCCTTACGGTTTTCTCACTTTTCTTCATCAACATTTTTTTTTGTTTTGTCAAAAAAGTTACATTTTATAGCAAAACCATTACATCTAATTATGAGATATTCTTGCATGAACTCTTACCCAACACATCATTCTTACACTCAACCAATAAAAAAATGACATGTGTTATTAACTTAAAAAAAATGTGATTTTAATTAAGGAAATGGAAACATAAATGGTGGTGGATGGTTCTTGTCGGTTAAAGAAAGTGGAAAAAGGAGAGAGAAATATTAAAAATAATGAAAAAATATTCTGATATTAATTCTTTTTATTAATTTAATGAGGTGTTAAATTTTAATTGGTTAGGTGTAAGAATGATGTGTTGGGTAAGAGCTCACGTAGGAATTTCTCTCTAATTATTTAATTAGGAAATAAGAAAACTAGAGCAATTGGTTAGTGCGAGAGTGTTGTAAACAAGATCTATTTTAATTTGTCCCTAGATATTAAGAGAGCATAGATATAACTTTAAAATGCCATGAATAACCACACTACGTCGTTGTTGAAGAGATCAAGTTGTGTGATCTCCACCCATCCGATAAAGACCTTAGCACTAACAATATTAACATTTTGTTGTTCTATAAAAGATATTTAATTTTAAAGTGACTATACTACAATAGAGAGGTTCAGTTAATCATGTACCAAATGTTGGACTTTATTTCTTTTTTGGTACAAAAATGCTGGTCTTTTGTGGACACAATTGCCTCTAAAAAAAGTAGAGTCTAATTGACTAATTCATTCCTTACCAATATTCAAAAAATATGTTGCTTAAAAGAGACTATTGCCAAGCACATAATATGGAATTGAACACATGCAAAATTGTAGTGCAACCTGTCTTAAACATCATTTTAAGGAAATCTGCTCACATTACACCTAATTTATATTTAATTAACTATTGTAAGATGTTGTCAAGTCTTAACGCAAAGGAACTTTGGGGTAAGTTGGCACTTGGCAGAAACATCACTAATTGCAAAGCTTCTCACTTTTCCTAATTTATTCTACAAAGGAACATGCATATTGGTTAAATTGATGTTTACATGCTCAATGGTATATGGCAAATGACTTGTTTAGTTTTTAGATATGGGCCAAAATAAGGAGTCATGTCAGAGGTCTTAAACAAGAGTGATATGGAGACTCACAAACAAGTTAAGAGAAATAAGGAATTCCTGTTAAAAGACTTCAACAAAATAGACAAGGCATGCAACTAAGCAGCAAGGGTGATCTTTGTCAAAAGTCGTTAACAAAACCGGCAAGGAGGATCACTGATACGAATCTACAAGTGTACGGTTCTATCAAGTAGTAAAAATATCGTTTCACAAAGAGTTGTTGTAATTACCGATTTCGCTTTCAATGTTGATTAGCTGAAAATATCAAGTTTTAGAAGTTCAACAGTTTCTTGATTAAAATTCAGATTATAAAAGCGTCTAGAAATTATTCACCTTATCTAATCTCATTTGTTCTAATATCAAACTTCATCTTTCGATCATTCGATTGATATTTGAAATATAACTTAAAAATGATGAGATTAGATTAGAAAACGAATTTAAATATAATAAAGTTCTAGACTTGGCTTGAATAGGATTTGGTCATTAGACGCATCCAACAATCTCAAGACATAAAAAGTATACCCACTCATGTTCATTGTAGAAAAAATTAGTAATTATAAGGCATAGAATAATAATGCATAAAAGTAAATAGCTGAATGATAAATTACAGAATTGTAAAGAGCAAGGAAATAAAATACAAGAATGTAAAAGTAGAAAAATAGATCAAGAACTTAGAACACAATGATAAACTTTGATTGCAATGTAAACAAGTTCACAAGATATTCCAAGGTAGTTTACAAGTCTGATATGAGCCCTATATATAGCCTATAACCTTAGACAGACATTCAACTCGCATTACAAGGCAATAATGGGCAGAAACCAAAAGTTTTTAACAGTAAAATATGTCTGCACAACGCACAAAGTCGTGTTGATGAGGCACACGACCATGCCTACTATTAAAACGACCAAAACTGGCTTCTGAATGGCCGCACGGTCGTGCAGATGATTCACACTCAAACAACAGGCCACACAGTCAGTGCAAAATGAGGCACAACTGTGCCAAGTGACAATGGCTGGAAACTAGATTTTTCTCCTTTTTTTCTTGGTTTTTGATCCTTAACTTGTTCTTCATTATTTTTACCTTAAAAATAAAACAAAAGACTTTGAAGTAAAATAGTTCTAAAAGGAAACAAAAACACACAAATTCTTATTGAAATTAGCAACTAAAAACAACATAACTATGACTTATCAATCACAAGCACAACTAAGAAGCGAGAAGCCTTCTATAAGACTCAAGTTTTAAATTAGTCCAACAAAGAGACTAATAAATATTGTGGGAGGTGTGACAAAATTATTATCACGGTGGAGTTAAAGTGTAAATGGTCTAGAAGTCCTAGTTCAATTGGTAAAATATCAAAATTGTAAAGCCGGACGTCATGACCTGGTTTCGACCCCAAGACCTCAGAGTTAGGTGTGAGTTTAATCTCAATGGATTACCACTTCATTTAAAAAAAAAAGTTGTAAATGAGCAACTTTAAAAAAAAAATTACAAACCAGCCAAATGAGCTACTTAATTAAAATATAAATGTTAAGTGGGCTATAGTTGAAAAAAGAAAATAAAGGTGGGGTTAAAGTATAATTACATAAAGATAGATCCATTACTCAAATTCTCCTCTTTCACTTCACCGTCACCTGAGTCACACACACGCATCGAGAGAGACAGTGAGAACGAAGAAGATGGCTAGCGGCAGTTTGAAGAAGATGTTAACCTCTGCAATCAACGAAGGTCTAACCTCTGCACGAGCATCAATATTTGGTCATCAATTGAATCCTTCAGGGAAGAAATCTGCTCACAAAATTCTCCGTATGAAAATGTTTGGTGAAAAAGTTGCTGCATGGTACCCTCATGATATCAATAAAGATGACCCTAATGTTATGGCTCGTCAACAACAAGTGTAATTGCTCTTTTTCTTTCTTTTTTGTGATTGCGCGCTATGCGTTTGTGTTTATGTCTATGATTTTTTTTTTCCTTTTGTTTTGGAGTTTTTTTATGTGGGGTTGCGTTATTTTGATTGATAAATGGAGTAGTGTTATAAAGTTTAGTTTTTTTTATCTGGGTTTATGATGGGGTTTGGTAATTCAAATCTATTGGGGATTGCTCACTATGTGTTTGTGTTTATGTCTCTGTGACGTAGTTTCATTTGTTTTGAGAGTTTTTTTTTTTTTATGCGAGGTTGTTTTATTTTGATTAATGGGTGTTATAGCATCATAAAGTTCAATTTTTTAAATTGGGTATATTATAGTGTTTGGTAATTTAGATTGAGTTATGCAGTCAAAAGGAAAAGTAGGTTGTAATGAACTGAAGTTCCATGTAATGGTAAAGGGATTGAGTGAGTTTAAAGGGTGACTATACTGTATATGTTATATCCTTCATTAAAACAACCCTGATATCATGTTTTTTGAGCAAATCATCAATTCAAATTGAGTTATGCAGTTAATAGCGAAAATAGGTTGTAATGAACTGAAACCCCATATGATGGTAAAGGGATTGAGTGAGTTTAAACGGTGACTATACTATATATGTCATAACAACCCTCATATCATGTTTTTTTAGCAAATCATGTTTTTTTAGCAAATCATGAATTGCTTTTTCCATCTTGGCACGATCTTTTTGCACCTTACTACCACAAATTTGAATATGCCTTGACAATTCATACACGTCATATAAGAAGCAAGAGCTAGGTACTATTGAAACACTAGTGAGTTTGTGAAGTTTTTGAAATGTAAACACAAGTGGAGAAACTAGTGTTAAGTGTGAATTGAAAATTCTATGTCCCACATTGGGTAGATCACACACTCTAGTAGTGTTTATATATGTGGGATATCACCTCCAAAGGTGTGCCCTTGGGGTACACACTTTTGTGAACGGAGTGAGCTAATGCCAAAAATTATAACACGCGACGCCGCCGACGGACCGGGCCTGGGTTTGGGCCTGGGCCGTAAAAGAATAATTTTTTGGTGCTCAGAAAATAAATATTATTTTTCTTTTTTTGCTCCGAGAATCCTGCAAGCAAAGACCAAGTTTCAGCACGCGTTTTCCACACGCCTCCACGTCTCCACACGCGCATCCACGTTTCGGCACGCTTCCGCACGTTTCCACGTCGTGGGTTACCGTTACTGGAGCGTGGGCTTGCGCTAGCGGGTCGTGAACCGGGTCGGCGAGGTCGAATCCCCTCTATAAATAGAGAGCTCGGGATCCTCATTCTTCACACCAAAACCGAGAATCGAACGCTCTTCTCTGGTTTTCTCCCCTTCTCATCTCCTACGATTTGTGTTGACGAATCGTTCTTTTCCTCCTTTGGTTTTTTCTCGAGTGGTTTTCTAAACCATATTCTCAGAGGTGTTATTCTCGACCGATTCTGGGCAGTGCAGCCTTTAATCGTACAGAAAAAGAATCTGGGCTGTTTTATCCTGGAGACGCACGGTTGATAGTCTACCTTGCACATTTCAGGTAGTGCCGTGAAACGTCTTAAAGAAAGCGACCTGGTCGTGACTCGCCCCAGTAATCATTTCAAAGCTCTGTCGTAATTTTTAAAACAACAATAACTATCGTTGACATGAGGAGTGATAGGAACACTCTCTTTACAACACTCATTCTCTTATTTGAGTGAAATTCATGCGAGTCTCACCACTTTATGTGGAACCGATTTCTAGAGTGTGGGGATCTACATTGCTTTCACCCAATAAGAGAGCGAATGTTTTAGTGATTGTTGAAAAGAGTGTTCGTAGCACTTCTCTTGTTGATATTACCTTTTCTCGAAAAGAGCTTTGTGCTTAAACACATTATCCATGAGATCATTTCTGGGGCTTTTGTTTTTTAAAAGAACAATAGGAAATTTACCCCATCATGTTGCCATTGATGATCTTAATCTCTCCCACATTAGGCTGAAAGTTCATCTTAGTAAGTGCTTTCTCTAGGCCGAACTTATTTCCTCGATCAAGGATTCTTTGGTTTCATGGGATGATGGAAAATACAAAACCAGCTGGTTACTGAGTTGTTTTGTTAGCTCCTTTCCTTCAATCGGTTCATTTATCAGATCAACACGTATCATTTTAGTGGTCTCTTCCGTTTTGTGTATATAAACTGATCTCAACAATAATGGAATCTTCCACTTTTATTGCATCTAAGGTCTTGAGTCCAATTATAGCTAAGGCCAATGAGCGGCTGAGTTGTCAAATGGGTCAGCAAAAATGTGAAGTGCCAGTGAAGTGAAAAAATGTAGGGAGGGTGGCTAGCTAGGTGTTAACTACTTAGTATAGGAGGAAGTGGCGAAGCTGAGTGTGAAATAGAGAGAGGGGTTGCTTGGGGAAGATGTGGTGAAGGGGGATATATGTATATCATATATGCTCCCTCCGGTTTGAAAAAAAAAACAATATCTCACTTTTGAAAAACAATAGTTAGTATTATTTAATTATTACCCTACTGTACTCATACATGGATACTGTCAGTATATATATCTAATAAACTGAAATTACCTCATTCATGGATATTCTTAGTTTATTGTTTTGGTGGGAGACAGTAAAGTTTTCTCTATGAGTTTTGGTTCCATTTTGTAGATGTGTTCGTTGATATTATCCATATTCACCGTCTGTTAGACTCTTTTTTTGTCAATGTGAGATCTTCTTAGATATTCAAATTAGTTAAAGTACGTAAATGATTTCCCCTATGAATTTGGCTATGTCGGCTTGCACCAAGTGCATTCTGTTAAATGTTAATGGTAATTCATGTCAGTGTAGAAATTGTGTTGCCAAAGTTTTTGAAGTATGTACTTTGGGTTACAATCATAAAATTTGGCATATTCTTTACTGGTTATCTTACATATATTTCAACTCATTCAAGAATTTTGATACATTTGTTATTTTGTTCTATGTAGACGTTTATCGAAGCTTGAAATGTTGAAGCGTCGAGGTAAAGGCCCACCTAAGAAGGGACAAGGAAAGCGTGCTAAAAAAAGCAACAAATAGATTATACTCTAACCTGTCTTGAATTCATCCTATGGGTATATTGGTTTAAATCAAAGACTAGTTGTTGTTTCTGCAAACACTTTGAATTTGATTTATTTGATCAGAATGACAGATTTCTTATTGACCTCTTCCTGGGAGAAAACTTCATGCATTGGAGTTGAAACCATCTAATTTGGTTGGAGATCTGTCTCTTTTGTGTCATTAACGTTTCATAATTTGATGTAGTCTACCTTGAATGTTTATCACAAGGTTATATATAAATAGCCTTTTTGATTTTGTTATTATAGTCTTAATATATCTTTGGCTTACTGTTTGGAAACTCTAAACGTAAGTTAATGGTGTGTTTTGGTAAGCAGTTTAATTGCTTATTTAAGCGTTTATGTATGTTATTTCTATTATCAAAGAGGATGGTTGAACTATTTTCATACTAGTTTTCATAAGCTATGTTGGGGTGATTATTACTATAAGTAAAATTGTAAATGGACATCTATTTTTCATAAGCTCTTCCAAACATATGAACAAGTGTCATAAGTCCTAATCTTTCCGTTCCAAAATACATATCGCAACTGCACACATATCGATATATAATTAAAAATTCAGAATTAATCTGTTTCTTATAAAAAAATTATAATTTTATGTAAGAGATAGTATTTTAATGTCTTAATCATGCCCGCAAATTAAAAATTCAATGCTTGTGTCACTTTTTTGAACTTTTTGTCTATTGGAAAAAAAAAAAAGTAAATTATTTCTTTATTTCGATACATGGATTAATGTTAGGAAAAATATATTTCAACTAAAAAAACAATGTCACGTCATCAACAAAATTCAAAATGGAAGCACGCAACCATATGATAAGATTCCCGGACACATTGACATCAACGTTTTTTGTGATTGGGCTGTTTGAAGACAAATATAGGAAGATTATCAAATTACACAGGTGAAATTTATGTTTTAAATTATTACATAGGTATTTTTCTGACTTCACTTATATTATATAGACAATTTGAACAACTACCCCTATAAAAAAATTAATTTTCCAAAGATTCAAGGATTTATTTTGTACTAAAGTATCCAAATTTATTTTTGCATAAACCATGCTTATTTACTTATCAATGAAAATATAATCTAATAATTTCACCACCAATAATAATAAAATATATGAATTTTTAACCCACTTAGGTTGGTCCAGTGATATTGGCTTGAGACCTAAGAGTGTGCTCCTTCTCGAGGTCTCAGGTTCGATTCACTCCGGTGCCAAGTTAGGTGGGCTAGTTTAACTTCTTAAAAAAAATATGAATTTTAAATAAATCTAAATTTCAAATTATATATTATGTAAATTATGATAATTATAAATAAGATAATTTCCAAGTGACAGTCTCGTATTCATTTAATTTCCTGACAATTTATCTCTCTATGTTTTTATTTAATAATTTATAATTAAATTATTAAAAAATATTTTAGTAATTTTTTAAATTAAAATTTATTGTCACATAAACCTTCCTTCTTCGTGTGTGAATTCAAATTCAATATAATTTTAAATGATTATAAATTTAATAATTAAAATAAAATAAATTAATTTCTAACACATTAGTTTCAGGTGTTGATCATTATAATCTTCGTAATCATTTTGTTCAGTTCACCAATTGTTTGGGTGCCTCAAGGTCGCGAAGATCTTTACTTCTGTTACTTGGTTACTCTCTGTTTGGCTAGTATGGAATGATCGTAACAATAAGCTTTTTGACAGTTCTCACACTCCCAATGTGGAGCTTTTTGAAAAGGTCAAATTTCATTCATACTGGTGGTTAAAGGTTAACAATGTTACTTTTTTTTTCCGGTTGTCAGCAGTGGTGATCAAACACGTTAGCTTGTTTGGGTATCGGTTGACCATTTGTCTTTGTATTTGTTTTGACTAGATCTTCGTTTCTCGAGCGTCCTCTTTAGTACGTCTTGTGCTAGAGAGGCGTCTCTGTTAGTGTGAATATATATATATATATATATATATATATATCATTTTTTATTCTTAAAAAAAAGAATTCTAACCGTATTAGTTTCTAATAATAGTATAAATTAATGATATTGCAATCAGTAAAAAAAACATTAATTTTTGACATAAGTCAAAAACATTAATTGATTGGGATATTATACTATTGATATATATAAAAATTTGTCCCATAATTTGACAAAAATTTATTAATATTAACTGATATTTTCATTTTTTGACTTAACATTAATTATTTTTATGTTTATAACAAAAAATTAATAAACTTCATTTGGTAAAATTATTATACTCTTACCTTCATTTATAATTTTTTTTTTTGTTAAATAATCTAATTTGACAATTTTTATGAGACAGATGGATTAACTAATGATAAGGATAAGATTTTTTTTGAAAGAGGATACGATTAATTTTATTAAAAGGTTAATATTAATTATTGGATAAACTAAAGCATAATATATATATATATATATATATATATATATATATATATATATATATTAGAGTTAGATAGTTTTTTACAGTATATATATAAAGTACGATAAATCTAATAATTATGATAAGACATGATAAAGTAAAACATATTAATAAATTTGTATTAATAGATAAATATGTATTTACATAAAGTCAAAAAGTGTACCCTAAGACAAGTTTTGATTTAGAGGTAAGCATTTAAATTTTATAAGAATAAATACACAAGTTTAGGTGAGACATATATATGTATTCAAAAGCAATTATAAATAAAAATATTTTTGTGGTGATAAAATAGATGAAATACAAATATACTACAACGAGATAAAAATTATCCATAAATATATTAATATAAAAACAAAATTTTGTTATCATTTACATTTTCACCAGAAATCATTATAATACAAAAAGAACTTAAACAATCGTTTAAATTGAGGCATCAATCTAAGGTTTATACACTGTTTTTTTTTTTTTTTTTACAGAAGGTACGTTGTTTTTTAAGTCTTTAAATCCAAATTGCATGCATAATTTACACCTGCTTATGTAGATGACTTGCACACATTACACTGATTTTTTTCATCCACAATTTATACTTCACGTTCTTCACCTCAATATTGGTTAAAATGATGGATTTAACAACAATATTAAGTTATTTATATAATGGTTTAATACATCCCATATCCCTTAACTTATTTTAATTTCTCAGTTTGACCCCTTAACTATTAAGTGTTTCAATTTGGTCCCATAAATCTTCTGCCGTTTACTATTTTGATCCTCTCTGTTAGTTTTTAACCTTAAATGTCTAAGGTGAAACAACATTAAAAGTAGTCCACCATACACCTTATTAATTTTATGAATTTTAACCATTTGATTTTTTTTGAAATGAAGACCGTTAAATCATTCAGATCTATTGTATGTTACCATGAACTATCAATACTTAATTTGAAAAACAATTTATATTAGTTTAGAAATAAAAAACAATTTATAAAATCAGAAAATTAATTTTCAAAAATAAAAAAATAATATGAATTCATTTATATTGATTTAGAAATAAAAAAAATGTGAAAATTACTTTTCGAAAATAAAAAAATCGTAAAATTAAGATTTTTTTTATTTTCCAGAAATTATTTTTGCTATAAAAAATATAATTTTTTTTTTTGAAAAAAATCTGACCTTTTTTTAAAATTTCAATTTTTTTATTTTGAAAATTAAATTCATAAATTTCTAAATATCTTCTGAATTTCCAAAAAAAAACAAATTTGTTTTTCTGATTTTTTAAATTTTGAAACAAATATGAATGTTTTTTAAAAAAAAAATGTGAATATTACTTTTTGAAAATAAAAAAATCGTAAACATTAAGTTTTTTTTATTTTCCAGAATTAATTTTTGGTATAAAATATTTTTTGGCTAAAATGCTCTTTTGATCCCTTAACAACATTTTTAGTATCGCTTTGGTCCCATAAGTAATAAAAACTCAGTTTAGGTCCCGTAACTTTATTTAAAGTATCAGTTTGATCCTTTCTGTTAATTTAATTCAAAAAAACAATAAATTTTGGTCCCTTAACTTATTTAATTAGTATTAGTTTGGTCCTTTGGCTTATTTAATTAATATTAGTTTGGTCCCTAAATTTAACGTTTTTTTGAATTAAAATAACCGAAAGAACCAAACTGACACTTTAAATCAAGTTAAAAGACCTAAACGGAGTTTTTATTACTTATGGGACCAAAGCGATACTATAAATGTTGTTAAGGGACCAAAAGAGCATTTTAGCCATATTTTTTTTAAAAAAAGCTAACCTTTTTTAAAAAGTTGGTTTTTTTAAATTTTTGTTTTTTATTTATTTTGAAAATTAAATTTCTAATTTTTTTTTAAATTTCAAAACAAATATGAATGCTTTTTTTTTTCTGATTTTTAAAATTTTAGAAAAAAAAATCTGATTTTTTTTTTCTAATTTTTTCTGAATTTTAAACATACAAAAATTCTAAATTTTGTTTAAGAGAAGGAAAAAGAAATCAGATATGGATGGTTCACCGTTGTATACTATGGACTTTAAATCAAACGGTTATAATCATATTAATAATATTAAATATCAAAAAACTAATTGCGAGGACCAAAATAGTAAATGGCAGAAGATATAAGGGACCATATTGAAACATTTAATAGTTAAGGTGCCAAACTGAGAAATTGAAATAAGTTAAGGGACCGGAGAATGTATTAAGCCTTTATATAATATGTTAGTTACCCGAGGCTTACTTATCCTCAAAGAATGTCAAACTCAAGAAAACATCTAAATTTGCACTAATGATATAGTTAATCAATTCATTGTTTAACGAATTGTTTCACTGATTTTTATAACTCAATTCATCGTTTAACTCAATTCATATAGAACCTCTCTAAATCATCGATGCATACATGCAAAAGACTAGAAAATGCATTATTTTAACACGAAATGATTCAAATCATCCACAAACCTCATTATCTTAGATATATTACTTGGGGGATTCATTTAACGGTTCTTATGGCTTAGAAATCATCATATATGATACAATTCATCTCAGAAATAATTCGTTATGTTATTGATTCAATTCATCACATTTCATAACTTTTATTACCTTCTCACAAATTAGTTTTGGGGTTTTTTGAAATAATTTGTAGACAAGATTATCATCGAGATGTGCTAAGATTGATGAATTAGAGTTCATGGTATTCAAAAGAAACGCATCTATGGATTGTTAGCTAACCAATTATTTGGTTTATCCTCTAAAGGTGGTTTGTAGCTCAAGATATAATCAAAATACTGATAAATTAAAGAGAAGTTGCCAAAAATTATAATTATATGAGAATCAAATTAAAAGAGACTTCTTAAGATCTCGCTCCAAACCTTTAGGGTGTGTTTGGTTTGGAAGAGAAACTATAAAGAGAGAAAAAGGTGAGAGAGAATACGAGAAAAGAGAAATATGTGAAAATATAGTAGATTTAAGGAGTTGTTTGGTACAAAAGATATATGAAAAAAATAGAAGAGAAAGAGAATCTCATTATTTTTGAAATGACCCAAATGCGTTTCTTATTTATATTAGTGTTACTAATTAATTATGTGAATTTTGCTTTAAAATGATGAAATGGTTAGTTATTAAATTATTTTTCTTACCTTAATTATTAATTATGGAAGTTAACCTAAATTATTAACCTATGCAACGCGAATGGTGACCCAGCAGCCCCCAACCTCATCTTTTTCATTTGCTTTCCCAATTCTTTATCTCCTCCAACTCCAACACTTACCCATTTTTTCAATGAACCATAATCCCAAATGAACAACTTCTTCACCTCAAAATTGCAATGACGAGTATGCTAAGATTCCTTTTAATCGGGTTGCTTGAAGAATCATTTCTATTTATGAACAATCAATCAGTTTCAGTTACTGTTTATGAACAATCAATCAGCTTCTCGATGGCAAAGCCGTCACCGGCGACGGCAAGTTCCACGGCAACAGCAAGGAGGAGTAGCGACGGTGACAAGCCTCCATGAAGTGAATCTCAAATTATCTTCAAAATGGGTATTAATTTCTCATAACTTTTTTTCCTTTTTGTTCTTTTTTAGTTTGAATAAAAAGGTGTGTATGTTACATTAAACTTGCCATAGCAATAATTTAAAAAACTTCACTACTTCATTTCTCTCCTCTTCTCATTTCAAGTTTTTTTTTTGAATCAGAGAGATGAACAATAACAACAATAGGGCCAGATTTCCACCTCCTGGAATCATCGGTCCTGGACGTGGTGGTATGAATTTGAACCAAAACCCGAACCCGAACCAGAATCCAAATTCCAATGCCAATTTGAATAATCACTTTCAACATAGGGCACCTTATTATCAGCATAACCAGCAACAATTCCATGCTCACAGACAAATGGTGCAGCACCAGCTGAGACGGGCGCAATTGGGTGGTTTGAAATCAAATGCTGTTGATGAGGTTGAGAAGACAGTGCAATCTGAAGCTGCTGACCCAAGGTTTTTTTTTTTTTTTTTTGTTGATTGTAAATTATATAATTAGATCTGCTTGACATATGTTTCATGGTTAGGGTTAGGGTTTTGATTAATTGGTTTTGATGGCATGACATGTTTTCAATGTGTTTTATGATTAGGATTATTAGGGTTTTGGTTAGTTGGTATTGATGGCATGCTATGTTTTCAATGTGTTTTATGATCGAGATTATTAGGGTTTTGGTTAATTGGTATTGATGAAATGACTTGTTATTACCAATGTGTTTTGGTTTATCACTTATCAGTGATTGAGTTGTTTAGTGTCTGGACAATAATGGATTTGTTGTGTATTGGGTCAAGATGTTATCTGTTGTTGTTAATGTTGTGTCTTTTTGGTTTCAATGGCTTGATGATTATTAGGTTTGAAGTTTCAATTAGCGTAGTAGGTTTGATGTTTTGTTTTCTTGTTGTTGGTTATTATAACTTCTGTTTGGTATGTGTTTCATTGTTAGGGTTAGGGTTTGGTTAATTGATTTGATGAAATGAAATGCCTTGTTATCAATTTGTTTTATATATGGGTGATTGAGTTGTTAGGTGTTTGTGTGATAATGGGTTTGATTGTTGATTCAAGATGTTATCTTTTGCTGTATATGCCGTGTCTCCAAAAGTTTTCTTGGTTTGTTGGCTTGATGATTATTAGGCTTCATATTTTGATTAGTGTAGTTGGTTTGATGTTTTGTTTTGGTGCTGTTGTTGGTTATTATAACATCAATTTGATATGTGTTTCATTGTTTGAGTTTTAGTTATGATGAGATGATATGTTATTCACTTGTTTGGTTTTATTAGTGAGTGAGGTCTTAAGTGTTTGCATAATAATACGTTTGTGTATTGATTCAACACGTGACGCGGGTCTTTGGTTTCCTTGGCTTTATAATTATTAGGATTGAAGTTTTAATTAGTGTAGTAGGTAATGGAAAAAGATTAATTTTAATACACTGTTGATGTAAAGTATTTTACACTGTTGACAAAGCACAACCACGCTTATCTGTGATTTCAGAAGTAGTTATGGTTAACACCAAAAACGTTTCCAATGATCTAATGGTTATGACTGATTGTGTAAAAAGCTGTAACGTTGACAGTGTATTTAAATTAAATCCATGGAACAAGGAAAACATCAGTCGTAATTTTCTAAGTGAAGAGTATTGGTATTGTTCACAATTGTGCTATCTCAGAGTTAGAGTGGAGCCTTGAGCTTTTATATAATGGCTATTCCAATTTCCATGGCACAATAACATAACCTTTGTGGTTTGATTAGTTGCTTCTGTCACAGTTGATGCATTTAGGTAGAATCAATTTTCGTGTCCCCACCCTCGTCTCCGGATTTGAGATTAGAGAGAGCTCGTTGTTCATCTAGCCTATTCATTAAGTTCTGTTGTGGGTCTTCACTTTATACGTGCTGAAGCATGCGCCTTTTTCGCAATAAAAATGCATGCAACTTTTTCCGCTTTTTGGGTGATTTCTAATCTGGTTGTACTTTTTTTTTTTTTTTTTATAAATTTAGCTGCCATAATATCGTATCGAAGAGGAAATTGATCCCAAAAGGAAACCACATCATTGCTGTCTTTTGGGGTGATTTGCATCAATCTTTCTGGATTTGATAATCAATGTTGTTGTCTGTTTTTTTGGTGTGATAAATCATGAGTGTACTTCTAGAGATTTGACGTATCTATGCTTGTTAACACTTAAACTAGTGAACCCACTTCGGTTGGCCTAGTGGTGTTGGTTTGGGACCTAGGCATAACCAACATCGGCAGAACCAGCAGCAGCAACAATTCTATGCTCACAGACAAATGGTGCAGCACCAGCTGAGAAGGGCGCAATTGGGTGGTTTGGAATCGAATGCTGTGGATGAAGTTGTGAAGACCGTGCAATCTGAAGCTGCTGACCCAAGGTTTGTCTTTCTTTTTTATTGTTGATTGTAATTATATAATTAGATCTGCTTCGCATGTGTTTCATGGTTAAGGTTAGGGTTTTGATTAATTGGTTTTGATGGCATGATATGTTTTCAATGTGTTTTATGATTAGGATTATTAGGGTTTTGGTTAATTGGTATTGATGACATGACAACTTTTTAATGTGTTTTCTAATTAGGGTTATTAGGATTTTGGTTAATTGATATTGATGGCATGATATGTTTTCAACGTGTTTTATGGTTATGACTATTAGGGTTTTGGTTAATTGGTATCGATGGCATGGTATGTTTTCAATGTGTTTTATGATCAGGATTATTAGGGTATTGGTTAATTGGTTTTGATCAAATGACTTAACGTCGACAGTGTATTTAAATTAAATCCATGGAACAAGGAAAAAATCAGTCGTAATCTTCTAAGTGAAGAGTATTGGTATTGGTCACAATTGTGCTATCTCAGAGTTGGAGTGGAGCCTTGAGCTTTTATGCTATGGCTATTCCAATTTCCATGGCACAATAGCACAACCTTTGTGGCTTGATTAGTTGCTTCTGTTACAGTTGATGCATTTAGGTAGAATCAATTTTCTTGTCCGCACCCTCGTCTCTGGATTTGAGATTGGAGAGAGCTCGTTGTTCATCTAGCCCATAGTTCTGGTGTGGACCTTCACTTAATACGTGCTAAAGCATGCACCTTTTTCGCAATAAAAATGCATGCAACTTTTTCCGCTTTTTGCGTGTTTTCTAATCTGGTTGTACTTTTTTCTTTTTAAATTTATTTGCCCTAATATCGCATCGAAGAGAAAATTGATCCCAAAAGGAAACCACATCACTGCTGTCTTTTGGGGTGATTTGCATCAATCTTTCTGGATTTGATAATCAACGTTGTTGTCTGTTTTTTTGGTGTGATAAATCATGAGTGTACTTTTAGAGATTTGACGTATCTGTGCTTGTTAACACTTAAACTAATGAACCCACTTCGGTTGGCTTAGTGGTGTTGGCTTGGGACCTTGGAGTGTGCTCCTCTCAAGGTCTCAGATTCGATTCTCCTCGGTGCCAATTTCGGTGGGCTAGTTTGACTTAAAAAAAAAACCAATGCAATTGAAAAATGAATTTTAAATTATGACTCATTTATGTTGATTCTTGTAATCTTCTTGGAGTAGTTTACATCAATCTTTGGTTTTGGTAGTCAATGGGTTGTCATTTTTTTGTTTGCCATAATTGACGAGTGTACTTTTGACTTTTAAACTAGTGCAATTGATAAATGCTTCTTAATATGTTTCTTTTATATGTTTTTTTGGAGTAAATTACATCAATCTTCTTGGTTTGGTAATAAATACTGCTGTCCGTTTTTTTGTTTGCAATAGCTCACGAGTTCACTTTTTGAGTTTCAACTCATTTATGCCTAACACTTTAACTAATGCAATTGACATACGCATCTTAAATTGAGTACTGGCTGACATTTATGTTTGTTAGATTTTTGTTATTTGTATTTAAGGCTTTTTATAACCCTTTCTTTCAGACGTTTATTATATTTTTTTGAAAAAGAGAGAAATATTATTTTTAAAATATAATAATAGGCACAAGACATGCCAATGTCACGTGGGAGAATTACTTGAGACACAATACAACAGGTCCATACAACAAACCAGTTTCTGTTGTATTACTTACCAAACTGTACTGCAGTCCATCTATCACTGATAGTGGCTCTAGGGTTTTTCTGTTCTCTCGTGTTTTTTGAACTTTAGACTTTACAATCTTTTTCTGTCCACAATTGACTACACTAGGTTTCTTGCAGTCAGGTTCTTAAGTGGTCATTGAAATGCCAAGCTGAGCAGTAAATCAACATCATTTGGTTACTTTTTTGCGGAAGACCATGGTTTTGGTGATTTGATTTATGAATCACTTTTTTTCGCTGAACCTGTTGTACCCTTGCAATCTTTTGTATTTCTAGCTCAAATTCAAATCCAAGTTGATATTGTGCACAATCTTGGCTATTGCTTCCTTATTCCAATTCAAATGTTTATTTTTTTATTTTATTTTTATGAAGTGATGTTATTATGACTGTGTTATTGTTTGGAAATTGACTCAATGTAAAATTTTGTTCAAAAGGAAAGAAATTGTTCTCTTATTATCTTTGATGTGTTTGGTTTTCCTATATTAGTTCTCAAGACTTGAAGGCAAGGCTAAAGATTCCGCCAGCTGATACACGCTACAGGACAGAGGTATGTTACTGTTCATAAGTACTGTTATCTAATACTTCAAGTTGCTGGTTATATGTATTTATTTTAATCATATATTTTGTTACTCATATATCTCGATTTAGATCCTTGGGGAACCATACCTTAATTCTAACATTTTATATTGCGTACTATTTTATTTTTGTATATATGTATATATATGTGTGTGTATATATGTGTATATATAGGTATCATGTTGTCATTTCACACGCTAGTATGTCATAAATATTTGGTCCAGATTGTTCTTGTCTTAAAGTTTAATTGGCATTTTGTTGATTGATTCATGCCTTTTGAGTGCCCTGCACCCCATTAGGCATTTAAAATAGTTTTTAACAGTTATTTAGAGTACAATCATGCATATAGAACTTACAAACTACTTCAACTATTTATAATTTGTATCCACGCAATGACATTTACCGAAATTGTGTTTTGGATTTCCAATTGTGGTGTTGTTATGATAGAAATTGGTATGTTTATTAGAATATTCAAGGAAGAACTTCCCTTATTAGTTATTACAGTGTAGATTATAAAACTTAAGGGTCTGCACCTGCCAATACCTGAAGGCCCTAACTCCTAAATTACAAGATGCGTCTCCTTTTAATCCCCTCCTCATTTATAGGCTATGCAGCACATATACATGTATGTTCCAGGTATAGATTCAATCACGAGGTGGTGTGGGAGTTTTCAAAATCCTAGGGTGCGGCTTAGTTAATATATATTACTATCAGTATATATTATTAACATAGATTTAAGAGTAAAAAAGGACTAGAAATCATTAAAATAGGAGGCTAGAATTTGTACTGAATTGCTTAATTTCTTAATCGGTTCAACCCAATAGCTTTAATTTATAATAATCTATGTACAAATTAAATCACTTCGTTGTAGAGATCTATTATCTTCTTAGCGCCTACACTTTTACCTTATTTACTACAATTTCAATGGGGTAAGAATATTTGAACAATAGGAGATTATGAAGGAATACACGAGGTAACAAAGAAAGTATGAACAATATCAACAAAATAGGGAACTTTTTTTTAATTTTTTTATTGAACAATATATTTCTTCAGTGGACTATGTATGGGCAGGTGCGCATGGTAATTAAAATCACAATCCAAATCATACAGTTTTGGTGGCCTTGAGTGAGCATGAGCAGGTGCAAAATTGTTTTTTTCTTTTTCTCGGAACAGTCAGAATCACTGCACTGGAGCCCCTGTTAGTGGCATTTCCCAGTGCTGTAGCATTAGTGCGTTACACTTAGCAGCGTTACAGTAGCATGAAGATTATGAATATAAGATATATAAATTAAGAATAACAAAACAGTAAATAACATTACAAAAATTGTAAATAATATAATGGAATAGTAGTAATCGGGGATAATAATTCCAATAGCGGCTGTCGCACTACTCCTATGTTGTTAATAATCCGCAATCGTGGAGCGGGAACATTCTATGGTGCAACACGTTTTGCTTGCTATCTGTGTATAGTAGTTGTAGGGTTTTGGCTGCAAATTGTGGAAAAGTTGGACTGAGTAGCCATTTGCAGCAGAGTATCATTATGACTGCTTTGCAGCCACGGCCCTCACATGCTAAGAAAAAACAAGAAAAAAGATAAGAACAAAAAGTGTAGGGGCGCAACAAACGACAGTAGGGCGGTCGTTGGGAGAAGAGGCCGCTTGCCTTTTTGGAGAGCTTAAAGTTTCAGGTTTAGGTTTTGAAAAGTGCAGGGGTGCAGCAAACGACACAGTAGGGCGGTGGTGGGAGAAGAGGCTGCTCGCCTTTTTCGAGAAAATTAAGTTTCACCAGGTTTAGGGTTTGAGTTTGGACATCTCATTTTTAGGGTTTGTTTCACATAATGGTCCTATGATAAACCAAATTGTGAAATAAAACATCAAATTAAACTGAAATAAAAGTAATTAAAAAATACTCTTAACATGTTTAATAAATGAAAAAAATGAAACAGAAAACTAAATTATTTATGTACATATATAGTATAAATTGCTTAAATTATATTTTAATATAACTTATTTAATATATATGTACAGTATTATTAATAATTATTTAATAAAAATATAAAAATTATCTTAGAGCAGCCGCTTTCTCGCTTTCTGCTGACATGTCTAATAAATAAAAAATGAAACTGAAAATAAAATTATTTATATACATAATACATATATTTTTTTTTGAAAGATAATACATATATATTTTAAATTACTTAAAATAAATTTTTTAATATAACTTATTTAATATATTTGTAGTATTAATATTTATAGGATTAATTATTTAATAAATATAAAATATATTATTCTAGTGTCTTTCCCGCTTTCTGCGCCATTTGAATTTTATCGTAGGCTGTTCTGCACTGCTATCCAAATTTGGGGACGGCTTCTCGGTGCAGCTATTCAGGATTGATAACTACTTTCAGCACAATATTGGTTGCCAAGCAGAAGTTTACTGAGAGAGGGATTGCGATTTTAACTACCTTGCTACCGACAACGTTCTGAAATTTTATCAAATTGCTCAGCTTGATCGGTTTGTGTGCACTATGGCCAAGAATTCATTTTCCTTTACAGTATCCCAATCCTCCACAGATTTGGTCTTGGGCCACTACTACTTTCCAAAGGCCTGTCATCAGATGAATTTGGCCCATCAGGTCAATTAAGCACTTGATCCAACCATATCTCTCCTTCTCCTACACACTGCCTCTGGTTGTAGCAGCTTCATCTGCCAGATCCATCCTTTGCCCTCGATACAAAGGACTGGCTTGGCTCTTCTGGTTCTACTAGCAGTCGAAGCTCAGCCAGCATGCCAAAACTCCACCTTACCCTTGATACAAAGGACTGGCCTGGCACTTTTGGTTCTAGCAGCGGATGCGCTGCCAGTTTGCCAAGAGTCCAACTTACTCTCCCATCTGATGAAGACCCATCTTCCTCTCTGGCCATTTTTGTGTCAGGTGGTGGCAGCGGGGTGACCATAGTTGCCGAAGTTTCAAGCTCCATGGCTGTCAAGTGCCCCGTTCAGATTTGTTCTGATGAGGTGCAACCCAAAAGACACTTGGTATCCCTCACTTTTTTGGCCTGTGCTAGGTTGTGCCTGACTTCTGTTCGATACATCTATACGCTAGAAGAGATACCCGTAAATGATATTGAACAACCTGTCATGGGTGAAGATTCTCCCGAAACAGTCCTAGATATGGAAGAATTTACGGGCCCTCCAACTCCTTTAGTCACCGATCTGTCTCTGTCCAAGAGGGTTGATTCAATTCATCTTGATAAACCTTTAATTTGATTTCCAGATCGCTTTCATGCCTTTTCTTCACGTTACTGGCTTCTTCTTTCGCTGCTGTTGATTCTTTTCATGGCCCATCAAACAATCTTGATTTTCTTTCTCACTTTTGTGACCTGTTGATTCTTCTACCTCCCTGCTGTGATCTGCATCTGTGTCTTCTCAAATTTTTGCTACTGTTCCCAACCCATCCTTTCAAAACGCTTCAAACTTTCTCAGCAAGTAGTTTCAGTGATTTGATTCCTCACCGCAAAGTCTTGCAAGATGTGCTCCATTGCTTCCAATTGCAATTTCATTTTTTTCCCCATCAACCCTGAATTCTCTTTCTGATCAGATATTACTCTGATCGTAGTTAATTGAAATTATTGTTTTCATCAGAAGAGTTGGGGAATAATTTCCCTCATTACAGTAAATAGAATAAACTGCATACTTCAATGATCTGCACCTCCCAATACTGGAAGGCTCTAAGATACCTATCCTTTTCATCCTCCTTGTTGTCCATAGTACATATGCTTCATTTTTTCAATCATCCTAGTCCCCAACAACTACGAAATTAATTCCAATTCTCTCATCTTACAAACCTATCGAATTTGTTTTTTTTGTTGTATGATATCATTTATTCTGTAGTTTTAATGACGGCTGTGACACATGAGCTGCCTTATTTTGTGTCTACTTAAAAGGCCTAATAAATGATATCCATGAATTAGTCTTAAAGTTGCTTTGATTTTTGTGTCTGTCATCATTATTAACTTATAATTCTTGTTTGTAACATTTATCTTGTGACACATGAGCTGCCTTATTTTGTGTCTACTTAAAATGCCTAATAAATGATATCCATGAATTAGTCTTAAAGTTGCTTTGATTTTTGTGTCTGTCATTATTAACTTATAATTCTTGTTTGTAACATTTATCTTGTTGCTCTGCAATCTTTGTTCCCAGGATGTTACAGCAACTAAAGGAAATGAATTTGCAGATTACTTTTTGAAACGTGAGCTGCTCATGGGAATATATGAGAAGGGTTTTGAAAGACCTTCCCCCATCCAAGAAGAAAGCATTCCAATTGCTCTCACCGGCAGCGACATTCTTGCCAGGGCTAAAAATGGAACAGGCAAAACAGCTGCATTTTGCATTCCTGCATTGGAAAAAATTGATCAGGATAGCAATGTTATTCAAGGTTTGATACCCTCTTGCATTCAGTGCTTTACATCTAAGAAATGTAGTTGAAAGGACTGTAGATAATGATGTATCTGTTTGTTAAGACATTTTGGTATCCTCATACTGATTCTGAGCATTATCCTGCTGCATTCCTGCTATTTAAAAAAGAAAATAAAACCTGTGACAAGTAAGGTTTAGCTATCGTATGGACTTCAAAGAGCATCAACTTGGTTACAATATGTATTTACTTTGGCTTTTGCCTTTTTCCTGAAAATCCTTTAAAGTGCATACACCCTCCGGTCACTATTATAAGCAAAACTTTGCATTTTAGATTCATTCAATTAAGGATGTATATGATCTTTATTATATACCACATACATAATTTAATGAATGAATCTAAAATGTAAAATTTTGCTTATAATAGTGACTAGAGGGTGTATCTGTTACTTTTTAGTCTTTGACCTTCGTCTGACCTAAAAAACCCAACAGTAGTATGGTCAATTCATGATATGTTTCATATTTAATATTAGGTATATTGGGATTAGGATTTAGGTGCCAAGTATGTGTTAATAATAATTTTGGAAATTTTCAAACAAACTGATATCTTGTTGATGAGTTGTTTCTCTTGAGAAGTTATTTTAGAAATTGAAGGTTATGCAGTTCTTGCTAAATATACCTGAAAATAATAATAATATTTTGTAGGTGGTTACTTTATTACCTTTAGGGTTTAGGGTTTGTGTTTTTTAATACGCATAATGATATGCCCTGTTCATGTTTTGACTATACTGTCTGTTATTATCACACAGTGGTTATCTTGGTCCCCACAAGAGAATTGGCTTTGCAAACATCTCAAGTATGCAAAGAGCTTGGAAAGCATTTGAAAATCCAAGTTATGGTAACAACAGGTGGTACCAGTTTGAAAGATGACATAATGCGTTTATGTAAACCAGTTCATCTACTGGTTGGAACCCCAGGAAGGATATTGGATCTCACAAAGAAGGGTGTCTGCGTTCTTAAAGATTGCTCCATGCTTGTCATGGATGAGGTAAGTATATTACCCCTGAAATTTTCATTTATATAATCCTGTTGAGAAATATGAACAATGTGGAAAAACATTCACATATTTGAAGAGGTTTAAGAAAATGGGGGCTGTAAACATAATTGGATTTAACTAGACAAGTAGTCAAGTATGATCTGATGTACAGCTTTGTTCCTTTAATTTGTTTGTCTGATTTGCTATGATTAGGAATCTGTTTCCTAAATGTTGACATTGAAGCAAATGCCTCTGTTTACTGATTTCTCATTTTTTTGCGTAAATATCCATAACATTTCCATGTGTTTGTTCATTGGCATTGTTAAGATTAATGCCTTCAGTAGTGAGTAGTTACAGTTATCATTCTACAGTTTTACATAGCTTTCTGTGTTTCTCAGGCCGATAAGCTTCTCTCCCCAGAGTTCCAACCCTCAATTCAGGAACTGATTCACTTTCTTCCCGCAAATCGTCAAATCCTGATGTTTTCTGCAACATATCCTGTTACTGTGAAGGACTTCAAAGATAGGTTTCTTCGTAAACCATATGTTATTAATCTTATGGATGAGCTCACTCTGAAGGGTATTACTCAATTTTATGCATTTGTGGAAGAGAGACAGAAAGTCCACTGCTTGAATACTCTCTTTTCTAAGGTTTGTTTTTTCTTTGTCATCTTAATTTTCTTATATGCCTGCTGTGAATATTATTATAATAATAAGAATATTTGTTTCATTATAAAAAAAATAATAATAGTTTCTATTCCAGCTGCAAATAAACCAGTCAATTATCTTCTGCAACTCTGTGAATCGGGCTGAACTCCTTGCCAAGAAAATCACCGAACTTGGGTATTCATGTTTCTATATTCATGCAAAGATGTTGCAAGATCATCGTAATAGAGTATTTCATGATTTCCGCAATGGTGCTTGCCGAAATCTTGTCTGTACTGGTATGTTGCTGACTCTTTTCAAACCTCTTATAAACAGGCGGTGTATTTCTTTTTCGTAAGGTGCTTGGAACGATCTTTAACCTACAATAGAGCTGTTTTCAAAACTTAATTATTTGGGGTCCCAATTTCCTTTATTTTGACAGTATCTTCATGCCTTTGTTTTGTAGATGAATTCCGTAGTCAAAAGTTGTATTATTCATATACGTTTATTGTAGTTTACTATGTACATCAAGTGACAATTTGTATATTAAGGAATCTTTAGTTTATTATGTGTAATTAAACTCATGGTGAGAATTTGTATAGATATATTGTCCTAATAATTCATCATTTTCATTTCTCTTCCTTTATGTGAAACATTTGCAGATCTTTTTACTAGAGGAATAGACATCCAAGCAGTTAATGTTGTTATTAACTTTGATTTTCCGAAGAACTCGGAAACTTATTTGCACAGGGTATGTTTGATTTCTGCTCATTTTGAATCCAATTTGCTTTGTACAAATTACGTGTACATATTCTGATGGATGTTCTGCTTTTGATAGGTTGGTCGGTCAGGGAGGTTTGGTCACCTTGGTTTAGCGGTGAACTTGATCACTTACGAGGACCGCTTTAATTTGTACGTAATGTACTTGGTGTTGAATGAGTTATAGAGATTCTTGCTTTCGGTTGCTGATATATTCCATCTTTTATTCAGATATAGGATTGAACAAGAACTTGGCACTGAAATCAAGCAAATTCCACCGCACATTGATCAAGCATTTTATTGCCGGTGACAGTGGTACTTACAAGGCAGATCTGATGTATAGCTATGGTGAGTAATCAGAAACTTTTTTTTCCGTACTAACAGTTGACATTTTGGATCTTGGTCTCTAGAATTGTAGATAAATTTGTATGTTTAAGTGTAGACACTTCATATTACCTGGTAACAAATTCATCTTTCTCATCAAAGACTTTGATGTTGTAATTCATTTCTGTTTAGAATAAAATGGAAGTGCAGCGACTATTAAAAAACAAGTTTTCTATTAGATTTTTTTTAATCTGACTTCAATTTTAATACTCCCTCCGTTTCAAAATACATGTTCAAGTCAACCACTTCACATATGCCAATGCACAATTTTGACCGTTAATATCTTTAATTATCTAAAGTAAAAAATTATAACAATTTAATATTTTGAAAATATTTGTCGAGACAAATCAAACAACATCTTACATGCTACTATTTGTATTTATACATTAGTTAAAAAGTATGGTCAAAACAAGTCAAGTGAATAGTGCACATTGCAAAAATTGGACATGTATTTTGAAACGGAGGGAGTATTATTTATATTGTTTGTTTTTCAAAACATTATTTGATGAAGATAACCGATGTTCATTATTTGCTGTCATTCTAATTTCATGTAGTAGTTTTTTTCCAGTCATTTATGCTCAATTATTTTGTTTCATGATCTGTCAATGTGATTCAATTGTACAGTTGCCGTTGATGTTGCTAACACGTACATTTTATGCAGGTGAATGTGACTGTCACTCAAGCAGGTGCATTTGCCGTGGCATTAGAGGAAGCATTATGGAATTTGGAGTATTGTTAGAACTTTTTTTAAGTGTTGTTATTTTCCTTCTTTGAATTTCTGGTTTAAGAACCCTGAAACATGAGAGGATGCATATGGCCTTGCGTGAGAGGATGCACTATGGAAATTAGGTTATTGTTGGAACCCTTGTTTAGTGCTTTTCTTTAACGAAAACTTATTGGATGAGAGCCGTGAACCTGAAGATATTAGAAACTGCAGAGAGTTCAATATTGGCTTTTAACTACCATATAGTTTGGTGGGTCCAATTGGTATTTCCGTCGGTTACATTTGAATATCTTACTGCATGTTATCAATACTTCAGTTTTTTTTTTATTTTTTTTTTTATAATTAAATATAAACAGTTTAAGGATAATTTACCATGTTATGAATGTCCCTTCCCTTGCTATTTGGTCTGTTCTTGCCGTTGAAGTTCATGCTTAGTTTGTTATTGTTTGTTCTGGGTGGAAAATTTATTCGTTAGAACCCAACACTGATCAATAATAACATGAGTATGTGCTGGGAATTGTTGCCAAGGTGTATATGCTTGGCCGTGTTTGATCATGAATTTTGATAATTTTTTGAGGTAGCTTTGGTAGGGGATGTAACACCGAGATTATCAGATTAGAACCCACATTTCAGTAGTCAAAGCTGTGATTTGAAGCCATCTTAGATATCATAATATCCATTGGCTATCATGTTTAACGTTGGTGTTGCGCTTTCTTGGTTGCCTTTCACAAGAATGAAAGGCTCTATTCAGGGTCATCTGACTTCATGTTTGCTCATTTAGGAGGTTGAATCCATGCTCCTGGCTCATTATAACTGATGATCCACATCAATGCCCAGACTAAGGTGAATCAAGTCTTGGTGAGCCGTACTTTTCCGTTTAGATTTTGAAGAAAAATTATCCGGGGCTTGACTCATTTTGAGCCACTTAAATCCCAAAATATCCATTTCAGTTTGATGAATTATTTTCACTTTCATCTTAAATTAAATTTCAACGAAATCTAATCTTCTGTGATGTACTTTTATGTCAAACTCAGATTTTAATCTTCTAAAGTTAAAGAGGTAATACACCTAACACACGCTCCTTTACTTTTGTTGTGAAATTTAATATTTTTGTTTCTTACCATCAATTTACTCACCTAAAGAACATATTAGAACTTGAATTCTGCTCTTCTCCCAATAGAAAACGCTCTCGCCCAACTGAACTTCCCAAAATACTCCTGCGTGAGTTAACTCACGCAAATGTAAAAAAACATGACTTAGTTTTTACATATGCGTGACTTAAGTCACGCTGCGTGATACAAGGGTATTTTGGCCCGCGTGAGTTAACTCTCACGATAACTCACGCCAGTTGCAAAGTTGCAATTGGATGTTCAGTTTTTATGAGCTCAACAAAAACTAAACTGTTCTCAAAAGTGAACGCATTCTAAAGGAGCTTCTTTATAGAAAAACTCTAATAGTCCAACCAATGTGAACATATCAACAATGCCAAAGATTGCATAATGGAAAGAAAGCCAAAAGAGGCTGATTTTTTTGGTTATTGTGATTGTAAAACTTCACATTCTGCCAAAATACCCTTTCATTGTCAAATTGTGGTTATTGTGGCACATTCGTGTAACTCATCCAATTAACAAAAACTCACGCTTTTGGAAATTGAAAACTAGCGTGAGTTAACTTACGCAGTGTGACTTAAGTCACGTATGTGTAAAAACTAAGTCACGTTTTTTTTACACTTGCGTGAGTTAACTCACACATGGGTATTTTGGGAAGTTCAGTTGGGCGCGAGCGTTTTCTGTTGAGAGAAGAGCAGAATTCTTAGAACTTTTATGTGCACTTTCGACAAAAAAAATCAAAACAGAAGGGCCTAAACTAAGAAAGACCCAATTGAGTAGTAATCAATCGAGTGTGAAGAACACCCCTAATGTAAGACCTTGCCTACTTTCTCTAGCATTCATTTATTGAGAAATGCCAATGTCACACCCACTAACACACTCTTAACACATCCAGTCATTGTCATGCCTTGTGCATAGGGGATCACTCTCCGTCCAAGTCAGCCTTAGGCGCTACACAAAGTTGGTTGGGTTGGACTCTAATTATCTTGTGGATTTTATTTCTGTTGCAGAAGGAGTATACTTTATGAAAAAACACAGTTTTTATGCCATCTGAAAACATGTAGGGTGAAAAAAGAAGCTAACAATTTTTATCAGTGCAATCCACATTTTACATTTGGCTAACAGAACCTAGCACAGGACCCATTTTAACGTATAGGAGCTCATTTATTGTAAGCTTTACTTCATATCAGGCTTGAATTAGAGTTTTCATGTGTGGAATCTACACCAGTTTCTTCGGCATACATCTCTTCCTCAAAAACTCTTGCTCTACCATAGTATGCTAGTTTCTTAGGTAAAACATCCACTTTAATTTTGTTTGTTAACATTGATATAACACTGGACATGGTGGGACGATCATCTGCATTTTCTTCAACGCATAGTAAACCAGCATTAACACATCCTAGCACCTCATCCTCAGAAAACGACTCATTTAGCGATGTATCCACCAACTGAAGAACCATACCTTCTTTCCATAGCTCCCGCCTACGACATCAATGATTGTTTTTCATGTTAAAACTCAATCAACATGCATGCATGTAATGCTTAGATTAGAAGGATGGAGAAAGAAATGATCATTTACATGTCCTACTAGATTAAGTGGTCTGTCTTCACTATAGAAGCTATTGTTTTTTTCACCACTAATAATTTCAAGGAGCAGGACTCCAAAGCTGTATACATCAGACTTTGTAGAAAAAACACCTTCCATAGCATACTCTGGAGACATGCGACCACTCTATAAAACAAAATAGATTCAGTTTAACAAAATTCTCAATTGAACTTATAAGAAAAAAAGAACATAAAATACTCACTATATGTCCCAACAATCCTGTTGGTATTTGCTTTGGTTTCTTGTTTTGTGAACATTCTTGCCACACCAAAATCAGAAATTTTGGAGTTCATATTTTCATCAAGGAGAATATTACTGGCCTTCAAATCCCTGTGAATAATTCTGAGTCTTGAGTATTTGTGAAGATAAAGTAATCCTTGAGCAATTCCAATCTAGCAACTTTCTTCTAGTTGCATCTTTCCGCGCGAAAAATAAAAAAAGAAAAAGGAATTCAATGTCATGAGGAAAAGTATTAAAATAGGTACATAGGTAACATTAATGATATTATTGTTCTCTAAGAAACTTAAATTACTATTCTAAATTTTAAGTGTCTGTTTTTGCAGCTGAAAGAAGGATTTATCATACTATAGAATCTATTAAAGAAAGTACTTTTATTCTCAGATTGGTGCAACTTATGAATGGAGAGTTGTTATATTATTCTTCAGACATACACACATCAATACACAACCTTAAGAGTTTATAACAATTAATATTTCTCACCAAATAAAAAGAAGTCCAAGCTTTTATTGGGCATATACTCATAGATCAACATTCTCTCTTGTTTATGAATACAGTGACCAATTAGCTGAACTAGATTTGTATGCTGAAGCATAGATATGAGTATTAATTCATTTCTAAACTCATTATCTCCTTGTCCAGAAGTTTTGGGAAGTTTCTTCACAGCTACTTCTTGGCCTGAAGGCAGAATTCCCTTGCAATATCATTTTTTCCTCTGCTCATCAGCCTCCCAGTTTCCAATAGTGTCCATATAGTGAGGTTTTCATCCGGAGCTGTTATTGTGAAGGAATCTTCATTTTCATCGGACACACTTTGGTACTCGAGACTATTCTTTTCTATTTCTTTACTTTTCCAGTACACTTGTTCTTTGTACTTGATGACCAATTGTCTTCTACTCGGCTCCCATTCAAGCTTGAATGGAACGGAAGTTGGGATTTCATGAGTTAACCATGACACAAGTGACCATTATGACCTGTTTTGTGATTCACTCCTAGCTTCATCTCAGGTAGCAAATTGTCAGTAGGATAGTCAAAACTTTGCCACAACATAATCTTCATCCCATTTGGTTGAATATCTTGCAACACAAGGTTCCCTGTATCCAACAAGGTGGCTACCATAGTAGTGCTTTTGTTAAAAGGTTGAGGTGACGAGTAAATGATTTTCGAGTCATTTTTGGAGTCAATTTCGAGTACACCAGAGTTCTCTAGTAATAATACTGCAGAATCTATTTCAACTGGTTTGTCTCTATTACCAATCCACACTACCCAACCATCTTTACTTTGGACATACATTTGGAGATAATAACCTAGGGTTTCAGAATCTCGACTTTCGACAAAATTCATGCAATATGTACCTTGTTTTAGAATACAACATTGTGAATTAAGTTTATCTCCTGGCTTCAAACTATCAATATTTTCTGCTTTGGCATGGATACAAGTAGTAGCAGCCACCACCACAAGCACAAATATGTGAAGAAAAGCAAGAATTGAGATGTTCACTGTAAAACACCATGTTCACTGCAAATGAAATTTTGGATAAGTAAAAATGGGAATTGCAGGTGGGAATGTAATGATCAATCTGTCATTAAAGAAGCTTTATCATTCATTTTCTAATCAAAAGAAGCAGCACTGCTTTATGCCATAATATTGTATGTCTCACACAATACCTATATTATTTAGGTTATTATCCATGTGCAAAATAAGTACTTATTCATAGTTTTGAAAGCCACAATCTATTGACACTTGAAACTATTCACAATTGACCAAAGCTCAACCATAGTGACAGTGCAAGCACCTAAATTCTTTATAAAGGCAGCTATAAATCTCCCATGAACATTTTGAATCACACCTCTACATAAAGCTAAAATTCCATTATTTGTAACTGATTCATCTCCATTAAATTTTACAAAACCATGTTTGGGTTGTTCAATGGAAGCACAATCAATCACTCTAAATGTGCCACATCTACCTTGTTCACCATATTTACAGTGAACAAAGTCTTTTTTGTCACCATATTGTTTATAAATTTTAAAATTAAATATGTTTTTGTCCCTATAAATATACCAACTTTTCGTTTTAGTCCCTCTAAATTTTTCCTTCAACATTTAGTCCCTATAAAATTTTCAATCACTACTTTTGGTTCTTATTTTTAAAATTAATTTTAGTATTTTTTAATGAAATTGTTCAGAAATGTGTAGAATATTGTAAAACTCTTTCCGAAAAAAATTAGAATTTTTTAGGAAAACATAAATTTAATATGAACTTTTAACCATAAAAAATATAAAAATTCATATTAAATTCATGTTTTGTTAAAAAATTCTAATATTTTTTGGGAGAGATTCTTATAATATTATGATTTTTTCTAGAAAATTTTATTCAAAAATATGAATTCTACATATGAGTTTATTTTAAAGGAGGGATCAAAAGTGAAGATGGAAAATTTTTGAGGGACTAAAAGTTGAAGGAAAATTTTAGAGGGACTAAAATGAAAAGTTGGTATATTTATAGAGACCAAAAACATATTTAACCCTAAATTTTATTTTTGAAAAAAAAACACATTTTTTTTAGGGTTAAATATGTTTTTGGTCCCTATAAATATATAAACTTTTCGTTTTAGTCCCTCTAAAATTTTCCATCAACTTTTAGTCCCTATAAAATTTTCAATCACTACTTTTGGTTCCTCTTTTTAAATTAATTTTAGTATTTTTTTTAATGAGATTCTGCAGAAATGTGTAGAATATTGTAAAACTCTTTTCTAAAAAAAATTAGAATTTTTTAGCAAAACATAAATTTAATATGAATTTTTAACCATTAAAAATATGAAAATTCATATTAAATTCATGTTTTGTTAAAAAATTCTAATTTTTTTTTTGGGAGATTCTTATAATATTATGATTTTTTCTGCAAAGTTTTATTAAAAAATATGAATTCTACATATGAGTTTACTTTAAAGTAGGGACCAAAAGTGAAGATGAAAATATTTTGAGGAACTAAAAGTTGAAGGAAAATTTTAGAGCGACTAAAACGAAATGTTGGTATATTTATAGGGACCAAAAACATATTTAATTTTTTTTTTAAATGGAAGAGAATTTTTGTAACACAAAATCTGAGTTGTGTCATTAACCTATTTACATCTTCGTTGACCACAAAAATACAAATCATTCGGCAATTATTTTACATAGTTTAAAAAAATGATCAATATATGAAAACTCAGTATCCGATCTAAGGACCGATTAATCCGAGGGGACCAATCCACCACCCACTTGCGAGGTCCCGTTCTAAGCCAGGAGCACACTCCAAGATCCCAAACCAACCACTAGACCAACCCCAAATGAGTTAAAATATTTATGTAAAATAAATGGTTAATGTTTTGCATTTTTTAATGAAATTTAATGTTAAAACAATGTTTTTTTTGGTTAACAACATACATTTTAAGATTCCTTCAAAAAAACAAACATACATTTTAACTTAAGTTATAAGAGGATTGTCGTAAAAACATTTTTATTTTTTATTCTCGATCTTATTATGTGTGTTCACAAATATATCAAAAGTAGTGTTATCACTATTTTTTGGCAAGAAAAACAAAAGATTTATCCTATATAGTCAAAAGCGTGTATTCAAATCACATTTAACGTCTATTTTGTGCTCTAACGCTAAAACTATCATAGTTGTCTTTCATTTTAATCGAGTTGACGTTACAAAATTCAGTCATATCACTATAGTTCGTTGAAATCTTTTTACCATTCATTTCACAAACTTTAGGGTCGAGTTTAATATGTGATAAACAAATGAAGTAGCCCATGTTCTTGCAAGAGAGACCACAATCAGCCAGTCTGAGTATTTATTATTTTATTTTGATATCTCTAGCTTATTAACTCTTTTATTATTAATGAAAAAACATCTTTATTTAAAAAATTCTATATTTTACTACTTGCATGGACAAATATGTCTTTATGATTTTTTTTTTGTCACGACAACAACAACAAACAATTCTTTAAAAAAAACAACAATAAACAAATTTAATGTTTTATGTTTTTTCTGTACTATATGTTGTGTAGAAAAAAGATTTAAAAATCTAGCAATGCCAGGACTCAAGTGGCTACCATAGGCTGTTGCTCTGCCACGATTTTGGCTTGACTATGACCCAAAATTATACTCTTTTAGTCTCGTATATAAGAAAAAATTATCAAGAACATTATCAAATATAAGAGAATTTCGCATATTTAATCATATTTTTGGGATAATTTTTCTTTATAATACAAAACTATCTTGATTTGACGAAACTTAAAAATTGTATTAGAGGGATGTTTTATAGGGTTTATATGAATTCTTCAAATTTAATTTATGTTGATATAATATTCTTAAATTTAAAAATATAACAACGATAACTATTAACTTATTATTCCCTAAAATGCTACTTTTAAAAAAAAAAGATTCTCCATTTTTCTCCATATTTCCAATCATTCAAACTCTTCCATTCCTTTCCCATCCAAACTCGCAGACAAAGCCTAAACATTGAGAAGTGAAGAAAAGTGAGTTTTGCTTGCGTGCCGCTTCTTTTAATATCTCAACCGACAATATCATTATTATTAGAGCGAACATTTTCACTCGAGTTCAAATCTAAGATCTCGTAGTTGTGTGTAAAGGTGTATAACAAGGGATTGAAGTTGACACAAATGATTAGACTTTCTTCTCGGATTATCTGCAATTAGTAGATTAGACATAATTTTTTTTGTAAATCCTCAATAAAATTAGTTGTGGACCGTGAATCTATTCCTAATGACGCAAATGTTGTTATCCTTGATCTTGCATGATGTGTGTATCCATCCATCCTTGATCATATTAACTTCTTGCGGCCAAAAATGAAGTTTCTGAATGAGTCCGTACACTGCACATATCAATAAATGCACCTTCCATTTCCATTAATGCTTTCTTTTCAGTTCAGTCTTTCCCTTTGACATATCTCAGAACGTCACTGTATGTGTTGTTGATTCATTGCTCCAAATACTTTCATATTATTTTTCTTGACTCTCATTAATGCAGTCACTATCATATTCACTGCATCTGTTCTTCTCTCCCTACCATTTATGTGCAAATCAAAATCCACAATTGTTCAATGCCACACTCTTTACCTCTTTCTGTAGGTTTTGTCCGACAATAATTCAATTTACTCAATTATAAGCAGAAAGACTATGCATTTGTAGTTTGCTTCCAACATTTTATGGACACATATTTTGTGACATTTATACTATTTTTTATAGGCCTATCAAAAGTGCATATTAAGCTAGATTGTAAGGTAGTGGTTGATAGCTTTGTTGATAGATCTAATAACCGATATGAATTTAACAATATCAATAGCTAAATGTAGAGCCTTATTACAACATTATTCAAACTTTAAGATAAGTTTTTTTTAAAAAGACAAGCAAATTATGTCGCCAATAGATAACTAAAGATGTCAAATTTGTGTACTCATCACCAAATCTTTGATTTAATTCCATATTGGATTAGTACTATTGTGATGAATGAATGAAATAATAAAAGTTACTTTGAGTATATTTTTTTTCTTTCCTTTGACCGAGAATCATCCTGAGAGAGATGGTTGATAAGCACTTCACGCCGGTTGATGGAAGATGATACTTGCAGACACTCACACCTAGGTAAGTAAGCAAAATGAAATTATAAGGTAAGTGGAATAGAGATTGTGTCTCTTTCCCTCCATTTCAAGAGGTAGTTACGGTGAGACTAAGGAGCCTCTGATGAGCTGAGCATTAATGGTCGAAATTGTAACGGTAGTAACATAGCCTAGACATTCACCCTTGTCTCTACCTTTATTTGGCCATTGTCCATGCTAGCCGTTGATTGTTTGTCGAAAAAGCTTTGACCCTTTGATTGGATGCGTGATTTTAGGTTGATGATGGATCGAGCATAGGGTCAGTGCTGCAAAACCTTAATCGCACTTTTGACCTTTCTAGTAGAGTTATTAAAGTGGATTAGCTCGACAGTTTTGAATTTTAAGGTGAGGTGAATATAAAATGCATGGAAAAAAATTAATCATATCTTTTTGAAACATCTTAATCGACCCTTTTAAAAAATAGACTGGGATGGACCGACCTATTCAAATATATATATATATATATATATATATATATATATATATATATATATATATAATAGATCAAACACTGTATAACTTAAGTTGTTTTTTTTTTCCGTCCTTCATTTTTTTAGCAGACCAAAGAGACCCTTAATGTTTTATTTTAGACTTTTAGTCCTTGTAAAATCTATTCATATTGAAGTTGATCCTTATAATATTCATTTTAATTCTTATTTTAAGAGACTAAAATGAAATAGTCTACATATTACAAGGACAAAAAAATTGTTTAGTGCTTTTGTCCCTTTATGTTTTCTCCCTTTGCCATATGGTAGAACCTCTCCCAATTTTTCTCCAAATTTACGCTGATATGAAATAATTTGTTGACAGGACACCTATCTCTAATAATCAACAAGAGTTTTCTTTAAAATTTAAAAAAAGAAAAGAAATTAAAGAGGTCCAAAAATTTGAAATCCTAATTGAAGATTTCATTCACTCTCATGCGTTTGACTGATTTTTGGCGTTTTTATTTTTATTTTAAAGAAAAGTTATGTTGCCTATAAGAGTTGAGTGTCACGTCAATAAATGATTTCAAATTTTTGAAGAAGTTGAGATAAGAACCACCAAATTACGAAATGAGAAAATATAAGAGTCAAAATTGCCCCAAAAACAAGTTGGAAACGATAATCACACAATCGTGATACTCTATATTATTTTATTTTTTAAGATACAACTGTGATACTTGGCGGGTCAAAATACATTATACATATGAAGTATCAATCAACCTCAACAATAACTAGTCTCTACTAAAAAAAAATTGATAGACTATCTTAAGGAAGTCTCGTCTTCCAATCACTTTATTTTCATCCACAACACCAAATTAGAATATTATTTAAAAGCATCTAAGTGCATGTTTGGATTAACGTTGGAAATCATCAGAATCATAATAAGTCAACACAATTTTAACGTTGTCATGTCACCGTGATTTTATCAAACCTAGTGTTGATTCGAACATAAATCTTATTACACTTGGACCAATATGTCAAATCTTATTACACTTGGACCAATATCAATATGTTGTTGATGTCTTGTAAGTTGTAACATGATCCACCACCCTATCCCTAGTTTAAATTTCTAAACATTAATACACTGCACACATTAAATGCACAAAGCCAGGTTGAGACTACCTTACAAGTAACAGTTCTTACACAACGCCGTATAAATCAATAAATAATGCATCCTCTCCTCAAATAGCTTCACACTCAGATAAATATCACAAACTTTATTTCTTAGCATTTAAATCCTTCCATTTTTATGTTATCATCCTCACTTTAAGACTTTCCAAGTGTTTTCCTAAGTCTTTTCAAGTGCTACAAACAAATCAACATTAATAATGTACCAGTGTGATTGTTCTAAAAGTGTTAAATATTAAAACCATTTTTTGGTTTAGGTTATAGTTTTCACTGCAGTTTTTGAGAGAGAAAAGAAAATGGGAAGAACACCTTGTTGTGATAACAAAATGGGGTTGAAGAAAGGTCCTTGGACTAGTGAAGAAGATGAAGTTCTTGTTAATTTTATTAAGAAAAATGGTGGTCATGGAAGCTGGCGTTCTCTTCCTAAGTTAGCAGGTTTTTTAAGCTTTCTTTTTTAAATTATTTTTTTTCCCTCCTTATGTATTTAGGAAGAAATATAAGGCTATGTTTGGATGAGCTTGTTCTAGTGATATAAGCACTTGTGAAACTGTTAAATAAAATATATTTAAACAGGTTTATAAGTTGTTTTCAGTTTAGTTTCATAAGCTCACTAGGATAGTTCATAAAAACACCTTATAGCTAATGGGAAAACATTTAGATTTTAATATTTTTTCTCTATGAAAATAACTTAATACATAAGCACTTACATGATAAGAGCTTATGATATAAGTGGTTAAGTAAGATGTTTATCCAAACAGGTCATAAGTGTGCATTTTTTAACCTAACATTTCATTGGCAAAAATCAGAAATTTGTGTTTCTTAAATATGTTTTTTGTGAAATAGGCTGTGTGCTTGTTAAACAAATGTGTTTGGTTGATTTTTTGTGACCCTTTATTGGTTTGTACTTTTTACCGAACAAGTTATTATTAGGATAATAATACTGTCTTAAAGGACAAGAGAAAGTTCCAATCTTTATGGTTGTGTTTGTTTGTATTCAATATTCATGGTGTTTTTCTGCTTTTGTAACATATGCTACATTATAACTCTGAATCAAGTTAAGAGCTTTTTAACCTCTTTCTGCTCTTCTTTTTTAACTTATTGATTGAAGTAAAAAGCCAATAATATGAAAAGGGAAAAATTGAAGTAGAAGGAAAGTTTACACCTTTACAAGCAGTATGTTATCTATGATTATGTAACCATTTGTTCTAAATATGAGGTTAATGTTTTAATGTTGTTTACACCTTTACAACAATTTTTCTTTTTTATGTTTCTAAGAATGCAACAATAGTATTTGACCACAATTTTTTGTAATATCAAAGATCGCGACCGCAACTGCAATATAAAATCTTGCAAAAAACTAAATAATAGTTGGTCATATAAATTTTGATTTTGCTTGATACACATTGCATTCCTTTCTTTGAGGATTTTAAGTGTTTTCGTTTCTTTCAGGCCTTCTTCGTTGTGGTAAGAGTTGCCGGCTAAGATGGACAAACTACCTACGACCTGATATTAAACGCGGTCCCTTTACACCTGAGGAAGAAAAACTAGTCATACAGCTTCATGCCATCCTTGGAAACAGGTACTTTCTTGAGTTCCCTTTAGACTTTGTTTCAACAGAGAAATGTTACTACTATGTTTGCAAGAATGCACTTTAGAGTGCTGAGTGGTCCTATTCCTTTTACTTTTGACTACCAAACCTATTTAGTGTCTGTTTGGATTGATGGTGAGTTCAGCGAAATCACGTTGGAACTGTAATTTTGCCAAACTTATATGTGAAAATGAAGTCTAAAACTCAGTAAATGAGTATTTGGAAATTGAAAGTTTTGATCTATATTTATTATGTCACAATCCTATTCCTCCAGTTGAACAGAAAAAATCCAAACTACTAGGAATTGTGCCAGATTAGGCTTATTTCAAATAAAAAAAACCCATACTGATATTGAATGAAAGAAATCAGGTTGACATTTATGGCACAAACAATTTTAAATAATCTTTTGGTGCATCATATTATAGCCATTATCTTACTATAAATTTTTCATACTAGGGCTGTCACATGTGGTGGACTAATACTGCCCTTTATATACTTTCAGAACAACTTGTTTCGAAATACCTTTCGGACCCTCAGTAGATGAACCATGTTAGATACGTGTTCAATGCCAGATACATGTCTGTGTTAGACAGCGAAACGACACTAACACATGTGATATAATCAATCACTTCCACTTTCTTATATTATTACTGATGTTTATGTGTCAGTGGCAATGTTAATGTTGTATTTGATGTATGTGCATGTGCATGTGACAGTGCTTCATAGATTGTTATCAAATTTCACTGCATTAACATTCATGTCCATTTTCTCCAATGCTATATTTTAAGAATTTTAAAACAAATGAAACAATTTCACAGGTGGGCATCAATTGCCTCTCAGCTACCAGGAAGAACTGACAATGAGATCAAGAATTTATGGAACACACACTTAAAGAAACGTCTCATATGCATGGGAATTGATCCACAAACTCATGAACCAATAGCCTCATCACATTACTATCCAATTTCCAAATCAAATTCATCTATCGCGACACGCCACATGGCTCAATGGGAAAGTGCAAGACTTGAAGCAGAAGCAAGGCTCTCAAAAGACACGTCTTTATTCAACAATAACAACATTCCTTCTTTGGCAAGCAACAAAGCTGATTCTGACTATTTCCTTAAGATATGGAACTCTGAAGTTGGACAATCTTTTCGCACTTGTCGCAAATCAGACGACGAGGACGATGATGATAAAACTAAGTGCCAAAGTTCAATGTCTCAAGAAGGGTCATCTTGCAATAACAACAACAAATGTGGATCAGTTTCTGTTACTACTACAACAAGCAATGTGATGGAGGATTTTGAATGGAGAAACTACAAGTCATTTGATGTAGGTTATGATGATTCATCAAGCTCTAATGATCTTGAAGACTCATCTGACACTGCATTGCAACTCTTGTTGGATTTTCCTTCTAACAATGATATGAGCTTCTTAGAATGAAGCTTTCTTTTGGCACCCTTTTTTTAGTGCTGGTTGTAGGATGCTTTTGGCTAATTTTGTAGACTAAGTAGTGTTTTCTATGTAAGCCATTGGATTTGGACAAGTATGAGAATATTGATTATGTAGTAATTTTGTTGGATGAATATGATGACTACTAAAAAAAGGGCAACACATTGCACTAAAACTCCAGCATAGCATACGCATATATATAGTTTTAGAAATCGTGGTTGGGTTTAACACAACCCTACAAAACCGGCTTGTGAGGTGAGGATTGCCCGCACCCACTTATGAACACATTGTCAGACCATCTCCAATCCTATGTGGGACTCTTAACACACCCTCTCGTGACCAGCATTATTGGGCTTGGTTCGTAGACATAAATGGTGGGTGGCCCGATAGCGGAAACCTGATAACAGATAACCCAATGGATCTTGGAGAGGCTCTGATACCATCTTAAAAATGGTGGTTGGACCTAACACAACCCCACAAAACCGGGTTGTGCACTAATGATATTTTGAAATTTTAGGCTTATCAGCATCACTAGATGTGACTTTACATTGTCACAAGTATGTACCATGTCTACTACTACATATTTGAAGATACACAAGAATTTGTTGGGTGCACATGGGTATGTATTAGAGAGTGAAGCTTGGAGACTACTATCTGTTTTAAAGTGGGGTAGAGACTTGGAATTGAACCATGTGGTCTTTGACTTTTGACTCTAAATTGGTACTGAATAGTATCTATAATTCTAAGTCTTGTCTATTCTAGTATGGTGTCATTATTGATTATTGTAGAGTCATTCTCACATCAAAGTCATTTTTTTTCCAGTTAGGTTTGTTAGGGGACAAGTCCATAGTTAATTGCTCATTATGTCTTGTAATCGTGTTATGAATTATATGCCATCTTGTATTGTGGATGTTAATTTTAATGAAACTAGATATTTGTCTAACACAATATTTAAGAAAATTGGCAAAGTAATTTTCATTTTATCATGTGCTAATCTCAGTTATGAATAAACAGGGTAAAATCAATAACATGTCATTCAAAGTGTACTGTAAAACCATACATGATATATGTAGAAAATGTAGATCTGTGAATGGTTATGTGTCAAACGAGACCGCACAAAGTGTTTATTTATATTCTCTAATGAGCTGTACATAATAAGGTAACATAACGTATACAATAAATACCTAATCAACACTAATTATTCTAATAGATTGATAACACCCCCCTCAAGTTGAAGATTAATGTGTTTTAAGCTTGTTACAAGTTAATATTTTCTCACATTACTTGAAACTAAGTTTGACAACCGCTGGACTCGTGTGGGTCATAACCATCAGGATGATCATCAATGAGAAGAGGAGGCATCGTTAATGATTTGTATGTAGGAAAAGAGCATCATCGGATTGTTCGTCGATGGGAAGACAATACACCACTAATATGGTCTATATGTGAGAAAATAGTCACCACCGGATTGATCATCGGTGAGAAGGAAATTCACCAAAAAAATATGATCAATATGTGGAAAAAGAGTCACCACCAAATTGATTGTCAGTGGGAACAGTAGTTACCATAAATATGATCCATATGTGGAAAAGAATCGTCACTAAAATGATCGTCGGTGAGAAGAGAAGTCACCACAATAAATTCTAGGTATTCTTGCACCAAAACTAAACACTTAGACGAAATATGAAACTAGTGTGTCAACTGTCAAAGTAACATCTGAGAGGACAATGCACACGTGAGATGGACGTCTACAGTGATCTTTCTTGGGGTAATCCAATTTTAAGGAGGCGGTCATAGTGGTATGGTTGGTTGTTTGTTAGAAAGGCCGTTGGAGTTGACATCAATAGATGATTGTATGTGGCCAAAATTGAGAAAACTGAAAGGTGGTGCTGTTGGCGGCCAAATCCACCACTGACATAGGTAGTGAAACACAAAGACATAACACAATTAAAACTTGCTCGAATATCATGTAAAGACTATAGATCTGTGTGAAAGGTTTTGTGCCAAGTGAGACCACTGAGTACCTATTTGGTTTGGCGGTGGGACAGTAAAACGTGTATCTCAACATGTCACTTTCGTGAAAATAAAGCTAGTAGTTCAAGCTTTCACGTTGATGTGGATTCATGACGCAATTTTGCAAAACGTGACGCCATTCCAAACACATGTTGAATGTTTATTCATAAACATATGAGTTGTACACACATGATTAGACTTGGTTGTTGTATGAATTGTACACAATAAGGCATCATTGTGAATACAATAAATAATTAAACAATACTAATAATTCTAATTGATTCTTAATATTATCATAATCATACAGCAAGAAATTATAAAAACAACAACGTAGAAGTAGTTCAATACCAGTGTATGTTACTTTTACATTTCTTCAAATGCAAAGAAAGAACAAAAGAAGAGAAGAGTTAAAATATACATCATACAATGTATAGTTAGTAGATTGGTTGTGTAATAATGGAGTGGAAGGAATCAATGAAAGGAAATTTAGAAGTAGGTTAATAATACAACACTAAAATTTAATGATTAAATTAAATATTTTCTCTAAAGTATCAAGGCAATAATAACATACATCTTTGTTCCAATAGTTTTATATAAAATTAAAAAGAAAACATTTTCTGACATTGGATACTTCAACAAAACCAAAGATCCTCTTTGCTGTCCAACATGTTCCTCCAATGTATTTTCCCTTTCCATAACTTTTACACTCACACACAAACAACATTAAAACAAAACAAGAATAATAACAACAACAATATAGACAAAATTTCATAATTGGTATGACATCATATTAAAAGCATCCAAGGAGTTTCTTTGGAACTGTTCCTGTTGCATTATGTTTTGCAGCTATTTCCTGTGCCTTGAGAATTGCTTCAGCACGCTGAGCTTCTACTATTGCTCTCTTCTCCTCTGCTTGTTTGTGAACCATTGCCACCTTGTTCTTGATTTTTTCACCATATTCTGCTTTCTTTTTCTCCAATTGCTCCTGTCAAGGTGTTCAAAATTTAATGAAATTACTAAAAAAAAATTGTTCAAAGAGGCTAATGACAAAACTCGGATCGGATGAAGGTGTACTAGGATTGTCAATTGATATCAACATTGTCAGTTGAGTTAAGTCTTACAGATTGTTTAGGGTTTCTTATCTAATTGATAAAAAACATATTTCTTTCTAAAGAAGGAAATATTTCCATTTGACAAAAGCAAGATAATAATTGGATTGAAAGTTCCAAATGTTTGGTAAGAATATGACAAGAGTAAAGAACAGACATCATTAAAAAGTAAAAGAATTTATTACTCCAAAAGTCTACATTTTTTGCTGTCAATAAAAAAGCATATACTATATCATGTATCTTATGCCATGTAATGTAATGTTCCACATCATAAAATCTTATCTTTATCTTAATTATATTTTGTTTAGTCCTTTAAAAGATGTGCTTATCTGTTTGGTGGACCAACATATGCATCACAATTTATAGTGCTACCATCTTTTAATCAATAATAGTAACTACTACTTTAATAAATAATTAAATAACATTAATTATTACCTCAATTTTTCTGAGTTGAGCTTCAAGAGCTGCTTTCTTGCTGTTTTCCCAAGCAGAAACAGTAGAGAGCTGCTTTTGTGCCCTGTAAAGTTAACACAAAAACCCCTAAATTTTAGGATACTAAATATAAAAGAAATTATTTTCAAATGATACTTTAAGAGTCTGTTTGGTATGTAGTCATTTTTAATTGCAAAACTGATCATTATTTTCACTCTATTTTCGAGAAAATATCTAAATTGCTCATTGAAATTATATGATTGTACACCCTTCAGTCGCTATTATAAACAAAAAATCACCTTTTAAGTTTATTGAATAATTGATTTATTTTGTTTATAATAGTAACCGGAGGGTGGATCGATCTAGTCCCTCATGTTATTTATCAGTATTCCAAAGCAATTTTAACCAAACTTGTCCCCCTCAAATCATATTAGCTTACAGACCACAGAATCATAACATCTTAAATAAAAGCTTTATCTACTTTAGAAACAAAGGAACTTATGAAGGGTATAGACTAGGGACAATTTTTGTTATATTTTTAATTAATTGACCTATAGTTTTTTTTTATGAGGGTTATTTATGCAATTAAACAAAGTGTTATGTCTATAATAACTAACTGCAAAACAAACAATAAAATAAATTCTTACTTATTCTCTGCCTTGGATTTTTCACTTTCTTCCCATGCCTTCACACTAGATAACCTTTTTTCTTTCCCTATTTCTGCAAGAGCAATATCTGTAGACCACAAAAAAAGCATATTTGAGGAGAGGTTTCATAAGAGGAGTTAGTAAGTATAAGCTCATATTCATGTTACAAGGAAGATAGAGAAATGTGACAGCAAGAAACCTAGGCATATATTAGCACTGTGTCTTATAACCTTGTTTGAATAAACAACTTAATTAAGCGTTTATAGAATAAGTGTGTGTCATGTATATACTATTTCTATAAAGAAGGATATAATAAAATCAAACTAATTTTCATGCAAGCTATAAGTTGTTTTCATAAGTTATCCTCAAGAGTTTATGAAGATAAGGTTGAAATTAACTTATGAACATGTCTTGAATTGTATGTATAAACTCTCCCAAACAGTCTGCCAAATGCTTATGCCAGTAAATAAGTTTAAATAAGTCAGTTCAAGTATACCCTTGATGGTGCACAAACATGAAGGATAGTTCACAAATTGATAATAATTCAAGAGGTTATGAAACAAGTAGCTCAATATATTAATTGTTAAACATTAAGATCAAATATTAATATGGTAATGATAAAGCAAAGTGAAATATGAGAAAGTTCAACAAGACTAACCTCTATCAAGAGATGCATTCTTTTTTACAGGCTCTGGTATTTCTGTAAACCAAAAGAAAAATGGTAAAGATAAGGAATTATGTCTAAGATAATTACATCAAAGGTAAAAAAAACATGATTCCTTTCTTTATTGGATTCTAATTAGGATGCTAACTTTCTTATTATGTTCAATAAATTAAAGATGCCAGTGAGATATGATAAATGTTTAGAATAACTACTTTTCCTACAAATCAAAGCATCATTTACACAATGAAAAAGACCTGTCATTGCAGCATAGTGGGACAATATTTTGAAATCAGTTTGAGGGGATAATGAAAATCACTTTAATTTGTACAAAGGAGAAATTATTTATTGACGTATAGAACAAGAAATGATTTAAGGACTACCAAACTTTGTTGAGTGAAAGTTTCCCACGTCTAGTCTAAGGTACCTTTTATTTGGGGGGGGGGGGGGGGGGGACTTATGGTGAGGGTACCTAATGATCTGAGAGAAATATTTGTGTATGCACTATCTCTCACCTTTTGACACGCTGGTCCCAAAGTAGCTTCTTAAAAATAATGTATAGCAAGCACGGATCATTTATTTTTTTGTCTCAACATTTGGTTCACAAAGGAAAATCTGATTCATATTATTTCAGAATCTGATTCATATTATTTCAGCTAGAGTTCAAATTTGAATATCACAGGTGATTTATATTTCGCCGATACTCATTTTTCACTTGAGCCCAACTAAATCTAAGTGTACTTAGTTACTCGGTTTAGAATTTATATATTGAGAATGCTAATGAATACCCTAAATTTATATATGGAAAAAGACTTTGGTAATCCGGAGTCCAACCGGAAAGTAAATAAAGTTTGGCCTAGAATTATTCGATGAATCGAACTCAGGTTCGACCGAACAATTCGTTCTTGAAAGAGCTTATTAAGTATTTGAACCCAATTGCTTAACTAGACCCTTACCTATTTAGTTCCCTTGTGGAGCAAAAACTACCGTTAGCTAGATAATCATTTATGTTGCAATAATGAGCATTGAGAAAGAGTCAAACCAACTTTTGCAAGGCAAAGAAATTGAGGATACCCCCCTACCCCATACTTAACATGTCACATCATAGAAAGCATCCAAGACAATAACTAATAATAGAAAAGGCATGCCTAACGGATCATTGATTGAAGATATGAACAAAGCATTTTGGAAAATTCATACAAGAGGAAAAAATGATTACTATTAGAAGAAGCTAAAAATTGAAAACTTTCCCAATTCATACAAAAATGGTTGTCAAAAGAACAATGAATATTGAAAATCATAAGAATCCCAAAAACATATGTCAGAATTATAAAACAGAAAATGAAAGAAAAGGAAACTTTTTTCCATTTTCTCAAAAATTAAGAGCAGTCATAAACAGTCAAATACCACACTCTACAATTTGATCAAAATTAGACAAAGTAATGAAGCAAAGCAAGGATTTTGATCAAAACCCATAATTATTTTGCTGGAAAACAATAAGCACTTAATCAAAGCACAAAACATAACAGCATAAAAAGCTTAAACATTAAACAAATGAAAAATCTCAAGCTCAAAGACAATTATCATAATACAAACATTAATTAATGATTAAACACAAATAAAAGAACCATACTTTCATTAATTTTTACTCCTTCAATATTTTCTTCCAAAACTATCACCTTATGAAACAATATTGATACAATTGTAAAAATTGAATTTTGATGACAACCCATGATTTCTAAAAGCCAAAAAATTAAAGAAGGAATTCACAAACTCACTCTCATTATCCACAACAACAAGTGCCTTTGTGTCATCTGCCACAGGTGGTGGTGCCGCCGCTTTCTTTTCAACAACATTAACCGGAGGTGCCTCAGCTAGAGGTGGCTCAACCACAGCAGGAGCTGGAGTTGGAACCGGAGCTGGAGCAGGAACTGCTTCTTGCTTGGTTTGGAGTTCAGCCATAGCTTATGAGTTTCAGACACAAAATGTTTAAGAGAGAGAAAGAAAGAAGAAGTTTAAGGTTTGTGTTTATCTGAAAGAACAAGAACAAAAACAACGTATTTGTAGATTGTAGTAACGTTAAGATCAACAAAGCACTTGTGTGGCTCTTCAACTCACAGACTGTCTTTTTTTTTTTTCTTTACAAAAATTCATATTAAATTTATAGTTCATTCATTTTACAATAATAATCGCTTAAAATTTAGGTAACGTGATTAATTGTGTTGATTTTAATGATAAAATTGATATCATTTACTAACATACTTAAATAGTGAAAAAAATTATATTGATATTTTAAAGTGACAATTATATTGAAATAGAAAATAAAATGATAAAAAGATAAAATGAGTAAATATTTTGGATTCATTAAAAATACAACATTGTTACATCTTTTGAAAGAGAATTTTGTCGGCTATTGCATTATAATCGACTTCATATAAATGATATTAGATGACATTAACTTTTGGTGACATTAATAATATTGTTTCTAATGTATAATATTTACATGGTTTGGTGTTCAAACTCCGACCATCAAATAAAAAATCATTTTTATACAAAAAAAATGTTACCAAAATTAATTTCACTTAAATGAAACCCATATTTGATTCACATAAAAAGTGATAAGTCGTGAAAATGAGTGTGTATGTGTGAGTAACGTGTTTGTCTTTTTGGCGGGTATGAAGGAATTTTGGGGCCGTTGATTTAAGTTAAGGAATGATCGAACGGTGGATGTGAAATGCCGACAGGTAATAAGAAAGGGGATTATGACACGTAAGACTGAAATGTTGCATGGTGGACAACGTCGCCTTCTTCTTCGGTTGGTAGGATCCACTAGATATGTCCTGTTTTAACGTGGGACCATGTTTCAAACAGATTTCAATCTCAATAATATTATGGATAAAATTCTGAATTATATATCAGCATGACCAAAAAAAACAAATGTCGATATTGTTAAATTGTATCCTTCCATCTAACATTAAATCTAGAATTCTCAAAATTGTATTATATTTTAAGATAAATGTTAACCGGTGTTATAGGGCACCGGTTAAGAAACATAAATAATAAGTATTGTATTGAAGCTTGTGCTGTCAACTCATCAAAAATATAAAAAGTGTTAATGTTACTTTATTATTTTTATTTTTTTAGTTTCTTTATTTTTATATTTTAAACATAAGGTAAAAAATGATGAAGTTGAAGAAAAAAAATTATGAATAATCATTGTATGTGTTGTGATGCTCAGATGTTCTGGGTTTATGTATTTTTGATGAAAACTTTTTTCATCAAAAAATATGTTTGGGAATAATATTAGGTAGGATTTGGGTGGAATATTGTAAATAATTGTCTTCTTACCTGTATTTTTTTCATTAAAAACAATAAACAAATATTGCATGTCATTGTATCAATATGAACGCATCTTTCTACGGTCTTTTTTTCTTCTACTTTTTTTCCTTCACATTCCATTCAGTCCTCACATTCCATTAAACCAAGAGTTACTGGCTTATCCCTCGAAAAGAAAGAGTTACTGTATTATACATTAAGAATAATTCCTTTTCATCACGGTTAATATTCAATAAAATCGCAGCATGATCTAACTTCAAAATTTATGGGTCCTGTTCAAAGTAACACGTGTTTGTCAGGTTTGGGAGGGCTCACATCATGGACTAATAAAGTTTTTTTTTTAGTTGTGGTTTTACCTACAATATTGGTCGGTCTTAGCCATAACAATAAAACCCGGTCGGTCTTAGCCATAACAATAAAACCCGTATCCGAGACTACCTGTCTGAATCAAATTTAATTTGACGGTTTCCTATTTTGACGAGGTTTAATTTTTCTTCAATTTCAAAACATGGGTACATGACTAGTAACGAGGATATAGATACTCACCCAAACACTTCAAGTGTAGAAAATCAATTTATTACCCCTTTCATATAAATAGAAACTCAAACCCTAAATCATTTCATTCACACAGTTAGAGTATCAGTCTCATATATGACACTTACTTCTCAAAGTTCTTTCTCTTCTTCTTCTTCCATATCTCACACTCTCGTTCTCTCTTTTCTACATTCATCAATCTCCATCATCTTTTTGTTGGATAATGTATTACAACATTGCGTTCGGGGCAGAAAAATACTTCTGTTTTTATTTACAAAATTATCCAATGTGAGAATGAGAATGAGGCAGGGATACCTGAACCCGTCGGGGATAAGGATAATAATCAATTTCTCATCGTGATTGGGTAAGACTAGGGTAACATGTAAGTATATGGGAGTAGGGTATGGGAACGGGGAAGGTGAAACTCATCCCCACCCCGCTTCATTATCACGCCTAATCGATCTTTTCAGTAATGGTCAAACTTCATAGCTTTGTGTATGGTTTGAGGTTAACTAGCTAGCACCTTTTTCTTCTTCATATTCATACGGTTGTTGGAATGGCCAATGCGCGAAGACCCATAATATTCATTTGCTCCATCTCCACAAAGCAATGCCTCGTATGAATTAGGTTGATTTGAACTGAAAAATCCAGCATATCTATCACAAAGCTAATCACTGCGATAATATTTTGAATAATTTTGATCATGCTTTTTATGGTTAATGATTGCAGAGAGATCTCTTTCCCACGTTTTGTTCCTTAGCCTTCATGTTATTTTTTCCCTTTCTGAAAAAAATCCAACATGTTATCACTTTATTACATCGATCAGGTGACTCTTAAAATTACCTCATTGGTGTATAGTTTTCAAATTCTTACACTAGATATATTGAACAATTGTTATGCTTGTTTTCACTTGGTTTTTACGACGCCTCATTGCATGTCTAGGATGTACTTGTTCTATTTTGGTTTTCCTCTAAAACTTACTATTGCTAGTCAAAATTCAACCCCAACAGAGATGCACCGTCATAGGCCTTTCTCTGATGGACCTTCCTCCACCTCATCTACCACCTCAATAGATTGTTGTTATGATTTTCTTCTCAATTGTTGAAACGACCCTCTAAAAAGTTACAAAAGAATGTATCCTTAAAATAAAAGAGAAAGTAACATACCTCAAATTTTGTTTAAAAAAAGAGACATAATTAATATAAACCAATCAAAAGGTGTTATTGTTCTTTTAATTTTAGGAGAATTCTTTGAAACTTTGAAGTTTAGTTGAATACCGATATCCAATTGGCTAAATTAATTTTTCAGTTTAAATTTATTTTAAAATAATTAAATATAGAGAAATGCTAAAGAGTGTCTTTAGAACATATCACTAATAAAAAAATACATGTCACTAATAATTATATGATGAATACGTATGAAACCAAACTGTAGCTACCAAGTGTTCATCTTAATTTTATTGGTTTTAGCCCTAAATTTTAAAAGGTGGTGCCAACTAATTTTTTTTTTCTAAAGATAGCCAGCTATCATAGTATCTTTCCTTTGGCCAGAGAACCATTTTTTTTAAGGAAAAAATGTTACCTTTTTATTGATAATTTTTTTGACAAAATTGATTATTGATAATTAATTGGCCTTCCTAAAATGAAAGAGTGGGGTTGGAGGACAGCAAAATTACGTTGGAAATTATGCGTGATTATGAGATAATATAAGATGCCATGAGTGTTTTCTTGCACTTTCCACTTGTCACGGTGTGTCTTTTTATTTTTGCTTCATGTTGTCTATACTTAAATCAAACGTGAAGTCCAATGGCTGATAAAGAAAATAGTTTTTCAATTAATTACATATTAAAGTTGCATGTGTACATCACGTCGTTGGTCTAATGACGTGCCATTTAGAGAGTGAGTACTATCTTTAAGACATTTGTGATAGCACGATTTTTTTGAACAAGAACTTATAAAATGTATTGAGAATTGAGATTAATCAATGACATAGCCTGGATTATCGAAAAAAAAGGGCATAGCCTGAATTTAATTATATTTCTTGTCAATTTTAAATTTTAATAAAGAATACAAACACTACTTATGAAACAAGTGGATCAAATTTGGTTTACTTCTGGATTTTTTGAAAAAATAGCTTATAGATTTTTATTATTGATCATTATCAAAATATAAAGAGGTACAACATTAAAAATATGAGAACCGGCTGAGAATAAAGTCTCTCTACCAAGAGTATGAACGATCTCATTCATTATCTCCGACCAGAGGCGGAGCCAGCTGGGATTAAAGGTGTGCACCTGCACACCCTAGAATTTTCCAATTTATGTCTAATATTATACTAATTTTGCTATTTGCACACCCTCAGTTTTTCCTTTTGCACCTGCAGATTGTGATATGGACATATTTCTTATTGCTATTGCACTGCCATTCGAACTGATGTGCCTTGGTTGATAGTTCAATCGCTAAACTACTGCAAATAATCAAGTTTTTTGCTCTTCCCCTTGCACAAAACACTCGCACCCTGCAACCATGTCAAAAATGCCCTTGCGTTAGTTAAGTAACGCAAGTGTTAAACTCTGCGCTACTTAACTAACATTGCGTGAGTTAACTAGCGCAACGTTAGTTAACTCACGCTATGTGTTGTCTTAAACAAGGCAGAACACTCATTTCCTCATTTCTCATCTAAAATCTCAAAAAATCTCAAAAACCTTTCTCAAATCACCCAAAACCAAAATTCCTTCATATTCAAATTAAACAACACTCCAATAACAAGTAAGTTTTCATAATCAAACACCATTAACCTTTTATGTTTATATGTTAGATTTTTTCTATTAAATTAGAATTTTTTTAGATTTAAGGTTTGTTTAAATTTTGGGTTTTTTGGCAAGAAATCATACAATGTTTACATGAAAATGACTTGCGTTGCTTAAATATTTAGATGTTTGCATGTTGATGTTGTAGGTTTTGAGTTTTAGAGATTTTTTTTACATTTAGGGTTTGTTTAAATTTTGATTTTGCTTGCAAGAAATGATACAATGTTACATGTAAATGACTTATGTTGCTTAATTATGGTTAGATGTTTGCATGTTAATGTTGTAGTTACGATTTATAGGGTTTATGTATAACTTGCACTCCAAGTGTTTGATGAAATGTTTGAATGAGTTTTTCATTGATTGTTTTTAATTTCTTATTGTGTAGATTTGAAACAATGAGAGGGTGGATCGACGTTCATGCACAATTCAACGGCGGAGAACTTCAGAGGTCGAAGGTTCGGTGCCTTGGTATAACGATAACAGGTCTCAAGGATCAGCTGAATGAATTCAACCAAGGAGTTAACCCCCGAGACACAAGGAAGGTGGAATACGTTCGGTATAAACGTCCAACGCTCGATGATGGGAGAGTATCATTCACTTGGGTGGAATTGACGATCGACGAAAATGTGACGACCATGTTTTGGGAGCACATCATGTTCCAGTGGATCGATATGCGACCAACGTTGGTGAGATCAACTGAAAATATCAACAAAAGTCTGATTCCGCCAGAAGATCGTGATTAGTGTAACGCCCCATTTTGATTCTATTATTTTTAAATGATGTTTGAATATTGTTTATATGATTTTGCATGACTTATTTGATATATATGATTTTATGTGAAATATATGATTTATGTGTGATATATAGTATGTGTTATTTTATTATATAGTTGTTTTATTATTTAAATAAAACAAGATAAATAGAAATAAGTAGTAATAATATTTATTTAGAATTAAGGGGATTAATTATAATTATGGGGAATAAGTGGGAGTTAAGAGAAAGAAAAGATGGGTTAAGTTTTGGGAGTTAGTAAGAAAGAGTCAGACAAAAACATTTCACGTACAATAGAAAGAAAAAAAAAGAGTGTTTGAGAGAACAAGAAGAAAGACCAAGAGGCTAGGAGAAAGGCTAGGAAGGGATCAATTACGGTAGATTTTCAATTCATTTTGCTGAATTAAGGTAAGGGTGGGATTTCCTTCAATAATCATAGTATATAATTCTGAAATTTGATGAATTGTTGTGTTCTTGAGTTAGGGTTAGAAAGTTTATGTTAATTGATAAAATGAGATGAATTGTGTTGTTTGATGCATGTTCCTATGTTGTTTTGATTTCTATATTGCCTATTTGACCTGTAAACATCATTGTAAATTATTTTAGGTGATTAAGGGATCAAAAATTGGGTTTTTGGAGTGAAAACTGTTCTTTTCCGTAAGCGAATTCGGCCACCGATTTTCTGAAAGCCAAAACTGGAAAAACACTCACTTTTCACCTGTTTCTGTTTTGAATTAGCTTTCGGTGTAAACATGAAAGTTGTAGATAATTGAGTTAGATTTCTAATGGCCTTGGTTTGACGTGTAAACGATTTTTAGATTTTGAGTTATGATGAAAATAGTCCAAGTGAGTATTCTGAAAATTTTAAGAAAACTTAGCATAACTAATTCTAAGTTAGTCCAAAACTTATGGTTGGTTTCCCAACTTCAAACTTAGGTATTAGGGATTTAGTTGAAGTGTTTTATGAGTATTTGGCTTATGTCTTATTGATCACACTTGCTTTGTTTTTGATGAATGTTTTGATTTGATATGAATGTAGTTGATTAATGTATATGTACTATGTTGATGAATTCTGTCGTAAGAGTTGTTGTGTCAGATTTTGACTAAGTTGTGGAGTGTGTCATAAATGATTAGGCACATATGTTGTTGTCTTAGATGTTGTGGAGTTGTATGTTGATAAACACAAATTGAGTCCATTTGCATTCTCATTCACCCGTTGGGGGCTTATGCCAGGGAATGTTTATCATTCACCTGTTGGGGGCTTATGCCCTGGGATGATTTAACCATCCAACTGTTGGGGGCTTATGCCCTGGAATGTTTAGCATTCAACGCGCGTAGTTGGTACCACATGCATGATGCATTAGTTGTCGTTGGAGTTGCATTGTCGTATTTGTCGTTGTTGGTCTAGTAGTTGGTGTTCATTGCTGATAATGGCGCTACGTTGTGGTTGTTAAATGTTGTTGATGATAATGTTGCTGATGTATTATATATATACAGATGCATTTGATGATGCTTGTTGCTGATTGTTGTTGTTTTCATTAATTTGATGAATTATATATTATTATTATTGGATGTGTATCTCACCCCTTCTGCTTGAAATTGTTGCCCTTCATATGGGTAACCTGCAGGTTCTGAAGATTAGTAGGTATGACTCAAATGTCTAGGGCTCTGATACATATTAGGATGGGGATCGTCGCGAATGTTTTCCTTTATTCTTTTATGTATCATATCTATGAAAAGACTATGTTGTTGGAGTTTTATTATTGTTGAAAATAATATTTTATAACTGTTGAGGCCTTTGTGCCAGGATTATGTTGACGTTGAATTTGAGTTGAATTATAATTTTGAAGATTTATTCCGCTGCAGTTTATGAGAATTTATGTTGTTTTAAAATAAATAGTTTATTCCTATTTATGAAATTTTGAAAAGCAGTGTGACACTCTGTTGTTTGATTTACTCTGATATTTTTTTTATTTAATATTACGACGTTGGGAAAACGGGGTGTTACAATTAGGTGGCGGTCGTGATTAGGTAGGGAATGCACTTTCCAACTACAATAATTATCTTATCCTGAAATGAAAATTCAAACTTGCTAAACGCCAGGATTCCGGCATTCGTCCGACATTCTCATTGTTCCTTTCAAAAGATTAAATTCTTGTCAGACTTGTTTAGATGAAGGTATTGAATTGTCAAGGAATGGACCTCATTTTTTTGACACTTGGATACTGTCATTTAAACCAAGCCTAAGAAGAATTTAATCTTTTGAATGGAACAATGAAAGTGTCGGGCGAATGTTGGAGTCCTGGAGTTTAACAATTTTGAATTTGCCATTTCAGTGGTAAGATGATTATTGTAGTTTGAAGGTGCAACCCGAATGTATTATATAAGTCTGATTCCGCCAGAAGATCGTTATTAGGTAGGGAACTGAACCTTCCAACTACAACAATTGTCTTCCTTTAAATGGGGTAATTCAAATTTGCCAAATGACAGTTCCCAAGCATTCACCCAGAAGTTCTATTGTTTCATTCAAAATATTAAATTCTTGGTAGCTTGGTTTAAATCAACCATTGATCTTCAATAAACCAACGTCAAAGAAATCGTATTTGTTGTCACATTTATTCTAAAACCCTACAAGTAAGTGTGAGTTTTCTCTCATTTTAATTTAGTTGAAGTTTTTGGTTGTTTATTCATTGATGATTATTTTAGGGTTTGATTAGATAAATATTTGTAATAGGATTTATTTAAGTATTGTTCGTGTACCAATTTTGTTTTTATTTTCAATAAGTGAAATATGACAAAAAATTTAAGGAATGTGAATGTAGTTTTTGAGCTTAAGTGTTTTACGAAATGCTTGAATGATAATTTTATCTTTTCTTGTTGGTTGTTCTAGATATGACTCATGATGTTGGTAGGATGATACATGGACGGGACCTAAGTTGACCAAAACAAATATTTACAGACGAATCTATCCTTATTGACCAAAAAGACGCGACCTACGTTATCTAGCCTCACTCAATTGATCCCGTAGGAAACCGTTACTTTTTCCTCATTATTGGGTTCATGATTCCCTATGTTCAGCTATCAGCTTCCTCCTTCACGACATGATTCGTTGACAATATCCTTGGTGCACAATGCTTCCACGAACGTGTTTCCTTCTTCATCACTTCTTGCTATTAGTAGCGTTGTAAACATGAAGGGTTGGTTTTAAGCATCATTGCATAGTTCAAATAAGGGTGGACTCGGTCTAAAATCCTAAAGACCCACATACTTAATTAATCAATAGACTTGAGAAAGAATTAACTTTCCCTAACTCGGTTGTCTTAGCCTTCACATTACCTTGTATTGGCTGTAAGGTTCCTCGCCTAAACGGAATCGCCTATTTATCGACATTAGTTAAAATGATAGTTATATTTAGGTGTAAACACAATAAAATTTGATATAAAACAAAAAAAATATACTTATATGAGAAAGGGATGCAAAGTTTTTGTGTAATTTTATTTATTTTACTCTAATTTCAACCATTTTATTCACAATTTAACAATTTTTTCTTTCAAGTTCTTGTGCAAACATTTTATCATTCTGCATATTATGCTTTTGGTTCTTCTTCTTCTTCTTCTTCATTTTTCTATAATATTAAGTCATGTTGTAGACATAAAGTCTTAATTCTAGATGGGATTAAGGTGATGTTTTTCTCATGCCTATTTTGATTTAAAAAAATATTATTAGATATAAAATCCAATATATTAATCGACATAATTTCAAATGTTTTAATGCTGTTATCAGACTCATTCAATCATTTTCAGATCCAATCAATTTTGTTGAATACAATGGAATGACTTGTCTATTATTTTTTTTGACCGTATACTTTTCTAGTATAATATTAGGTCATGTCGGAGAGACATAGAGTCTTCGTTCCATTCTAACCAGGGATCTCTGCCTTTAAGGGGATGTTTCAGCCTTAGAAAATATTAGTTAGATATAAAATCTAATATATTGATCAACCTAATTATTAAAGACTTTCATCCATGAAAGAGGGATGATTTAGGGTTTTTGACCCAAAATCATCCCTCTATCTCGTTTTTCTATTTCCCTTTTTATTGAAATAAGTGATTTTTACATCTATTTTGTTTTTTCTTTCGTGATTTCGCCATCTTAGTGCGACATTGTTTTGTTCGTCGTTGTTGTGCGAGGTTGTTTGTCTTTCTTGTTTCGTTCAGGTATTTGTTCGATTCAGATTGTCATATCAGTTTCGATATAGTGCAGATTATATCAATAACTTTGGAGTCCTCAATGTTGCAGATCCGGACATTAGTATTCCGGAGACTTAAATATAGTCATATGAGTAGGCTTTAGTACTTTGCCGTTTTTTACTATTAACATGGATGCCGTAAGTTTGTTCACAAATTCATCCATTTTGTTTTCAACGAATTTTTATTGTATCGATATATTGGATCAATGAATTAATGTGGTTTATTTTTATAAAAAAATGATTAAAGGCTTCAATGCTGTTATCCGACCCATTCAATTATTTTCAGGTGCAATCAATTTGTTGAATACAATGGAATGACTTGACTATAATTTTTTTTTTTGAAAGGGACTATATTATTTCATCATTATCTACCTGACAAACCAATTAGATGCATAATATTTGTCCCTTGGTGACGCTTTTTAAGTTTTAAAATAATCAAAACGAAATTTCCTATATAGACTTTAATTGTTTTTAGTTAGACTTTTCAAACAATTCTTAGACCATTTGCTTTGTGATGAAAAGATTGGATAGGTACAACTTACATGCATTAAAGGATAGATGCAAGCCTCATACTTCCAATGTATTATATATATACCGTTATGGAATGTTAATTCTTAGAAATTAACTTAGATATGGCCAGCAAAAAATTCAATTTTTGTTTCCTAACTTTCATCCTAAGTTATGGAATGCTAATTCCAACACAGTGCCTTGGTGATATATGTCTACCAAAAGAGCATGTTGCATTATTTGTATTTGGAGATTCTTTATTTGATGTTGGAAACAATAATTATATCAATACAACTACTGATTATCAAGCTAATTTCTCACCATATGGTGAAACCTTTTTCAAGTTTCCAACTGGTAGATTTTCTAATGGACGTGTGATTCCAGACTTCATAGGTAAGAATATGTGTATGTTTGGATTGACTTATTTAATTTTTTTTTTTTAAGATATCTTATGCATAAGCACTTAAGCTATAAGTTTTTAATTAAGTTGTTTATCCAAACTGACCTATATTGGTATTATTTGTTAATTTATTGCAGCTGAGTATGCTGAGTTGCCATTAATTCAACCATACCTATTTCCTGATTCTCAACAATACATGAATGGAATCAATTTTGCATCTGCTGGAGCTGGGGCTTTAGTAGAAACCTATCAAGGAATGGTATGCTTTATTTGTTAATTTAATGATGTTGCAATTGTTAAAATTTTAGCTTAATTGCAGTTTTCGTCCCCGAACGTTTTCACTTGCACACAAAATTGGCCTGATCTTTTAAAAATCTAGCTTTTTGTTCCCTCACCAAGATTTTTTGACCAAAAAATGGTGATGTGTTGTAGATGATAGTAACTTCGAATCCAACGGATTTGAGTTGTTTAGGTATCTAATAAAAATTATTGAAAGATTATGTAGTAGCATATAAAATTTGTGTACAAGAGAGTTTGATGATATTGTGTTTATATGTTTCCAGGTGATAGATCTAGAGACACAATTGACTTATTTCAAGAATGTCAAGAACGTACTAAGGCAGAAATTTGGAGATGAAGAAACCACAACTCTGCTGGCCAAAGCTGTTTACTTGATTAACATTGGAGGCAATGATTATTTTGCAGAAAATTCCAGCTTATACACTCATGAAAAATATGTATCCATGGTGGTTGGTAATATTACAACTTGGATCAAAGTATGTAAAAGTCACTTCACTTCTATATTTTTTTAATATCAAAGTTCATTTGGTTATAATAACGACTATATAAATATTTGATAGACTGTTTGAAAGAACTTATGAAAACAACTTATGACATTTCTATACGTTGTTTTCAGCTTATTTTTATAAGCTCTAATAATATCTTATGAAAAATTCAGGGAGTGCATGAGATTGGAGGGAGGAAATTTGGGCTTCTTAACACACCATCTATAGGTTGTTTTCCATTTGTCAATGCTCTTGTAAATGGGACTAAAATAGGTTCTTGTCTTGAAGAGTTTTCAGCACCAGCTCAAGTGCATAACACTATGCTTTCTGAGGAACTTCAGAAGTTAACCAAAGAGATCAAAGGATTTAAATATTCATTATTCGATCTCTTTAATTTTACTCTTGACGCCTCAAGCAACCCTTCCAATTATGGTAAGTAATGACATTTTATTAGGAATGCATTTTTTAGAGATTTATAGGGATGCATTATTTATTATTGTTACACTTCAATAAAGATTATTTTACCGGTAAAATTATAAATAGGACTAAGGTGTACACTAACCTATTTGGAAAAAAAAAAGAAGTAATCGAGTTTTATAAATAGGACTAACGTGTACACTATTCACTATCTTTTGAATATGATTCCTTTTGAAAACTCTATCTTTTTCAAGCTCTAGAGGTTCCAAATTCAATGTCATTCAGATTTCTAAGAATCTTATATATCACATATTAAATGATTTTATGGACAATTTTTATGATAGTCGATTTGTTGTAAATTCGAACAATAAAATTACATCAATAAATTTAGATATATGAAGCAAAAAGAAGGAATAATCAAGAGCAAAGTAGTTTCAAACAACAATAACAATAACAAACATACTTAGATTTATGTATGAAGCAACAACACGAGCATAACCAAAACAACAAAGATAAGAAAGAAGAAAGAAACAACACAACAATATTTGTTTACTTACTTCGAACAAATTTATCTTACATCTAGGGGAGAGATCATCTTTCCAATCCACTATGATAAGAGTGGTATAAAGAGATTAAAAGAAATTAGTTTACAAGCTCACAGAAAATATCCTAATCTATCCATTTTTCAAGTCACACAAACCCACAATGAATCCCTAGAGAAAACAATAGAGTTTTTTTTTTTTATTCTTTCTCAAGGAGATCTCACTATACAGGATGTTTGTGAAGTGTTTTCCAACCCAAGAACCTCCCACCAATGACCATCAAACCTAAAGTTATCTCCTTTGATTTTCCAAGATTCTTTCTTGAAGCCACTAAAAAATTAAAGAATAAAGTTTTATGTAGTGTTCAGACCTAGGCAAAATTGTGCCACGATTTGCTCGATTGTGCCACAATTTGGAGCTCGTACGTATTATTTTACTACATCTGATCCTTAAAATCACACCACGATTTGCTCCCTTCGTGCCTAAAAAAAATGCAAACCAAAATCATGCCACGATTTGTCCAAATCGTACCATGGTTTTTGACGAACTTCATCATCAATTTTGAACAATATAAAGATATCCAAATATTACACTGATGTAACTTGATGTCGTTGTTTATAGTTATCTAGTTCTAACATATGTTGCTTAATTTATTTTTATGATATAAAGGTTTGAAAGAAGGAGCGGTGGCATGTTGTGGTAGTGGCCCTTACAACGGAAATTACAGTTGTGGAGATAAAAGACTAGTGAAAGGTTATGACTTGTGCGAGAATCCTTCTGAATATTTGTTCTTTGACTCTACTCATCCTACTGAAACTGGTAGTAAGATTATTTCCCAATTAATGTGGAGTGGAAATCAAAGTATCATTGGCCCTTACAATCTCAAAGCTCTATTTGAAGAATAATTCAACTATATATAGATATACATGCACAATAAAGTTGTTTGTATACAAGACAAAATAAATGTATTGTTGTTTTCTTGATGTGTAAAAATAAGAATACAACGTCTCCATTGAGATATTGTGATATGTAAAAGTTAAAGTTTGAATCTCAAATTACCTACTTATTTATCTAAGGTGGTGAATATCTAATCACCCGACTATTTGACTAAAATAAAAATAAGAATAGAGTATGGTGTGTCATTTTCTTGTTTATTGGTCAAACCTTGATACACGGCTCATTTGCATACATGATTATCTCTTGTCTCGAGTTTTGATTTTTAAAAATTCATATTATTAAAAAAATATAAAACAAGGAGGAAAGACAAGAAAAAAAAACCAAATTTTGGTTTCTCAATAAACTTTGGACTACCTTTTCTCAAGATTTTTATTTTGTACAGTAATAAAATACATCCCGACTAAGTATTTCAATTTTACAAATTGACGAATACATTAATGAAATTTTATTCAAATTGATCTCTAGAAATACATTAATGAAATTTTGTTTAAATTGGCCTCTATATTAACTATTAGCATGTGAAGAAAAAGAGGATGAAATAATAAAAGGAACTTAGCTTGGATCACAAGTTACCTACTAACTAGTTTGCATTTCATTTGTAATTTCATTTCACATTTGACTCTCATTTGGCATGTAGCCTAAGCTCCTATCATGTAACTTGCAAGCTAATGAATGATAATTGTTTTTTTTTTTTCTAGTTCTAACTGTTGTTCTCTTCCTTCTTCCATGACGGAATTTTACTCTGATGGTATCAGAGCAGGTTTGAACGTACTCTGCTTTTGCTACATCAATTTCGAATAATCTTTGTGCTTCTTTCTTTGATTCGTTATCAATTATTTTCAAGTACAATCAATTTTGTTGAATTTATATTTTTTAATGGAATAACTTGACTATGATATTGTTTTATTATTCCATTAGCTGTTAAAAAATAACGGATAAGAGTTTGATTTTGTAATTTTAAAGGGCAAAGTTTGACAAACATTAACGTCGTTGTTATTAATAAAAAAAATTAGTTGACAAAGTAAGTAAATTTCCAACGAATTTCCTCACAAATTTCCGTCGCAAAAAGCGAATTTTCTAGTAGTGACTATTTTTTTTATGCAAAGAAAAAAATATATAAATAAAAAAGAAGAGGTACAAAGACTAGGGGTACATTAGACCTGACCCAGGAATAACTCAAACGAGAATACAACGTGATAAGTCAGTCCAAATGGATCAACTCTAATCTATTCTAACAAAAATACACTAATCACAGGCGCAACCCAGCAAACCCGCGTATGGACGCGAAACCAGGTTACAAAAAAATATGAAAAGTGAATATTGTATATAATAGTTAAAGTTTAATTATGGTAAATGAGTCGACCACCAACACAGTATCAAAATCCAAGTGCCAACAGCTCCCTGATCAACAACAAGCATAAAGCGCTCTTTCGAGCAATACCGGAGTGAAGTAGACAAGACCCCTCAAAACCTGCAGATTTCAACAAATCTGGAATATTAGAGAATCGAAAAATTCATATCACCAAACACAACGGTTTCAAACAAACGCGTAAGAACTCAGATCGAGGGATGAGTCCAATACGTCAATGTCAATAACCAAACCCTTACGGGTTAATCGAACCATACCCTTTCGGGTTTTTGAATCACACACCAGACCCTTTCGGATTTACGAAACAATCCACTGCAAAAAGGTCAAATCAGAGCCCACCAGTTTATGCACAACGACGACAACATAACACAACAACAACAACATAACCAAAAAACAACACAAAACAAAACAAAACAACGAACCGCTGACGGCAGCACCGCAAACCAAACATCCCGCAACCCTCCGACGTGGAGGAGGCTCACTGAAAACCTGCAGAACACCCAAGAACGCATCAAGTGAGGATCTACAGATCCATGTTCACCGTCACCAACCAGTAAAAACCGGATCCACATATGAGGATGTCGAAAAGGGAAGAAGGAAATCAAAGACGTCGGCGGCAAGCTAGGTGATGGTGTCAACGAAGAAGCAACACACCACCACCATCTTGGAAGTCTACATCTTGATAATAAAAATTAATAAAAAAATTGTTCTTAGTTAGGGCAGTAATTTTCATTATATTAGTTGACAAAGTGAGTAAATTTCCAACGAAATTTAAAAACAACACAACGGAATTTCCAATATAAATTTTAATTATTCTTAGTTAGACTTTCTACACAATTCTTAGATCATTCGCTTGGGGATGAAGATAATGGATAGTTACATGTATTAAACAAAAAAAAAAGCAAACCTCATACTTCCAATGTTATATATATATTGATAGAATCCGAAGAGTATTCATCACCAAAAAAAAAGAAAAAATCGAAGAGTATTCTGAGAAATTAACTTAGATGGGCAAACAAAATTTCATTTTATGTCTTCTAATTTTCTTCCTATGTTATGGAATGCTAATTCCAACACTTGGTAACATATGTCTGCCAAAAGAACATATTGCATTATTTGTGTTTGGAGATTCATTATTTGATGTTGGAAACAATAATTACATCAATACAACTACTGATTATCAGGTTAATTACTCACCATATGGTGAAACCTTCTTCAAGTATCCAACTGGTAGAGTTTCTGATGGACGTGTGGTTCCAGATTTCATAGGTAATTGTTTCAACTTATTTTTATACTAAGTTATCAAAACAACGCTTATAACTTATACGCAAATAATATGATTTTATATAAACTTTTATTATAAAAATATCTTATATGTAAGCACTTAAATGATACTTTCTCCTGTTACAAATTTAAGAAACTTATAAGAAACTTTAAAGAAAAAAATAAATTTGGTTCTATTTATAAGAAAAAAAAGTCAAAACTTTTAAGATGTATCTATTTTGTAAAAGATTTTTTTAACCCTTATTTAATGTTTGTCTTTTTAATATTAATAAGTATATTTAATAGGGTATATTTATAAAAACATTTAAAAAGTTGAAATTGTTAATGATTGTGTTGGTTTTTATGTTTTTGGTTTTTCTTCTAATTTGTTGCAGCCGAGTATGCTAAGTTGCCGTTAACTCAACCATACCTATTTCCTGGTTCTCAAGAATATGTTAATGGAATCAATTTTGCATCAGCTGCAGCTGGGGCTTTAGTAGAAACCAATCAAGGAAAGGTCAGTTTAATGTTGTTAATTTAAGAGTCTTGTTAACGAGTGTTTTTGACATACTCGTTAAGCATTCATAATGAAGAAATTATGTTTTAAAAAAATTAAAGGATTCAATTTCTAATGCAATAAATGTACAAAATTTTATAACATCTTACTATTTTGGATGTTTAAAGAGGACTCAGGAGGTACTCGCTATCATTTTCTTTAATTCAATAATTTCGTGCATGTTAATTTTTAGCTTAATTGTGGTTTACTTGTTCAAGAAACCGCTCTTTAAATAATCCAATTTTTTGTTCACTCATCAAAATTTTAAAATCAAAAATTGTGATGTAACATTTTTTTGAAAATAATCTATATATTATAAATTCAATTGGATGATTTCCACTTAAGTAGGTTTTATGCCACATCAATAAAAAAATTCGAACATCCTTCACAAAGAAAAATTCGTACATCGTCATTTTTATATCAAAAAATCTAAGTAAGTGTTTATATATTTCCAGGTGATAGATCTAAAGACACAATTGACTTATTTTAAGAATGTGAAGAAAGTACTAAGGCAGAAATTGGGAGATGAAGAAACCACTACTATGTTGGCCAAAGCTGTTTACTTGATTAACATAGGAAACAATGATTATTTTGCAGAAAATGCCAGCTTATACACTCATGAAAAATATGTATCCATGGTAGTTGGTAATCTCACAGATGTGATCAAAGTATGTAAGAGTTACCTTGCTTCTGTATTATTTATATCGAAGTTCATTTCGTTATAATAAAAGCATGTTTAGATTAATTTATTTAAACTTTTTTATCGGTAAAAACCTTCACAAGATTGTTTGAGAGTTTATGAAACAACTCATGACATACATGTTTATAGCAAGCATGTTTTTAGCTTATTTTTATAAGCTCGCAATAATAACTATTAAAAAACAACTTATAACATATATGAACATAGTTTGACTTTATTTATATTTTTATTTAAATAACTTGTACGTAAATATTTATATAATAAGTACTTATGCTATGAAAAATTAATCAAGTCGTTTATTCAAACATGGCATATATAGATCTCTTCTACTATTCTAATTGTTTATGTATATAATCCATTCCAATATTTAATTTCAGGGAATACATGAGATGGGAGGGATGAAATTTGGGATTCTTAATCAACTATCTCTTGGTTGTTTTCCAGCCATCAAGGCATTTGTAAATGGATCTAAACCAGGTTCTTGCATTGAAGAGTTTTCAGCACTTGCTGAAGTGCACAACACAAAACTATCTGTGGAACTTAAGAATTTAACGAAACAGCTCAAAGGATTTAAATATTCATATTTTGATTTCTATCATCTATCTTTTGAAGTCATAAGGAACCCTTTCAAATTTGGTAGGTTATGGCATATTTATTTTCAGCATTATTTATTTTTAAAATTGAGTACAGTTACATCGTTCAATAACTTTTTGTCAAATAGAAAATTTTGTGTTAAATATGTTTTCTTCCCTATAAATATATCAACTTTTTATTTTAATCTTTTTAAAAAATTTCTTTAGCTTTTAGTTCCTATCAAATGATTTTATAGACATGACTTATAACTTATATGATATTAGTTTGGCAAAATTACACTTTTAGTCCTAACTTAATTTCAGGTAACAGTTTGGTCCTTTATCATTTTTTCATTTCAATTTTGTCCTTTTTGGTCCATTTTCATACTTCAAACCTAATATTCTTATGCAAACATAGATGAAGAGCATAAATTTGAACGCTGAAATGCCATAAGAAAATAAAACAATGAATTTGAAACTTGAAAATTCATATGTAAATGGACCAAAAGGACCAAATTAAAATGAAAAAAAGATAAAAGATCAAATTGTTACCTAAAATTAAGTTAAGGGACTAAAATTGTAATTTTACCTATTAGTTTTTTAATTCAATGGTGAGTTTCGTAATATAAGTATAAAGTTATTGAACAATGTAATAGTATTCAAATATCACACAATTATAGTTTCTTTATATTTATCTAGCTCTAAAAATTTGTGGCTTAATTTAATGATGAAAAGGTTTGAAAGAAGCAGGAGTGGCATGCTGTGGTAGTGGCCCTTATAGGGGATATTTTAGTTGTGGAGGTAAAAGAGAAGTGAAAGATTATGAGTTGTGTGATAATCCTTCTGAATATTTGTTCTTTGATGCCATTCATGCTACTGAAAGTGCTAATAGAATTATTTCCCAATTTATGTGGAGTGGAAATCAGAGTATCACTGGCCCTTACAATCTCAAAACTCTATTTGAAGAATAATTCAAATACACACATAAATAAAGTTGTTCGTAAGATAAAATAAATGCATTGTTGTTTTCTTGGTGTGTAAAAATAAGAATACAATATACCGTGAGTATAACTCATTTGATAGGGATATTGTTATATGTAGTAGTCGGGGTTTGAACCTTAAATTTCCGACTTATTTATGTAAGGTGTGAATTTATAGTCACCGAAAAATAAAACAAAGAATGTAATATTGTGTGTCATTTTCTTGTTTGTTGACCAAGCCCTGATATAATTCCCTCTTTACGGTTCCTTTGGATTTTTTTTTTTCGTTAGACAATATATAATATTAGCATTACATTATATCATCATTTTGGAGTAACACTGATGGGATTGTTAATATTATATCAGAAATGTATGATTGAAAGAGGTAATTATAAACAAGTTTAACCTTGAAGCATTCCAAGGCTACTCCAACATAAGTTAGAAATGAAACGCTTAGAGTTTCAACCCAATAAGATAATTATTAGAATGTGTTTGATATATGTATAAAAGTTTAATCAAAGGGACTGAGACTGTAGAGAGAAAATGGTTTGTTATTCATTCAAGTGAGTGATACAATGATTGGATACCTGTTTATAGCAAACTATCCAACACTAGTGAGTTAGCTTTCTTTACAAGCAAATAAGCAAAACTAAACTCTATTATTTCTAAGTATCCAAAAACTATATTCTCTAATACCTAACAATCCCTTCCTTAAACTGTGTAATATTAGAAAACAGTTTACAAGGGAGTATGCTAGTCTAATTCATCACAAACACCAAGTTTAGCTCTCAGTTTGCAAAATATTTCAAGCTTAAGAGGCTTTGTCATAATGTCAGCCAATTGATCTTGTGAGTTGCGGTGCTTTAGCTCCATGATTCCATCTTTGGTCAAATCCCTCAAGAAATGAAATCTCACATCTATGTGCTTGCACCTTCCATGCATGACAAGATTCTTAGACAGTTTGATTGATGAGTTGTTGTCACAATGTATCACAGTTGCTTCCTTTTGATCTTCACATAGACGACTAAAATCTTTCTCAGCCAGACTCCTTGGAAAGAGCATGAAGCTGCTGCAACATACTCAACTTCAATAGTAGAAAGAGTGACACTAGGCTGCTTCTTAGATGGCCATGATATTGCTCCATTTCCAATCATGTAAACATACCCTGAGGTGCTTTTTCTATCATCTGTATCCCCTTCATAATCAGAATCTGACCAACCAATCAATCTCACTTTTTCTTCCTTCTTATACATCACTCCTGAGCTCATAGTTCATTTTAGGTGTCTAAGTACTCTTTTAACACTTGACAAGTGCATCTCAGTAGGTTTTTCCATGTACATCAAGCATCCAACCATCAGCTTGTACTTATTTGCATCTACAACTTTGCCATTTTCATCTTTCACCAATTTACTGGATTACACACCATATTGCAGTTTTCCATTCCAAATCTTGTCAAAATCTGAGTAGCATACTTACTTTGACTGATGAAAATTCCCTCATTAGTATGCTTAATCTACTCCAAAAAAGTATCTTATCTTTCCTAAATCATTCATTTCAAATTTCTTCTGCATTGATTCTTTGAATGCTTCAAACATGTATGTCTCATCTCCAGTGTATGTTAGATCATCTACATATAAACTGACTATTAGTATCTTTCCTTCAGAGTTATGCTTCAGAAATAAGGTATGCTTATGTGGACACTTTGTAAAGCTTTCTTGAGCAAAGTATGACTCTATCTTGCTATACCATGCTTTAGGTGCCTGTTTTAATCCATACAAGGCTTTCGTCAACTTGTACACTTTATTTGATCCTTCTTTCTGATAGCCTAAGGGTTGCTCCATATAGACATCTTCAATTAGTTCTCCATGAAAAAATTCACTTTTAACATCAAGTTGATAAACTTTCCAACCTTTACATGCAACAATAGCTAAAATGGTTCTTATGGTGTCCCATCTTGCTACAGCTGTAAATAATTCATTGCAATCAATTCCAAGCTTCTGAGCATATCCCTTAGCTACTAATCTGAGTTTGTACTTCTCAGTTTCTCCTTTCTCATTCAATTTAGTCTTATAAATTCATTTGACACCAATCTTCTTACAACCAACTGGTAAAGTAGTAAGTTCCCAATTGCTTTTAATAGAATCTATTTATTGCTTCATAGCTTCTCTCCTGACCTTCAGCTTATATGCTTCATCAAAAGGGCTAGGATCATATGAGGTACTGAATAAAGCTAGGTTATTCTGCCGTTCTTCTTCTTCACCTTCTTTTACAGTTACATAATCATCTAGGTAACCTAGAGGATTTCTTGTTCTAGGGGGAAGCTCAGAATCATCAGATGACTCAAGCTCCGTCTCTTCTTCATGATCAGTAGCATCATTTCCATGATTTGAAGAAGCATTCTCACTTATATCTTCAAGCTCATGCATCTCAGAATCAACTTCAGTCACTGCACATCATTTGTGAATTCTATCACATCATCATCATCAATCAACACCTTACTTGTTTGTGAGTTTACAGGAGCATTCCCGTTCCATCCTTGTGATTCTTCAAATATAACATCCTTGCTAATCACAACTTTCTTGCTCTTAGGATCATATAGCTTGTAAGCTTTTAATGTTTCACTTAAACCTAGCAGATTACACTTAGTACTCTTATCATCCATCTTCTTTCTCTGAGAATCTGGCACATGTGAATATGCAATACACCCAAATACTCAAAAATGTTGCACTGATGGTTTCACACCACTTCATGCTTCTTTTGGAGTTATATCTTTCACAGACAATGTAGGACTTATGTTCAAAATATGAGTGGCCCAAACAACTGCTTTTGGCCAGAAAACCTTTGGTACATCTTTAGCTGCAATCATACTCCTCACCATGTTCATCAATGTTCTATTCTTTCCATTTTGCTGAGGTGTGTAAGATGTAATAAGTTGCCTTATGATCCCATTTGATCTACAAAATTCATTGAACTCAGCATAAGTATACTCAACACCTATATTTGATCTCAAGCACTTGATCAAGCAACCCGATTCCTTCTCAGCTAAACTCTTGAAAACCTTGAATACCTCAAATGCTCTTGATTTTTCTTTTAGAATATATGTCCATGTTTTTCTACTAAAATCATCAGTAAATGTCATGAAGTATCTGCAACCAGAATTGGAACTTGGTTTAATAGGGCCACATATATCAGAATGAACCAACTCAAGCTTCTCTGAAGCTCTCCATTGTGCTTTCTTTGGAATAGCTTCTCTATGTTGCTTCCCTAATGAGCAATCTTTGTCTTTTGCTTCAGTTTCTTGCTGATTTGGCAAATATCTCACCATTTCTTTCTTCATCAAAATCTTCAAACCCTTCCAGCTAAGATGGACATATCTATAATGCCATACTTTAGCATCTTCACACTTTTTCAATTTTCAAGCATTCATGAACAATAACTGGTGCAGAGATGACGAACATTCTATTGGTGCTCATCTGTGTTGACATAATCATCCTCCTATCATCATGATAAACTTTGCAAGTATCTTTCTGAAACACAATTGTTAAATTCTTCTGCTGAAGTTGTCCAATACTAAGTAAATTGTTTCCAAGTCCAGGAAAGTAATACACATTGGTTATGATATGAATCATACCACCAATGAGTAACTTCAAGTTACCTCATCCCATAACTGACATTCTTGAATCATCACCTAACCTCACTGATTCTCTAAAGTATGATATGAATCATACTTTTTTTTTTGTTTAAGTAGTCTACTGACCAAAATTTCATCATCTGAGATAAATAAATCGGGAATCCATAACTCAAACCTACGTCATTACATATCACGATGTTCTTGCAGTGTCTGATGGTGTATTCTTAGCCTCTTAGTTGCAGAGTGATGGGGCAACTATTAATTTTTGGCTTGATTGTTGGAGTGGGCAGCCTTTAGTGCATCTTCTCAACATTTCCAGCTCATTTTTACTGAAATTTAACCTTTAAAGTTAATCATTTCACAGTGAATGACCAATGGAAAATCCCTCAAATTCTTCAGCTGGCTTATCCTAATTTAATGAACATCATCTCTGATGTTATCATTCCTTTAACCAACAAACTGGATGAGATTTTGTGGAATCATTCTCCCTCTGGTGAGCTAACTTTCAAAGAGACTTTTTTTTATCACTTAGAACACTTACATCTCTTCTACCAGACCCCTTCTAGTTCGAAGGTTGATGCATGTCATCCATTTGTAATCTTTTGTTCTGTCAACTCAGAGACTATAGAGCATTTATTCTTTGAGTGCTCTTTTGATGTCAGCTTATGGAATTGGTTTACTGACTTAATCAAGATGCAAGTTCAGGTAACAAGCATGAATGACCTATGCAGCATTTGTGACAGAGGCTAGGGGAGCACAATGTAAATTTGTTATTACTATTGTCTTCAAAATTATCATCAACAATATTTGGTTCACAAGAAACCAGCAAGATTTAATGATATCAAACCTAACTTGAGAAGTTCCATGATTTCTATCATCTCCTATACTGCTGTCTCATGCAATGCAACCAAGATTACAGCCACTTCTTCCATGATAAAATTCTCTGTTATCAAAGCTTTCAATGTTAGCAATCATCCTCCTAGACCTCCCACTATTAAAGAAATCATACGAATGCCTCCACCTATCTATTGGACAAAGTGCAACACTGATGGTGTTGCCCTGGCATTGTTTGTGGAGGTGTTTTCAAAGATTCCAGTGCTTCTTTCTTAGGATGTTTCTAAGATAATATTGGCGTTTCATTTGCCTATCAAGCTGAGTAATCAGTGTCATGTAAGTTGTAGAAACCGCTTATAATATGGGGTGGCATAACCTTTGCATTGAAACTGATTCGAAGCTAGTCATTTTAGCTTATAACTCTTCAGAAAATGTGCCTTGGCTGCTAAGAAACAGATGAAGCAATTGCATATTTGTGCTTAGGAGTATGAATTTCATGATTTATCGCATCTATAGAGAAGGTAATGCCTTAGCAAACAAGTTAGCAAACATAGGTTTAACTTCTTTTGGTTTTTTGTGGTATGATGTTATTCCTCCTGCTGTTATTCGATTGTTGTTCAGGTGTTTACTCAAAATAGGTTAGACTTACATGTTTTTAGGTTTACTTCTTGTTTGTTGTTTTTTCATTGGTTATCAATATATTAGTGTGATATAGGCTCTGTTAGACCCTCTTTTGCCTCAATTTTTTATTCATAAGAAATTGTCATATTATTGAAGAAGAAAAAAAGATAACCGGGAAGAAAGACAGAAAAAAAAATATTGGTTTTTGAATAAACTTTGAACTACCTTTTGTCAATATTTTTACTTTGTATATAGTAAGAAAATACATCCCAACTAAGTATTTCAATTTTACGAATTGATAAATCATTTATGAATTTTTTAAATTTATTTTTTAATTAACTTTTAGGCATAATTACACTCGTCATTGCTAAATTTAATTTTAGATAAAGATTTCGTTCTTTATCTTTTGTTTACGTCATTTTGGTTTGTTTGCTTATGATTTTCAAGTATCAAATCTAAAATTTATATGAAAACATGATTGAAGAACCATATATTTGAACATTTAGAACTCATCAAAATAAAACTATAGATTAAAATCTAAAAAATTTATATGTATATTGATTAAAGGGACAAAAATGACGTAAAAAAAAAAAAGATAAAGGATGACATCATTATCTAAAATTAAGTTAAATGAGGACAAGAGTAATTTTACCTTACTTTTATTATTACGGACTTTGATATGACATGTTAATTAGGAATATCACAATGCATGCCGACCATTAACACCATTTCCATGGCTACTCACTATAAACTAAATTGCTTTTGAAATTTATGTCATTTTAGGGACTATTTTAACTATGAGATACCCAAATTTTATAGGCAAATTTTATACGTGAGATCATCAAGGAGGTACTGCATATAACTCCACCTTCTCTATAAATTCTCTTTCCCCTTCACTCATGAACCTAGAATCACCCATCTCATCATTTTCATCCTTTCTTTCATTCTAAATAAGTGATTTTCAAATATATCAAGTTTTTCTTTTGTGTTTTTTTGCGATTTCGTCGTTTGAGTGCGATGTTTTGTTGTTTGTCATCTTGTGCGGCATTGTTTGATATCGCGTTTAATTGTAGTGTTTGTTTGATTCCTATTGATAGATCAAACTTCAATCAATCACAAATTCAATCAATAATTTGGCGTCAACGTTGCAGATCCAGAAGCATGGAGATTTAAATTTTATCATATTATTTGTAGGCATTTTGTCGTTGTATGCTATTAACTTGTGTGATGCGAGTTTGTTTGCAGATTCACCATTTACGTTTTTAGCGATGTTGATGATGTTATTTGTATCTGGTGTATTCTATCAATTTGAATGGATGAATATTGTTTTGTTTTTGTAAAAAAAAAAAAAAAGAGGTATTGCATATAATGTTAGTTAAGGTGTTGCATCATAGTCTTTAATTGTAAAAAATCAAGCACATGGTTTTTATTTGGCAAACTTACATAAATAAGTCCTCTAACTTAATCTTAGACAACAATTCACTCCTTTATCTTTATATTTTTCCATTTTAATATGTTCTAAAGTGTTAACAATATTATCCTTTTTACATAAAAATTCTCAAAATTCCAGAAATTCATACTATTCGTCTTCACATTCAACAATACTCATATCTTCATCCAAGAACCCATAATTTATTATATTGTTGGAAAATCTTGTTTCTAATGAAAGAGGAATTTCAACAAATTTAAGGAAGTTTGAAATATTCAACACAATTTTTTGATAACCCATATCATCTTCTTGGTCAGTATTTTAATTATGGAGAATGTTAATCAATGTCTCAAGGGTAATGATTAAGCATTCAAAACAAGTAAGTTTTCATGAAAAAAAATGTATAATTATTATTAAAAGTAACATCTTATATTTCCAAGACACAATTTCTATTTATAGATTCCTTAACCAATGCCCTGAGGGCACAGGTTAGCAAGACCCTTTAATTATAATGTTTAATTTGTTTCATCATTATCTTTCTTTCTAAAATCCCAAGTTTGAGAAAACCTACTTCACCGGTTTAACTTCAGATTTAACAACCAACATCAATCAACACCAATTTTGTTTGATTACAAGTAGCAACAACCAACACCAATTCATACATTTGAGTTTTTGTTTATATTTCAATTTTGAAGATTTGGATTTCTTTTTGGGAATAATAGATTGACTCTTTGTAAAATAAGAAGTTGAAGATTTGAGTTACTTTAAAAATATGAGTTTGTTTTGAATATTTGAATTTTAGATTTTGATGAAAATCTGGGTTTTATTTTCAGATGAACTCTGAGTTTTTGGATTTTTTTTTAATGAAGATCTGCATTTTGAGATGAGTTTTCTGGATTTCTGGATTTTTTTTTGCAAAAAAGGATGAAAATATTAATATTTTAGAACAGAAGGGATTAAAATGAAAAAAAATAGATAAAAGACTGAATCGTTACTTAAATTAAATTAGAGGATTAATTGCGTAATTTTACCTTTTTATTTTGACAAATGCCTTATGGACACCAAAGAAACTAAAATTAGATTTATTTATTTTTTGAAAATAAGATTTTTTATGCTTGATAAAGTTGAATACGCATTTTCCACAAAAATATTACTATATTGAGTTTATTAACTTCTTCCCTTAAGACATTAGTTTGTATTGGATTTTTTTTTTTTGTTTTTTTTGCTAAATCAAAAGCATAGGAAGACATCATAAGGGAACTTGACATTCCAACCACGTTGCAGATCCGGAGACTTGAGTATAGTCATATGTGTAGGCTTTTTCACTTTGCTGTTTTATGCTATTAACATGGATGTTGTGAGTTTGTTCGTAGATTCATCCTTTTTATTTTTAGCGAATTTGCATTGTATCGATGTGCTCTATCAATTTGAATGAAATGAATATATTTTATTTTTGTCAACAAAAAAAAAGAGCAGCCCATCCTCTACCACCTCGCCTAGAAAATTTTATTAAAAAATGGAAAAATTGAAAAGAGAGAGGACGGACCAAACCAAAACCCTAAAAGGAAAACCAAAACAAAAAACATAAATACAAAGCAAGAGACCTAAGGGAAACAATAATTTGGATGCCCAAAATTATCTCTAAAAAAGTCTCCCCTCATAAAATAGGGTAAAGAGTTTCATCAAAGCACATTTGTAATTCGGTGTCCATGATTTGCAAGTTTGTCCGCACAATAGTTGCCCTCACGAAAATTATGTGATGAAAGAAATGAAAGACCACCTTGCATACAATTATGCCACCTGTTGCGAAGAGCACAAGGAACTAACGAGGGGCCCCTGAACACTTGAAGCGCACTCTGAGAGTCTCCCACCACCCAAATATGGTGTCAATGGTGTTGAATTGCATATTCCAAAGCAAACACAAACCCACAAAGTCTGCTTCAAAAATTGATTTTGTTTTTTCTTCAAAAAAAAATCGATTTTGGTCCAAAGTTGCAAGCAAAACAACTCAAGAAAGAACCTCTATAATCACGAAAAATTATGCCACACGTAGCCAAGCCATCAATTACAAACCCATATGTGTTTACTTTAACAAAAGGTAAAGTGGGCGCCTTCCAAATTATGGAAATAATAGCAGCAACATTTTGATGGTGAGGAGAAACCAAAGAAGATTTCAGCAGTAGTGAATCATAGCGAGAAGAAAGACATTTAGATGAATTTTTTTAAAAATTACTTTATCTGTCATAAATTATATGTCATTTTAAAAAGGAAAAAATGTCTCAAATTATAAATCACATTATATTATCAATGAAACTTTAATGTTGTTATTTCAATTATACTCTTAACTATTTATTACTCTCTTCTTTCAATTCCTTAATTTATCTGAATTAATTGTATTTTAAATTTGCGTGAAATAACCAAAGTGATTTATAATTTGGAACGAAGAGAGCAATATAGAGACTATTTTGAGTTGCATTTTATAATTTAAAGGATGTATTTGTCGATTCAACAATAAAATATAAAACAATTTATTTTGTTCAAATAACCTAGTAACCATAATTTCATCCCTAAATAAATAAAAAGGGAATCTAGGACTCAAACTAAAATTCTTACATATTACAATGATCTTGCCAACACAACATGAGTATAAATTAAAGACTACTTTAGTGGATCCTTACAATTTTGACCAACAATTTGTCTATTTACTTTTCATTTTTCTTTTTATCTTTCTCCTCAACTTATACTACAGGTAGGGCCCTTCTAATTTTCAAAGTCTAAAAGAAATGCAAACCTCAAGGTTGTGAGGTCACCGTTTTTGCTTATTTCCATATCACTTCTCTTTCTAATGGTTTTCGCTCCAAAAACATCATTTTCAATACAAACTTTTAATATAAGTTTTCTTTGCCTTAAGGAAGTGTCAATTGATTTATAAGAAAAAGGTGTCTGTTTGATAAAGAGATGTGACGAGTGATTGAAGTCATTGTTATTGGTGGAAGTCTTTTTTTTTAAGATCTTTAATGGAGGTTGACTTCTTTACATATTAAGGTTGGAGAGTTGGGTTTGTACTCAGAAGTAGAGGCTCTCGTGTATCTTTGTGGCTTCTAGGACCCAACCTTGAGTGCTACAAGATCATATTTTAAGAGACAATGAGGTAAGTTGTATGGACTTTGATTTTGACAATGCTTTGGATGGTCTTTGTGGCATGATTTCACATTTTGACTTTAGCAATTTTACTATAAAGGACGTCATCCCTCCTAAAGCACAACATGTTTTGACGGGTGTCCTTTTTTTGTTAAAGGGTTCAAGATATGAAAGTGAAATTTGACATGACCATAAGACAAAAAACAATTGTTGGGTATTTGCAAGCAGCATATGCTTCGAAGTTTTTTTCCTGCTATCCCTATTGATGGGTTAGGTCGACATATGTCACCACTAGAGTATCGTATTATCCTAAGATATCGCCTTATGATTCCACTAATTACTATTATGATGTGTGTGTTTTATTTGTCGTAAGGCGTGCTTGAATACCTTTGTGGAGCATGCAGTTCATTGTAAGGAACTTTCCGGCTTTAAATACATGTATGACTTTGCTAGAGATGTCATTTTTTATATATTTAAGTAGGCTGAAGTATCTATGAAGAAGGAGGCGCATGTGACCTTCGTGTCAAACCCACTAGATGGAAAATCGACACTTAGGTCAGTGGATGTTATGTTCTATGGACGGGTAGGAGGAAAACATTGCATGTGTTGACTTGATTGGGAATTCTCCACTTATGAGATCAGGACTGCAACTTTTACAGTAAGACATACCTTAATGTTGCGTCAAGCAAAGTGACCAAACATGAGAAAGTGTGTTTTGACAACCAACTTGTCCCATTTGCACTTGACACTTTTGACTTCCTAACACATGTGTTGTTTACCTTCTACATATACGTTAGACGGTCATGCATAACAATATTATGCTGCATATGTCTATGAATATTGTGGTTACGAGGATTTGTTTTGGCATTCAAAATGGCTTAGAGACACACTTTGTTGTTTGCTTTCCTTTTATTCATGTGTGTGTATATTGGCTTGTGATGACATGTCATCTTATGTCATTCTTAGCATGTTTTTCAGTCTTTTTTAGTAGATTTTACCAGAAAAATAGAGGAGTATTAGAGTAATTGCCTATGATTTCAGGACATTTGTAATGTTTTCTATATTTGAGTATGCATGAAGCGTGAGCAGAGCGCATGAATAAAGCGTGGGGCGCATAACTTTCATAGCCATATGCTCCTAGGTGCATGGCCTATGCGGAAAAAATCACTTTTTTTGACTTTTTCGCCCCTGGAAACCCCGTTAATTTGGCGCACAACCGGTGGAAACTTTCCCTATAAATACCTCATTCCCCATTAAGAATTTCTCGTTCAGAACTGGAGAAGTTCAAGAGGAAGGCGATTCTAGGAGCCAAGGAAGAATTATATCATCTCTTATCTTTTCTAGGGTATGTTTTTATCTTTTTGTATCTTGTCTTTAGTTACCATGTGTAACTAAGTAGTTATAGGTTAGAGTTCTAAGATGAACCTTTATTTATTTTGTTGGATAATTATTTAATTACATGTCGTTTATTTAGTTATTTTCTGTTAGCTATTTAATTTTATTAGCCTAGGTTTATTTCTATAGTAGACACAACCCTAGATTAGATACTTAGGTTGTGAGAGGGCCTAAGATTGTTATCACTATCTGGATGCTTATATCTTGATATTTATATCCTTATACTGATAACTATCTGTCTAGGAAGTAAGTAGTTTGTAATTAGCGAAAGAGACCGAGAGTTTGTTGACCCTAGTAGTAAGTATTTAGGAGGTGACATTACTAAGACTGAATAGTAACTCTGCTGAACCTAGGAGGTAACTAGTTAGAGATTAGGGAAACAAGTGGTTGCTTGAAGGAAATAGACCGAAACCTAATAGAACCATTCTTCTTAACCCTTGGTAAGGTAGACGCTGTTAGGGATGCCCGTTTGTAGAACTTTCGAGAGGAAGAGTGTGAGTTGAGATACCTAAGATTCATGGATGTGTTAACCTAATGGAACATTGGACAATACCCACACTAATAATCCTTACGAAGGTGGCGGAATCCTAAAGGATTAATAACCTTATACCGTAGCGCGCGTATAACTTTATTGTGACGATAATTGCCTTTGGAAGAACTGGAAGACCAATTTAAGTTCATGCTTCAATTACCTTTGAATTAACAAGACCCCACACGCAAATATCACCATGTGACCAACATGTGCAGTTAGCCATCATAGGAATAGCCTTAAATCAACTGAGAGAGGAAGACCCCGCACGTAAGGATCACCATACAATCAACAGGTGCAACTTGACGACCGATTAGGGTAGTAACTTCCTACGGACTCATCACATAGATAGCTCGCTTAGAATAACTAGATACGACATATATGTTAATTTAATATCCAACAGGTAAATAGGGGGTTTCGAAGAGTCTTCTAACCACTGTTACATTTCTGCATCCAAAAACAGGTAACTTGTTATGTTGCAAACAGATAAAAATTGCAATCTCTCAACCCGTAACTCTATTTTATATCGTCAACTTAAAATAAGTAAATCAAATTGTTTAGACGAAACAATAATCCATGTCGATACGATACTCACGTATTACTTTATTATTTGATAAACGAATTGATACGATTGCCTAATTCGACCATCAAATTGCAGATTTTAACTCAAAAGCTTCTTCATGGAATAAATAACATATTTTTCGTTAGATATAATTAAATTTATTATACATGAAACCTAAACACTTGAGCAAATGACAGAGATTATAGTCCCATCTCATATATAAATGTTCTAAATTTGCGGGGATACTATATGATGGACCCTCCAAGAGTTAAAGTTCACGATCATATGGAGTGGATTTTTATATAAAATATGAGTTTAACGGTGGTGCATTAAAGGTCCAAAACAATTTCGGACATAGAACTAATTAAAATATTTTGAATTACCGCATAAATTAAAAATATTAATTGAAGTAGAAATTCTAAATATTTTAATTCGTTGTTTGTACAAAATTGTTTTAGACGATCAATCCACTACCATTAAACTCACAAATATATTAATTATGTATGGCGATACCAATTTTTGTGTTAACTTTTTTTCTTTTTCTTTTACTCTTTTTTAAACTGTTTTATTTATAATTTTACAATTATTTCTTTCAAGTTTTTGTGCAACTATTTTATCATTCTGCATATAAAAAAGTAACTTTTTTTTAACTAGATGAGATCTTAGCCTTTAAGGTGATTTTTTTTTTTGCATGCCTAGTTTAATTGAAAAAATAAGGCTTAATTACACTTTTGATCCCCGTGTTTTGACCTACTCACGAAAATGGTCCTGCCCTTTTAAAACAGAACAAAACTGTCCTTCAATTATCATTTTTGTTGCATTTTTCGTCCTACCCCTTTTTATCCTCCAAAAACGTTGAGGTGTCCAATTTTTTGATGATGTGGCCAAAATAACTCTTATGTGGCAATTCCAACATAAAAAATGACATTGACATGTCATCAAATAATTTTTTAATTGAAAAATAATTAAAACATTTATGAAATTAAAACAAAAATCATGGAAAATTAAAAGTTCAAAATGAAATAAATATTGAGTTTCCAACAATAAAACTAAAAACCAAGAATATTCATCTTCTTCATACAAAAAAATTGGGTTTCGAAAAATAAAACTAAAAATCAAAATCTATTCATCTTCTTCATTGGTTTTTTTCCAGGATTCTTCATTGATCTTTATACATAGAAAACCATCACACATCCCTCTTCACTCTTATCTCACATCTATCCTAAATCAAAACAAACCAATATAAAAAAAAAAAAAAAAACTGAAGGATATCCCTGCATAGAAAAATAATCTTATGGGTTTTTACAAAGTTTTAATCTTAAAGGTTCTTAGATCTGAGCATAGAAAAAGAAAAAAAATCTTGTTTTAATCATGTTTTTTTAGCTTTAATTTTCTTAAATGTTAAAATGATTTTTCAATTTAAAAAAGTTGATTTGATTTGATGACATGTCAATGTCATTTTCCATGTTGGAATTGCCACATAGGTCTTCTTTTGGCCACATCAGTTAAAATTCTGACACATAAGCGTTTTTGGAGGATAAAATGGGGGGTATGATGAAAAAAGCAACAAAAATGATAATTGAAGGATAATTTTGTTCTGTTTTAAAAGGGCACGACCATTTTCGTGAGTATGCCAAAACACGGGGATCAAAAGTGCAATTAAACCAAAAAATAAATAAAGGTTGAATATGTTTTTGGTCTATCTAATTATCTTAACTTTCACTTTCATTTTTAATCCTTTAGAAAAAATTCATCGAATAATGGTTCTACTAAACATTTTTTTGTCCCCAAATTTAGTCCTTTTTTTTTTTAAGAATTGGTTCCTGTTTTTTTTTTTTTTTTTAACAAACTAAGATGGAATGTATATTAAAAACCCGAACAGAAATTTCAAGTACAAGGTGTGCTAGAAAAAACTCAACAGTATATAATTACGTACAGAGAAAGTAGTGAGACAAACAGAACAAACTAGCCAATGCCCAAACAAACAAAAGGGCTTGACCACCACATATGAAAATTATTACGGATAGAAATATTAGTAGCCTTCATCCACCAAAAAGACTGTAATTTGATTTTCTCTACCAATTGGTGAACGATATGGTCCTTTTTTTTGAAGACCCTGCTGTTTCTTTCATTCCACATAACCCACACCAGATAAGTTGCATGAAAGAGCGAATAGTACGAGAGGCACCTGCGGAATACACAAACTGATAAAAATGATATGACAGACATAAAGACTCGGTGGTAGCTATCCCTAACCAAGATCGAATTTGCCCCCACAAGGCAGCATAAAACGGACAAGAGCGAAACAAATGTTACGCAGTCTCATAGTCACCGCAACCTACTGCACAATGTTGATTATCAAGAGGAATAACACCGCGCACACACAAATTATCCTTCGTCGGTAGTCTATTCCGTAGGAGTCTCCACGCAAGAATAGAGATCTTCAAGGGAACCTAAACCTGTTTGTGCCAAATTAAATCCGATAAAACTTCCGATGTCTGGACCGGTTGACTGGTAAGCATTTGGTAAACCCCGCTAACTGAGTAACCGCTCGACGGATAAGTCTCCACACCCACCTATCAACTCCTCCTCCCAGACCCACAACCGCCTACGCCATTGCCAAGCCTCCCCCTTTCGTACCAGCCTAACGCACACATATTAGCCATCGAAATAGATTTATTGACAGCTAAATCGATCAAACGCCCAAACTGAACACACAAAGGCGCACCACCCATCCACGGATCCAACCAAAACGCCGTGTCTACCCCATCACACCCCTTACGCTCAACATTGTCCCTAAACCACCTTTCACCTACTTCACCTATGGGATCGATGTTGATGTAGCACTAACACATGACAATTTTCCTTAAGAGACATTGATGTGCCACTGACAAGTGGAAACTTTTAATAAACATAATTAAATAATTTCGAATGCTTTAATATTGTTATCAGACTCACTGATTTGTTTTCAAGTCCAAACAATTTTGTTGAGTATATATTTTTCAAAGGAATCACTTGTCTATAATATCATTTTATCATTCTATAAGTTGTTTACGAAATGCAGTTCATTCATTAGAGTTTGATTTTTTAATTCAGTTCTCGGTTCGAGTTTGATTTTGTAATTTTAAGGGACATAGTTTGAATTTCACCAAAGACAATTATAATATGAATATTTGTGTTAAGTGTTATTTTTTTTAGGGAACAAACTTTTGTTTTCAGTGTTATTAATATTTGTCCATTTGCTGACGTTTTTTAAGTTTAAAAACAATCAGAAGGAATCTTCCAATATAAATTTTAAGTTAGACTTTTTTGTCACATTATATGACTATATATATTGATAGAATCCGAAGAGTATTAATCACCTAAAAAAAAGAATCCGAAGAGTATTCTGAGAAATTAACTTAGATATGGCCAGCAAAAAATTCAATTTTTGTTTCCTAATTTTCTTCCTATGTTATGGAATGTTAATTCCAACACAGTGCCTTGGTAATATATGTCTACCAAAAGAACATGTTGCATTATTTGTATTTGGAGATTCATTATTTGATGTTGGAAACAATAATTACATCAATACTACTACTAATTATCTGGCTAATTACCCACCATATGGTGAAACCTTCTTCAAGTATCCATCTGGTAGATTTTCTGATGGACGTGTCATTCCAGATTTCATAGGTAAGATTATGTGTCTGCTTGTAAAACTGTTTGAAAGATTTTATGATATAGTTGTTTTCATCTTATTTTTATAATTTCTTCATAGTAACTTATCAAAACAACACTTATAGGTTATATGTAAACAATTTAACTTTATTTTAACTTTTGTTTTAAAAATATCTTATACGTTTGACCAAAAAAATAATATCTTATACATAAACACTTATATGATAGGTTGTGATGCTATAAGAACTTTATTAAGTTTATCCAAATAGAACCTATATTGGTATTATTTGTTAATTAACGAATTTTATTTTAATGCTTTTCAATTTACATATAGCAATTAACGATTTGATCATAATTAATTTGTTGCAGCTGAGTATGCTAAGTTGCCGTTAACTCAACCATACCTATTTCCTGGTTCTCAAGAATATGTTAATGGAATCAATTTTGCATCAGCTGGAGCTGGGGCTTTAGTAGAAACCCATCAAGGACTGGTCTGTTTTATGTTATTAATTACATAATTTAATGATCTTGTGCTTGTTAACTTTTTAGCTTTATTGCGGTTTATGCCTTGTGTTTTTACTTGTCTAGATTTTTTGGTCACTCACCAAAATTTCTAAAACCAAAAATGATGATGTAACATTTTTTTTAACATGTCAATAGAAAATTGGTACATCATCATTTTTAGATCCAAAAATCCGAGTTGTTTAGTTATTTGACAAAAAATATTCATAGATTATGTTTTTTTTTTTACAAATATTTATAGATTATGTAGCATATGACATTTGTGTATAAGAGAGTTGATGATAAATTGTTTATATATTTCCAGGTGATAGATCTAAAGACACAATTGAATTATTTTAAGAATGTCAAGAAAGTGTTGAGACAGAGACTAGGAGATGAAGAAACCACAACTCTGCTGGCCAAAGCTGTTTACTTATTCAACATTGGAGGCAATGATTATGTTGTAGAAAATTTCAGCTTATACACTCATGAAAAATACGTATCAATGGTTGTTGGTAATATTACAACCGTGATCAAAGTATGTAAAAGTTACTTCACTCCTGTATTTTATAATATCGTAGTTCTTTTGGTTATAATTAAAACATGTTTGGATTGACTTATTTAAACAATTGTTAGGGTTGATTGGCGCTGTTTGATAAAATTTATGAAAACAACTCATGATATACATGTTTATAACTAGGGGTGTAACGGTTCGGTTTGGATTGGTTTTCAGTCAAAAAAATGTTCGAACCGATGAAACCTTCATCGGTTTGGATTGGTTCGGTTTTCACTGTTTTTTAAAAAAGAAACCGAACCAAACTAATCGGTTTGGTTTGGTTTGTATTGGTTCGGTTGATCAGTTTATTTAAAAATACAATTAAAAAAAATCATATTCTCACAAAATATTTCATAGAACTTTGTATAATTGTATTTCATATTTTGTTTTTACATGTTATCTATTTTTCAAACAACTTTTTATAACTAACCTTACTCAATATTTCATACATATGATCAAAGATTCATTCATCCATCATTCTTCAAAAACAACTTCATCAAACTCAAATATTTCAATCTTTCATGATCCATACATGCATCATTTATCAACAAACACAAAAATTTCAAAAAAACATCCTAAAATTAAAATATAGTCAAAATAACAAATCCATGCAAACTGAAATTAAAACATCCTGAAATTTAAACATCATGAAATTGACGACTAAGGTTTATTTTAGTAGAAATGAAAGAGTCTGATGAGATGAAGATGAGAGAACGTGAATGGATTAAAAAGCATTTTATGTTTAATTTTGGGCCTAATCATAAGTTTGTGTGAGGTAGGATAATATTAGTAAAATAATGAGTGTGGTTATAATCAGATTGGTTCATCGGCTTCACAGATCTCGAATGAAAAACCATGAACTAAACCAAACTAGGTCGGTTTCGATTGGTTCAGATCGGTTTCAAACCTAACCAAACAAAGTCGGATATTTTTTCGGTTCGGTTCGGTTTAAACTTTCGGTTTGGTTGGTTTTGTCCGAACCACTTACACCTCTATCTATAACCTCATATCTACTTATTTTTATTAATTATATGAACATAATTTGACTTTATTTATATTTTTAATTGAAATGACGTGTACATATACACTTATACAATTAATTAAGATGTTTATTTAAACATGCCCTAAATCTTCTACTATTCTATTTTTTTTCATGTATATAATTCATTCCAATATTTAATTTCAGGGAATATATGAGATTGGAGGGAGGAAATTTGGGATTCTTAACGCACCATCTCTTGGTTGTTTTCCAACCATCAAAGCATTTGTAGATGGAACTAACTCAAGTTCTTGCATTGAAGCGTTTTCAGCACTTGCCAAAGTGCACAACAATAAACTATCAGTGGAACTTCAGAATTTAACTAAACAGATCAAAGGATTTAAATATTCTTATTTTGATTTCTATAATCTATTTATGGAAGTCATAAGGAACCCTTTCAAATTTGGTAGGTTACGGCATATTCATTTTTAGCATTATTAATTTCCAAAATAAAATACTGTTGCATCCTTCAATAATTTTTTGTCGAATATAATTTTTTTTAATTTAATTTATATGTCCCGTTAGCGTAGAATGCCTTACAATGTCAAGAAATTATAGCCAATTAAATCATTGATTTCAAAAGTAGTTATGAATAAAATTAAACATTTGAATAATTTTATAGTTATGAATGACTGATAGTGTAAAACACATTTACGTTGACAACGTTTATAAAATATATTATTAATATTTTTGTTATTTTGGCTAATAGAGTCCGTATTTTTTTATACCATAACACATTTAATGTCTCAACTTAAACATTGGGTTATTCCTTCCGTGGCCTGCATATTTGTATTATGAAATTGACTTACCATCAAGTAGGTTTTATTCTAATAACATATCAAATGATTTAATATACATAACTTATATGATATTAATTAGTTTTTAATAAAATGGTGAGTTTTGTAATATAAGTATATATTTACGAAAAAGTTATCAAACAATGTAGTAATATTCAAATATTACATTGTTGCAGTATCTTTATATTTATCTAATTCTAAATTTTGTGGCTTAATTTGATGATGAAAAGGTTTGAAAGAAGGAGGAGTGGCATGCTGTGGTAGTGGCCCTTACAGGGGACATTACAGTTGTGGAGGTAAAAGAGAAGTGGAATATTATGACTTATGTGAGAATCCTTCTGAATATTTGCTCTTTGATGCCATTCATCCTACTGAAAGTGGTAGTAGGATTATTTCCCAATTTATGTGGAGTGGAAATCCAAGTATCACTGGCCCTTATAATCTCAAAACTCTATTTGAAGAATAATTCAAATATATTTACACACATAAATAAAGTTGTTTGTAAGATAAAATAAATGCATTGTTGTTTTCTTGATGTGTAAAAATAAGAATACAATATTTCGTGAGTATAACTCATTTGATAAGGATATTGTTATATATAGTGGTCGGAGTTTGAACCTTAAATTTTCCATTTACTTATGTAAGAAGTGAATTTCTAATCACTAAAAAATAAGAGGAAGAATGTCATGCATTGTGTGACTTTCTTGTTTGTTGACCAATCCCTAATATAATTCCCTCCTTACGGCTCCTTTGCATTTTTTTTTTCTTCGTTAGACTTGATATAATATTAGCATTGCATTATATTATCATTATGGAGTAATACTGATGGAATTATTGATATTATATCATAAATGTATGACTGAAAGAGGTAATTAGAAACTTTGAAGCATTCCAAGGCTACTCCTACATATGTTAGAAAAGAAACGCTTAGAGTTTCAACCCAACAAGATAAGTATTAGAATGTGTTTGATATATGCATAAAAGTTTAATCAAAGGGACTGAGACATGGCACAATTTTGGTTTCATAATAAACGGAGAGTCTGAAATATCCCAATGAGGTTGGCATTAAACTAAGCCCCTCTCCTTGGCCCCCTATTCAATATATATTATTGAAAAAGATAAAATATATATACAAGAGGGGGTCAAACTAAAACCCCGGAAGAAGAAAAAAAACGGAAAGAAAAACAAATCAAGGAAAATAACCTAAGAAAAACGATAATTAGACAATCCAAAATGATTTCTAAAGTCCGCCAACAAAATCGAAGAAGAGTTTTGAACCAAACCGTATCAAAAAGGGTGTGACCAACACTCTTCCAAAACCAGTTACGAACATTGAAGAAAGGAATCATAGACTCCACAATAATAATATAAAAAAAGGCTTAGGAGTAATGAAAAAACCTCAAAAAGTAATTCAGGATTCAAAATTATGAAACTTTGTTCGAATTGATTTCTATATTAACTTATATTATTAGAGATTATAATGTGATATGTTAATTAGAGATGTCATATTGCATGTTCATTTGGAAGAAATTACTTTATCTGTACTAGAATATAAGTCGTTTTGAAAAGGAAAAAAAAGTATGCAAAATATAAATCACATTATATTATTACCAATAAAATATATATTAGTGTTACTTTTTCAATTTTACTCTTATCTATTTATTACAATCTCTTATTTCATTTTTTTTAATTTATCTTTCACATGCTATAAATGAAGAATAATTTTATAAAATAACTCTTAATTTCTCTTTTACATTCAAAATTAATCGCATTTCTTAATTTATGTGAAGAGTACAAAATAAGTTATAATTTGGAATGAAGGGAGTAATAGAGAGACTATTTTGACTTACATTTTTATTTTAAGGATGTATTTTTCAATTTTAAAAAATAAAATAAGAAATGAAAGACTACTTTTTTTTTTGTTTAAGTAGTTTGGTGACAAAATTTTTATCATCTAAGATGAATAAATGGGGAATCCAAAACTTAAACCTAAGTCATTACATATTATAGTCTTCTTACCATCTGAAACTCTCTCTCTCTCTCTCTCTCTCACACACGCACACACACACACTCACAAAGTACAATACAAGTAGGGGCCTCCAGATGTCAAACTGTAAAAAAAGTCAATTGAATTCGCTCTTTAATCAGCAGTCATTAACTGTCGTTGCATTCTGGTCATATTCCAAAAAAGCAACAACATCCCCTACTTTTACATAAACTAAAAAAGTTGAAATAACACAATGAAATAATGTTATGTATTTTGCACTCCAAGTGTTTGAAGAAATGTCTAAATGAGTTTTTCATTGATCTTTGTTGTGTAGAGATGGTTGTTAACCCATGTAGGTGAAGACTTGGTAAGGAGACAATGATGAACAATGTATGTAGAGAGAGTGGTGGCAAACCCTCCTAATAGGGGAAGAGGACGTAGGAACCTCGATGGCGTAGAAAGCTCTCAGCTTGGGTCAGTCGTAGGTGGTTGATCCCACACAAAGACAATACCATGTGACTGAAGAGATGGTATATGATCCTAGTGGCAAGTATGCCGATTTTATTAATCAAATAAAATATTGTATCCATAGAACCACGCTTAGTTAGCTTAAGTTTGTATCAACAGATTTTTTGAACAAGTTATTTATAAAGTGTTTAAGTGGTTTGAATCAAAGTAAACTTAATAAATATATATAGAGTTGTTTTGGGATTGAATTTCAATAACTATTCCCTATATGTTTCCCCTTAATTGTTGTATACATTTTATGCCTCGGATATAACTCCACTCTTTCCTCAACGTACGTCTCCGACTAAGGTTAATGACACAAGATAACATAGATACAATTGACTTTCGATGCACGACGACAAAATAGCCAATTGTTTCTATTGCATATGACCGAAAAGTTATACATGAATATATATCTACCCGCGATCTCTCGGGCGATAGAACATATACATAATCTAAATCATGTCCCTTAGATAGCCATCCTTACTAGGGTCTGATAAAATCAAAAGATCAATTACGACACACTACATCGGCGGAAAAACATTAAGAAAAGATTTAGACTAAAATTAGATTGAAAACATAAATCATATACAACCAGTCAGATTAAGAGTACTGCATAAATTCCTAGTTATTTACATCCAATCCTAGCACAAGAGAGAGTTTGGTTATCCATGAGCTGCATGACTAACAAAGAAGAGTTTATGAATCTTGGAGATATATCAACAAGCTTGTTTTCAAGCTTCCTTAGCCCTTAATTGGCTCCAACTAGTCTCTGCCCTCGTTCTCTCTATAGTATGTTGGGTTTACAATTGATTGCATTTACAAAGGCCCTACACTTGTATTTATAGAGGTTCTTGGTGGTGTAAGTCATGTAGGCCAATAGTTTATGTTAAACTTATGCTATGTATCATGACTTTTATTATTAAATAAAGTAAGACATTTTTTATTATATTTGTTGTAAGATTAATAAAGTCCCTGGAACAGACAGTTCATGTAACAAAACATTAAATGAGACTTAATCGTGAGATTACATTAACCTAAAGAACATTCAGGGCCGACCCTAGCCAAGTGCAACAAGGCCCTTGGCACAGGGCCTCACACTTAGAGGGGCCTCGAAATTTGAAAAAAGGGAAGAAAAAAACTTATATCTATGGACAAAAGCCGTCACTAAATGTCATTTTTCCTTAGGTAAATGTTTGGAAGACAACAATTTTGCTGTCAATTATGTATTTTTCATAAGTAAATGTCTATTATCCGTAGGTAAAAGTCATGTTTGAACCATTGTTCATAAGTGTTGGATTTTTTTTCAGTTTTTTTAAATGAAAATTGTCAAGTTTATAACTGGGCCTCCTAATTGTCAAGGACGACCCTGAGAACATTATTCTTAAAAGTATTAGGAGATATAAAACGTAGAGACTATTATGTATGTAGACCGATGACTACATCTCGCGGGTTATGAATATTAGATATTAAGTTTACACATATGTATAAATATTAGGAGTAATATTTATACTAGATTGACCCACCATGAGAATACTACATAACAATATTAGGATTAGGATGTTTTTTTCTTTCTGAAAAGTAATATTAAGATGTTTTTAATCTGCATAAATGTGTAATCAAGGGACTGAGACATGAAACAATTGTCTCTTGTCTCGTGTTTTGATTTTCCTTATTCTGAATAAATGAAAAAAAAAACATGGGCTCTGGAGAAAATTTGTGCGATTTTTTGCACTGTAGTCGTCACCTTTCCCCAACCCTAAGAACCCATCCCTGCCTAATTTTTCCACCGCCACCTTCAACCTTTCAACCACGGATTTTTTCATTCCATGGACTTGTCTTCCTTCTTCCACCCTACAAACTAAACTACCACAAACAGACCTCATCCCTAAGCATCAGAAGAAACCACAATGTATTTTTGCTCAAGCTTTAAATTATGTCTGTAATATTCCGGTGAGTCAGCTACCACAACCGGTGGTAAAGGGTGGTCGTTATCAATTACCATCCTGTAAGATGAATACTTAAAGGGAGTGGATACATGCAAACACAACCTGCATGGTAGGGTTATTTGGCCAAAAGGGTCTCCACCGCTTAAAGTAGATTCCTTGTGCTGTAAGTTAAAAAGTTTCATGAAAGGATATGGAATAATGGTGTGTTACCTCGCTGGGGAAGGGATTCTATGAATTTTTCTTCTTAACCTTTGAGCATGCTCAAGAAGTTATATCAATGGGATCATGGAGCTTGAATCCAAGTGTTTTGAAGCTTTTTGCATGGGTTTGTGACTTTAACCCTAGTATTCAACAACAAACATCAGCCCATGTGTGGTTGAAGATACATGGTTTAGCTCAAGAATACTGGAGGCCAAATATATTGTTTACCATAACAAGCAGTTTGGCAACACCAATTTGCATTGATGCATGAACAAACAAATCCATGTTTAATCGTTCCTTTGGAAATTATGCTAGGGTTTTGATTGATATGGAATTGAAAGCTTCTTTGAGATACAAGGTTTTAGCGGAAAGAAAAGGTTTCACGTTTTTTTATGGAATTTGAATATGAAAGTTTTCCTAACTTTTTTAGTAAATGTGTTACGATTTGTTATGATGACAGTTAAGAGGGGTTTGTCTAATATGTGCAACATTACACACGTTAAAGCAACTAAAAGTAGCAAGTTTTATTGAAAACCAATCATTATTTATTAAAGAAATATGTATTTAATACAAAATGTACAAGTTGTAGTGCAATGATACTATTTTAAACTTCATAACATGTGCAAATTTGCACATGATAGAAAAACTCTTGTAAGAGATATCCTTGTAAGGATAATGAAGTTGATGAAAGTTAAAAGAAAAAAAACTAAGAAACGAGTTTATATGCCTAAGAAAGTTCAGAACAAGATGCAGGGAAAACAACCTGTTTCTAACCAAAATGAATCGGAGAAAGATGCTGAGCCCAATAATGTTCGTAAAAGTGAAACTAAAATACCATCACCTTTCAAAGGAAATGTTGAGATAGAGGAAATATCTGCTCATGATCTAAATCAAGAAACTTCTAGAATTTAGAACCACGAGGTTATGCAACTGATAGTGGAAGTAATGTATAAGAGAATTCTAATGATGAAAGCTTACAAGCTTATGAGTTTGTTGATGCAACTCAAGTTTATGAAGAAGAACATGAGGTTTCTAGTAATCTTAAAGCTACTCCAAAGAACAATAAATATACTATTTCTTCATGAGTCATGGGCAAACAAGATGGAATTTCAAGACAGACAGATTGCAGTTTAAATTGAAAGGGATGCTAAAGATATTGAGGAAGCTAAAAATACTTTTCACCCAGTTCTAACTAAAACACAGAAGAAAGCTCTTAAACAAATAGCAGAAAATTCTAGCTAAACACCCTACACCACAAGGGACTTGGTAATTTAACTCATATATTGAATGTTCTTGACACATACCAAAGAGCTTTCGGGCAAGTTGTGAACATGGAAAAATCTGAAGCGTCATATAGTCAAAATGTGCATGATATTGACAAACAAATGATCTGTAACCAGATGAAAGTAAAGACTGTGGAGCATCATTCTTGGTACTTGGGCCTTCCTGTTGTCTTTGGAAGATCCAAAAAAGATATCTTTTCCTTTGTTCAAGAAAGGGTGTGGAAGAAACTTAAAGGGTGGAAAGAAAAGTGCTTATCATGTGCAAGAAAAGAAATCCTCATCAAAGCTGTGGCTCAAGCAATTCCGAACTGCATCATGAGTTGCTACAAACTTCCGAAGGGGTGCTGCAATGATATGGAAGCGATGTTATCCAAAATTTGGTGGGGAACCACGGATGAGAACCGAAAGTTGCATTGGATGAGTTGGAAGAACCTTGGAAGTGCAAAGTGCAATGAGGGACTGGGTTTCCGTGGTCTTAGCAATTTCAATAAGGCGTTCCTAGGCAAACAGAGTTGGAGGCTTATGTCTGATGCTAACTCCTTGATGAGTCGTATTTTCAAAAGTAGGTACTATCCCTGGAGTAACTTCTTGGAGGCAACCTAGGATAACTACCAAGCTATGCTTGGAGGAGCATCATGTGTGGCAGAGAAGTACTAGAAAAGAGCCCAGATGGGTGGTGGGTAATGGAAACACTATCAAAATTTGGCATGACAAGTGGCTCCCTAACCAAACAAATTTCAAAGTTCTTGGCCCGGTGCAAAATCTCCCCTCAACAGCCATTGTTAGTGATCTTATTGATTTAGATACAAAGAATTGGAAGAGAGACCTCATTGCGTCATGTTTCAACCAGTTTGAGGCTTCCCAAATCACAAATATTCAACTATCCTTTAGATTCCCAGATGACAAAATCATTTGGCATTGGGAGAAAGATGGAATTTACTCTGTGAAGTCAGCCTACCACCTTCTAACCGAGGAAAATGTGAGACAGGTTCCAAGCTCACACTACAAGAATTTTGGTTTTTATTGGGGGAAATAAACTCTCACTAATGTAAAATATCCCTCAGTACCACACATGAGTGGCAGATTTGTATCCCTCAGTAATAATGGCGTCAATAATGTTACTAGTGGAATTTTCCCTTAGTAGCGTTGAAGCTATTGTGACAATGCATTACTGAGGGATTAGACCGCCAGTAATTACTGAGGGTCTAAATCCGCCAGTAATGCAATTTTGAATTGGACGGCAAATCATGGAATTCTTGTAGTGTCATCCTCTTTGTTGAATAGAAAACTCTAGAGAGCAATATGGAGAATAGTCAAGAATATCCTGCATGTTCGTGTCAATTTAAGGAAAAAAGGAATCAATTTGGACTTGAAATGCCCAATCTGTCACCTACATGATGAAGATGTTGAGCATCTATTCATGCATTGTCATTCGACAAAAGTGACTTTGCAGTTCTATGAGAATTCACATACCCCCATCTATAAACCTTGGTGATTGGTTGTTACATTGGCTTTCTTGTGGTAATGTATTTGCCTCACAACTCTTCTGTTCATTGCTTTGGAAAGTTTGGGATGCAAGGAATAAGCTTATTTTTTAGGATTAGAAGTTCATACTAGCAGTTATTGCCAACAGTGCTACAAAGCTCATTTGTGACTTCAATGAAGCCAATCACAAACCTGTTCCTCAATCTGTTCCAATTCCAGGTGCTGCAAACTGGTTTCCTCCTCAAAATAACTGGACAAAAGTGAATGTAGATGCAGGTTGTTTTACTGCGTGCAAAAGAGAAGAAGTGGAGTTGAGTCCTATGTTGGCAGATGCATTTGGTTTGAGATGGTGTCTCTCAATTGCAAAATATTTGCGTTTAAACGAGGTGGTGGTAGAGTCTGATGCTGCTACTGTTGTGGATTGTATCAATGACAAAGCTATAGTGGCTGCAATTGATCCAATTATTCAAGATTGTTGTTCTATTTTAAATTTGTTTGAGGATATTAAGTTTACTGCTATTAGTAGAAATCAAAACTCAATTGCTCATGAATTAGTTCAGATGTCCAAGTAGTTGACTCTAAAAATTGGGTGAGGACTGTCCCATACCGAATTTCTCACTTGCTATGTAATGTTATTGTTTCTGCTGTTATCTAATGAAAGTATTTGATCTAAAAAAAAAAACTTTAAGACAATGATAAAAAGAGAAAGAGAGACGCAAAACAATTATATTGATTCATCTCACAAACCGAAAGTAGTCTAGTCCAGGCCCTTGCACTTACAAGGAATTTCATTATAATCACACAGATTATTGCTCAAGAACACAAGACTTTCTTTGATTGCACCCAGTTTCTTTGAATTTCCACTACAAGCAGGAAAAAAATTATTATATTAGTTGACAAAGTAATTAGATGCATAATATATTAATAGTTGTCCCTTTGCTGCCGTATTTTAAGTTTAAAAACAATCACAACGAAACTTCCGATATAAATTTTAATTATTTTTAGTTAGACTTTTTCACAATTCTTAGATCATTTGCTTGGGGATTAAGATAATGGATAGTTACATGTATTAAAGAAAAAAAATGCAAACCTCATACTTCCTATGACTATATATATCCACTGTTACATCATATGACTATATATATTGATAGAATCCGAAGAGTATTAATCAGCCAAAGAAATACAAACCCGAAGAGTATTATGAGAAACTAACTTAGATGGCAAGCAAAAAATTTAATTTTGGTTTCCTAATTTTCTTCCTAAGTTATGGAATGCTAATGCCAACACAGTGCCTTGGTAATATATGTCTACCAAAAGAACATGTTGCATTATTTGTATTTGGAGATTCATTATTTGATGTTGGAAACAATAATTATATCAATACTACTACTGATTATCTGGCTAATTACCCACCATATGGTGAAACCTTCTTCAAGTATCCATCTGGTAGATTTTCTGATGGACGTGTCATTCCAGATTTTATAGGTAAGAATATGTGTCTGCTTGTGAAACTGTTTGAGAGATGACATAAGTTGTTTTCAACTTATTTTCATAATAACTTATCAAAACAACACTTATAGCTTATAGGTAATCAATTTAACTTTATTTTAACTTTTATCGTACTTTAATGCATTTCAATAATGTATGCCAATTAAAAATCTGATCATGATTACTTTGTTGCAGCTGAGTATGCTAAGTTACCGTTAATTCAACCATATCTATTTCCTGGTTCTCAACTATATATTAACGGAGTCAATTTTGCATCAGCTGGAGCTGGGGCTTTAGTAGAAACCCATCAAGGACTGGTCTGTTTTATGTTCTTAATTACATAATTTAATGATCTTGTGCTTGTTAATTTTTTTTAGCTGGTCAATAAAAAATTTCGTACATCACCATTTTTAGATCCAAAATCCTAAAAAGGGATAAAAAAAAAACTAGATTTAAAAATGGGAACTCATACGGTGAATGACAAATGGAGAATCACTATAAAAAAATGTATCAAATAGACACTATTATCACGTGGTTTGATAACTTTCCTAGACAGATGTACTATAGATCACTATATTGGATTAAAATTTATATCTCAAATCATTTGATATGTCATTAAAATACGTTAATTTGGTTCAATATTCAACATGTTTTAAAAAATATATAAAATGATTCTCGATTTATGTAAAAATTTATCAACATGATGTATCCTATATGATAGTAACCTTCATATCAAACGGATCAGAGTTGTTTGGTTATTTGACGAAAAAATTATTTAATTTTTTTTTTGAGAGATTATATTATTATGTTGCATATGAGAGTTGTGTATATGAGATTTTGATGCTACGGTGTTTATATATTTCCAGGTGACAGATCTAAAGACACAATTGACATATTTCAAGAATGTCAATAAAGTATTGAGGCAGAGACTAGGAGATGAAGAAACCACAACACTGCTTGCCAGAGCTGTTTACTTGATTAATATAGGAGGCAATGATTATTTTGTAGAAAATTCCAGCCTATACACTCATGAAAAATACGTATCAATGGTAGTTGGTAATCTCACAGATGCGATCAAAGTATGTAAAAGTTTCTTTTTTTCTGCATTTTTAAATACATCAAAGTTCACTTGTTTTAACGACTTGTTTGAATTGACTTATTTGAATATCTACTGACATAAGTGTCTACAAGATAATCAATTAAACTGTTTATCCAAATACGGCCTAAATCTTCTCACAATCTATTCGAATACTTTCCAGGGAATACAGGAGATTGGAGGGAGGAAATTTGGGATTCTTAACCAACCATCTCTTGGTTGTTTTCCAACCATGAAAGCATTTGTAAATCGAACTAACTCGGGTTCTTGCATTGAAGAGTATTCAGCACTTGCCAAAGTGCACAACACTAAACTATCAGTGGAACTTCAAAATTTAACGAAACAGATCAATGAATTTAAATATTCATATTTTGATTTCTATCATCTATCTTTTGAAGTCATAAGCAACCCTTCCAAATTTGGTAGGTTATGGCATATTTATTTTTAACGCCGTTTATTTCTAAATTTGAGCATTGATATTCATACATCTATCAATTACTTTTTTATGTCTCGTTCAAATTTTTCATCTTATTTATTTATAATACTTAGTCTTTTATGTTATTTTTTTGTCTCATTTAAATCTTTTATGTTAAAACATGTACAAGTTGGTCCTTTCTTCATTTTTTTTATGAAAAAGTTATTGAACAATGTAATAGCATTCAAATATTACACTGTTATAGTTTCTTTATATTTATCTAATTCTAAAATTTGTGGCTTAATTTGATGATGAAAAGGTTTGAAAGAAGGAGGAGTGGCATGCTGTGGTAGTGGTCCTTACAAGGGATATTACAGTTGTGGAGGTAAAAGAGAAGTAAAAGAATATGACTTGTGTGAGAATCCTTCTGAATATTTGTTCTTTGACTCTACTCATCCTACTGAGAGTGGTAGTAGGATTATATCCCAATATATGTGGAGTGGAAATCAAAGTATCATTGGCCCTTACAATCTCAAAACCCTATTTGAAGAATAATTCAACTATATATATATATGCACATACACACATAAATAAAGTGGTTTTTCAGACAAAATGAAGGTATTTTAAAAATAAGAATACAATATCCTCGTGAGTATAATGTGATATTGCTATATGTAGAAGTTGAAATTCAAACTTCGAATTCTCACTTATTTATTTAAGGCGTGAATTTCTAGCCACTAAAAATTAAAAATAAGAATGTAATACAACATGTCATTATCTTGTTTGTTGACCAAGTCTTGATATAATTCCCTCCTCATGGCCCCCTTTGCTTTTTTTTTCTTCGTTAGATTGATATAATCTCTAAAATATGGGTACTTGTAAAAATTTGAAGTATCCATACCGGGTATTCGCCCATACCTGGTATGCATATTGTACTCTGGTACTTCATTTTTATTCATTATTCTTTTGTGGGTAAAAATTGTGGCTTTCTCTTATATAAGCTTAAATATGTAAATTGTTCATGTATGTTCGCGTGTTTTTGGTTTTCGTCTCTGTATCCTTTTTTTCTAAAACAAACTCCGTAAGTTAATAACTTTTTTTTTCGTCCCTCCCGTCAACTTCTGTTACAAAAACGCCTAAATGTCTATCGGCGGCTGATGTGGCGAAAGATAATGTGGCAAAAACGCTTATGTGTCGTGACAAATAACTAGTAAGAAGATATGAGGAACTAAAACCAAAAACGAAAAGGTACATATGGATGAAATTAAAAACAATTAAATAACAAAATTTGAAATTTATGTGGCCTTCCATATGATCCATGACTATATTACAGAGACCAAAACCAAAAACGAAAATCTACAGAGGGTCGAAATTATAAACACCTATATAACAAAATTGAAATTTAAAACCCATTGTTTCCATCTTCTTCATATCTGTGTATATCTTCTTCCTCTCTGCCATCTTCTTCATCTCTTTGTATGTCGACTTCACAAGATGGCAAATGGCTCATATTGCCACCTATCAGTGCCACCAACACCACAACCGTGAATCTTCATACCTCTTCCACTTCTACCACTGCCCTCATGTGGGTTATTCGGTGTTACCCCCACGCTTCCTTCCAATTTTGTCCCGTTGACAAATTTCGAAACTTCCATTGACCTCAGTCACAACCTCATTAGTGGTGAAATCCCGTCTCAACTTGGACATTTTAACATACTTAATTTACGCAATAATCATCTCATTGGAATGATTCCCCAATCTCTCTGTAATGTCTATTATGTGGACATTTCATACAATTGCTTTATGGGTCTCATTTCCACTTGTATTGATTTTGTTACGATAATATGGAACAAGGATGGATGTACCAATTCATATACTCAATTTCTTTCTTGGTCACCTCACAAGAAAACTAATAATAATAACGTAAAGCAGAAAAATGATGTTTCCATTGTTATTCTTATCCTCACAATTCTAATCTTAGCCTTCTCAGTTCTCACATGCTTCAAACTTTGTCATAATTCTATTAACAAGCAAACACACACAACGACAACAAAGAATGAGAATTTATTTTGCATATGGAATTATGATGGAAAAATAGCATATGGATAATAAAAACAATGGAAGCAACAAGGGATTTTAATTTCAAATTTTGTAACTTTGTGATTTTTAATTTCGTCCCTCTGTAACCTTTTGTTTTTGGTTTTAACCCCTGTAATATAGTAAGGGATCATCTGAAAGGTACCACCACCTATCAAGGGATAGGTCAACTAATGATGAGGTTATTGTTGAGGAGGAGCATGCTAGAGATGTTCTTAATTCACTAAGTATAATCAAGAGTTACATCTCCTTGATGGATGAAGGGTCAAGTGGTGATTTAACAGTCGAAGAGAACCACCATGATTTATTGACGAGGATTAGGACTACGTGATTTACATCCACTACATATTCGATTACCTTGATTATATTTGTTTATTTTTTTATTGTAATTTGAATGATTTTGATTTTAGTTTGGATGTAAATGAATGATTTCGACATCATGACATTATCAACTTTATTTTATGTATTTTATAAACTATTTTAATGATTGTATGAATGATTAAATGACTGTATGATTGATTGAGCGAAAGTTTTAGTGATAAAAGAACACAACTGTAAAAAATGTTGTTGTCTCTGTTATCATAGCGCACCTATAATTTACTGTTGTTGCATGCATTCTTGTGCGGTTAACGAGTGACATGTGTCCTCCGCACCTCCGCCGTCGGTATTGGCAATGGATTTCATGATCTGGGTAGCTTCTGATATGAGTTCGCAAAGAACTTGAAGGCGTTCAACTGGTATACGTCGGTGGCTGGCTTGTTGACGTTATGGTAGCGGTTCTTCCAAACGAAATTTGTCGCTCACCTTGGTGTTTTGATAGATTGTCGTTAGCTGTGTTTTTTCAAACCCGTTAGGGAATGGTTTTGATTTCGGGGTCAAGTTGTTTAGAAGGACAAAGCAGCGGTTCACGGTGATTGATTCAGCTATTCCCTACCGTCGTCGGAAATGGGTTAAGCAGCCACTGCCAAACTTGGTTGCGGACTGCTCTATTTCAAGATGTTTCAATGGCCTTTCACCATTGTGTCATCACCGCGTTATTCTCGGGGGGAGGGGGGGGGGGGGGGGTTGATAAAAAAATACGAACTTCAATTTATCTGAGATTCAAGTCTGACTCTTTCAACAACTTTTCTCATGAATGGTGTTATGCTCGTCTGAATTTGATTTCCTGATTCTTGTTCAGACCTGTTGAAGTATGCAATTTTCAAAGCTTACATATTTGCATCATTGTGTTGGAAAATATGGGGATAGTCTTAAATCTGTGTCAATCATCCTTGATTGAATTCAGACTTATTGGTGCTGGTACGAAGGTCCAAGTTCTGTTGTGTGTTGACTCAGTTTGGGTCGCCATACTGCATTCAAATGGATGATTTTGGTCTTAGAGGGCATTGAAGGCTTACTATTTTTTTACAGGAGCAGACAATTCATGCATCAGGAGAAACCTTCACCAGTCTATTTGATACTGGTCATTTTGGAGGAGCAGGATTATTACATGTCATTTTCCTCCAACTAACCTTAACAAAATCGCCTCTTAAATCATTGTACATTCGCTTAAGAGAGAAATGGTTTTGCTGAAATACATTACCATTGACATATAAAAAGGTCTTTGAAGCTTGAAGCTTGTGCAGGTGCCTCCATTAGTAGTATATTCTTTTTCACTACCCATGAAGTTTGTGCAGGTGTCTCCATGAGTAGTATATTCCTCCCTTTTATGTCTCGTGAACCCATTTCACCCATAAGACATTTTTCTTATTGGTTAAGTTCCAAAATGTTTACAAGCGCAACTTGATTCCAACACTTCAAATTTATTACACTCCACCCACCAGCTGACTTAGGCAGACAAATATGCTCCCAAGCAATAAGGGCTCTTTTTGAAATACCGGATTTACCAGTTCATAAAAACTACCCATATTCATATGTAACTACCCACTTTTTATATTTTGATGCACCTATCCATATATTTTATTTGTTTTTTTCTTTTCTTTTAACTTACTTTTAATTCATATAATATAATATATAATTTTAAATAAAATTAACAACAAATTGTAAGACCATTTAAGTGAAATAAAAAATATTAATAATTCATAAAAAACATTTATCAATTTGGAGATGAAAGTAATTCAAAATAAATTCAAATATTTAAAATTAAATAAATAAGTAAAAAAATGTGTAATATAATTTATAAAATAAAATATGCTTAAATGCCCAATTGGTCCTTTAACTTGATTTCAAGTATCGGTTTGATCCATAAGTATAAAAAATCTGTTTAGGTCCCTTAACTTTATGTAAAGTATTGATTTGGTCGCTTATGTTAATTTAATTCAAAAAAATGTTAAGTTTAAAGACCAAACTAATACTAATTAAATAAGTTAAGATACCAAAATTTAACGTTTTTTGAATTAAATTAACCTAAAGAACCAAACTTCCTTCAAACAATGAAGAAAGAACCAATCTATTACTTTAAATAAAGTTAGGGATTTAAACAGACCTTTTATTATAATAGATTAGTAAATAAGTTTTTTTTTTTCAGCTATCAGTAATCAACTATTTTAACTATAAGCCAATTTATCAGCTTAGCTTATGACTTATATAAATATGCCAGAACCCAACAGCACAAAACCGCAGTTGGTGAGCCAGTTTATTAGGCATGTAATGGTCATTTTGCTAGGGTGTTAGGAAGCAATTTTAGAGAAATATATAGAAAAAGTTGTCCTCTCCTACAATACCACTTCACACTCACAGTACTGCTACTATTACACATTCACTGCACTTGCAAAGCCATGTCCATGGCTTCTTCAGAAGGAACAAGTTTGGGACAAAGGGTATCAGAAAAAGTTATTTCTTTATACAATTCTCTTCCAAAGAAAGGCAAACCACAAGGTCGTGAAGTCACTGTTTTGGCCGCTTTTCTTCTCTCTTCTCCTTCCAATGGTATTCTTTCTCTTCTCAATTTTCATTACCCATTAACAAATTTTCAATTTTTAATCCTAAATTGAAGTAACAATTTGAACTTTTTATTTGGGGTGTTAAGAATTGAAGGTGGTTGCACTTGGAACTGGAACAAAGTGTATTGGACGCTCTATGTTACGTCCTTATGGTGATGTTGTTCATGATTCTCATGCTGAAGTTATTGCTAGAAGAGCTTTGATCAGGTTTAACTTTTTTTCTTCTTCTTAAATTCTGTATATTTAATTATTTACTAATTGCTATGTAACATAAATTCTTCATATATTCAATTTGGCGTTGGAAATGTTAGTGTATGTTTGGTTATGCGGTGACAAATATTGATTTTGAATGGATTGATTTTGTAAAATTGAAAGTTAGTTGAATGTTAACTGATTTCTATTTGGATACATTTAAGTAAATGTGAGTTGAACCGTCGGTCCTTGGATCAAAAGTTGAACAATCGGTCCTTGGATTGGATACCGAGTTTTTTTTTTTTAAAGGGAGTTGAACAGTAACTTTTAGACTCAAAAGCTGCAAATCCTATCTTTTAAGGTAGAATCAATTATGTAGGCAAATTCAATTTTATTCAAAGGCAACCAAACATGCCTAAATCAATTTTACTCCTCCAGAATCAATTTTGATCAATTTGTGCCAATGTGATGTGTCAATTTTTAACGTTGATACTGTAGACTTGTTTGTGAACTGTATTCATATTCCTTACTGAGTTGTGTGATTTTGATACAAGAATTTGACATCAAATTTCGACAACAAATTAGACTGTTAAAACAATTCACCCATGTGGTTGATTATGTTCAATATATGGTTAATGAATATAATAATGTGCTGCAACTCATTAACATTTCACCGTACATAATTGAACTATGATTTTGAATGTCATTAACCACAACTTTCAAGTGCACTCATATCTGTTAATCATCCAAATTATGTTCAAGTATATATGATTTTCAGGTGATCAAATATACATGATATTCATTAACCACAATTTGTGTTCAGATATACACTTACATAGACCCTTTCTAGGCTGCATTAACTTTAGCTTTATATATCTATGTTCCATGATTCCAAAATACAGAAAAATGTATACTATGTGTTTGATGGATCATTAATGAGTTGTGGCATCTTGTTATATTCATTAACCATAAACTGAACTGCGTTAACCACATATTTGAACTGCATTAACTGTTTAATTTGATGTTATTTTTTTTATCAAAATATCATTTATCTGCCTTAATACATACTTTTACATCTCATTGTTCTAAAGTTGTATAAACTATAAGGTGGTTACTACTCTTTGTTTTCAACAAAGTTTCCAATCACGGACTCATGGTTGCTTAGTAGTTTTTCATTTTGCGAAGAATAGTGGCTGATGTGTACTTTGTGGCTTCAACTGTGGTCATTGATAATTCAAAATACTCGTTGTTGCAGCTGAGACCACACTTGAAAAACCTTTTTTAAAACCATGCTTATTGATTAATTTAACATCTTGCATTTAGAGAAGATATTATTTCATTTTTTTCTATTTACACCAGGTTCTTCTATACACAGATTCAATATCTATCTGAACCAAGTAGAAAATCTGCACCTAGCAATGGAGCAAAACGGTTCAAAGTTGATGATGACAACTTAGCATTCGAGGTGGACGAAGGGTGTCTTGACAAACGGAAATATACCTTAAGAAGTGGTTGGAAATTACATATGTATATATCACAATTACCATGTAATCTAACTCCTCATTTTCGCCTCCTTTTCTCTCCCTAGTGAATTTGTCTTCAAAATCCTTCCTTTGTTACTATCTGAGGTAAATTTCCTTTTTGTGTTTCATTTTGTAGGTGGAGATGCTTCCCTGAGCTCGCTTATCACTCCTCTGGAAAGTGTGCCTTTAGGGGAAAATGGTTCACATTCATCATTAGGTAAGCAACAGTTTGTGTATAGCATGACTAAGGCCAACAGAAAGCTTAGATAAGATGAGATTAAGCAAATACATTTAATTGGAGTTTTGGTTTCATTTGGACTATGTGCAATTTTGGTCTTGCATCAATTTTTTTCTACCTAGAAAGATAGAGCCCTAAATTTCTCATTTTTATTCAAAGGTTTAGGGGATGATTTGTCAAGTATAGTAAAAATATTGATAGAATTTGAAGAAATTTTTGTAGGATGTAATAATAGGGTTTTAGGAAGAGCAAAATTGTAATATTTTGATTTCGATTGAAATGTTATGCTTTGATTAGTGAGACGATTAAAAGATTGAATCATCAAATTTGCTAACAATGTATTGGAAGATCAAAACTACACATTAGATATCATAGAAGGACCACAAATTCAACTAAAGCCAATATTTTAAAGGGAAATGTTAACGACGGCCCTTGGGGCACTCTTTAAGCACCTTTAATAGTAAGTTTTTTATGAAAATCTATGTAATCATTGTATTAGAATTTGTAACATTTGACTTTTTTGAAGAATATTTTCTAAATTTGGGATGCTTAAAGAGTGCCCCCGTTAACAAGACCCTATTTTAAATACCTAAAGCTTTCTACATAGCAAATACTTTGCTGTAACTTTTTCCCTGTTATTCTTCAATAAATGCTCTTTGATTATAATTCTTATCAAATTGGATGCCAATGTTTTTTTTTTTTTTTTTTTTTTCCTTTTCATATGGTATATTCAATGCATATTTTTAATTTGAACCTTCACTGTTGTTTTTTCTGGTCTGAGGAAAAATACTTGTGCCTTTCATTTCAGTTAATATCTCAAAACAAATAGGGATGGTCCAGAGGAAGCCAGGTCGTGGTGATACAACCCTATCAGTTAGTTGTTCTGACAAGATAGCACGTTGGAATGTTGTTGGCGTTCAAGGTTAGATGTGCTTAAACCGAGGTTGTTCTTGTCTTGGTAGTTCTTGCATTGCATCATTTAAATCAAAAGTGATGTCGTTTTTGCAAAAGTTCCACATATAAAGTAACAGTTTTAATATGGAAATCAAACACTTTCGACACTCAAGATCATATTGGTGTTTGTGTGAATGTAGGATTTCATATGAACTATATTTGGTTATATCATTGTGAGACATGTTGATTTGATTATTACAAACATTTTTAGTTTATAGTTCAAATGGAATTATGTAAGCATAGATGTGAAGTTTAAGGTATATCTGGAACTATCTCTAAACAAATAGTCAGTGTTCAAAAACACGAATTAGAGCTTTGTGATTGAATAATACTCCCTCCGTTTCAAAATACATGTCCATTTTGGAGAAATTGCAGTAACCAAGGACAAGCTAGTTTGACACAAAAGTTCTTATTATACCCTTGTCTTTGATTTCCTCCATTTTAATTTATTTACCCCATCTCATAATTACTCCCAATACCAATACCAAAATTAATTAAAGTCAATCAAATGGCTTAGAGAGTCCAGTAGTCATTTCTTCTTGGGAGAGTGCATGAGTAAATTCACTTAAAATTAGGTCAACGTTTAAGAGTGGAAAATAATTATTGTGGAGAAAATCTAGAATCCAATTAATTGGTAGACAAGGGTAAAATAGACAAAATGTATCCTTAAACTATCAAAAGGACATGTATTTTGAAACAAAAAATTTCTCCAAAATGTACATGTATTTTGAAACGGAGGGAGTATTGTTGGTCTGTATGTGGACTCAAATGTGAATTAAATCGCCGTGGTTGATTACATGTTTCGGTTAAATGTAGTAACTTGGTTCATCTTTTGCCAGGAGCTTTGCTTTCGTACTTTCTCCAACCTGTATATCTTTCGTCAATTACCGTTGGTCTTCCGCAAATCAGTCCTGAAAATTTTCATTTCGAGGATAACTTGAAAAGAGCTTTGTATGATCGTATTGTAAACTTGAAGAATGAGCTAACATCTCCATTTCTAGTGAACCAGGTCTGTCGAACATTAAGTATATCTGTGACTGAGTTAAAGAATGAATTGTAGGATGCTGATTTTTATGTTTTTTTCATTTCACAGCCGTTATTTCTGGCTGCCCCTGTACCGCCCAAGGATTTTCTGCAATCTGAGAGTTCTGCTAACAATTTGACATGCGGGTACTTGTGTAAAAAAGTTCATCTTATTGTATGTTTTTTTTGTTGCATTTAGCTAAATGCTTAAATTTTCAGGTATTCTATATGTTGGAATGAATGTGGCTTACATGAAGTCACTCTTGGAACTACCGGAAGAAAGCAAGGCACGTCTGCAAAAGGGGCACTCTATCCATCAACAGAGTCGTCTTTATGCAAGTAAGCCGACAGTTTGTACCTGGGCTAATAACTTGATTAAGTACTTATGTATAAGCTATTTCTATAAGAAAAGATAAAATAAACTCAAACTGTTTTCTTATAAGCTATAAGGTGTTTTCATAAGCTATCCTAGAGAGCATATGGAAATGAGTTGAAAAAAACTTATAGACATATCATAAGTTGTTTCCATAAGTTCTCCCAAACAGTATCACAAATGCATATGAGTTATGCCAGTAGATCGGCTCAAATTAACCAATTCAAATAGGTCTAACAAATATTTTTCTTGTTAAAGACTAACTGTAATTGCTTTTCAGGAAGAGGTTGTTAGAGGTTTTCTTGCCATTGAGAAAGGAGTTTTTGGCCAAGTCCCTGGATGACGAGATTGCTTACCGAAAACATAAGGTATTTCATGTGATGGTTTAGCTTATGTCGTCCTTGGATATTGCGGGGATGGATTTGTTAGGTCATTCCCCTTTTCACTTGTCTTGCATGTTGAATCCTTTGCAGGATGGTGCTGAAGAATATCATTTAGCTTCCAAGATTTTTAAAGGGAAGCCACCTTTTAGCAGCTGGTTCGTGAAACCCTTGGACTGTGAGGCATTCCCCATTTCAAAATAATAATACAGTTAGGCTTTGTTTAAGAGTGTGGTTTTGGATGGAAGCAAAGGGTTTATGACAAAGATCATCTCTCTGCTTGTTTTGGAGTTTTTAAAAAAGCGGAAAAAAGATTGGAGATTTTTAAAAACCCTCCAAAGTGCTCTTCGTTGGCTTTTTATTTTTCCAGTTCCTGTAGGTTGTAGATTTTATCCTCTCTTTTAAAGACAGTGATCGATTGTTATCTCTTTCTGTCCCCCTTCCCTCTCCTCTTAACCATCAAGCATAGCAAAATTACCTATCTAAAGCGAAAATCATATCTTTGGATACACCAAATTGTTTTTTTGAATGGCTCTGGTTTCACCAGATGAAGTGCATGCTAGAATGCAACTTTTGCAATATGTAGCTTGATTTGGCATCAGCTCTATTCAAGGTAGTTAAACCTAAGCCGTCTGGTTCAACTGGTTTGGTTTAAAAACCAGGTCATAACTCATAAACCAGTAAACTGGTTTTATAACAAAGTTCTTAGTGATTGTGGACTTAATCTTGTAGTATTGCCTCGTTCTTCAAATATTTCTCCCATTATCATCAACTCAATGCATGGAAGCTGAACTCGCCATTATGTTGTGTATGGTACGGTAGATATCATTATGTTTTATATCTATTCACGGGAATTTTTCCAAGTCTTATACTCCATGTTCCTTCTAAATTATTAATTGGTTCGTAATTATGATTCATACTGCATACCATGGGTGAAATGAACCATCAAGGGCACTTTATGTAAGATACTGTTGATGCCAATATTTTTCCAGGCTGTTGTAATTGCTATAAAACCCACATTCTATAGCTTTATGTACAACCTATATGTTATTTGCACTTCAAGTTACTATTATATAATGAAATATGTTAGTTATCAGAGGTATCATTTTCAATGGAAAACCGACCTTGAAAATAATTTGGCTTCAATATTGCAATTCAAAAGGTTTACTGAAGTCTTAATTAACACAATTCTAAGATGGCACATGGCTTGATTACTGGCATTGATCTTCAAAAATCAAAGTCTATGAAGATTGCTTAATTTTCGTTAGATTGGTCCATAATACATGATCACGTAAATGTCTACTACAATATGCTATTTTGGACACCAAAAAACACTATTTTATATCACTTTTATCAACAACAATCTATACCATCTTTCAATTATGAGTTAAATACGACATTATTTTCACAATCAGTTTGCAACTTTGTTGACTTTCAATTGGAGATTTAACCAAATTTACCGGCTTAAAAATTTGTGCTAAAGATGTGTACCTAACTTTTTTGGTATGCACAATGAACGAAACTTCTTTCCCACCCTCTCTTAGTCCTTGAAGTTATTGACTTTTAAGGTTAATTAATGGGTGCTACTTTTCATCCCCTCATTTTCTTATGTTTTTAGACAACAAAAAAAAAAAAGTTTATAAGTATGTTATCTGACGACACAAAATCATTTTTCTTAACGTGATCATATTACCATGACACAAAGTTTCCACCGCCGTTTAACGGTGACTATTATCTGCCGAAGAATGATAGACCATATAAGATAGGTCGGAGGAATCCTTAGGTTTTTAGGGCATTGGATTCTCACCCGTTACTCAAGCCGACATTCTCGCTTCCGCTTCGTCCAACCCTGCTCGCACCATTTATTGCTACCCCATAACATAATGGAGAATTTTCTTTCAACCGATTTTTTTTTTCATATGCATGAGTCAAGAATCGATCTCATGACCACGTGTTTAAGGAGCTAAAGTCCCTTGGCACTTGGACCAATACATTGGATGTGAACATATGAATTTACTAGTATATTTAGGTTGAGAAATTAATTTTTGTTTCTCTTTTTAATTGATGATATTTGCGCCAAAGCAAGGCACAAACGATCCCTTGACGATAAACAGGAAAATCAACACCATTTGGTTGCTTGAATTTTAGAGTCTAGGGTGGATTTCATTTTGTAATTAAACTTATTTTTTATTTGGCATTTGTAAACTTGATTTAAAAAAATAATAAGTTTGAAACATTGATATTCAAAGTAAATTTGTACGAAAACATTCTTATAAAAATGAACAATAAATCAAACACATAAAGCTCCAATTAATTTTGATTCACTCAAAGTCATCTAGTACCGCCAAAGAAAAATAATGTTAAAAGCTTGAGTAGAATGGAAAATAGGAAAAGATTTCTTGGAGGAGCTTCAACCACAAATCAAGTTTTTATTTTTCTTTTCTTTTGGCTTTATATATATATTTCACTATATAGATCCTTGATAGTTATAATAGTTCAAAGTTGACATAAACACTTAAATGTTTATCATGCAAAACTCAAAAAGAAGCAAGCACATGCATATCTGACTATTGATTAGCTAGGCATAATAGGTGAAAATTAATGTAAAATAATTTGATTTGTATTATAATATAGTTTGCTTAATGGTTTTGGCCTATATTTGAAGTAATTGACTAGTTTGTAGCAGTATAAATACTGAAAATTTGGTCTACATTTTGGTGCCTTTCCGTTCACGCAACATGATAGTGCCTCATTAATTAATTGAGAATAATGGAAACAAAATACACGTATAATTGAACAATTATTTTCAAAGTTTTTAATTTTTCTACATGTATCAATCAATTTTGTGCTTTCAAGTCTTTTATGCTCTTTTGTAAACGTTCAAAAACTGTAACATCAAATTAAGGAGTAAACGACGGGAACAAACGTGGAATAGTCTTTATAGTCAACAAGTGAACCTTAGGTTACAAAAGCGTAACTTGAATGGTTCACTAAGTTCAAGAAACCAAACAATTAGGCTTAATGGTTAATGATCTCCTCTAATGACGAATTGTTAAGAAGAACATGTGTTTATTTTTTATAATTTTACTCGACTGAACTTCGGATTATCAAAAAAAGTTCCCTTAAGTTTCAGGAAGTTAACAAAAAAGAAACAAGTTTGAGGAGGAAGTTCACGTTTAAATTTGTACTACTAATATAGCATACTAGCAAATAACATTTTTCTATAAAGAAAAAATATATTAACCAATGTCTTTAAGATTATAAGTAAAGAAATTAATATGAGAATATTTTGTTATAGATTGATGCACTCAATTTTTGAAAAGTTTGAAAATTATTATTTTCAATGCAAACGTACGATTTATTTTTCATAGAAAAATTCTTGTTATTACGAGACGAAAGAGAAGAATACGTATCAACCATTCATTGTATCTCCAAACGTCCCCCTTTATTCCGCCACACCCACTCTTTTGGTTTTGTTCCCTTTTTATGTGTAATTCGTTCCATTCTTGCACATGATTTTTGTAACAAATATCACCACTCTTTTTCATAACTCGGAGCCAACACTTTAGACGATCTCCTACTTTTTTTTTTCTTTTCTTGAGCTAATAGGACGTAAGGCTACGGCAAGATAGAGAGTTAGGAGAGAGAAAATGAGAGAAATTGAGGAGATATCCACGTCTCTTTGAACCAATAGGTCCTAATGCTAAGGTGAGATACTAAAGGGTTGACTTGGTACTCATATGTTCCATTTTTTGTGGTAACAAAGAAATGTTTGGTCCGAAGCAACCTTGCATCAAAACAGTGATTAATCATCAATCGAAAGTTTTTCTTTCTAATAGAGTATAAGTACATCACATGGTAATCTTAACATCATTAATTCAAAATTTTTAGTTACACTAAATTTTGGTCGAAAAGAATAAATCTTAGTTTACTTTTTCCAACTTTATTGCATGTAGTTTTTTTATTTGATTTCTTTGTAGAGTTTTTTTATTAGATTTTTTTTTGTAGTATCTTGCAAACCATTGCATGGTCCAACTAAAGACAATCAGGTCCGTCAAACAAAAACTATACAATATTAGTGATTAGTTGAATATTTTAATTCACCAAAAAATAATTTGATAAACAATTTATATCCTAATTATATATTCAATGATCATATAAAGACAATTCAATACTAATATATTAATCTTTCCTCAAAATATACTAATATATTCAACCTAAATAAATAGATTTAAATAAATCACCTCAATGGTAGACTCACCCAAACGTGGACTTAAAACTAAGATCAAAGAAATTCTAAGAATTCAAATACCATGTTCATTGTACATCCATAGCTTCTCTCTCCCTTCCAACACTCTTTCATATATACTTTTTTAGATTCTCATGTGTGCACAATTTCCTCATCTAACAAGAGTTAGAGAAGCTTGATTCAACTCAAACATGAACAAGGACAATGAAACATATCTTAAACTCTTCTGGGGTGGTTCTAAACGTCATAAGAGGTGTTTGTTCTCAAAGAAGGCTAAAGTTACAATAGCTACCACCACTGCGGTTGCTTTGTTTTGTTTAGTAGCCACTTTTTGTGATTTTGCAGCATGGAATACTGTGAGTTATTATGCATAATCATAGTTTTCTTTATACTTGAAAAATAGTTGAATTAGCATGAAAAATTAGTAATGGAATAGTATGAAATTTGTCTCTAATTTTGTTAGGTGTTAAAGATGCAAAAATTAGAGTCTAGTTTTTTTTCCTTCTTTCTGCTGCTAGTATTCTTCTGTAATTCAACTTTTTATAATAGTTATAATATGCAAATATGTTTTCTGTTTAATAATTTTTCCTCATAAGTTGTGTTATATGTTGTTGTATTACCATTTACCAACACCATGGTAGAAAAATCATGTGGTTGAACTCAAATAAGTATTTTTTAAGGTCAAATCGACGAAGAACATTTTGGTTCAATTCATGACCGAAACTATGCTTAGCTAGATTTTACTTGTCTTCCAATAGAATTTTGGATCACTAATGTCTCATTCACATAAAAATCGGAGATTTAAGACCAAAAATACAACATGATGGAAAAACATGGGAGTCTTGAAGAAATTGATAGAGGATAGAAAAGAATCAATTTAAATATGTTAAGCATGCAATAATGGGAAACAAAATCCTATTCTTGTTCTTATTTTTAGTCTTGATTTGTGCACCCATCTTGTGTAGGAGCTATTGTTTTTTAAATTTAATATAACAAAACTAAACTAAGTGTTTGAGGCCTAATCCTATGCTTCAACATCCCAACACATATTCTTTTTATTGATTGATCATCATTCACATTATCAAAGTTTTTTTCTTCATTAATTGTTGATTTATCAATAGAATTACATGAAACCCCCTTGATCATGTCATAGTTCTTGACACCAAGTTGTAACAAGTAGCATTCATAGCATATATGTTGTGACTTAATTCTCCCAGAAAATAAAATAAAATGTTGTCACATGATTCTAGGACCAAAATTTGATCCAATGAATTTGACAAGAAACTAATATTAATTTTTTTGTTTATTAAAGTATATTATTGCAGGGACTTCCATTCCAAATCAAAACCTTTCATCAATCCACATAAACAAACAACACAAAGAACAAGAATTTCCACTTAGATGCACCAAAGGAGAAAAAACCGAGACACAAACATGTCCAAGAGACTACCCTACAAAACATAACCCAACAAATCTTAATAGCCAAACTTGTCCCTCATTCTTTAGATGGATCCATGAAGATTTAAAACCATGGAGAGAAAAAGGGATCACAAGGGAAATGTTGGATGGAGCAAGAAGAACAGCAAATTTTAAGGTTGTGATTGTAGATGGAAAAATGTATGTGGAAAAGTATAGGAAGTCAATTCAAACAAGAGATGTGTTTACTTTGTGGGGTATTTTGCAATTATTGAGGTTGTTTCCTGGCAAGTTACCTGATTTGGAACTTATGTTTGATTGTGAAGATAGGCCTGTTATTCATAAGGCTAATTTTCAAGGTCCAAGTGCTTCACCACCACCTTTGTTTAGATACTGTTCAGATCAATGGAGCTTGGATATTGTGTTTCCAGATTGGTCCTTTTGGGGATGGTAAATGCTAAACTAACTTCTTTTCACCTTTTCTATTTATAAAATGAGATTAATTGGTATGCAGCTACTTTTTTTACCTCCTTAATTATTATTTTTTAAAAACCGCACATATGTGAAAATACACTTTTGAACGAAAAAAACACAATTTTTGACTGGTTCGCGTATCTAGGAAGCAAAAAAAAGATGTTTTTCTTTTTTGTATTTATTCATCTGAAGTATACGTGAAAGGTGGAAAAAGAAACTCTCAAATTGTTTTATACATGCATCCAATAAAATTATATCATGATGTTATTTTGTGAGGTTAACTTTTAAAACATTTTTACAACTATTTATATTGAGGAATGAGGGTGCAAATAGATTTGAATTTATTTTAATTTAAACCAGTGTTCAAGTGAAGGTGGTATTTGAACAAATTTATATTGAGTATACTTCCAAGTTCCACCCTCTTAACTTAGCAAATTTCTTTAGTATCCATTCAAGTAATGGTGGTATTTGAACAAATATATATTAACATTTTACACATTTATCATAAACTCACCATTTAATATTAACAAACAAAACTTTTATCATACATAAGTTTTCTTTATAAATGGTTAAAATTGTGCACAATGCTTAGAAAATTTGCACAAATATATTTTGCATAGCTAATCAACACTTCTACTATTAATACTCTATTGAAAACAGGGCTGAGACAAATATAAAGCCATGGAAAGAAACCCTAAAAGAAATAAAAGATGGGAACAAAATGACCAAGTGGAAGGACAGAGTACCTTATGCTTATTGGAAGGGTAACCCTAATGTTGCTGCAACTAGGAAAAACCTTTTGAAATGCAATGCTACATCAAAAGATGATTGGAATACTCGCCTATACATACAAGTATTATTTTTGAACAATTTTTCATCAAGTTTTCCCTTACATTCACATCAAATGAAGATTAACTCATTGTATATATGTTTGTGTAACAGGATTGGGATAAAGAATCCACTCAAGGTTACAAGAAATCAAGCTTAGGGAACCAATGCACCCATAGGTAATATAAATACCCCTTTAGGAAGAGAACTATCAAGTTTGTTGGAATGTAAAATGTGTTCCGGCAAAGTTGAATTTTGAGTTTGTCGGAATTCTGATAAACTCAATTCAATTTTATTGGAATATAAAATGTGTTCCGGTAAAGTGGAATTCAATTTCGCCGGAACAAACTCGATTAAATCTTATGAAGTTTTCAAAAAACTTTTTTTATGAGAGATTTTCTCCCATGCATATGTTTACTTTTTTATTTCTTTGCATTAATGCAGCATAGACTTAATTTTATGTGAATTGTTGGAACAGGTATAAGATTTATATAGAAGGATGGGCTTGGTCAGTTAGTGAGAAATACATCATGGCATGTGATTCCATGACATTATATGTTAGACCCAATTTCTATGACTTTTTTATCAGAGGCATGGATCCATTACAACACTATTGGCCAATTAGGGATAATAGTAAATGCACTTCTCTTAAATTTGCTGTGGACTGGGGAAACAAACATGCTGATAAGGTCTCTCTGTCACTCCAACTAACAAACATTGACTTGATTGTGGACTTGCTAGCTATGAAGCACAAATACGGACACGAACACCAGACATGACACATACACTGATATGTCGACACCGCTAATAATTTAAGAAAATCACATAATTCAGTGTAACTATATGTGTTGGTGCCGTGTGGGACACGAAACATGTCCGACACGGGAACACGTCTAATCCGAGGAGTGTCTGTGCTTCATAGTAGATATAACATTATATAATTGTCATAAGAAATTTATACTACATCACATATCTTACATTCCCTAAAATGACATATCAGGCACAAGCAATAGGGGAGGCTGCTAGCAAATTCATACAAGAGGACTTAGATATGAACAATGTATACAATTACATGTTTCATCTATTGAATGAATATGCAAAGCTTTTGAGATTCAAACCAACTATACCTCAAGGAGCTGTGGAGTTTTGTTCAGAAACAATGGCATGTGATTTAGATGGTACACAAAGGAAATTCATGGAGGAGTCAATGGTGAAGGTTCCTAGTGATTCAAATCCATGCACTATTCCTCCTCCATATGATCCTTTAACTTTACAAGAACTTTTAGAGAGAAAAGCTAATTCAACAAGACAGGTAGAAATTTGGGAAGATGAATATTGGCTGAATAAAAACAATGGACAATAGTATGGCTTAGTTGTTAATTTTTTTTCCGTTAGTTAAAATTTTATTAACAAAGGTCCGAACCCAGCATCAAAGTAAGTGAAACTCTACCCACCTTTTACGAAGGGCTGCAGAGAGCCCACACTATCATGTGCTTGTAAATGTTTTTTCGTTTTTCATTTCTGTATTTACTTTATAGTTCGTAAACTTTACATGTTTTCAATGAATCTTCAAAGAATAATGGTAAAATCATACATTTTGTAATTTGTAGGTATTGAAAATTAGAGAGTAAAAACGAAATTTGAGATAATTATAGCAATATATATGTGTGTGACAATAAACTCATATCCACTCATTTTTATATAGAAACATTTTAATAACCTACACACTTTCATTTGGATCACAAAATCCAAATTTAGTTTTTGATTAAATCAAATCTCATAGATAAAATTGGAATTTATGATTATGATTAATGTTCTTTTTGAGTGAAAATTTTTTGTGGCTATTATTCCTGTTGTTCTTCTCTATTCCATTTTCTTCAAATAAAGTGTAGCATTGGTTATAAAATTCTCATTGCATATATGAAAAAGAGAGAAAATCTTGAAGGCTGGTTTGGACAACGTTTGGGGATACTGGGCGGCGGCGACGACTGCGAAGCCTCCACCGGCAACTCCGACGGGGTTGGATTTGTTTTGTTGCTTATGATTGCCTAAGGATTAAGATTAAGCTTCCTCCAAGAAGAGGTATGTTAGTAATTGTAACCTATTCATCAATGTTGCTTAATTTGAAGAAAATGAAAATGAGAGAGACAAAGGAAAACAATGATATTGGAAGACTTTATAATAACCATTGTTGCACTAGATTTGAAGAATTTGAAGAAAATGGAAGAAGTTGTGCATGAGAGAGAGAGAGAATTGGTGAGTGAAAGGAAGAACAATAGCAATAATGACCCCACAAGCATAGTTACTAAAAAAAGTAAACAAAATAAACAAAAACATTAATTATTAAACGTAAATAACAATTTTATCTTTCAGTTTTGATTTTCTCTCCTTCAAAAAACAAAATTTGTGGTTTTAGTTCAAATGAGAATGTGTTGGTTGAAAAAAATGCGGTGATCAAGGTTTAGGATAGGAACCTCTCAACGAATGAAAGATTAGGCGAAGACTACGTCAATCAAGTTAAAGAAAGCTTATAGATTCTTAAGTCTATTGACTAAGTACATTGGTCTTGAGAATTTCAGACTTAGTCAAAGCTTAGTAGAACTAAATAATAACACGTAAAACTCATGTTTAGTTTTGCTAACCGCAAAGATCGATGAGAAAGAAAGCACGCTCATAGGAGTGCTGCACACCAAGGATCACTGTATGTCAAAGCCGTATTTTCGCCATTTATTCATTATTATTTTTCCTTTATATTATTCTTTATAGACATTCCATATTATAGTAAGAAAAATCCAAAGAACTGTACTTACCGATCTACTAGAGTAGTTAAGGAACATACAACTGAGGAATAAAGTTTCTTCCTCAATTCTAATCACTTAAAAAAAAAAAGTTCTAATAACTTGAAAAAAAGAAGTATGATCTTCTGACTTATATAACCGATTCCATTTCTATCCTTTTTTCTCTATGATCAATTCAGTAAAGACTTCCTTCTCAACTGACAACCCTTGGGTATGTTCATATGCAATATTCTTTGTACGGCTTGACTGCCTTCCTTTTTTTTAGGTTGCCGCCTATAGATATAGATGGAGGTAGCTTGCTTCTCTTATCCTAGGCTTCTCCCTGCCCCATGTTATTTACGAAGAAAAGGTAGTGAGCGGTTCTTCGCTTAATAGAGCTATCGACCGTCGGTTACTTTCTGAGGGGCACTGTTGGAGAAAAAGAAGGCCCCCTTACTCTTATCTCTTAAAGCTTTACTTTATAAAGCTCGACGAGAAAGGGTAAGTTAAGAACCGTTGACTGTAAACCATAGCAGTTACGGGCACTCAATTGAAATGTTTGGCTTTGTAATGAAGATGGATCAACATAGGTTTGAAGACGCTCAACCCGCAATGGTAGCCCCATATCAGTGTTTCCCTCCTTATAGCAACTTGCTTTCCTGGGTAACTATTAGACATATGAAACCCCTCACTTTTCTTCTTATCTTAAAGTAGTTTTCTTTTCCGGTTTGACCAAGATTCTTCCTTAAGGTGCTAGTTTGTTTACGTCACTAAGCGTGATAACTTAACCGCAATCATAGTTGACCCATATACCTAATGACTGGGTGAAGATTTGGTGTCTCCTTCTCTTATGGTTCTAGACAATTGATGCTATTGTTGCACCCACGTCTCCTAGACTCCCCAATAATTGGTATAAAAACTCTAATTCGACTTGGTAAGGGAGTGAGAGTGGATTATGTATTGGGTCTTATTATAGGAGGTGATAAATCACACTTGTTAGAGAAATTGTTGGGTTACACGTGTGAGTTATTAAGTCTCACATTGTCATGAATGTGTAAAATATTGGATATATACAAGAGACATACACCTAATGTGTTAATGTTTTGGATGAAGATATGAAGTCTCATTCTCTTGTGGTCCTAGAACATTTGACCATTTGTTTGTCTCCCGCACCCCTTGGTTGTCAACCCAACAATTAGTATCAAGCCCTGGTTCGGCTTGGTAGGGTAGGAGAAGTGGATCCAATGTTGGATCCTGATATCGGAGGTGGAAATTCACACTTGTGGCGGAGATTGTTGTGTTTCAAATGTAAGTGATTAAGTCTCACATCGCCTATAAATGAGTAAAATGTTGGATATATAAGGGATGTGACCCATATACTTAGTAGTTTAAGGTTTTGGGTGGAGATTCGGTCTCTCTCTCTTATGGTCCTAGATCATTGTCCTCATTGTTTCTCCCGTTATCCCTGTTGCTCCCCAACACACAATGATCGAACTGCATAAACAAATGATCATGAGTTCCATTGTTTACGATTTACATTTCTTTAATCTTTCGTTACTTGTTATTGTTCTAACATTGCAAACACCATATTTTAGATTTATTTGAAATTTTTTTTAAGATAATGTGCGCTCACACGACCTATTTATTATTGTAGCAATTTTACAAAGCCAATCTTGACCATTGATTTGAAATCAAACGGTCTACATTCGTAACACAAATTTAAGAAGACAAATGGTCGCATCTGCCAATTTAATATTATACCACCGAGATCTATCACTTGATGCTGCTGCTACATCAGGATGTCCAATTTTATTCTCTCCACAAATCTACCGTTGTATTAAAATGTCCATTTCTCAACCTTTGGTTAATACAATGATGACAGAGATTTTGCTCGAGAAGCATGAGGGGCTGCTATAACCTATAAGCATTCAATAATACTCAATTTTTGTTTATCCAAAATTCATACTTTATGATTATTATATATACAAAATTAACAAGTGGTCCAGCTGTAGATCACATCACAATAAAATTCAATATATTAATATTTCAAATATTAAATAATTAATTTGACAACCTTCCTAGATTAAAGCAAATATATTTATACAAATAAACCACTACATGCCAGATTGACCAAAACGTGGACCATATTCATTGTACATCCTTAGTTCCTCTACTCCATAGTTTTTGAGTTTCTCATGTCTGCAACAAGTTCCTTATAGGAGGATTCAACTTGAAGCATGAAAAAGACATATCTGAAACATTTCTATGGCGGTTCTAATCAACAGAAGCTGTGTATGTTCTCCAAGAAAGCTAAAGTTACTTGCTTAGTGGCCACTTTTTGTGCTTTTGCTGTCTGGACTGTAAGTGAGTTCTGCATAATATTTTCTTTTAAGCTTTCTTTTTAAATATTAATATCAACTTTTTATTCATTATTTGATGTTTTAAGTTGTAACACTATTATTATATAACAATGGAAAAATTTAATTATGTTTTTTTCTTAGTGGAGATTCACTTTAATTATGTTAAGCATGACCAAGGACACTCAAAAATGGAAACTACCATTTTTAGCTATTTAATTTATTCAATGGTATATGACTCTTTTTTTCATTATTTGTTATGAGAACATTTTTGACACCAAGTTAGAACTATTGACATTTCTTAGCATAAATCAATGTTGTGACATATAATTGATCTATGAAGGAGCTAGTCTACTATTGGATTTACATGTTATTTTTTATTTTTTTAATAGAAAAATGTTGGTATTTTCTCTTTGACCAACAAAATCTAATATTGGAATTATTTTTAAAGTACATAATTGCAGGTGTTTCATTTCCATTCCTCCACAAAGACAGACTCCAAAACCAAGAAGATTTTCTTCTTAAATGCATACAAGGAAAATCTTTCAAACAAAAATGTCCAAGACACTACCCTACAACACATAACCCAACAAATCTTAACAACCATGTTTGTCCCTCATACTTTAGATGGATCCATGAAGATTTGAAACCATGGAGAGAAAAAGGGATCACAAGGAACATGTTGCAAAAGGCAAAAAAGACAGCACATTTCAAACTTGTGATTGTGGATGGGAAAATGTATGTGGAAAAGTATAGGAAGTCAATTCAGACAAGAGATGTGTTCACTTTGTGGGGTATTTTGCAATTATTGAGAATGTACCCTGGCAAGTTGCCTGATTTGGAACTTATGTTTGATTGTGAAGATAAGCCTGTTGTTCCTTTGGATAAGTTTCAAGGCTCAAATGCTTCACCACCACCTTTGTTTAGATATTGTTCAGATCAATTGAGCTTGGATATTGTCTTTCCAGATTGGTCTTTTTGGGGATGGTAAGTGCTAAACATAACTTCTTTTCTTCCTTTCTATTTATATACTACTTCCTCACTAAATATAGAACTATGTTTAAAATGTTGCGTTGGATGAGTGGTAAAATTAGAGGGGATAAGATTAAGAATGACATCATTAGAGAGAGTGGGGGTAGCACCTATAGTAGAAAAGTTGGTAGAAAATAGGCTTAGATGGTTTGGACATGTAGAGAGAAGACCTGTAAATGCCGTCGTAAGAAGAGTAAATTAGATGGAGGAGAGTCAGGTCAAAAGAGGTAGAGAAAGACCTAAGAAAACAATAAGCGAAACCATTAGAAATGATTTAGAGGTTAATGAGTTGGATCCAAATATTATTTATTATAGAACGCTACGGCGTAATTTGATCTATGTCACCGACCCCATTTAGTAGGATAAGACTTAATTGTTGTTGTCGGTAGTAGCATTAATTTTTTCTTGTAATTGGTATCATATTGAAAATTTATATTATTCAAGGAGATAGAATTTATTTATGCTTCTATCATAATATTTTTTATAGATTGCAAAAATAAAAAAAAAAATACATAGTTTATAAGATGATGATAATGCAGTTAAGAAATTGAAAAGTCTTATAAGGAGAAAGGTACTGGTAGTCTTTATTACAAGAATCCACACATCCCACCTTGACAAATGCAGGTCTTGATCAAATGCAGGTCCCACTAGTCATGCAATAATTTGAGCTTTGAATTGCCATGTTTTAAGAGTTTAACTCTAGTTAGTTCTCCCTTAAAAAGGAAAAAACTCTAGGTGGATCAATAACTACCACTATTTTTATCAAAGTTGGCCTAGGACCCAAAGCTGCTCATGTTAGAGATTTAGGCCTCTAAATTATAAGTATAAAAAGATATAATTTTAATTATAAATATATAATATGATAAAATAGTTATCCATGTTTACTAGATCAAAATCTGTCATTTTTTTTAACTAGATCAATTGGTTAAAGTGAGGGACTCACATCCCTTCTTGACATAAGGTCAAACTTTGCAATCAATAAAAACTTGATTTTCCTCATAAAAAGAAACAAAAATTGATTTTATTTATTTATTTTTTATAAGCTGTGCTAATTTATTTATTTTATATAAAACTTGATTTTTTATCTTCAACGTTATTTTTTTAGTAACCATTTAAGCAATGGTGTTGCTTGAACAAATTTTTATTTGCATTTTACACATTTAAAAAACTCTAGGCCAACCCAACCTGTTTAAAAGCATTAAGCAAATTAATTTTATAGGAAGACTGCTTAAAAGTAAAAAAAACAACTTATAAAAATAAAAATCAAGTTTTGATGAGTTCATTGGGGGTCAAGAAGGATATTAGATCCATATCTTGACTAACTAGGCAAGATGAACATCTACAACTAATCAGTCATATTATATATAAATTTATAATTAAATTGAAATTTTTAGGCTTTTTTTTATCCATAATTTTGAGGTTTAAAATTGACCATGTATATGTAATGTTATCTAATAAAACTCTGATCCTACATAAACTTTCTTTATAAATGGTTCAATTTATACACAACTAAAGTTTGAGATATTCCCTCCTTGCTATGCTATTATTCAACACTTCTACTTTTAATATTTTTTACATAAAACAGGGCAGAGACAAATATAAAGCCATGGAACAATATCCTTAAAGACATAAAAGAAGGGAACAAAAAGACCAAGTGGAAGGATAGAGTACCTTATGCTTATTGGAAGGGGAACCCTTATGTTGCTCCAACTAGGCAAAACCTTCTACAATGCAATGTTACATTAGAAAATGATTGGAACACTCTCATATACATACAGGTATTTTTTTCCCATTAATCATGGATGCATTTGTCCTAAAATTAACATCAAAGAAATAGTTAATGTATTGTGTATATTTTGATCACAGGACTGGATACAAGAATCCAATCAAGGTTTCAACAAATCTAACTTAGGGGACCAATGTACTCATAGGTAGGTGATGCAAATATCTCTTTAGTTAAAGGACAATTTTTATGCAAGAGTAACATGATTAAATTTGACTATGTAACTATGTATAGATACTCAAAATTAATACTTGTTTAATGATCACATCACAGCTATAAAAAAATCACATGACATTTTTGTTTCAATTTTAACTATTCATGATAAGATCCAAAGATCAAAATTTACTTCTTAATTCCTTCAAAAAAAAAAAAGGATTCACTTTTTAGTCGCTTGGAAAAAAATATATGACCTGCAAGTTGACGCGTATGTTAGAATTAGTTGAATCTCGTTTAAACAAAATTCAACTTGTTCTAACAACGATGCCAATGTATAACTAACTCTTAACTACCATATACATATACATATATGGGGACATAGAATGATACATGTGATTTTGGCTTGGCACAGGTACAAGATATACATAGAAGGATGGGCTTGGTCAGTTAGTGAAAAATACATTATGGCATGTGATTCTATGACATTATATGTAAAGTCCAATTACCATGATTTTTTCATAAGAGGCATGGTGCCATTACAACATTATTGGCCTATTAGAGACAATAGTAAATGTACCTCTCTTAAGTTTGCTGTGGAATGGGGCAACAAGCACACTCATAAGGTACTAAAACTTTCATTTTACCTATGATTTTACTTTACTTTGACTTGGTACATAAAAAAATATGCTATAAAAAATTTTTGTTACATTTTTTCTCACATTCTCTTGAATCATCTAACAGGCACAGTCAATAGGGGAGGCTGGTAGCAAATTCATACAAGAGGACTTAGACATGAAAAATGTATACAATTACATGTTTCATCTACTAAATGAATATGCAAAGCTTTTGAAGTTCAAACCAACTATACCTAGAGGAGCTGTGGAAATTTGTCCTGAAAAATTAATGACATGTGATGTAATAGGTGGTAACAAAAGGAGGTTCATGGAAGAGTCAATGGTGAAGGTTGCTAGTGATTCAAATCCATGTACTATTCCTCCTCCATATGATCCTTTAGCTTTAGAAGAATTTTTAGGGAGAAAAGCAAATTCAATAATGCAGGTTGAAATTTGGGAAGATGAATATTGGCAGAGTAAAAACAAGGGACAATAGTTTTGGCTTAGTGTTGTTCCTTTTTTTAAATAGGAATAGGAATTCACATTATTGTTTTGGTAGTTCCTTTTTGATCCTAAAGTGTATAGCAATTGCTCTAAGATTTTATGACAGGTTTGATAGTGATGATGATACATAGGACAGTTAAATTATCCTATCTTATTGGTGTATCAAACGTTGAATTTAAGCGGGATAAGATAATTTTATCATATCTTATCTAATTATCCTACACACCAAACATACCATTAATGTTCAAACGAAATATGCAAAATCCACATATTTACAAATGCACCAAAACAAAAAACTTAAAATCACGTTACCAACACCTTCACTCATAAACATTTTAGAGGTTGAATGTTTCATTGATAGAGATCATAAGAAAAATCTTTAGTTTTTAACTTGGTTATGACCGAGACAAAAATTTAACAATATCTAAAGTTGAACCGGTTACAATGCCTCCAAATTAACCAACTACACACCCACCAAATTAAATGAACACAATCATTCACTTTCTTTTCATGTGATATCAAATCTATGAATTGAACCGCGTGAAAAATTGAAAATAACTATTATTTATCAATTTTTTATTGTAACCTTTCAAGCCTTGGAAAAAAAAAAACTTATATCCTTTCAAAACAACAGTTTATGTTCTAAACATGACAAAAATATTTATGTGAAAATGGTTTATTGAATAAAAAATTGACTCAAACCAATTTTCCGATACCATTTCCACGCAATAGAACAACTACACAACTTTTGACTAGGGGATTAAGAATAAAAGCTAAGATAGGTCCCATCAGGATCAAGGTACTCACCATAACCTCACTATCATTTTAATTTATGTTAGTTTTGCTTAATGATCATCTATGTATGTGATTCTGACCTTATGGCTGATGATGATATCTGAATTTAGGCTAAACCCCAATTTACTATTTTCACCTCACTAACAATTATCATATGGTCAATTATAGTTATTAGTTTTGATCAAAGCTTTAAAGAAAATCTTAATTTGATGTATAGTTTGTGTGTAAATTTTATTTGGTTTGATATTATAGTTCAATTATATTCAGAAAACAAAGAGAAACCAGAATGGGATTTGTAAAACTGTTTCCTTGATGAGGTCTTTAAGGAATTGGTTTGGTTACCCTGAATCCTCTGCATTCTCTCCGGTCAATACTTGGCCGTTAAATTAATCTTATTTGTGTCAGATTAATATACTAATGCCCGATGTTTGGCTGGAGTGGCCGCAGAGGATTGAAATCGGTTGGTTAAATAGCGCATGACATCCTTTTTGTTCAATTGTGTGAAAATTTTTACATACTGAAACTAACTTTGAGCCTGTTTGGATCGACTTTTATGAGCATATCTAGTTCTACTGACATAAACACTCGTGAAACTGTATGGGAGAACTTATGGAAACAACTTATGACATGTCCATAGACTGTTTTCAGCTTATTTCCATAAGCTCTTCAAGATAGCTTATGAAAACAGATTATAAATTATATGGAAACAGTTTGCTTTTATTTTATATTTGTTTAGAGAAATATCTTATATATAAACACTTATATGATAAGCGTTTATGCTAGGATAATGTTCCTTTTAGGTGATGTTTAGGGACCTAATCCCTTTGATGAATAACTTGCAACTTTGTTTTGCTTTTCATTTATCCAGTTTTTTTCTACAGATATTTGGACAGCTTTTGGATTCTAATTTTTTTTCTTTTCATTTTGTCATTGTCATTATTTTGCTAGCAGCGCCTCAATGGAAGTTAAAGCGATGGAAGCCCACGACGGAGAAGAGATTCATAATTGTTTGAACAAGCTGGTGAACTTATTGTTCCCTACCTTTTGTTGTCTTTTTAATTGTTGTTTTCGAGGCCGCATCAATACCAACTATGTTGATATTATATTACAGAGAAGTAATCCCAAAAGGCGAAGGGATAAGGTTTACATTGGCTGTGGAGCAGGATTTGGCGGTGACAGGCCTTTGGCTGCTCTTAAGTTGCTACAAAGAGTCGAAGAACTAAATTATCTGGTCCTTGAATGCCTGGCGGAGCGTACTCTAGCCGAACGCTATCAAATCATGTTGTCTGGTGGTGATGGTTATGATTCTCAGAGTAGGTGTTTAATATTCAAACTAATTAATTTTTCCTTTAAAATTCAATATGTTTTCGATTATTCAATGTAATATTCATTCCTTTCCAAATGATTAAACACAACAACAATTCCAGATGAATTTTATTCAGTGCTATCAATTAGCGGTGCAATAGCGTAGCAGAATTTTAACAAACTACTATTGATCTGTGATACACGATTTAGTACAAAGTTTTGTCAAACAGCAACAGTAGCAGTGTTATAACACTGTAGTGTAGCGGAATTTGAACAAACCACTATTTTCCACTAATCGCGATTGACAACACTGATTTTATTTTCTTTCTATCGTATACTCGGTGTTAGGCTTGCAGGCAAGACCTTCTGTTGTTACTGCATGTCATGCTCTTTTCTCATCTTAAGTTTCTGATTGTTATAAACTTTTATATGCAGTTTCTAGTTGGATGAATATGCTGCTACCTCTGGCTTTGGAAAGAGGAACTTGCATAATTACCAATATGGGTGCTAGTAAGAATTTTTTTTATGCTGCATTTGATGGCTCTGTAACAATTGTTGATCATCAAAAGCAGTTATAAGTTCAGCGACACTTTTTGAAATGAATTTGGTATAAATTTGATAAACTATATGGTTTCTTGTACTTGTTTTTTCTAACTTCATTCATTTTCCGTTTCTAAAAGTGGATCCTCTCGGTGCTCAACAAAAGGTCTTGGAAATAGCTACCACATTGGGGATTGATGTTTCTGTCGCTGTTGCTCATGAGATTTCTGTTACAAATTTAGGTACTTAGATTTCCTTGTGAACTTTCCTTTGGTTAAAAAGCAATGTGTTAAGAGTCTCACATTATATGAGATATGACCTAAAAATGAGTTCATAATGGCAGGCATTCTCACCTTACAAGATGATTTTCTCGGGTTGAACCTAATTATGGGGAGGGGGGTTATAACTTATACAGACTAATTTCATATTTTGTTTACTTGCCTCTGAAATTTGTTTTCACTTTTTGTTAGAAAGGCCTTTTTCTTTTTGGTAATTTTTACTGTTATTACCTCTTTGGAAGGTGTTTCTCTTAAATTGCTAATGTGTACTTTGGTTGTACTATCCTGCCTGTCACGTTATCATATATTTATTTATCAATGAAAAAATAAAATTGTAAATTTTTCTATTATTCTCCATGCTAAGTTCTACTACTTATATACACATATGCTGCTTTTCAGGTTCAGGATTTTCACCTGCACAAAAATATATCATGGAGGGTGTAAGAATCTATTTTTATGTCTCTAGTAATTTTCCTTCAGTTGTTAAATTTTAGGCTACATTCTGATTTATCAAATCAAGTTAATTGATATTAGGATCACTCTGTTCCCCTTTATTTATCTGTCAATAAAACTATGCAGAATCTGATAAAATTTTGTTATTCATGCATGCTTTCTCTACTTTACTTTTTTGTTAAGCTGGATATGAAATTTGGCTGTAATATGCGAAGGGTATCAGCACCTACTTGGGAGCTTCTTCTATTGTTCACTGTCTTGAAAAGTACCAACCAAACGTGATAATTACATCAAGAATTGCAGATGCTGCTTTATTCTTAGCACCTATGGTATGATATCTGACCTGTTCTTTACTTCACATTTCCCATCTTTTGCTTGCTTTTCAAGTAACAGATCTGAGTATTCATATGTAAAATATCAAGATTTTCTTTCAAAAACTTCTTGACATCTTCTGCGGAGCATGTCAAATATCTTAAAGCACAATACAATTTAGCAAACCATACTTTTAAGCAAAATATCGGATCATAAGAGCTGCAATGTTTACTTTAGTTTTGAGTAGCTAGGTTATCTGTTGGATGAAATTCTGAATGATCAGGTTAATATACATGTAGGTTTATGAACTGGGTTGGAACTGGGATGAGTTAGAGCATCTAGCTCAAGGATCTTTGGCTGGCCATCTTCTAGAATGTGGTTGCCAACTCACAGGGGGATATTTCATGCATCCAGGTCTGCTAATATTGCATATAGTTTGAAATTTAATCTAAGCTCTGAAGCAGACACATATATTGGACGCGACACTGGCATGTCGACACCAATAATAATTTGAGAAAATGTTATAATTGAATCTAACCAGATGTGTCGGTGTCAAACAGTAACACGTGTCAGACATCGGACACACAATCAATTTGAATTTCCGGTGCTACATCAAATATAAGTCATGTGTTGTGTGGTTGGGATGACACTTTAAGCTGTCTTGTTTATTTTAGGCGACAAGTACCGAGATATGTCCTTCCAGCAACTACTGGATTTATCACTTCCTTATGCTGAAATCAGTTTTGATGGACAAGTGTGCGTGGCAAAGGCTGAAGGTAGTGGGGGAGTTTTAGATTTCAATACATGTGCTGAACAATTACTCTATGAAATTGGGGACCCCGGTGCTTATGTGACTCCTGATGTAGTAAGTTAGATTGTTTGTTATGAAGCACCAAACATTGATGATTTATGACTAAAGGGTAAAATATACAAAAATAAAACTCTTATCGTGTTCTATTACAGGTCATTGACTTCCAGCATGTATCCTTCCTTCCATTATCAAGTTGTAGAGTTCTCTGTTCCGGTGCAAAACCATCTACTATACCAGTTCCAGATAAACTTCTGCAGTTGGTTCCGAAGGTACATTTCTTATTCTCTTCAGAATAAAAGTATTCACTTTTTCTATGAAGCACTTACACAAACACTAACATGACATTGACACAAGTGATAATTTAAGAAAATGAAATAATTGAATGGCACCACATGTGTCGGTGTCATGTTGAACACTTAGACATGTCGGACACCGGACATGCATTCAAATCTGAATTGTCAGTGCTGCATAGCCTTTTGTATTTTTCCTACATTGAATTTCTTTTTAAGATTGATATTTGTAGCATATCATTTTGTTCATTTGCTCTGAATGTTTCTCACAGGATTGTGGATGGAAAGGATGGGGAGAGATATCTTATGGAGGCTACAAATGTCTTGAACGTGCTAAAGCAGCTGAATATCTAGTAAGCTTTGTATCCTACAGCAACCATTGTAGATCCATGTTCATGCTTCGTTACTATTCTTAAATTTATTTGATTCTACTGCTTGATAAGAGACACTGCTATACGTATCCAGCTTATGACCAATTAATAATATATTATTTATTTGATTTATTAGGTTAGATCATGGATGGAAGAAATATTTCCTGGTCTTCATGACCATATAGTTTCTTATATAATTGGGTATGATAGCCTCAAAGCTGCTAGCAGCAACGGAAATGCTTCACCACAGACGACTACTGAAGACATTAGGTTACGCATGGATGGACTTTTTGAGCAGAGGGAACAAGCTGTACAATTTACTAGAGAATTTACAGCATTGTATACAAATGGACCTGCCGGTGGTGGCGGTATCAGGTCAACGTCCCTCTAAATTTAGTATTTCTAGTGTTTGCTTGAAATTTTAATGGCCAGTTTTTATAGTTGATCTGTGTTGAATAATTGATGTTCTTTCAATTTGATAATTGTTGATGAAACCATACACTCTAGGGTTAGATATGTTTGTGGTCTCTACAAAACACCCATCTTCTAAGTTTCATCCATACAAAAATTTTCTCCTAAGTTTGGTCCTCCACTTATTTCATGTTTCGGGAATTGGTCCCTACAGTTTTTTTTCTACTGACTGAACAGACGAAAACCCATGTCAGTGCTGACCACATGGACTTTTTTTTATATTGCTTGGCTTTCACGTAGCAGTTGAGTTATGATTTTAAATATTAAACTTGTTTTACTATTAATTTAACTTTTAAACCAATTAATTTAAGTAACAAAAGAAAATCCTAACTCGTGGATGCCGCACCACTTAAAAAATTTCATGTGACAAGTATCGACCTGGATTTTCGTTTATTCAGTCAACAGAAAAAACGGCAGGAACCAGTTCATGAAATATGACATAACTGAATTATCAGATTCTGCACTGGCTATTTGCCTGCAATGTTCTTGAAGATTTCATTTCATTTGTTATTTAAAATAAACCTGATGACAGTTCTTTTGGAAACTGCAATTGCAAAAGATGTTTATTAATTTCTTCTTCGTTGCTAATATGAATATTGTAATATTTGAGGCCATGTATTACTCCCGTGTTCTGTTGGTGACATCGTTTTGTTTTGAATGCAGTACTGGATATAAGAAAGAGATTCTTCTAGAAAAACATTTGGTACTCTCTTCTTCCCCTTCCTCTCTTGGCCTTTCTTACACTTGAGCATATGCATGCATTAGGACTATACTTGATCACTTCGATCAAATAAATTAGTCCATTGAGCTCTTCCAATTTTCAAATAAACAATTTAAAGCAAAATATGTTTTTATTGGTATAGTACTAGGTGTTTGTCGTTCCATCAACATTATAAGAATGACTACTTGGAACATAATGACTCATAGTGCTTGGTTGCAGTGAAATGATCTATGTAGCACTGCCACTTCAGATTGAAGGCATGTGTTATGTCCAACAATGACACGGCACTGACATATATGTGGTTACTTTTAAAAAAAGAATTTCTAAAATTATTACCAATGTCGTGTCTGGTGTCCATTTGTATGTTCATGCTTCATGGGAAATGATCCTTCTGAACTGCTGCAATCGGATTATTAACTTAAATAATCATCGAAACTTGTCGTTTCATGACATACAAAGTTTGTTTACGTTGTTGTACTAGTCATCTTACTGCTGGTTTCATAACCATGCTATTAGATTCCTCATCATAGCTAGGTTCTTCTTCAGGTTAGGCGTGAAGATGTTTTCTGGCGAATCGGGTTGAAGAGGAACACAAAAAGCCAGGTAAATAAAGTAGTTGATCATGAATACAATCTGAAGAACATATCGACATTGCAACCAAAGTCACAAGCCGAAACCGATGAATCCTCCTCAGAATTTGTTTCACCTGGTAGAAGTTGCACACCTGCTCCATCAGGTCAGAAGATTCCGCTTTACAATGTAGCACATAGCAGAGCTGGAGATAAAGGAAATGACATCAATTTTTCTCTCATCCCACATTTTCCTCCTGATATCGAGAGGTTGAAACAAATTATCACATCTCAATGGGTAAAATCAGCGGTTTCACCTCTTCTGGATATGTCCCCTTCTCTTGATTTAGATGCAAGAAATCAAAGAGAAAAGTGGATAAGTGAAAATGTTAAAGTGGAGATATACGAAGTTAGGGGAATCCAATCATTGAATATTATTGTCCGGAATGTGTTAGATGGCGGTGTCAACTGTTCTCGAAGAATTGACCGGCATGGAAAGACCATTTCAGATCTTATATTGTGCCAACAAGTTGTGTTGCCTCCATGATTCTAGCAATGTTTTAATGAGTTTCAGTTTGTGCCATGGTGATTATTATGGCTAAAGTTTGACTGAAAAAATATTAATGTTTGGAACTTCTTTATTGAAGTAGAACACCTATAAACTTTCATATTATAGTCAATGTGGCAAAATAATCCGTTGTGTTCTTTAGTGTCAAACAAATAAAAACTATATCATCTATTATAGTTGTAATATATTAAATCCAGGTTTCATAAAAATAATAATATTAAATCTAGGCACAATATATTCATGATAGCTAAGGGACCCGATACTACTACTTGGATCTGATACTACTACTTGGATCTGGAACCTACATGCTGATGCTCATAGTGATTTAGAGGAGATTTCCCGAAAAGTATTTAGTGCTCATTTCGGCCAACTCTCAATTATCTTTCTTTGGCTGAGTGGTATGCATTTCCATGGTGCTCGTTTTTCCAATTATGAAGCATGTCTAAACGATCCTACTCACATTTATTCATCAATTGACTACTTTATAATATTTTTAGTATGTCAATCTCCACTCTCAAATATAAGCAAAAGTTGGTCAAAGAAAGTTGATCTGTTTAGTCTAAAATTTGAACAAAATACATCAACTTATTCGAGATTGGAGTGACTATACACACAATCCATGTTTCTAAAAAACTACACATGATGGCGTGGCAATCCATGTTTCTAAATGTTTGCTTTTCTTTTGATTTAAGTTGTTTTTATTAGGAAGGATGATTAGGAATTTAATGCATTTTTTCCTTGTAGAAGAGATGACGGTATGTTTCAGGTTTCTCATGTTGAGGAAAGTGGATTGAAATGATATTTCAGTTCTAAATAGTTCTAGTATTTATAAAAGTTGATTGTGAAACTTGGAACATTGAGATATTGTCAATAAAAATCTTCAGCTTTTCTTACAATATAGATAGTTTTTTTTTTGTTGACAAATTACAAGATAGATAGTTATGTAAGTATGTTCAGTGAATAGTTATAGTTCTGTAATTGTTCCCTAAAAAGAAAAAAAAAGAAAATTATGTATATATATAGTTCTGTTAATATTTTTTATATTTTTTTTGAGGGGGATAGTTCGGTAAATATGTTTTGTTTAGAATTTAAGAATTGATTTTTAGTTTAAACAGATTATGCTATAAGCATTAATAGGAAAATGGGACTTAAAATGATGAGGGGCATTCCGAGAATTGAACTCGGGACCTCTCGCACCCTAAGCGAGAATCATACCACTAGACCAAATGCCCTTTGATGTTTACTTTTGAAAACTGTTGAATCAATTAATTCCCTATATCATTTAAGTCTAAATTTTATTATTTGATCTCTCTATATCAATTAATTCCATTTATAGCATAAAAAAGAATAAAACTTAGACTTCTTTTTTTTTTGAGGGAGAAAAACTTAGACTTGTTCGTTGGTTCTTTCTTGTTTTTTAATAGATATTTGTTTTTCAAAAATTTCATAATAAAACTTTTTTATGAAAATTAGCAAATGTTCAACATAATAAAATTAAACTTCTTAATACTCACTCTTCTCTTGTATAGAAATTTTAATATCTGAAAAATTTAAGTTTGAATTTAAAATAAGTTATGAATTTGTTATAAAAGCTATTTCAAATTATTATGTAGCTTAGGTTCACTCATGAGGAATTTTTTCTTTGAAATAAAACATGAGAAGTTGATCTTTACTAAGACTTGTGTCTCATTAATTAATACTTTAAAATAAGAAATAAGAAAATATGAAAATATGGGGTCTCTTTAATACTTTAAAATTCTGTGACACCATAGTATTATTTTAGTTGATTTAGTGACTAACTGACTATTGAAAACTCAAGTTCATAAAATGGGTTCTTTTACTGCAAGTGATCCTGAAATTTAATATTTTGTCCAAATATATCAAGATGTCAATTTGATATGAGGCATCATCTATTAAGGATTTTACACCACAAACCATGTAATAATGCAACATATTCTTTGCCTTACTGAAATAAATACAATGCTAATTTCATGGCCTATTGATTTCTTTTTAATACATTGGATTTGATTCTCTGGAGATTGTTAGTTGTTAAGTTACAAGTATCTGGAATTCAGTTTTTCCCCCTTGTTTCATAATGTGGTGGAAGGGGGAACTAGATTTACTATTTATGACTCTTGTTCCAGTAAAAGTTTTTTATGAGGGGCTTCAATTTAATTCTGAAACAACATTCTCTTGGAAGGTACGGTTATGCATTTGATGAGAAGATCTGATTCCTGTTAAATAGTGTAGCCTATTCTAGGATGTGATGTGATACCTTTGCCTTATTTAGTCTGGGACCTAATTTTCTGCTTGGGTTGAAAACTTAGTCACGTAATTCTCTTAACGTGCAACCAACAGCGAGTTGGTATCTGTGTACCGGTTTGTGGTAGTTTCACTAATTGGTTCGCACAAATTCCCCGTGAATACAAAAAAAAAAATTATTTGGAAAATGGGCACTAGTTTGTTGCGGCTGGCTACTATAATTCATTTACTTTTTGCAATATTAAGACCGCGACCCATACCTAGAGGGTGTACCAAAAATTGTGAATTTGTAACTATGCTCCAAAGCAGGTCATTCAGAAATATTCTAATAAAATCATTCATTCATCCATTCAAAAGAGAAGATTGAAACCCTACTAGAAACTGGCCGAAAAATGGAGGAGGATGATAAAGAACAAGGTGCAAAAGATAATCAGTTCCACTACTGGTCATCATCAGAAAGAATGTGATGATGTAGCCATGAATGAAGGAAGAACTAGTAATGGAAGAGAAAAGAAGGACCTGAAAGTGAAACTTCTGCAGAAACTTCTTCCAAGAAAAGAAGAGGACGCTCTCTTGGTTCCGGATCAAAAAAGAAGAGAGAAGAAGGACCTTCTGAAACAACTACTTCTGCAGAAACTTCTTCCCAGAAAAGAAGAGGACGCCCTCCTGGTTCCGGTGGGGGAAGATTCACCCCTCATACGATGGATTTCAATGCTGGCCAGGTAGCATAACATTAATTAACCAATCTTCACATTCCATATGAAATTTTATATTTCATTTATTAAATATATGGTTTTTGAATTAATAATTGTTTTGTAGGACTTGGTGGATGCTATATAAAATCTATCTGAAGTATTTCCTTGTCGATCTGTTATCACAAATTCTGCAACCGGTTCTGTATCAGAGGTTGGCCTTCTTGATCCAAATGGTCCTCCTAGCACGCGTCAAGTAATTAAAGGTTCAAAATCTGATAAAATTTTGCATTATATTGTATATATGTAAAGCCCTTAATTTTTCTCTCATATCTTATAATTTGTGCGCGTGTTTGCTTGCACGGAAAACTTTAGATTCTTAAGCTGTAAAATGTCTCGTTGATGATGATGGTGGTCACTGTCGTGCAAAGGCAATGTGTGGAGTTATATTGCCTGACGATAAGGGAATTACTTTCAGAAGTACTGCTGTGAATTCCCTTAAAGCAGCTAAAGTTGTTGAGGTAACAAATCATAGTCTATGGAATGACTAGTGATATTAACAATCTTTGCTTTAAATTCATGTGAGATTCATATTCTGAATGGTAGAACTTATATAAATTACAATCAGTAGTGTTAAAAAGAGAGTGTAAAGCCACACTCATTTGTTTCATTAAAGTGAGTAACATGAATTAACAATCTTTATCTTCTGGTTAATCAGATTGTTGCATCCAGTTTTGTGACAGTCGTTGCTAAGTAATTCTAAGAACTTTGCAGCCATGAAAAGCTAAAAATGAGAAAAGTGATTATCATTAAATGAATGAATTCTGTTACAGATTATGGCTTATATACAAGCTAAAAATGACACCTCATCATAACTAACTTGTAACAAATCTAATGCAATCTAATTGAATCTCAAATGTACATCAAATTCACATTTTCAAAGTTAGTTAACATAACTTGCGCTCTAAGTCATCCCTGGCTTATTTTCTATATCTGCTTCCTTCTTCTCATTTTTCCCTTGCTCTAATAGGAATCAACTGCAAGAATTTGGCTGATGCTGCTGCTCGACATAGTAATTCAGATTCACAAATGGTTCTTGAAGAGTTAGAAGCACCTAGAATGTTAGAAGGACGGTTGATTCGCCTTTCACCAACAACTGGACTTTTGCCACCAACTCCACCAGCTGCAGATGGAAACATAAATCCCACAACAACTAGTACTGCATGCGAATGATCAGGACATGAGGAAAGTGGATTGAAATGATATTTCAGTTCTAAATAGTTCTAATATTGATGAAAGTTGATTGTGAAACTTGTAACATTGAGATATTGTCAATAAAAATCTTCAGCTTTTCTTACAATATAGATAGTTATGTAAGTATGTTCAGAGAATAGATATAGACATATAGTTTGTAATTGTTCCCTAAAAAGAAAATAAAACAAAATATAGTTCTGTAAATAGTTTAAACAGATTATGCTATAAGCATTAAATTATAGGAAAATGGGGCCTAAAATAACAAGGGGGCATTCCAAGAATTGAACTCGGGACCTCTCGCACCCTAAGCGAGAATCATACCACTAGACCAAATGCCCTTTGATGCTTACTTATGAAAAGTGTGGAAAAAATTAATTAATTCCCGATATCATTTAAGTCTAAATTTTACTTGTGATGTTTCCAAAATTTTAAAGAAAGTTTAATAGATATATATGTTTTTCCAAAATCTCATAACAAAAATATTGCATATGAAAATTAGCAATTGTTCAACATAATAAAATTAAACTTCTTAATACTCACTCTTATCTTGTATAAAAAATTTATTATGTGAAAAATTTAAAAATAAAATATGAATTTGTTTTAAAAGCTATTTGAAATTATCATGCAGCTTAGGTTTACTCATGAGGAACACTATCGGTAGTAGAATTTTTTGAAGGATGAACGAAATATGGATATGGATCAAGACTTTGATCTTGATTCATCACATTGTTATTGTTTCTCACCATGATGCAAAACACTTTCAGAGAAAAAGAGTATGAATAACAAAGAAGAAAAGATTAAATGATTGATCAATCAAGAAAAAAAAATTATGAACAAAATTGAAACGATAACGAATTGAAAGAATCGAAGAGGGTAAACAAGATCAACAAAAGGATTGTTTAATCTTCACGAAGCGGAAGCAGAGCACGACGAACCTGCTCTGATACCATCTAAGAACTTTGCAGCCATGAAAACGTAAAAACTGAGGAGAGTGATTATCATTCATTGAATGGATTCTGTTACAGATTATGGCTTATATACAAGCTAGAATGACACCTCAACATAACTAACTTGTAACAAACCTAATTCAATCTAAATGAAACTCAAATGTACATCAAATTCACATTTACAAGATTTAACTTGCATCCTAAGGGTGTGTTTGGATGAAGGGTTTAGGAGGGGAATAAAGGGGAGGGTTTACTTTTCATTTTTAAACTACAGACACTATGAAATGTTTTTTAAAAAGCTAACATATTAACATGATAAACGATCATATAATACTTCAATCACATTTAATTTATTTTAGAAAAACATAGATAGAACATAATTTAAAAAAGAAAAGTAAACCCTCCCCTCCCAAACCCTTAATCCAAATACACCCTAAGTTATCTCTGGCTGATTTTCAATATTTACTTCCTTCTTCTCAATTTTGTCTTGCTCTAATAGGAATCAACTGCAACAATTTTGGCTGCTGTTGCTGCTCGAAATAGTAATTCATGTTAGTTTTGTTGTTAATTCAAGTTTACTTAGTGATGTAATCACACTTAGTGGTTAATCACATTTAGTTTGTTGTGAATTTTGTTACAAGTTTGTTAGAGATTAGCTCATAAGGTTAGGGTTTGTTACATGGCTTGTGCTTCAAGCAACCTAACCAAGTCTTTGTATATAAGCTAAACTCATGTACATTTGTTCATATCTCAATAATACATTTCACTTTATCAATTCTAATCATCCACTCTTTCTTCTCATTCTCTCTAATTCACAAAATCACACAAAACCAGAAAACCCTAAAACCTGAAACTATTACTTGTGCAACATGCTTCCATAGCTGCACTAACAAATTGGCATCAAGAGCCTTTGGTTTCGTTCTTAGGGGTAATTAGGATCTTAAATCACGCAAATTCAAGGTAGAAACGCTGAAGGAAGCACCATGAGTGGTAGCAGCAGTTTCAACATTCATCTTCCAATTCTTGAAGCACGCAATCGAGAAAGATGGAGTGTAGTGATGAAGAACCTGTTTGGAGCACAAGATTTGTTGGAAATTGTGCAGAATGGTGTTGATGATTTAGTTGCGAATGCCACAGAAGTGCAAAGGAACACACACAAAGATCTGAAGAAGAAAGATTGCAAGGCTTTGTTCTTGATTCAACAAAGTCTTGATGAAGCAAATTTTGAAAGAATCTCAAAAACAGTTAGTTCAAAGGAAGCATGAGATATTCTTTCAAAGTACCATGAAGGTGATGATAAGGTGAGGTTGATTAAGCTTCAATCACTAAGGAGGAAGTTTGAATTGATGCAGATGGAGGATGATCAGAAAGTTGGTGAATACATCTCCAAACTCATCAATATAGTGAATTAGATGAAGGCTTATGGAGAAGCCATTACTGATCAACAAATTGTTGAAAGATAATGAGGACTCTATCATCAAGGTTTTATTTTATTGTGGTGGAAATTCAAGAATCAAAAGATGTGAAAACCTTGAAGATTGAGGAGCTGCAGAGTTCATTAGAAGCTCATGAACTGATGGTTTCAGAGAGAAGCACCGAAATATCAATTCAACAAGCCTTGCAAGTAAAAACTATCAAGAAGGATGATTATGATAGGAAGAACTACAAGAAAGGGAAGGATAACAATAAGGGAGGAAACTGGTCTAAGGGCAAGAACAAAGGATATGAAAAAGGTGAACCTTCAAAGGAAGGAAGCTCTAATCAAAAGACGAAAATTTTTGATAAGAAGAAGATTCAGTGTTTCAAATGTGAGAAATTTGGACATTTTTCTTCTGAATGCTGGTCTGGAAAGGGAAAGCAAGCCAAAAATGATGAAGAAGCTAAGATTGCACAAGATGATTCAAACTCCTCTCGCACCCTAAGCGAGAATCATACCACTAGACCAAATGCCCTATGATGTTTACTTATAAAAAGTGTTGAATCAATTAATTCCCGATATCATTTAAGTCTAAATTTTACTTATGATGTTTCCAAAATTTTAAAGAAAGTTTAATAGATATATATATGTTTTTCCAAAATCTCATAATAAAAATATTGCATATGAAAATTAGCAATTGTTCAACATAATAACATTAAACTTCTTAATACTCACTCTTATCTTGTATAAAAAATTTATTATGTGAAAAATTTAACAGTAAGTTATGAATTTGTTTTAAAAGCTATTTGAAATTATTATGTAGCTTAGGTTTTCTGAAGAATGAACAAAATATGGATATGGATCAAGACTTTGGTCTTGATTCATCACATTGTTATTGCTTCTCACCATGATGCAAAACACTTTCAGAGAAAAAGAGTATGAATAACAAAGAAGAAAAGATTAAGTGGTTAATCAATCAAGAAAAAAAAGTTATGAACAAAATCGAAACGATAACGAATCGAAAGAATAGAAGAGGGTGAACAAGATCAACGAAAGGATTGTTTAATCTTCACGAAGCGGAAGCAGAGCACGACGAACATGCTCTGATACCATCTAAGAACTTTGCAGCCATGAAAACGTAATAACTTAGGAAAGTGATTATCATTCATTGAATGGATTCTGTTACGGATTATGGCTTATATACAAGCTAGAAATGACACCTCAGCATAACTAACTTGTAACCAATCTAATGCAATCTAATTGAAACTCAAATGTACATCAAATTCACATTTACAAGATGTAACTTGCGCTCTAAGTCATCTCTGGCTGATTTTCTATATCTGCTTCCTACTTCTCAATTTTGTCTTGCTCTAATAGGAATCAATTGCAACAATTTTGGCTGCTGTTGCTGCTCGAAATAGTAATTCAGATTCACAAAAGGTTATTGAAGAGTCAGAAGCTCCTAGAATGTTAGAAGGACAGCCGAGACGCCTTTCACCAACAACTGGCCTTTTGCCACCAACTCCACCGGCTGCAGATTGAAACATAAATCCCACAACAACTAGTACTGCATGCGAATGATCAGGACACGAGGAAAGTGGATTGAAATGATATTTCAGTTCTAAATAGTTCCCATATTGACGTGGATTATGAAACTGGTAACATTGAGATATTGTCAATGAAAATCCTGTGGCCTTTCTTACAATATATATATGTTCAGTGAATAGATTTCTTATGATATATACTTAAGAGAAGATCATTTAGGATAGATCTCTTTCTTGAAGCTATGAATGGATATAGCATAAATTTTTTAAAAACTAACTAAGCTATTCCAATCCATTTTCATCACATATCACTTAAGAGATGATAGTTTGAAAATCTCAGCCATAAGAGTGTTTTGAAGGACTAAGTTTTAGTTTGGTGTCTGTTATTACTCTTGTACTCATCCCCATGAGCTCTTGGCTAATAAATCCTGAGCATCCAATTCAACTATCTTATTGTCACATTCTAGGCCGACCCAAGTATAAGACAACCCAAATTTTAAACATGTATCATCACGAATTCACAATCACTCCTTTGATCATCAATATCATCCTTGAGCCTATAATTCCTGTAACAAATTTTTTTGCTTTATCAAACATAAAAGTTAAGCATCTACTACGTCATTTCATATTTTGTTGTTTCTTTTTTTTCCATATACTTCAAAGGATACAAAACAATAAAGCCACTTCTTCACCGCTTAAAACCTGCAAACATTTTAAAATGATACCCGAACTGTCTTGCCCCTGATTAATAACATCAGAAATAGCAGGATATGCATCACACATGCTCCAAATGTTACGGCTTCCTGGACAGTTGAACAAGAGATGGATTCCGTTTTTTGTCTTTAAGTCATATTCGAGTTGGAATGCAATTTCTACGAACTCTCCAGATAAAGTTCTTAACTTTTGGAGGGATTTTTAATTTCCAAATCAGCTCCCAATAATCGAGAAGCGCTTCGAACAGAATATCACCACTCTCTTCTTTCTTCATAATTAACTGACAATAAGCCAAACAAATTTTTGCATAACACTAGTATTTATTTTTCAAAGACATATTTTCTTCAATTTATTATAGTAGATGTTTAATGTATACAATTCTTTTTGTCAAGTAATCTTATAGTTAGAAATCCACCCTTTAATAAGGTGAAAAAGTAAGGAATTTAGGAATCAAACTTTGACCCTTGCATACTACAATGTACACAATGTATTATTACATATGATAATTTTAATATCACATTTTTATTCTCTTTTAATTATCTACTAACCAATTAATTTTACCAATTATTAAGAACCCTTTAAATTAGCGGCCACAAAGCCAGAGAGGAGGAACTATTTTTTGACACAAGATTGAGGTTTAGAGTCTCTAGTTTTATCTGTTTATAGAATTATCCAAACAAAAATATGTTAAAATATTATCTCTTAAATTATGAAATTGGTCTATAATAATAAAATAAAATGTATAATAAATTTGGACTCTGCCACAATGACAAAATATAAACTCAAAAACAATCTTTTTATAACATGTCAATTATGAAATCAAGCTAGAACTACTTACATTATTTCTTTTACCAAAAATAGAAAATGACAAAAAAGAAAACAGTTGTAAAATTAGTTATTTTTGTTGCATACATCCAAAAATATCCTCTCATTGGAATGGTCAAACAACAAACCTGTTTTCACTCCAAGCAAATAGATTATATCCACAAATGACCACAAAAAATTTCCATTTTTGCTTAACATAATATTTGGGTCTCCACTCACTTCTCTCAACCATTTACTTAATGGTATCTTAATCCATTATGTGTTGATATAATTAAGTTAATTTTGCTTAGACAAATACAAGACTTTGTTTCAAATCCCCATTTGTCTGAGGTTTGCACTCTCATTGAATTTCTTATCTTTGATCCTCAGACATTCAAAGACAAAAAATTCCAAAAACAACACACACACACACAAGAAACAAAGATATCTTGTGAGTAAAATTAAATAAGGGGAAACAACATGTCTTTCACTGGAACTCTTGATAAATGCAAGGCATGTGACAAGACTGTTTATGTGGTTGATTTGTTAACTCTTGAAAATATTCCATACCATAAAAGCTGCTTCAAATGTAGTCATTGCAAGGGAAATCTTACGGTATTTTTATTATTATTTTTTCTTGTTTTATATCTTTTCCTTATTAAATTCTTCATATGCTCCTTTTAATTATTTATATACATAATGAAATGAAACAAATTATTGTGACAAGGATATGCTTATTTGAAGCATCTTAGATGCTATTTCTTTCATTGATATGATTTTATGAATAATTATTACCTCAAGTTTAAAACAAGTTGCATTCTTTAAAGTTTCTATTTATTTTTGGTTACATTTTAAAGCATCCTAAATGAGATACCAATGGCATTATTGAATATTGGTCCAGATGAGTACATACTCCTCCATGGATGGAATTCTCTATTGCAAAACACATTTTGAACAGCTTTTCAAGGAATCTGGCAACTTTAGCAAGAACTTTGGTATGATCAAATCCTTCATTTTTTATTTTTATTTTTTGTCTTTTATTATTCAATCTCAAAATACCAATTGATACACATATATCATTTTTTGTTCACTTGGGCTAATATGCTTTGTTAAATATTGCAGCAAAGTCTTCTGAAAAATTAGCAAATGAGCTGGTATGTTCCATATCTTATCTTTATTTATAAGCAATTTGAGTGTTCCATTACTTGAATTTTTATTTTATACAGTACAAGAAAAAAGTTGAATCAGCAATGAAAATTAGGGACCAAAAAGATATAAAATTTGTTTTTAATGTCGCTATAAAATATTAGAGATGAATTTCATCAAATTATTATTATTTTGATAAGCATTAATTTTTTATTTATTTTTTGTTTCTAGTAGTGATCTAAATGTACATACATGTATGAATCAATGTATGTATACACAATATCAATTTCTATGTTCTTTCAACAAAAAAAAAAAATCAATTTCTATGTATTAGTGTTATTTAGTGCTCCTTCTAATATGTCAAATGTATTGATCTTTTACAGAATAGGACACCAAGTAGACTATCTTCCATGTTCAGCGGTACCCTGGACAAATGTGCAACTTGCTCTAAAACCGTCTATCCACTGGAAAAGGTTTGTCGCGATTCTTGATTTTAAGGAAAATTGTTGTTTTTGTTGTGATCCTTGATTTTGTGGAAAGTTGTTTCTTTTAAAAATTTGGTTGTTAACCGATTTTATATAACTTCGGCCAAACTCCGTGACCAAAAGTTGTAACAAATTTTTTTGGTTTTATTGAACAGGTGACACTGGAAGGAGAATGCTACCACAAGACCTGCTTTAGGTGTGCTCATGCAGGGTGTCCTCTCACACATTCAAACTATGCTGCTCTTGATGGTGTCCTATACTGCAGGGTTCATTTTGCACAACTTTTCATGGAGAAAGGTAACTACAGTCATGTACTCAAATCTGCACACAAGAGGAATGGTTCTTCTTCTGAATCAGTTGATGTTGTTGAAGAGCCTTCACAATCAGCAGAAGCACCTGCAGATCATCCAGAAGAAACCTCTTGAATGAAACAGTAACAAAATATATGAAAAATTCCTTCCTCCCTTTGTTTTGGAGCAAGGTTTTTTTAGTTGAATTTTACTGTCCAAAATATTTGTTCAAAAGTTATTTTTTGGGTTTAATTTGTAAGCTATATAACATGAGAGGTTTGTTTATTTGTTCAAAATTTCAAACCAAATATTTGAGCAATACAATATATTCTTTCATTCAAGTTTTGATTTTAACTTGTAATACACTTGCCCTATAAGTGCCCATTTTGCACAAATTAGTTCATGGATTATTTATTACTTAATGTTTATTGTTGGATCAAATGAGTTTCCTTTCTCAATTGTTAGGATCATCAAACACATTCTTGTTGTAGCAAAATCAATTATTATCAAACTAATTTCAATGAAAAATAGTAAAATTCAATGTACATTCTTCTTTTATTTTTAAAACAAAATTATCTTTTCTAAGATCTAAAATAAACTTAAACAGGTCAATAAAACCTCTGTTTATTTTTGTTGGATATTTATTTAATTTAACGTCGATATATATTATTTGTCTTTTATTCATTATTTAGTTTTATTTAAGAATTATTTATTTTAAAGGAGCGTAACCCTAGATTAGGTACTTAGTTTGTGACAGAGCTTAACATTGTTATTACTATCTTGCTGATTATATCTTGATATTTATAGCATTATACTAATAACTATCTATCTAGGAGGTAATTATTTATTAACCAGTGAAAGATACCGAAAGAGAGTTGATGTAATATCCCGCTTAATAGCCTCACGATACTTTATCTGATAACGTAGATTGTTAGCATGTAAGATGAAGGGTGTAACACCCCGTTTTCCCAACATATAAGTAAATGCAAAATACATCAGAGTGCACCTTAAACAGGATGTCACATTTCATACTTTTAAATCATTTCATTGTAAATAGGGTTTAAGTCCACTATTTAATTAAGCACGTGTTTTTAATAAATCAAACAATGTTGCAGCGGAACTTATTAAACATCAGAATTCAAAACTTGGCACTAGGCCCCAACCTAAACAACATAATGAAAACTCCAAATTAAAATGGTTCAACAACAACACCTTAAGGTGAAACGCAATTAAAGGAAACAAAACAATTAATTATCCCCATCCTGTTACATATCAGAGCAAGACTCCTATGACGACACGAGGATCAACTCACATCAGCGGACTACTCCTGGATATCTACACGTTACCCACGTAGAGGCAACATTCAAATAGAAGGGGTGAGATTTCACATTCGTTAATAATAAACAACAATTCACAATAAGAATTAATCAATATATTATGGCCGCAACAATCATCAACAAGTACTACATATGATTTCAGATATTTTCATCAATTAATTTCATTTGTCAATGCAACAACAACTTAACAATATCAACAACAACTTGATGATGCGACAACAACAACAACTCAACAATATCAACAACAAATTGATGATGCGACAACAACAACAACTCAACAATATGTCAATGACAACTTAATAATGCAACGACAACAACAACTTACAAAATGCATTATAATATGCATGTGGTACCAACAGAGCGTCAAGCTCTCAACATGATGTCGTAATTCGACTAAACAGGGCATCAAACCCTCAACTAATAACAAGGCATCAAGCCTTCAACGTAGACAAGGCATCAAGCCTTCGACTTAGACAAATGCTTATGCAATGATAAGACTCCGAAATGAAACAACTTATGACATCGTAATCCACTTAATAAATTATCTATAAAAGATATTCATGTCAAACCAAAGCTACTGGATACATAATTTAATCAACAACAATATTCATATTCAGACCAAAGGCCAATTCAAATCAGAAACATGTGAAAAAGACACAAGAACGCGAAACGTGGCAGTCTGCCATCAAGCAGTTCGCTGTGGCGAGTGGGATTGCTCGCCGTGGCGAGCTGGCAGTTGCTCACTGTAAAGATCTCGCCGTGGCGAGCTAACTACTCGTTGTGGCGAGTGACTAACTGGGTCACTCGCGAGGCGACTAAACCTACTCGTCATGGGGAGTTAACTGCTACTCGCGGGGCGAGGATAATCGCTCGCTGTGGCGAGCGACGACGAACAGAACTACGAACAACACGAATAGAATTTCAGAAATTGTCCCAAAAACCCAATTTTCAACACCCTAACTCCCAAAATTAATAGGAAACATTGTCTACTGATAGACTACAACCTAGACAACAATTTACATCAATTCATGTGATTACCTAGGTTTTTATCAATCCTAATTCAATTCAAACCTAATTTCTCCACAACAATTTTTAACAATAACAAGAGATTAAACTAATCAGAATCATATGTTCATGATTAAAGAAGGTTAGTCCCACCCTTACCTTTGATTGGTTGATTTTTCAGAACTCTTCAAGTTTCTCCCAAAAATTGTATTCTTCACGTTCTTTCTGTTTTTCTCCCAAAGCTGCTTCTCTGGTTTCTAACTCTAATCCTTATTGTTCTCCCTTATTTAAAATCTCCACTAATCACAACCTAACAAACTCCTCTAATTACCAAACTACTCTTATTTAATCTAATCTATTTAAATTCCTTTACTTTTAATGTTATAACAACCTACTAATAAATCTTAAAAGAAAACATCACATATCAACAAATATCACAATTAATCACATAAATCAACAAAAGACTCCCAAACCCAATAAAATAATTAGATAAATAAATAGGGCGTTACACCCTCACTCTTCATCCCTCAAGCTTTCATGGTTCAAGCAATGGGGAATCGAACAAGGTTATTGGTGATATAACAATCAAGAAACAACTAGAAGAATTGGGTTTGAGCTTTGGAGCTTTAGGGGCAATGTTGATGCAAGGAGATCAAGAGTTAGGGTTTTGATGTTGGGCAAGATGATTTTGAATTTGAAGTTGTTGGTATCATCATGTGAGTTCTTAGGAGTAGGACTACCTTTCATAAGTTTAGAATTCAAATCAGTTGACCTGATAAATGTTGGTAGAGTTTTGAGATAAGTTATCAATGTGTAGATTTGAGATAAGTTATCATTGTGTAGATTGTTGCTTGAAAAGTTGTTGTTTAGTGCCATGCAAAATGATTTTATTGCTTCCAATACTTGTTGATTAAATTAGGGTTGCATTGAGTTCAATTTAGATGGTTGGATGTTGAAAAGAAAAGAGAAACATTTCTGCATTTCCTGAAGCATTTCGCTAATGGCAAAATTCTTGCTGATAGCGAAACATTTCCAGAAAATTGCTATGAAACTCGCCAATGGCGAAAACCTTCCGTTGTTTCGAAAACTTTCATAAAAACGTTTTGCTAATGGTGTAATTCCTCGCTGATGGCGAAATATTTTCCAGAACATGATAAGAAACTCGCTGTCTTGCCTGGATTTTTCATTAACTTAAAGACTTTTATTATTTCAATTTTGTTGTCTTACCTAGCCATGGTGATGTTCCTGGAAACACTTTTGCAATCTTAAAAGAGAATCGAAACTTAAGGGAACTCAATGATTAATCCTAAACCTAATTTATAGGATCAAATGCATGGGATTTATAACATTAAGCAACATTCTACATATTGATAGAATTATATACTATTAGGGCTGGATTATGTTAAAAGTTAGAGATTGTAGAACCTTGACTTATTAGTCGAGATTTAACAAGTTAACAGTGATAGTAGGTTTGAGAAACCTTAGAGCCTCGACGTAGTTGTTGAGAATATATAGTATGATGAGTTCATAATGTAACACAAGCGGATAGTGATGAATTTACACTAGAGAACCCTAGAGATTCGACCTAGTAGCCGAGAAGAGCTATACAGTAGGATTAACATGTATCATGAGTAAGTAGATACGCTTTAAGATTGAAGCTTAGAACCTCATCTTATTAGTCGAGATTTAATAAGATAGTTTGAAGCATGATAAATGTTTAAGACCAAGCATATTTATTACCATATACGAGTAGATCACAGACTCGTGGTAATAATAAGTTGAGACCAGTTATCAGTTAACCAGAGTTTATCAGATAATTTATATGACTATAATAAGAAAGTGTAGTTGTCGTGTCTCTTGTTATCCACGCCAGGGGGATCCAAGGGGTTCACGCCAGGTGAACGGGACAGCCCGCACGTCACTGAGGGAGTCCGATGTACCTCAGATAGGTTTTTCATCGGTTTATCAGGGATTGTACTCGGGGTTACTCCACCCGATACTCTCCGTAAAATGAATCCAGGTTAATTGTGTGTTCAACGCTAACCTAATTTAACAGAATTGAATTTATGCAGTCAAAATACGAGTTTTGTTATATTATCAGAAAAGCAAGTTAAGCAGTATAGAAGTTATGTAGCAAGCCAGACTAGAATATGAGATATATCGTTGACGAGTTAGGTTCCCCTTATCGTCCGGTTTAGAGTCGTGTCAGGATTGAGTTGTTTAGACTATGATGCGGTTGCCGTATCGTAGCATAGCGGTATTAGGTTCCCTTGAGACCGCCATGACATGTATAAGTTGAGAAACCTATAACTTGAGTTCAGAGTAACCTATGACGGACCTCAATATGCACAGCCGTCTAGATGAGCATGACCACACACGTATAGACAACCAACAGGTTGCAGTATAGACACGTGGTGACCCTAGGTTTTCCACGAGGTTACCATACAGCCTAGGATTAGGTAGAACACACTGACACATTATGTCTCATCCCAATCCTCCTTTGTTTCAGATCAGCTAGTCGCTTAGCAAGATGCAACAAGCTTTTAGCCGGATGGATATTCAGCAAGTGATCGTTCGTACCCGCTGCATGAGGATGTAGACTTGAGGATGTTTCATATATTTTGGACAGTTGTATTTGTGTGTATTGATGTACGAACTTGAATTTTCTGTATATGTTATTCATTCGAAGTTATAAAAGTTGTAAATTTTAATGTATCCAGTATCAATTCTAATGCGCATATTAAACTTTCTAGATACGTTTAGTGTGGGCATTATACACACATAATGGATCATGTAAGATAATTGAAACTCTAGTATTAGTTTAAATAAATATATTGGCTCTTATTAAATATACTAAAAAGATTCAACTAAGCAATAGAGAGTATCGACTAGACTTTCTAAGTAATAATATTTTTGGTGATTTGTGTTATTTTAGTGATATAGTGTTTTCTATTTTCTTTACCTACGTCTTGATATTTTGGAATGAGAGATAGAAAGTTAGAGCGAGATATAGTGAAAAATGAGAGAGATTAGTCTACTTTTTGAGGTAATTACGAGCATATTTACTTTAATATTTCCAAAAGGTAGTCCATATGATTTTATTTTTATGTAATTTGTAAGAAATGACTATTTGATATTAATTTTGATAAAAAAAGTATAGTATATTTGTTTGTACGAACATATTTTTTATTTTATGATATTAAAATAGACCATTGTCGTACGAAATACTCGAGTTGATCAAAATTCATTTAGTTTAAAATAAAATATATATATATATATATATATATGATACATCGTGTGACTATCATTAATTCATTCATTTTTCATTGTATTTATGTGTTGGTATAAGCCCTAGAGGCCAATAGTTTATGTGAAACTTATCTTATGTATCATGACTTTTATTATTAAATAATATATGGCACTCTTTATTATATATTTATAGTAATGTTAATAAAGTCCTCAGAATAGATAGTTCATGTAATAATATATTAAGTGTGACTTAATCATGAGATTACATTATCATAAAGAACACTATTCTTAAATGTATCCGTAGTCAAGCTTTAATATGAATTAGGATAATAATAAAGCGTCGAGACTATTATGTATGAAGACTGATGACCGCATCTCATGGGTCGTAGATATGAGATATCAAGTCTATACATAGGTATAAATGTTAGGAGTAATATTTATACTGGATAGACCCATCGTGAGAATACTACATAGTAAGTTATGAGATTGTCATAAGATATTCTCACAATGATAATAGTGTACATCGCTCTTTGACCTGAAACCACTATGATCCCTAGATGTGGACTCAAGTGCTTTGTTGCCATTCTAACGCTGTTTGTAAAAGGATAACCATAACGTTGGTTGATGAGTACTTGATGAATCATGCTGAGGGACATGAGTGTCCTAGATGGGATTTGTCCCTCCTCATAAACAGGAGATATATCTATAGGCCTCTTGATGAAATATGACTGTAAAACTGCATGGCCATGCCGAACTAAGTCGATATAGGATATTGGACTTATTCGTTATTCAGTATATTTTGGAATCAAGAAATATAAATATTGATCTACACAATGGTGACAAAATCTATGCATTGAGATCAATAAAGATATTAGGACAAAGGAGTAATTGTATACATAAGTATTATCATGGAAAAAGGGTTCGTCAGATCACTTGACATTCTTGTCACTTGGGTAGCAATGATGTGTTGCTAGATAGCGCTCATTGTTTATAGTATTAAATATTAGATTTAATATTATTGCCAACGTGACTAGAACCTATAGGGTCACACACAAAGAACAGTCAAAAGAGAAATATATAAGTATGACTTATATAAGGGGTGCGTTTAGTAAATAACGCTAATTAGTTAGAAGAATTACTAAACTCGTTATTGGTCTTACAGAAGCCCAATAGTGACTTCTAAACTTGCAGAGCACACTAAGAGTTCTATAAATAGAAGCCTAGTGCTGAATTTTGAGGTTGCACGTTTTTGAAACACTAAACTCTCTGAAACTTCTGATTCGTTGGCTAGCACCGAGTTTTGGAGGAGCACTGTTCGTGTGGACTTGCTAGAGGCTTTGCTGCTTGCTGCTTGCTTTGCTGTGATCGTGTTTCCAGTTTCCAGCTTTCAGATTACACACTTCGAGGTAACAATCGAATCACTGATTCATGTGTAATTCGTAATGATCCAAGGAAAGAAAATCGATTTTTTTTATCCGCTGCTTATTTTGTTTATGAAATCGATTTTCCTTCATTATGTTCAAGGTAAAATGGGGTGAACTGCAATGCAATCGTTCCAAACTTTGTCATTCCTCTTCAAAATTTCTGTTTTGTTTTTGGCATATGCTGGCAATTGGATTGCATTTTTTGTCAAGTCATAATGGCATGATTTTCCAACATCATTCACAAGGCTATGACTTTTATTTAAAAACCTTATTTAATCAAGTCGGTTCAAGATATCTCTAGTAAGTAATTATGTTGATGTCATATTTTTTTAAAAATCCTATTTAATATAGTCGGTTCATGATATCTTGGGTTTCTTTTAGACTAAGATTAAATTTGGATAATGATAGGTTAAATTAGTTCTACAAGGTTTAAAATAAAAGTTTACGTGTCAATAGAATATGATATACAAAGAATGAGTTAAACAAAGATAGATAATCAATTAAGTTAGGACAAAGAGATTGTGTTCATATTTCTAAGAACTAACCATTAATCCGAAGTAAATCATTTTTCCACAAAACAATGATTAGAAATAAATACACGAAGCATGAATTTAGTACTATCGTCTCCATACGTTCTCATTCAAATCCAAAGGAAAGGGAGAGAGACATGAGCAAATAGTGATTGGCGAGGTATCATGTTTTCTACTATTCTTAAATTAGGCACCCAACTATGTCACATATAGAAATATGATTTTTATTTTATGTATTGTGTCTTCTAAATCAACGGTATAAAAGCTATTTTTCATTAAAAGAATTAAGCTTATGCATAATGTTCTTGAAGCTTTTCATTATTTTTTCATGCTTCTATTTATTTTATAGTATTGACTTATTTAAAGTTATTTTAGACCGTGCAAATGCAATAGTTTTTTCAATATATTAAAAAAAGAATGTACATGAAGTTCTACTAGTTTTTATTGAAATCATGTGTTTGCTGATTGTAAGAATTGAGGAATGAAAATCACCTATTCGAACAAATATATCAAGTTACTTCTTTAGTTTTCAACCTGTACTTTTATAACTAGAGGAAAAAAAATGTACTTTAAAAACTTGTTTTAAAAAGCAAGGTTTAATCTTCTTCTTTTTTTTGGAATTTAATATTTATTCTATTAGTTTTTGGGACTTGTAACGCCCGTTTTGATTATTTGTTTATTTAGTTATTTTCTAGAAAATATTTATATGATTTAATGTGATTTAATGTGATTCTAGAAAATACTTATTTTATTGTTTTATAAAATAAGATTTGAAAATAAAATAAATATTGAGGTGAGGGCTGTTTTGAGATTTTAGAGAGTTTTGAGGGAGAAAGAGTAAATAGGATAGAATAGTTAGAAAAGATAAAAAGGGAAAACTATGTTTAGAAACTGACAGAACGTACAATTCAGTTTTGGGAGAAAACAGGAAGTGAAGAACCAAGAGGCTTCTGATCAATTTTTCTTAAGGTAATGGTGAGCCTAGCATTACAATTTCATTAAACGTGTAATTCATGATTGTAGTTAACAGATTATAGGGTTAATTCATGAGAATTTGAGAATTTGAGAAATAGGTCAAAAGTGATAAATTGATTATTAGATGATGAGAAACTGTATCATTGATGTAGAAAACTGTTTACAGATCATAGGGTAACCCTTGTACATCATTGTAGTTGAATTTGGGGAGGAATATGGTGAAAATTGGGATTTTTGGTGAAAACTGTCGTATTCCCGTAACTGTTCTGTCATCGCTCGCCAGCGCGAGCAACCAGCTCGCCACAACGAGTATTCATCATCAGCTCGTGAGGCGAGCAGTCCAACTCGCCACAGCGGGTGACCCCCTGATGGCTCGCAAGGCGAGCAGTCCAACTCGCCACAGCGGGTGACCCCCTGATGGCTCGCAAGGCGAGCAATCCAACTCGCCACAACGAGTGACCTCCTGGTTGGCTCATGAGGCGAGAGATCCTACTCGCCATAGCGAGTAACCTGTGAAAGAACCTTGATTTTTAGAGATGTTGTTTAGGTCGTGTTTTAGATGGTTATGAGTTGATCCTTGGGTTAGAACTAGGAGTTATTATAATATTAAAGATAACCTATGAATCCGTTATTAAATGCTTTGATTTTGCTACTAAGGATATATATAATTGTATATGCTTTCTTTTGAACTATAAGTGATGAATTATGTGATTATTTAAGATGTTGTCATATCTTGAAATATTTGATATGTTGCCATGTTGCTGTCTATTCTTGATTAAAAGCTGCATGTGTCAGTCTAAGATTATGAGTTGTCGATCCAAATTATTGGAGTCATTATGATGTCTAAGATATAAGAAGTTGAGTCCATGCATATTCATTTGAAGACGAGGGCTCATGCCCTAGGAGCTTTTGCTCAACAGAGACGAGGGCTTATGCTCTAGGAGTATTTTTATGCTCAAATAGCGACGAGGGCTTATGTCCTAGGAGTATATTTATGCTCAATAGCGACGAGGGCTTATGCCCTAGATTGGTATCACATGCACGTGTAAGATGATTAAGTTGCATAGTCAAGTTAAAGTTGCATTGGTGAGTCAAGTCGTCAAGTGAATTTGAAGTTGAATAAGAAGATGATTAAAATGATGATGATATTACCTGATACTTGTGATAATTTGTTCATATTATGTTGTTGAATATAATTGTTGAATTATATGTTTAATGTTATTGTTTTGTGAATCTCACCCCTTCTGCTTGGAAATGTTGCTTTTCATATAAGTAACTTGCAGGTAATCAAGATTAGGTGATGTCGTTGAGGATTTCTCTCGTTGTGTCTTAGGAGCTCTGATACGTAACGGGATGAGATCTTTGTTATTGCTTTTCTATTCCTTACGTATTATTTATGAAGTTTTATGACAATGATGTCGACTTTATTTTATGAGACGTTTATGATGAGGCCTTTGTGCCAAAACTATTTTGTTAATTGAATTTTAATCCGCTGCGAAGTTTGGAACAATTATGATGATTATTTTATGAAGGATAAATTGTTATTTATTCCATTTGAGATTTTAAGAAATGTAGCATTCCGTTTATGCGAGGAACTGTGATTATTTATTAAGAAATTTTTATTTTGGGAAAACGGGGTGTTACATGACTCACATTGTAACATCCCAGACGACTTCAAGCATTGCCGACTGACACTACAAAACAACACGAGTCTTTTCAGCATGTTTTGTCCTCACTCGCACGCTTACCGTGAAACATTCTGGTAGGTCACTCATCCTAAGACTACTCTAAGTCAAGCACGCTTAACTGTGGAGTTCTTATGAAATAAATACATGAAGCATGAATTTAGTACTATCGTCTCCATACGTTCTCATTCAAATCCAAAGGAAAGGGAGAAAGACATGAGCAAATAGTGATTGGCGAGGTGATCCTGTTTTCTACTATTCTTAAATTAGGCACCCAACTATGTCACATATAGAAATATGATTTTTATTTTATGTATTGTGTCTTCTAAATCAACAGTAGAAAAGCTATTTTTCTTTAAAAGAATTAAGCTTATGCATAATGTTGTTGAAGCTTTTCATTATTTTTTCAAGCTTTTATTTATTTTATAGTATTGACTTATTTAAAGTTATTTTAGACCATGCAAATGAAATAGTTTTTTCAATATATTAAAAAAAAGAATGTACATGAAGTTCTACTAGTTTTTATTGAAATTATGTGTTTGCTGATTGTAAGAATTGAGGAATGAAACTCACCTATTCGAACAAATATATTAAGTTACTTCTTTAGTTTTCAACCTGTACTTTTATAACTAGAGGAAAAAAAAAAGTACTTTAAAAACTTATTTTAAAAAGCAAGGTTTAATCTTCTTCTTTTTTATGGAATTTAATATTTATTCTATTAGTTTTTGGGACTCACACTGTAACATCCCAGACGACTTCAAGCATTGCCGACTGACCCTATAAAACAACACGAGTCTTTTCAGCGTGTTTTGTCCTCACTCGCACGCTTACCGTGAAACATTCTGGTAGGTCACTCATCCTAATATACTAAAAAGATTCAACTAAGCTTACGTCATCAATAGTGAGTATCGACTAGACTTTCTAAGTAATAATATTTTTGGTGATTTGTGTTATTTTAGTGATATAGTGTTTTCTATTTTCTTTACTTACGTCTTGATATTTTGGAATGAGAGATAGAATGTTAGAGCGAGATATAGTGAAAAATGAGAGAGATTAGTCTACTTTTTGAGGTAATTACGAGCATATTTACTTTAATATTTCCAAAAGGTAGTCCATATGATTTTTTTTTGTTTTTATGTAATTTGTAAGAAATGACTCTTCGATATTAATTTTGATAAAAAAAAAAACGTATAGTATATTTGTTTGTACGAACATATTTTTATTTTATGATATTAAAATAGACCATTGTGGTACGAAATACAAGAGTTGATCAAAATTCATTTAGTATAAAATAAAATATTCATATGATACATCGTGTGGCTATCATTAATTCATTCATTTTTCACTGAATTTATGTTCCAGGTAAAATGGGGCGAACTGCAATGCAATCGTTCCAAACTTTGTCATTCCTCTTCAGAATTTCTGTTTTGTTTTTGGCATATGCCGGCCATTGGAGTGCATTTCTTGTCAGATCATAATGGCATGATTTTCCAACATCATTCACAAGGCTATGACAACAATAATCACTAACAATTTGATTTCCAACAAATACACCAGAGAATATTTGTTTACCACATTCTGCAGGCTTTAATTTGCTTGCACAATTAGTTAAATACTTCTCATATGACGACAATGGCCTTGGGGCAGAAATAACATCTTTGGAAGGACCTCCAGAAGGTGGCTGAGAAATTTCAGAACAAAATGACGTTGTGAAAAGCAATGTAAAACTGATCATAATGGTCACAACATCGTAAAAGCCATTGAATGATGTCATGCCTGTTTAGAGAATGATAGTTTAATCAAAGTCTTGAAGATTATTTGCTTAGGTGAATTGGTTATCAACTAATTCTTATTTATAATACATAAAACACTATATTAACGTAAAAATGTATTTAGTATGTTCTTGTAACTCTCATAAAATACTAAGAAAGGTAAGTTTTCAAGTTCTAGAGAAACCGCATTTTTTTTATTGTTTTTTTAACTTCTCATACAACTTTATATATTAAAATAATCTAATTTTGTAACTTGCAAAGGTTTATGTTACATTTTAAAAAATAAGACATATTTTTTTTTTATTTCGAAGAAATCTCACTTTTACCTAGACATTTTGTATCCTAATTTGACTTATCTCAAGTAAGTAATTATGTTGATGTCATATTTTAAAAAAAAACCCTATTTAATCAAGTCGCTCTATGATATTTTGGGTTTCTTTTAGACTAAGATTAAATTTGGATAATGATAGTTTAAATTAGTTCTACAAGGTTTAAAATAAAAGTTTACGTGTCAATAAAATATGATATCAAAGAATGAGTTAAATCAGGATAGATAATCAATTACGTTAGGACAAAGAGATTGTGTTCATATTTCTAAGAACTAACCTTTAATCCGAAGTAGATCATTTTCCCACAAAACAATGATTAGAAATAAATACATGAAGCATGAATTTAGTACTATTGTCTCCATACGTTCTCATTCAAATCCCAAGGAAAGGGAGAGAGACATGAGCAAATAGTGATTGGCGAGGTGATCCTGTTTTCTACTATTCTTAAATTAGGCACCCAACTATGTCACATATAGAAATATGATTTTTATTTTATGTATTGTGTCTTCTAAATCAACAGTACAAAAGCTATTTTTCATTAAAAGAATTAAGCTTATGCATAATGTTCTTGAAGCTTTTCATCATTTTTTCAAGCTTTTATTTATTTTATAGTATTGACTTATTTAAAGTTATTTTAGACCGTGCAAATGAAATAGTTTTTTCAATATATTAAAAAAAAGAATGTACATGAAGTTCTACTAGTTTTTATTGAAATTATGTGTTTGCTGATTGTAAGAATTGAGGAATGAAACTCACCTATTCGAACAAATACATCAAGTTACTTCTTTAGTTTTCAACCTGTACTTTTATAACTAGAGGAAAAAAAACATGTACTTTAAAAACTTGTTTTAAAAAGCAAGGTTTAATCTTCTTTTTTTTTATGGAATTTAATATTTATTCTATTAGTTTTTGGGACTCACACTATAACAACCCAGACGACTTCAAGAATTGCCGACTGACCCTACAAAACAACACGAGTCTTTTCAGCGTGTTTTGTCCTCACTCGCACGCTTACCGTGAAACATTCTGGTAGGTCACTCATCCTAAGACTACTCTAAGTCAAGCACGCTTATCTGTGGAGTTCTTACGGAATGAGCCACCAAACAAAATATGCATCTTGTTAATATAGGTTGTAACAAATAAATCTTATATACCTTCCTTCAACCATGCAGTCCCATAGCTGCACGGCTTTGGGATCCCTCTAATTCCGATGTGATTCGGTTCTTTTAGAAGCTCTCGGGAGCCGCTCATTGTCGTGCCAGTTGCACCGGCGGCCACTCCCCGCTCTTGTCAGCCTTGGGTGTTACACACATAATGGATCATGTAAGATAATTGAAACTCTAGTATTAGTTTAAATAAATATGTTGGTACTTATTAAATATACTTAAAAGATTCAACTAAGCTTACATCATCAATAGTGAGTATCGACTAGACTTTCTAAGTAATAATATTTTTGGTGATTTGTGTTATTTTAGTGATATAGTGTTTTCTATTTTCTTTACCTACGTCTTGATATTTTGCAATGAGAGATAGAATGTTAGAGCGAGATATAGTGAAAAATGAGAGAGATTAGTCTACTTTTTGAGGTAATTACGAGCATATTTACTTTAATATTTCCAAAAGGTAGTCCATATGATTTTTTTTTTGTTTTTATGTAATTTGTAAGAAATGACTGTTCGATATTAATTTTGATAAAAAAAAAACGTATAGTATATTTGTTTGTACGAACATATTTTTATTTTATGATATTAAAATAGACCATTGTCGTACGAAATACAAGAGTTGATCAAAATTCATTTAGTATAAAATAAAATATTCATATGATACATCGTGTGACTATCATTAATTCATTCATTTTTCACTAAATTTATGTTCAAGGTAAAATGGGGCGAAGATAGTGTTTCTTAAACCCTTGTGTGTAGATCTTAACCTTATTCGTGATAAGTTAAGATTAAATATACGAGAAGCAAGAATCAAGAATGTTTGGTGTAGGCACTTATCTTGAGTGGTTGTTTTTGTTGTTGGGGGTTGAATTAATGGTAAAGAGATGGAAACTCAGTTGACCTATAGTCCAAGAAGAAGTGAACTATATAATTATTGTGATAGGATAGTCTATATCACCATCATGGATTTTTAGAAGGATACCATGACCTTGCGTGAACCTAGAAGAAGTTGATTGGTAGATATAACAACTGGAGGATGTGTCATTCAAGTTGGTACATTTACCACTTGAGTTAAAGCTGAATTATGCTACTTGATTTCTACTTGAAAACGTTGAGTGTTAGGGAATAAGTTCCCTAACCATTTTGGAAGTTGAACCACAAGAGATCGTTTAAGAATTGGGTTGAGGTGAGGTCCGAAGTGGGAAACTTTAGGTAGTGAACATCATAAATCAAGAAGATAGTAGTAAGAGCTGGTTATGTAAGATTTAAATGGCACCCTGATTGAGATAAGTTATGGTAAATTCAATTTTGCTAGTAGTGACTTCGAGGGGAAATTGAGTAGTCCTTAGTTGAATTAGAGATTTGATTTTAATTGGTGTGAGAGTGTTGCCATGATGATTAGTGGCTTGGATTTTAAGAAAGTATGGTAATGAAATATCTTTGGATTTATATAACATAATTTGGACAGAAAAGTTTGTGATTGAAAGAGATGAATAGGAAGTGACTAGTACATGACTTTACGAGTATAGTATAATAATCACAGCTATGTGAAACATATGGGCTGAAGTAAATACCTTAGTGGTTAGATGACAAAGGAGCATACGTGAAGTTTTTTGAAACCAATGTAAATATCTAGAGTGAAGTCTTGAGGATGGACAAGATGAAACTTTGAAGAAACTGTTGGGAACGGTCCTCTTGAGTTACCATATAAGAATTTTAAGTGATGATATTTCGATGGACATTGGAAGTGGTAGAAGATCTGATAATAAAACCTTTATTTTCTATAAGAGTAATGCACGATCTTGAATAGATGAATGATGTTTTTTGGAGTGAAAGAATACACTTCTTGGGGAAAATTTCAAAGATTGTAGAAATTGGAAAAGCATTACCAAACTATTAACAATTGAGATGATTAAACCAATTAGAGAGGTGTAGGGGAAAATATAGCTTACTTGTACAGAGTGAACCTTTTCTTTGAATTTTAGAGCCACATGCATGCCAAACACTGTTGAGAACAATGTGTTCCATGTTTCATGACTGCGGAAGATGATTCCAATCCATCCTACATCATTGGGTCGAATGTTATTCAATAGAAGGAGGGCTTATTTTCATAAACTCCTGTATAAGTTGAAGGTAGAAAGGAAGTTGGAAATAAACAGGGAACAAGATTTGGAAGCTGACTACTAAAGATGAAACGTGACAATGTGAGGATAAAACAAAGGAGCGATAGGTGAAAACTTTCTTTAATGTCAGTTTCGAGGACGAAACTATTTTAGGTGGGTAGAATGTAAGATCCCGTATTTTTTGCTATTTATTTTAGCGTATTTTACTAAAATATTTTATATTAGTCAAGACCATGCTGATAACATCAATGTCGTGTTAGTCTAATTAAGTTAATGTTAGACATAGTTAATTATTATTTAATTAGATACGTGCAAGTAGTGAGAGGTAGTGATATATGTACAACACCTTTCCACTCTTAGTACACGTCACCATAATTGAGAATTTAGTTTCAACTTCCCTCCCTAATGATCCGGTCAACTCCTTCCACTCACACACTCATTCCACTCCTTAGAAAGAAAGAAAAGAAAATGGGTTACATAGGGAAAGAGAGAAAAGGGAACGTAGAGAGAGTCTGAAGGAGAAAGGAAAGAGAACATAAATTCAATTTAAGGAGACAAGTAAGAATATCTTTCCTTTTGCTATCCTTTTCTTTATTTATTTGTTGCTATAGAGAATCAATTCAACAATATCTGCCTTTTTACCATTCTGGTTCTAGTAATAAGAGAATTGGGGTTTTAGAGAATCAAAATAAATTATGTCATGTCTCTTAGTACTGTTCTGGCTTTAGTAATAAGAGAATTGGTGTTATAGAGAATCAAATCCTGCTATTTTTGGCTTATTGCTGTTATGGTTTTAGTAATAAGAGATTGGGGTCATCGTTTCAGATCGTAACCGTAATTAAGAGAAATAATTGTTCCGTAGAGTTGGTAAGAACTATTCAGATTTTATCCATTTCTAAATATTTCAACATCTTCATAGTAAATATCTTCACATCAATGCGTAGGTTTAAGGCCAAATGTTATTCGTTTGGTTTCTGTATGTGCATTTGTTGAACTAGTGTCACATTATTTAGTTTTTCTTCCTTGCATTCTCGTGGAATTAGCCCCTGTGTAGACACACCCTTTGTAAATTTATCAACATGAGAGATTGGGGTTATTCCTTTAGACCATCACCATAACCAAGAAAAATAAGTGTGATATGGAAATAATAGGCCACTAGTAAGAGTATTGGTAAGTAGGTGGAAACCTGACAATAGTTGTGCTATTATCATTTGAGCCAAACTTTATATTAGAGTCTTGACCTTTTAGTTTATTAGTAACTAGTGTATTCTAGTTTCACATTAATTATTTTTGGTTAGTAAAGAAATACACTACACATTAGTTGTTTTAAACATGAGTCTTATTCCTTTTGAAATGCGAAGTTAAAACAATATTGAGTTACAAAATAAAAGGAGATGATTCATTTTTGATTGAGTTAAAATTTGCACAGTTTATAAAACAAGTAAGTTAAAACAAAAACATAGGAATAAACTTACTACATAAATACAATGTTATAAGGAGAATTGAAGTAATCTTGGTAGGTGTTGCGTAAAAGTGAATTTTGAAACTGAGTTAGCAAACATTTAATTGTGAAGGTATAGAGGTAGGAGAGCAAAGACCGCTGCTGGAGGAGTTTAAGGACTGTTGTTACAAAGGTAAGGGCATCACTCTACGCGCTTCCCTACGTGTATATGTGCATATAAAATTGTGTTGTGATAATTAACATAATGGTGTTATTTTATTTTATGAGAGTGCTATGTGTTATGATTTGTGTTGTGATCATTGTTTTGGTGGTGTTGTTTTGACATGAATATCATGTATTGTTATTATTTGTGTGAGTAGTTTTAACATGGATACTAATTTTTTTATGTGTGACAAGTAACTAAAATGGTGTTTCTAAACTATATCCAAAGGTGGGATCTAAACTTAGGGTTAAGGAGTTATTACCCAATGATGGGGTATTTATGGAGACATTCATGCATTAGATGACTCATAATAATGCCCAACGGTGGGGTACTGAACCTGGAGTTCTAGGAGTTATTACCCAACGGTGGGGTAGTGGCGATTCATATGCATTAGGTGATTCAGAATAATGCCCAACGGTGGGGTACTGAACGCCGAATTTTTAGGAGTTATTACCCAACGGTGGGGTATTGCCCAATGGTGGGGTATATTGTCCAATGGTGGGACATTTGGCTCCGCATAGAGGTGAAATCCGGATCATGAGCATTGGCATATAGATTGACCAATAGGGACTAACGCATTTTAGACAAGTTGTAACTTAAGGTTAGGCGTGGTGATTAAGAAACTGAGTAATGTGTCTGGTGCATTTTATTATTTAGTTACTTATTTATTTTTTGTTATCTGTTGTTTGAATCTTTATCTGCATGCCTATTTGTACTATCTTTGTTAGTTGGAGATGACCCTTACTTTTGGACAGATGACCGTCGATTCGTCTTTCCTTCTTGGCGGCGACGTCAAAGAGACAAAGTGATATAGTAGAAGAAGACGCAAGTAAAATGGTGGTGCACATTTGAAGGCTTGATATATTCCGACCCTGGTGTTAGCCTTGTTGAGAAAACTTTTCACAAGCATCCAGAACTTTGACCAGCTAGGTGTAGTCTTGGGTAGAAAAAGGCTAAGTGTCTTGTTATTAGGGATATTATATTTTTGATGTAAAATTCACTACTTTGGAAATTTGAATAGAAATTTATTTATTGGTTTGTTTTAAAGTCGACAATTTTTACCTTACATTTATTATTTAAAAATATTCAACTTTTCACTAAGAATTTTGTTAATTAACGTTCGAAAATTTCAGGTCGTTACAGACCCTACAAAACAACACGAGTCTTTTCAGTGTGTTTTGTCCTCACTCGCACGCTTACCGTGAAACATTTTGGTAGGTCACTCATCCTAAGACTACTCTAAGTCAAGCACGCTTAACTGTGGAGTTCTTATGGAATGAGCTACCAAACAGAATATGCATCTTGTTAACATAGGTTGTAACAAATAAATCTTATATGTCTTCCTTCAACCATGCAGTCCCATAGCTGCACGACTTTGGGATCCTTCTTATTCCGATGTGATTCGGTTCTATTAGAAGCTCTCGGGAGCCGTTCATTGTCGTGCCAATTGCACCGGCGACCACTCCTCGCTCTTGTCAGCCTTGGGTGTTACACACATAATGGATCATGTAAGATAATTGAAACTCTAGTATTAGTTTAAATAAATATATTGGTACTTATTAAATATACTAAAAAGATTCAACTAAGCTTACGTCATCAATAGAGAGTATCGACTAGACTTTCTAATTATCTCTAGTATGTAATAGTGTTGAAGTCTCATTTTATATCGAAGAAATCTCACTTTTACCTAGACATTTTGTATTCTATTTTGACTTATCTCTAGTGAGTAATTCTGTTGAAGTCATATTTTTTTACAAACCCAATTTAATCAAGTCGGACCAAGATATCTTGGGTTTCTTTTATACTAAGATTAAATTTGGATAATGATAGGTTAAATTAGTTCTACAAGGTTTAAAATAAAAGTGTACGTGTCAATAGAATATGATATACAAATAATGAATTAAACAAAGATAGATAATCAATTACGTTTGGACAAAGAGATTGTGTTCATATTTCTAAGAACTAATCATTAAAATGAAGTAAATCATTTTACCACAAAACAATGATTAGAAATAAATACATTAGGCTTGTATTTAGTACTATCGTCTCCATACGTCCTAATTCAAATCCAAAGGAAAGTGAGAGAGACATGAGTAAATAGTGTTTGGCGAGGTGATCCTGTTTTCTACTATTCTTTAATTAGCCACCCAACTAAATAACATTAGAAATAAGATTTTTATTTTGTTATATGTATTGTGTCTTCTTAATGAACAGTATAAAAGCTATTTTTCATTAAAAGAGTTAAGCTTATGCAAAATGTTCTTGAAGCTTTTCATTATGCTTCCATGCTTTTATTTATTTTATAGTTTTGACTTATTTAAAGTTATTTTAAACCGCGCAAATGAAATAGTTTTTTCAATATATTAAAAAAAAGAATGTACATGAAGTTCTACTAGTTTTTATTGAAATTATAGTTTTTTAATATTATTTTTCTCACGACTTGTATGTGTTTGCTGATTGTAAGAATTAAGGAACAACACTCACCTATTAGAACAAATTTAGTTTTCAATATGTACCTTTATATCTAGAGGGAAAAAAAAACATGTACTTTAAAAACTTGTTTTAAAAAGCATGCTTTAATCTATTTTTTTCTTTTAATTTTTGGAATTTAATATTTATTCTATTAGTTTTTGGGACTCACATGGTAACATCCCATACGACTTTAAGCATTGCCGACTGACCCTAGAAAACAACACGAGTCTTTTCCGCGTGTTTTGTCCTCACTCGCACGCTTACCGGAAAAGTTTCCGGTAGGTCACCCATCCTAAGACTACTCCAAGTCAAGCACCCTGAACTGAGGAGTTCTTATGGAATGAGCTACCAAACAGAATATGCATCTTGTTATTATAGGTATTACCAAATAAATCTTGAATGCCTTCCTTCAACCATGCAGTCCCATAGCTGGAAGGCTTTAGGATCCCTCTCATTCCGATGTGATTCGGTTCTTCTAGAAGCAGTCGGGAGCCGCTCATTGTCGTGCCTTGTGCACCGGCAACCAGTCCCCGCTCTGGTCATCCTTGGGTGTTACACACATAATGGATCATGTAAGATAATTGAAACTCTAGTATTAGTTTAAATAAATATATTTGCTCTTATTAAATATACTAAAAAGATACAACTAAGCTTAAGTCATCAATAAAGAGTATCGACTAGACTTTCTAATTAATAATATTTTTGGTAATTTGCGTTAATTTAGTGGCACAGTGTTTTCTATTTTCTTTACCTACGTCTTGATATTTTGGAATGAGAGATAGAAAGTTAGAGTGAGATATAGTGAAAAACCATAGAGGTTAGTCTACTTTTTGAGGTAATTACGAGCATATTTACTTTAATGTTCCAAAAGGTAGTCCATATGATTTTATTTTCTGTTTTTATGTAATTTGCTAGAAATGACTATTTGATATTAATTTTGATAAAAAAAAGCGTATAGTATATTTCTTTGTACGAAAATATTTTAATTTTATGATATTAAAATAGACCATTGTGGTACGAAATACTCGAGTTGATCAATATTCATTTAGTATAAAATAAAATATTCATATAATACATCGTGTGGCTATCATTAATTCATTTATTTTTCACTGAATTTATGTTCAAGCTAAAATGGGGCGAACTGCAATGCTATCGTTCCAAACTTTGTCATTCCTCTTCAAAATTTCTGTTTTGTTTTTGGCATATGCTGGCCATTGGAGTGCATTTCTTGTCAAGTCATAATGGCATGATTTTCCAACATCATTCACAAGGCTATGACAACAATAATCACTAACAATTTGATTTCCAACAAATACACCAGAGAATATTTGTTTACCACATTCTGCAGGCTTTAATTTGCTTGCACAATTAGTTAAATATTTCTCATATGACGACAATGGCCTTGGGGAAGAAGTAACATCTTTGGAAGGACCTCCAAAAGGTGGCTGAGAAATTTCAGAACAAAATGACGTTGTGAAAAGCAAAGTAAAACTGATCATAATGGTCACAACATCGTAAAAGCCATTGAATGATGTCATGCCTGTTTAGAGAATGATAGTTTAATCAAAGTCTTGAAGTCTATTTACTTAGGTGAATTGGTTATCAACAAATTCTTATTTATAATACATATAACACTATATTAACGTAAAAACTGTATTTAGTATGTTGTTGTAACTCTCATAAAATACTAAGAAAGGTAAGTTTTCAAGTTCTATAGAAAACCCGTTTTTTTATGGTTTTTTTAACTTCACATACAAATTTACATATTAAAATAGTCTAATTTTGTAACTTGCAAAAGTTTATGTTACATTTTAAAAAATACTTAAATTTTAAAAAATAAGACATATTGTTTTTTATTTCGAAGAAATCTCACTTTTACCTAGACATTATGTATCCTATTTTGACTTATCTCTAGTAAGTAATTGTGTTGACGTCATATTTTTTTACAAACCCAATTTAATCAAGCCGGTCCAAGATATCTCGGGTTTCTTTTAGACTAAGATTAAATTTGGATACTGATAGGTTAAATTAGTTCTACTAGGTTTAAAATAAAAGTTTACGTGTCAATAGAATATGATATACAAATAATGAGTTAAACAAAGATAGATAATCAATTACATTTGGACAAAGAGATTGTGTTCGTATTTCTAAGAACTAATCATTAAAACGAAGTAAATCATTTTCCCACAAAACAATGATTAGAAATAAATACATTAGGCGTGTATTTAGTACTATCGTCTCCATACGTCCTAATTCAAATTCAAAGGAAAGGGAGAGAGACGTGAGCAAATAGTGATTGGCGAGGTGATGCTCTTTTCTACTATTCTTAAATTAGGCACCCAACTATGTCACATATAGAAATATGATTTTTATTTTATGTATTGTGTCTTCTAAATCAACAGTACAAAAGCTATTTTTCATTAAAAGAATTAAGCTTATGCATAATGTTCTTGAAGCTTTTCATTATTTTTCCATGCTTTTATTTATTTTATAGTTTTGACTTATTTAAAGTTATTTTAAACCGCGCAAATGAATTAGTTTTTTCAATATATTAAAAAAAAAGAATGTACATGAAGTTCTACTAGTTTTTATTGAAATTATAGTTTTTTAATATTATTTTTCTCACGACTTGTATGTGTTTGCTGATTCTAAGAATTGGGGAACGACACTCACCTATTCGAATAAATTTATTAGGTTACATCTTTAGTTTTCAATATGTACCTTTATAACTAGAGGGAAAAAAACATGTACTTTAAAAACTTGTTTTAAAAAGCATGCTTTAATCTTTTTTTTTCTTTTAATTTTTGGAATTTAATATTTATTCTATTAGTTTTTGGGACTCACATGGTAACATCCCATACGACTTTAAGCATTGCCGACTGACCCTACAAAACAACACGAGCCTTTTCAGCGTGTTTTGTCCTCACTCGCACGCTTACCGGAAAACTTCCCGGTAGGTCACCCATCCTAAGACTACTCCAAGTTAAGCACCCTAAACTGAGGAGTTCTTATGGAATGAGCTACCAAACAGAATATGCATCTTGTTAGTATAGGTATTACCAAATAAATCTTGAATGCCTTGCTTCAACCACGCAGTCCCATAGCTGCAAGGCTTTGGGATCCCTCTCATTCCAATGTGATTCGGTTCTTCTAGAAGCAGTCGGGAGCCGCTCATTGTCGTGCCTTGTGCACCGGTGACCAGTCCCCGCTCTGGTCAGCCTTGGGTGTTACACACATAATGGATCATGTAAGATAATTGAAACTCTAGTATTAGTTTAAATAAATATATTTGCTCTTATTAAATATACTAAAAAGATACAACTAAGCTTAAGTCATCAATAGAGAGTACCGACTAGACTTTCTAAGTAATAATATTTTTGGTAATTTGTGTTAATTTAGTGGCACGGTGTTTTCTATTTTCTTTACCTACGTCTCGATATTTTGGAATGAGAGATAGAAAGTTAGAGTGAGATATAGTGAAAAACGATAGAGGTTAGTCTACTTTTTGAGGTAATTACGAGCATATTTACTTTAATGTTCCAAAAGGTAGTCCATATGATTTTATTTTCTGTTTTTGTGTAATTTGTTAGAAATGACTATTTGATATTAATTTTGATAAAAAAAACGTATAGTATATTTCTTTGTACGAAAATATTTTTATTTTATGATATTAAAATAGACCATTGTGGTACGAAATACTCGAGTTGATCAATATTCATTTAGTACAAAATAAAATATTCATATAATACATCGTGTGGCTATCATTAATTCATTTATTTTTCACTGAATTTATGTTCAAGGTAAAATGGGGCGAACTGCAATGCAATCGTTCCAAACTTTGTCATTCCTCTTCAAAATTTCTGTTTTGTTTTTGGCATATGCTGGCCATTGGAGTGCATTTCTTGTCAAGTCATAATGGCATGATTTTCCAACATCATTCACAAGGCTATGACAACAATAATCACTAACAATTTGATTTCCAACAAATACACCAGAGAATATTTGTTTACCACATTCTGCAGGCTTTAATTTGCTTGCACAATTAGTTAAATATTTCTCATATGACGACAATGGCCTTGGGGCAGAAGTAACATCTTTGGAAGGACCTCCAGAAGGTGGCTGAGAAATTTCAGAACAAAATGACGTTGTGAAAAGCAAAGTAAAACTGATCATAATGGTCACAACATCGTAAAAGCCATTGAATGATGTCATGCCTGTTTAGAGAATGATAGTTTAATCAAAGTCTTGAAGATTATTTGCTTAGGTGAATTGGTTATCAACAAATTCTTATTTATAATACATATAACACTATATTAACGTAAAAAATGTATTTAGTATGTTGTTGTAACTCTCCAAAAATACTAAGAAAGGTACGTTTTCAAGTTCTAGAGAAACCACGTTTTTTTATTGTTTTTTAAACTTCACATACAACTTTACATATTAAAATAATCTAATTTTGTAACTTGCAAAAGTTTATGTTACATTTTCAAAAATACTTAAATTTTAAAAAATAAGACATATTGTTTTTTATTTCGAAGAAATCTCACTTTTACCTAGACATTATGTATCCTATTTTGACTTATCTCTAGTAAGTAATTGTGTTGACGTCATATTTTTTTCAAACCCAATTTAATCAAGCCGGTCCAAGATATCTCGGGTTTCTTTTAGACTAAGATTAAATTTGGATACTGATAGGTTAAATTAGTTCTACTAGGTTTAAAATAAAAGTTTATGTGTCAATAGAATATGATATACAAATAATGAGTTAAACAAAGATAGATATTCAATTACATTTGGACAAAGAGACTGTGTTCGTATTTCTAAGAACTAATCATTAAAACGAAGTAAATCATTTTCCCACAAAACAATGATTAGAAATAAATACATTAGGCGTGTATTTAGTACTATCGTCTCCATACGTCCTAATTTAAATCCAAAGGAAAATGAGAGAGACATGAGCAAATAGTGATTGGCGAGGTGATCCTATTTTCTACTATTCTTTAATTAGCCACCCAACTAAATAACATTAGAAATAAGATTTTTATTTTGTTATATGTATTGTGTCTTCTAAATCAACAGTACAAAAGCTATTTTTCATTAAAAGAATTAAGCTTATGCATAATGTTCTTGAAGCTTTTCATTATTTTTCCATGCTTTTATTTATTTTATAGTTTTGACTTATTTAAAGTTATTTTAAACCGCGCAAATGAATTAGTTTTTTCAATATATTAAAAAAAAAGAATGTACATGAAGTTCTACTAGTTTTTATTGAAATTATAGTTTTTTAATATTATTTTTCTCACGACTTGTATGTGTTTGCTGATTCTAAGAATTGGGGAACGACACTCACCTATTCGAACAAATTTATTAGGTTACATCTTTAGTTTTCAATATGTACCTTTATAACTAGAGGGGATAAAAACATGTACTTTAAAAACTTGTTTTAAAAAGCATGCTTTAATCTTTTTTTTTTCTTTTAATTTTTGGAATTTAATATTTATTCTATTAGTTTTTGGGACTCACATGGTAACATCCCATACGACTTTAAGCATTGCCGACTGACCCTACAAAACAACACGAGCCTTTCCAGCGTGTTTTGTGCTCACTCGCACGCTTACCGGAAAACTTCCCGGTAGGTCACCCATCATAAGGCTACTCCAAGTTAAGCACCCTAAACTGAGGAGTTCTTATGGAATGAGCTACCAAACAGAATATGCATCTTGTTAGTATAGGTATTACCAAATAAATCTTGAATGCCTTGCTTCAACCATGCAGTCCCATAGCTGCAAGGCTTTGGGATCCCTCTCATTCCAATGTGATTCGGTTCTTCTAGAAGCAGTCGGGAGCCGCTCATTGTCGTGCCTTGTGCACCGGCTACCAGTCCCCGCTCTGGTCTGCCTTGGGTGTTACACACATAATGGATCATGTAAGATAATTGAAACTCTAGTATTAGTTTAAATAAATATATTTGCTCTTATTAAATATACTAAAAAGATACAACTAAGCTTAAGTCATCAATAGAGAGTACCGACTAGACTTTCTAAGTAATAATATTTTTGGTAATTTGTGTTAATTTAGTGGCACAGTGTTTTCTACTTTCTTTACCTACGTCTTGATATTTTAGAATGAGAGATAGAAAGTTAGAGTGAGATATAGTGAAAAACGATAGAGGTTAGTCTACTTTTTGAGGTAATTACGAGCATATTTACTTTAATGTTCCAAAAGGTAGTCCATATGATTTTATTTTCTGTTTTTGTGTAATTTGTTAGAAATGACTATTTGATATTAATTTTGATAAAAAAAACGTGTAGTATATTTCTTTGTACGAAAATATTTTTATTTTATGATATTAAAATAGACCATTGTGGTACGAAATACTCGAGTTGATCAATATTCATTTAGTATAAAATAAAATATTCATATAATACATCGTGTGGCTATCATTAATACATTTATTTTTCACTGAATTTATGTTCAAGGTAAAATGGGGCGAACTGCAATGCAATCGTTCCAAACTTTGTCATTCCTCTTCAGAATTTCTGTTTTGTTTTTGGCATATGCCGGCCATTGGAGTGCATTTCTTGTCAGATCATAATGGCATGATTTTCCAACATCATTCACAAGGCTATGACAACAATAATCACTAACAATTTGATTTCCAACAAATACACCAGAGAATATTTGTTTACCACATTCTGCAGGCTTTAATTTGCTTGCACAATTAGTTAAATACTTCTCATATGACGACAATGGCCTTGGGGCAGAAATAACATCTTTGGAAGGACCTCCAGAAGGTGGCTGAGAAATTTCAGAACAAAATGACGTTGTGAAAAGCAATGTAAAACTGATCATAATGGTCACAACATCATAAAAGTCATTGAATGATGTCATGCCTGTTTAGAGAATGATAGTTTAATCAAAGTCTTGAAGATTATTTGCTTAGGTGAATTGGTTATCAACTAATTCTTATTTATAATACATAAAACACTATATTAACGTAAAAATGTATTTAGTATGTTCTTGTAACTCTCATAAAATACTAAGAAAGGTAAGTTTTCAAGTTCTAGAGAAACCGCATTTTTTTTATTGTTTTTTTAACTTCTCATACAACTTTATATATTAAAATAATCTAATTTTGTAACTTGCAAAGGTTTATGTTACATTTTAAAAAATAAGACATATTTTTTTTTTATTTCGAAGAAATCTCACTTTTACCTAGACATTTTGTATCCTAATTTGACTTATCTCAGTAAGTAATTATGTTGATGTCATATTTTTAAAAAAACCCTATTTAATCAAGTCGCTCTATGATATTTTGGGTTTCTTTTAGACTAAGATTAAATTTGGATAATGATAGTTTAAATTAGTTCTACAAGGTTTAAAATAAAAGTTTACGTGTCAATAAAATATGATATCAAAGAATGAGTTAAATCAGGATAGATAATCAATTACGTTAGGACAAAGAGATTGTGTTCATATTTCTAAGAACTAACCTTTAATCCGAAGTAGATCATTTTCCCACTAAACAATGATTAGAAATAAATACATGAAGCATGAATTTAGTACTATTGTCTCCATACGTTCTCATTCAAATCCCAAGGAAAGGGAGAGAGACATGAGCAAATAGTGATTGGCGAGGTGATCCTGTTTTCTACTATTCTTAAATTAGGCACCCAACTATGTCACATATAGAAATATGATTTTTATTTTATGTATTGTGTCTTCTAAATCAACAGTACAAAAGCTATTTTTCATTAAAAGAATTAAGCTTATGCATAATGTTCTTGAAGCTTTTCATCATTTTTTCAAGCTTTTATTTATTTTATAGTATTGACTTATTTAAAGTTATTTTAGACCGTGCAAATGAAATAGTTTTTTCAATATATTAAAAAAAAGAATGTACATGAAGTTCTACTAGTTTTTATTGAAATTATGTGTTTGCTGATTGTAAGAATTGAGGAATGAAACTCACCTATTCGAACAAATATATCAAGTTACTTCTTTAGTTTTCAACCTGTACTTTTATAACTAGAGGAAAAAAAACATGTACTTTAAAAACTTGTTTTAAAAAGCAAGGTTTAATCTTCTTCTTTTTTATGGAATTTAATATTTATTCTATTAGTTTTTGGGACTCACACTATAACAACCCAGACGACTTCAAGAATTGCCGACTGACCCTACAAAACAACACGAGTCTTTTCAGCGTGTTTTGTCCTCACTCGCACGCTTACCGTGAAACATTCTGGTAGGTCACTCATCCTAAGACTACTCTAAGTCAAGCACGCTTATCTGTGGAGTTCTTACGGAATGAGCTACCAAACAAAATATGCATCTTGTTAATATAGGTTGTAACAAATAAATCTTATATACCTTCCTTCAACCATGCAGTCCCATAGCTGCACGGCTTTGGGATCCCTCTAATTCCGATGTGATTCGGTTCTTTTAGAAGCTCTCGGGAGCCGCTCATTGTCGTGCCAGTTGCACCGGCGACCACTCCCCGCTCTTGTCAGCCTTGGGTGTTACACACATAATGGATCATGTAAGATAATTGAAACTCTAGTATTAGTTTAAATAAATATGTTGGTACTTATTAAATATACTTAAAAGATTCAACTAAGCTTACATCATCAATAGTGAGTATCGACTAGACTTTCTAAGTAATAATATTTTTGGTGATTTGTGTTATTTTAGTGATATAGTGTTTTCTATTTTCTTTACCTACGTCTTGATATTTTGCAATGAGAGATAGAATGTTAGAGCGAGATATAGTGAAAAATGAGAGAGATTAGTCTACTTTTTGAGGTAATTACGAGCATATTTACTTTAATATTTCCAAAAGGTAGTCCATATGATTTTTTTTTTTGTTTTTATGTAATTTGTAAGAAATGACTGTTCGATATTAATTTTGATAAAAAAAAAACGTATAGTATATTTGTTTGTACGAACATATTTTTATTTTATGATATTAAAATAGACCATTGTGGTACGAAATACAAGAGTTGATCAAAATTCATTTAGTATAAAATAAAATATTCATATGATACATCGTGTGACTATCATTAATTCATTCATTTTTCACTAAATTTATGTTCAAGGTAAAATGGGGCGAAGATAGTGTTTCTTAAACCCTTGTGTGTAGATCTTAACCTTATTCGTGATAAGTTAAGATTAAATATACGAGAAGCAAGAATCAAGAATGTTTGGTGTAGGCACTTATCTTGAGTGGTTGTTTTTGTTGTTGGGGGTTGAATTAATGGTAAAGAGATGGAAACTCAGTTGACCTATAGTCCAAGAAGAAGTGAACTATATAATTATTGTGATAGGATAGTCTATATCACCATCATGGATTTTTAGAAGGATACCATGACCTTGCGTGAACCTAGAAGAAGTTGATTGGTAGATATAACAACTGGAGGATGTGTCATTCAAGTTGGTACATTTACCACTTGAGTTAAAGCTGAATTATGCTACTTGATTTCTACTTGAAAACGTTGAGTGTTAGGGAATAAGTTCCCTAACCATTTTGGAAGTTGAACCACAAGAGATCGTTTAAGAATTGGGTTGAGGTGAGGTCCGAAGTGGGAAACTTTAGGTAGTGAACATCATAAATCAAGAAGATAGTAGTAAGAGCTGGTTATGTAAGATTTAAATGGCACCCTGATTGAGATAAGTTATGGTAAATTCAATTTTGCTAGTAGTGACTTCGAGGGGAAATTGAGTAGTCCTTAGTTGAATTAGAGATTTGATTTTAATTGGTGTGAGAGTGTTGCCATGATGATTAGTGGCTTGGATTTTAAGAAAGTATGGTAATGAAATATCTTTGGATTTATATAACATAATTTGGACAGAAAAGTTTGTGATTGAAAGAGATGAATAGGAAGTGACTAGTACATGACTTTACGAGTATAGTATAATAATCACAGCTATGTGAAACATATGGGCTGAAGTAAATACCTTAGTGGTTAGATGACAAAGGAGCATACGTGAAGTTTTTTGAAACCAATGTAAATATCTAGAGTGAAGTCTTGAGGATGGACAAGATGAAACTTTGAAGAAACTGTTGGGAACGGTCCTCTTGAGTTACCATATAAGAATTTTAAGTGATGATATTTCGATAGACATTGGAAGTGGTAGAAGATCTGATAATAAAACCTTTATTTTCTATAAGAGTAATGCACGATCTTGAATAGATGAATGATGTTTTTTGGAGTGAAAGAATACACTTCTTGGGGAAAATTTCAAAGATTGTAGAAATTGGAAAAGCATTACCAAACTATTAACAATTGAGATGATTAAACCAATTAGAGAGGTGTAGGGGAAAATATAGCTTACTTGTACAGAGTGAACCTTTTCTTTGAATTTTAGAGCCACATGCATGCCAAACACTGTTGAGAACAATGTGTTCCATGTTTCATGACTGCGGAAGATGATTCCAATCCATCCTACATCATTGGGTCGAATGTTATTCAATAGAAGGAGGGCTTATTTTCATAAACTCCTGTATAAGTTGAAGGTAGAAAGGAAGTTGGAAATAAACAGGGAACAAGATTTGGAAGCTGACTACTAAAGATGAAACGTGACAATGTGAGGATAAAACAAAGGAGCGATAGGTGAAAACTTTCTTTAATGTCAGTTTCGAGGACGAAACTATTTTAGGTGGGTAGAATGTAAGATCCCGTATTTTTTGCTATTTATTTTAGCGTATTTTACTAAAATATTTTATATTAGTCAAGACCATGCTGATAACATCAATGTCGTGTTAGTCTAATTAAGTTAATGTTAGACATAGTTAATTATTATTTAATTAGATACGTGCAAGTAGTGAGAGGTAGTGATATATGTACAACACCTTTCCACTCTTAGTACACGTCACCATAATTGAGAATTTAGTTTCAACTTCCCTCCCTAATGATCCGGTCAACTCCTTCCACTCACACACTCATTCCACTCCTTAGAAAGAAAGAAAAGAAAATGGGTTACATAGGGAAAGAGAGAAAAGGGAACGTAGAGAGAGTCTGAAGGAGAAAGGAAAGAGAACATAAATTCAATTTAAGGAGACAAGTAAGAATATCTTTCCTTTTGCTATCCTTTTCTTTATTTATTTGTTGCTATAGAGAATCAATTCAACAATATCTGCCTTTTTACCATTCTGGTTCTAGTAATAAGAGAATTGGGGTTTTAGAGAATCAAAATAAATTATGTCATGTCTCTTAGTACTGTTCTGGCTTTAGTAATAAGAGAATTGGTGTTATAGAGAATCAAATCCTGCTATTTTTGGCTTATTGCTGTTATGGTTTTAGTAATAAGAGATTGGGGTCATCGTTTCGGATCGTAACCGTAATTAAGAGAAATAATTGTTCCGTAGAGTTGGTAAGAACTATTCAGATTTTATCCATTTCTAAATATTTCAACATCTTCATAGTAAATATCTTCACATCAATGCGTAGGTTTAAGGCCAAATGTTATTCGTTTGGTTTCTGTATGTGCATTTGTTGAACTAGTGTCACATTATTTAGTTTTTCTTCCTTGCATTCTCGTGGCATTAGCTCCTGTGTAGACACACCCTTTGTAAATTTATCAACATGAGAGATTGGGGTTATTCCTTTAGACCATCACCATAACCAAGAAAAATAAGTGTGATATGGAAATAATAGGCCACTAGTAAGAGTATTGGTAAGTAGGTGGAAACCTGACAATAGTTGTGCTATTATCATTTGAGCCAAACTTTATATTAGAGTCTTGACCTTTTAGTTTATTAGTAACTAGTGTATTCTAGTTTCACATTAATTATTTTTGGTTAGTAAAGAAATACACTACACATTAGTTGTTTTAAACATGAGTCTTATTCCTTTTGAAATGCGAAGTTAAAACAATATTGAGTTACAAAATAAAAGGAGATGATTCATTTTTGATTGAGTTAAAATTTGCACAGTTTATAAAACAATTAAGTTAAAACAAAAACATAGGAATAAACTTACTACATAAATACAATGTTATAAGGAGAATTGAAGTAATCTTGGTAGGTGTTGCGTAAAAGTGAATTTTGAAACTGAGTTAGCAAACATTTAATTGTGAAGGTATAGAGGTAGGAGAGCAAAGACCGCTGCTGGAGGAGTTTAAGGACTGTTGTTACAAAGGTAAGGGCATCACTCTACGCGCTTCCCTACGTGTATATGTGCATATAAAATTGTGTTGTGATAATTAACATAATGGTGTTATTTTATTTTATGAGAGTGCTATGTGTTATGATTTGTGTTGTGATCATTGTTTTGGTGGTGTTGTTTTGACATGAATATCATGTATTGTTATTATTTGTGTGAGTAGTTTTAACATGGATACTAATTTTTTTATGTGTGACAAGTAACTAAAATGGTGTTTCTAAACTATATCCAAAGGTGGGATCTAAACTTAGGGTTAAGGAGTTATTACCCAATGATGGGGTATTTATGGAGACATTCATGCATTAGATGACTCATAATAATGCCCAACGGTGGGGTACTGAACCTGGAGTTCTAGGAGTTATTACCCAACGGTGGGGTAGTGGCGATTCATATGCATTAGGTGATTCAGAATAATGCCCAACGGTGGGGTACTGAACGCCCAATTTTTAGGAGTTATTACCAACGGTGGGGTATTGCCCAATGGTGGGGTATATTGTCCAATGGTGGGACATTTGGCTCCGCATAGAGGTGAAATCCGGATCATGAGCATTGGCATATAGATTGACCAATAGGGACTAACGCATTTTAGACAAGTTGTAACTTAAGGTTAGGCGTGGTGATTAAGAAACTGAGTAATGTGTCTGGTGCATTTTATTATTTAGTTACTTATTTATTTTTTGTTATCTGTTGTTTGAATCTTTATCTGCATGCCTATTTGTACTATCTTTGTTAGTTGGAGATGACCCTTACTTTTGGACAGATGACCGTCGATTCGTCTTTCCTTCTTGGCGGCGACGTCAAGGAGACAAAGTGATATAGTAGAAGAAGATGCAAGTAAAATGGTGGTGCACATTTGAAGGCTTGATATATTCCGACCCTGGTGTTAGCCTTGTTGAGAAAACTTTTCACAAGCATCCAGAACTTTGACCAGCTAGGTGTAGTCTTGGGTAGAAAAAGGCTAAGTGTCTTGTTATTAGGGATATTATATTTTTGATGTAAAATTCACTACTTTGGAAATTTGAATAGAAATTTATTTATTGGTTTGGTTTAAAGTCGACAATTTTTACCTTACATTTATTATTTAAAAATATTCAACTTTTCACTAAGAATTTTGTTAATTAACGTTCGAAAATTTCAGGTCGTTACAGACCCTACAAAACAACACGAGTCTTTTCAGTGTGTTTTGTCCTCACTCGCACGCTTACCGTGAAACATTTTGGTAGGTCACTCATCCTAAGACTACTCTAAGTCAAGCACGCTTAACTGTGGAGTTCTTATGGAATGAGCTACCAAACAGAATATGCATCTTGTTAACATAGGTTGTAACAAATAAATCTTATATGTCTTCCTTCAACCATGTAGTCCCATAGCTGCACGACTTTGGGATCCTTCTTATTCCGATGTGATTCGGTTCTATTAGAAGCTCTCGGGAGCCGCTCATTGTCGTGCCAATTGCACCGGCGACCACTCCTCGCTCTTGTCAGCCTTGGGTGTTACACACATAATGGATCATGTAAGATAATTGAAACTCTAGTATTAGTTTAAATAAATATATTGGTACTTATTAAATATACTAAAAAGATTCAACTAAGCTTACGTCATCAATAGAGAGTATCGACTAGACTTTCTAATTATCTCTAGTATGTAATAGTGTTGAAGTCTCATTTTATATCGAAGAAATCTCACTTTTACCTAGACATTTTGTATTCTATTTTGACTTATCTCTAGTGAGTAATTCTGTTGAAGTCATATTTTTTTACAAACCCAATTTAATCAAGTCGGACCAAGATATCTTGGGTTTCTTTTAGACTAAGATTAAATTTGGATAATGATAGGTTAAATTAGTTCTACAAGGTTTAAAATAAAAGTGTACGTGTCAATAGAATATGATATACAAATAATGAATTAAACAAAGATAGATAATCAATTACGTTTGGACAAAGAGATTGTGTTCATATTTCTAAGAACTAATCATTAAAATGAAGTAAATCAATTTACCACAAAACAATGATTAGAAATAAATACATTAGGCTTGTATTTAGTACTATCGTCTCCATACGTCCTAATTCAAATCCAAAGGAAAGTGAGAGAGACATGAGTAAATAGTGTTTGGCGAGGTGATCCTCTTTTCTACTATTCTTTAATTAGCCACCCAACTAAATAACATTAGAAATAAGATTTTTATTTTGTTATATGTATTGTGTCTTCTTAATGAACAGTATAAAAGCTATTTTTCATTAAAAGAGTTAAGCTTATGCAAAATGTTCTTGAAGCTTTTCATTATGCTTCCATGCTTTTATTTATTTTATAGTTTTGACTTATTTAAAGTTATTTTAAACCGCGCAAATGAAATAGTTTTTTCAATATATTAAAAAAAAGAATGTACATGAAGTTCTACTAGTTTTTATTGAAATTATAGTTTTTTAATATTATTTTTCTCACGACTTGTATGTGTTTGCTGATTGTAAGAATTGAGGAACGACACTCACCTATTAGAACAAATTTAGTTTTCAATATGTACCTTTATATCTAGAGGGAAAAAAAAACATGTACTTTAAAAACTTGTTTTAAAGAGCATGCTTTAATCTATTTTTTTTCTTTTAATTTTTGGAATTTAATATTTATTCTATTAGTTTTTGGGACTCACATGGTAACATCCCATACGACTTTAAGCATTGCCGACTGACCCTAGAAAACAACACGAGTCTTTTCCGCGTGTTTTGTCCTCACTCGCACGCTTATCGGAAAAGTTTTCGGTAGGTCACCCATCCTAAGACTACTCCAAGTCAAGCACCCTGAACTGAGGAGTTCTTATGGAATGAGCTACCAAACAGAATATGCATCTTGTTAGTATAGGTATTACCAAATAAATCTTGAATGCCTTCCTTCAACCATGCAGTCCCATAGCTGGAAGGCTTTAGGATCCCTCTCATTCCGATGTGATTCGGTTCTTCTAGAAGCAGTCGGGAGCCGCTCATTGTCGTGCCTTGTGCACAGGCAACCAGTCCCCGCTCTGGTCATCCTTGGGTGTTACACACATAATGGATCATGTAAGATAATTGAAACTCTAGTATTAGTTTAAATAAATATATTTGCTCTTATTAAATATACTAAAAAGATACAACTAAGCTTAAGTCATCAATAGAGAGTACCGACTAGACTTTCTAAGTAATAATATTTTTGGTAATTTGTGTTAATTTAGTGGCACGGTGTTTTCTATTTTCTTTACCTACGTCTCGATATTTTGGAATGAGAGATAGAAAGTTAGAGTGAGATATAGTGAAAAACGATAGAGGTTAGTCTACTTTTTGAGGTAATTACGAGCATATTTACTTTAATGTTCCCAAAGGTAGTCCATATGATTTTATTTTCTGTTTTTGTGTAATTTGTTAGAAATGACTATTTGATATTAATTTTGATAAAAAAAACGTATAGTATATTTCTTTGTACGAAAATATTTTTATTTTATGATATTAAAATAGACCATTGTGGTACGAAATACTCGAGTTGATCAATATTCATTTAGTATAAAATAAAATATTCATATAATACATCGTGTGGCTATCATTAATTCATTTATTTTTCACTGAATTTATGTTCAAGGTAAAATGGGGCGAACTGCAATGCAATCGTTCCAAACTTTGTCATTCCTCTTCAAAATTTCTGTTTTGTTTTTGGCATATGCTGGCCATTGGAGTGCATTTCTTGTCAAGTCATAAAGGCATGATTTTCGAGCATCATTCACAAGGCTATGACAACAATAATCACTAACAATTTGATTTCCAACAAATACACCAGAGAATATTTGTTTACCACATTCTGCAGGCTTTAATTTGCTTGCACAATTAGTTAAATATTTCTCATATGACGACAATGGCCTTGGGGCAGAAGTAACATCTTTGGAAGGACCTCCAGAAGGTGGCTGAGAAATTTCAGAACAAAATGACGTTGTGAAAAGCAAAGTAAAACTGATCATAATGGTCACAACATCGTAAAAGCCATTGAATGATGTCATGCCTGTTTAGAGAATGATAGTTTAATCAAAGTCTTGAAGATTATTTGCTTAGGTGAATTGGTTATCAACAAATTCTTATTTATAATACATATAACACTATATTAACGTAAAAAATGTATTTAGTATGTTGTTGTAACTCTCCAAAAATACTAAGAAAGGTACGGTTTCAAGTTCTAGAGAAACCGCGTTTTTTTATTGTTTTTTAAACTTCACATACAACTTTACATATTAAAATAATCTAATTTTGTAACTTGCAAAAGTTTATGTTACATTTTTAAAAATACTTAAATTTTAAAAAATAAGACACATTGTTTTTTATTTCGAAGAAATCTCACTTTTACCTAGACATTATGTATCCTATTTTGACTTATCTCTAGTAAGTAATTGTGTTGACGTCATATTTTTTTCAAACCCAATTTAATCAAGCCGGTCCAAGATATCTCGGGTTTCTTTTAGACTAAGATTAAATTTGGATACTGATAGGTTAAATTAGTTCTACTAGGTTTAAAATAAAAGTTTATGTGTCAATAGAATATGATATACAAATAATGAGTTAAACAAAGATAGATATTCAATTACATTTGGACAAAGAGATTGTGTTCGTATTTCTAAGAACTAATCATTAAAACGAAGTAAATCATTTTCCCACAAAACAATGATTAGAAATAAATACATTAGGCGTGTATTTAGTACTATCGTCTCCATACGTCCTAATTTAAATCCAAAGGAAAATGAGAGAGACATGAGCAAATAGTGATTGGCGAGGTGATCCTATTTTCTACTATTCTTTAATTAGCCACCCAACTAAATAACATTAGAAATAAGATTTTTATTTTGTTATATGTATTGTGTCTTCTAAATCAACAGTACAAAAGCTATTTTTCATTAAAAGAATTAAGCTTATGCATAATGTTCTTGAAGCTTTTCATTATTTATCCATGCTTTTATTTATTTTATAGTTTTGACTTATTTAAAGTTATTTTAAACCGCGCAAATGAATTAGTTTTTTCAATATATTAAAAAAAAAGAATGTACATGAAGTTCTACTAGTTTTTATTGAAATTATAGTTTTTTAATATTATTTTTCTCACGACTTGTATGTGTTTGCTGATTCTAAGAATTGGGGAACGACACTCACCTATTCGAACAAATTTATTAGGTTACATCTTTAGTTTTCAATATGTACCTTTATAACTAGAGGGGATAAAAACATGTACTTTAAAAACTTGTTTTAAAAAGCATGCTTTAATCTTTTTTTTTTCTTTTTTTTTTTGGAATTTAATATTTATTCTATTAGTTTTTGGGACTCACATGGTAACATCCCATACGACTTTAAGCATTGCCGACTGACCCTACAAAACAACACGAGCCTTTCCAGCGTGTTTTGTGCTCACTCGCACGCTTACCGGAAAACTTCCAGGTAGGTCACCCATCCTAAGACTATTCCAAGTTAAGCACCCTAAACTGAGGAGTTCTTATGGAATGAGCTACCAAACATAATATGCATCTTGTTAGTATAGGTATTACCAAATAAATCTTGAATGCCTTGCTTCAACCATGCAGTCCCATAGCTGCAAGGCTTTGGGATCCCTCTCATTCCAATGTGATTCGGTTCTTCTAGAAGCAGTCGGGAGCCGCTCATTGTCGTGCCTTGTGCACCGGCTACCAGTCCCCGCTCTGGTCTGCCTTGGGTGTTACACACATAATGGATCATGTAAGATAATTGAAACTCTAGTATTAGTTTAAATAAATATATTTGCTCTTATTAAATATACTAAAAAGATACAACTAAGCTTAAGTCATCAATAGAGAGTACCGACTAGACTTTCTAAGTAATAATATTTTTGGTAATTTGTGTTAATTTAGTGGCACAGTGTTTTCTATTTTCTTTACCTACGTCTTGATATTTTAGAATGAGAGATAGAAAGTTAGAGTGAGATATAGTGAAAAACGATAGAGGTTAGTCTACTTTTTGAGGTAATTACGAGCATATTTACTTTAATGTTCCAAAAGGTAGTCCATATGATTTTATTTTCTGTTTTTGTGTAATTTGTTAGAAATGACTATTTGATATTAATTTTGATAAAAAAAAACGTGTAGTATATTTCTTTGTACGAAAATATTTTTATTTTATGATATTAAAATAGACCATTGTGGTACGAAATACTCGAGTTGATCAATATTCATTTAGTATAAAATAAAATATTCATATAATACATCGTGTGGCTATCATTAATTCATTTATTTTTCACTGAATTTATGTTCAAGGTAAAATGGGGCGAACTGCAATGCAATCGTTCCAAACTTTGTCATTCCTCTTCAAAATTTCTATTTTGTTTTTGGCATATGCTGGCCATTGGAGTGCATTTCTTGTCAAGTCATAATGGCATGATTTTCCAACATCGTTCACAAGGCTATGACAACAATAATCACTAACAACTTGATTTCCAACAAATACACCAGAGAATATTTGTTTACCACATTCTGCAGGCTTTAATTTGCTTGCACAATTAGTTAAATATTTCTCATATGACGACAATGGCCTTGGGGCAGAAGTAACATCTTTGGAAGGACCTCCAGAAGGTGGCTGAGAAATTTCAGAACAAAATGACGTTGTGAAAAGCAAAGTAAAACTGATCATAATGGTCACAACATCGTAAAAGCCATTGAATGATGTCATGCCTGTTTAGAGAATGATAGTTTAATCAAAGTCTTGAAGATTATTTTCTTAGGTGAATTGGTTATCAACAAATTCTTATTTATAATACATATAACACTATATTAACGTAAAAACTGTATTTAGTATGTTGTTGTAACTCTCATAAAATACTAAGAAAGGTAAGTTTTCAAGTTCTATAGAAACCGCGTTTTTTATTGTTTTTTTAACTTCACATACAAATTTACATATTAAAATAGTCTAATTTTGTAACTTGCAAAAGTTGATGTTACATTTAAAAAAAATACTTAAATTTTAAAAAATAAGACATATTGTTTTTTATTTCGAAGAAATCTCACTTTTACCTAGACATTATGTATCCTATTTTGACTTATCTCTAGTAAGTAATTGTGTTGACGTCATATTTTTTTCAAACCCAATTTAATCAAGCCGGTCCAAGATATCTCGGGTTTCTTTTAGACTAAGATTAAATTTGGATACTGATAGGTTAAATTAGTTCTACTAGGTTTAAAATAAAAGTTTACGTGTCAATAGAATATGATATACAAATAATGAGTTAAACAAAGATAGATATTCAATTACATTTGGACAAAGAGATTGTGTTTTTATTTCTAAGAACTAATCATTAAAACGAAGTAAATCATTTTCCCACAAAACAATGATTAGAAATAAATACATTAGGCGTGTATTTAGTACTATCGTCTCCATACGTCCTAATTCAAATCCAAAGGAAAATGAGAGAGACATGAGCAAATAGTGATTGGCGAGGTGATCCTGTTTTCTACTATTCTTTAATTAGCCTCCCAACTAAATAACATTAGAAATAAGATTTTTATTTTGTTATATGTATTGTGTCTTCTTAATGAACAGTATAAAAGCTATTTTTCATTAAAAGATTTAAGCTTATGCAAAATGTTCTGGAAGCTTTTCATTATTTTTCCATGCTTTTATTTATTTTATAGTTTTGACTTATTTAAAATTATTTTAAACCGTGCAAATGAATTAGTTTTTTCAATATATTAAAAAAAAGAATGTACATGAAGTTCTACTAGTTTTTATTGAAATTATAGTTTTTTAATATTATTTTTCTCACGACTTGTATGTGTTTGCTGATTCTAAGAATTGGGGAACGACACTCACCTATTCGAACAAATTTATTAGGTTACATCTTTAGTTTTCAATATGTACCTTTATAACTAGAGGGGAAAAAACATGTACTTTAAAAACTTGTTTTAAAAAGCATGCTTTAATCTTTTTTTTTCTTTTAATTTTTGGAATTTAATATTTATTCTATTAGTTTTTGGGACTCACATGGTAACATCCCATACGACTTTAAGCATTGCCGACTGTAATGCCCCCTTTTTATTTAATTATTTTTAGTTAATATTTGAATACTTTTACATGATTTTATATTTGATAAGTGATAATATGTTTGTTATTTTGTTTAGAAATATATTTGTGATAAATATATTTGATATTTGTTATGGAAGTAATTTATATATATTTTTAAATAGAATATTAAGTTGTGGGGCTGTTTTTGAATTAGTTAGAATTATGAGGGAATAAGTGGAATAAGATAAAACAAATAGAAGAGGTATAAAATGTAAAATCTAGGTTTAGGAACAGACAGTACGTACAATCAGTTTTGGGAGAAAAAGGGAGAAAACTAGAGGCTGCTGCTCCAATTTTATTAAGGTAAGGGTGGGATTTCCTTCAATAATCATAGTATATAATTCTGAAATTTGATGAATTGTTGTGTTCTTGAGTTAGGGTTAGAAAATTTATGTTAATTGATAAAATGAGATGAATTGTGTTGTTTGATGTATGTTCCTATGTTGTTTTGATTTCTATATTGCATACTTGACCTGTAAACATCATTGTAAATCATTTTGGGTGATTAAGGGATCAAAAATTGGGTTTTTGGAGTGAAAATTGTTCTTTCCCGTAAGCGAATTCGGCCACCGATTTTCTGAAAGCCAAAACTGGAAAAACACTCACTTTTCACCCGTTTCTGTTTTAAATTGGTCTTAGGTGTAAAGACGAAAGTTGTAGGTATGGATGTTAGATTTTTAATGCCGTTGGTTTGACTTCTAAATGATTTATAGAACTTGAGTTATGGTCATATTACTGCACGTAGGTCACAGTGAATATTTATGAATTTCAGCACAACCTTTCCCGAATTTGAAATGGAAACTGATATTGATAGGTACAGAATTGACCTTTGGTGTAAACATGAAAGTTGTATACAATTGTGTTAGCTTTCCATTGGCTTTGGTTTGACTTGAAAATGATTTTTGGTGTTTGAGTTATGATGAAAATACTCCAAGGAGGATTTAGTGAATTATTATATGAATGTATATGTTGATGATAATATATGATGTTTTTCCATGATTAATGGATTATTATAAGAATGTGTATGTTGATGAATATGATGTTGTTCATGGTTGATGAATTATTATATGAATGTATAAGATGTTACATGATGTTGTTCATGGTTGATGAATTATTACATGAGTGTATATGTTGATGAATATGTTGTTTCATGATGTTGTTCATAATTGATGAATTGTTGTTGTTAATACGATGTTATATGATATTGTTTATGACTGATGAATTATGATATTATGATGCAAAGTCGTTGTCGTTGTCATTGACACTGTTGTCATCAATGTCGTTAAAGTTGCAAGTGTTGGTCTAAGTTGTCTGAGTTGTAAGTGGTTGTTCCAAATTATTGGAGTCTTATAAGTTGTTGATGTTGTCTATGTTGTAAGTTGTTGAGTCCATGCATACTCATTTCAGTTGGGGGCTTGATGCCCTGTGAGTTTTTACTCTACACGTTGAGGGCTTGATGCCCTGGAGCTTTAGCTCATTTGCAATGAGGGCTTGACGCCCTGGAAGTATATTAATACTTATTACGTTGAGGGCTTGATGCCCTGGATTGGTACCACATGCATGAATAAGATGTCTAAGTTACATTGTCGAGTTGAAGTTGCGTAGTCGATGTCGAAGTTGCTGAGTTGTCTAAAGTTGTCGAGTTGTCTAAGTTGTCGAGTTGATAATTATCAATGAATCGTTAATGAAGAGTTATATGTTGTTGTTTATGTTGTTTATGTGAAGTATCGTTAAAGATGATTTGAAGTTGATTGTTGTTTATGTTGCTTATATTGTTATATGAAGTATTATTAAAGATGAACTACGTGGTTATTTGTATTACTAATTGATGTTGTTATGATGATTACATGATGTTGCTTATGAGTTGTTAAAGAAGTACTATATGAAGAATTATTATTATTAATTGATGATGTCTATGTTGTTAAATGCATTTGATGAATTATATGCTCATTATTATTGTTTGTGAAATCTCACCCCTTCTGTTGGAATTGCCGCCTTGTGGGCAAGTGCAGGTGATCAAGCTTAGGTACGACGATGTGAGAGGTCCTTGTGGTCTCGTAGGAAATGCTCTGATATGTAACGGGATGGGGTTTTATTGAATTCTGTTCCTTATGTATCATGTTGAACTAATTATGATGTCTACGATCTATCTTTGAATGAATTTTTGAGATGCCTGTGAGGCCTTTGTGCCAAGAACTAATTCCTTTAAGGATTTTTGAATTACGATTCCGCTGCAAAGTTTTTGAAAAGATTTATGTTAATGAATTTTGAAGGATAAAGAATTATTATTCTTTTTATTTTAAGGATTTTTATGATGTGTGACATCCCATTTGTGTTATACTCTGAAAATTATGTATGAATTTTTATGTTGGAAATTTGGGGTGTTACACCGACTGACCCTACAAAACAACACGAGCCTTTTCAGCGTGTTTTGTCCTCACTCGCACGCTTACCGGAAAACTTCCCGGTAGGTCACCCATCCTAAGACTACTCCAAGTTAAGCACCCTAAACTGAGGAGTTCTTATGGAATGAGCTACCAAACAGAATATGCATCTTGTTAGTATAGGTATTACCAAATAAATCTTGAATGTCTTGCTTCAACCATGCAGTCCCATAGCTGCAAGGCTTTGGGATCCCTCTCATTCCAATGTGATTCGGTTCTTCTAGAAGCAGTCGGGAGCCGCTCATTGTCGTGCCTTGTGCACCGGCTACCAGTCCCCGCTCTGGTCTGCCTTGGGTGTTACACACATAATGGATCATGTAAGATAATTGAAACTCTAGTATTAGTTTAAATAAATATATTTGCTCTTATTAAATATACTAAAAAGATACAACTAAGCTTAAGTCATCAATAGAGAGTACCGACTAGACTTTCTAAGTAATAATATTTTTGGTAATTTGTGTTAATTTAGTGGCACGGTGTTTTCTATTTTCTTTACCTACGTCTTGATATTTTGGAATGAGAGATAGAAAGTTAGAGTGAGATATAGTGAAAAACGATAGAGGTTAGTCTACTTTTTGAGGTAATTACGAGCATATTTACTTTAATGTTCCAAAAGGTAGTCCATATGATTTTATTTTCTGTTTTTGTGTAATTTGTTAGAAATGACTATTTGATATTAATTTTGAAAAAAAAAACGTGTAGTATATTTCTTTGTACGAAAATATTTTTATTTTATGATATTAAAATAGACCATTGTGGTACGAAATACTCGAGTTGATCAATATTCATTTAGTATAAAATAAAATATTCATATAATACATCGTGTGGCTATCATTAATTCATTTATTTTACACTGAATTTATGTTCAAGGTAAATGGGGCGAACTGCAATGCAATCGTTCCAAACTTTGTCATTCCTCTTCAAAATTTCTGTTTTGTTTTGGGCATATGCTGGCCATTGGAGTGCATTTCTTGTCAAGTCATAATGGCATGATTTTCCAACATCATTCACAAGGCTATGACAACTAATCACTAACAACTTGATTTCCAACAAATACACCAGAGAATATTTGTTTACCACATTCTGCAGGCTTTAATTTGCTTGCACAATTAGTTAAATATTTCTCATATGACGACAATGACCTTGGGGCAGAAGTAACATCTTTGGAAGGACCTCCAGAAGGTGGCTGTGAAATTTCAGAACAAAATGACGTTGTGAAAAGCAAAGTAAAACTGATCATAATGGTCACAACATCGTAAAAGCCATTGAATGATGTCATGCCTGTTTAGAGAATGATAGTTTAATCAAAGTCTTGAAGATTATTTTCTTAGGTGAATTGGTTATCAACAAATTCTTATTTATAATACATATAACACTATATTAACGTAAAAAATGTATTTAGTATGTTGTTGTAACTCTCAAAAAATACTAAGAAAGGTACGTTTTCAAGTTCTATAGAAACCGCGTTTTTTTATTGTTTTTTAAACTTCACATACAACTTTACATATTAAAATAATCTAATTTTGTAACTTGCAAAAGTTTATGTTACATTTTAAAAAATACTTAAATTTTAAAAAAAAAGACATATTGTTTTTTATTTCGAAGAAATCTCACTTTTACCTAGACATTTTGTATCCTATTTTGACTTATCTCTAGTAAGTAATTGTGTTGACGTCATATTTTTTTCAAACCCAATTTAATCAAGCCGGTCCAAGATATATTGGGTTTCTTTTAGACTAAGATTAAATTTGGATAATAATAGGTTAAATTAGTTCTACAAGGTTTAAAATAAAAGTTGATGTGTCAATAGAATATGATATACAAATAATGAGTTAAACATAGATAGATAATCAATTACGTTTGGACAAAGAGATTGTGTTGATATTTCTAAGAACTAATCATTAAAACGAAGTAAATCATTTTCCCACAAACCAATGATTAAAAATAAATACATTAGGCATGTATTTATTACTATCGTCTTCATACGTCCTAATTCAATTCCAAAGGAAAGGGAGAGAGACATGAGCAAATAGTGATTGGCGAGGTGATCCTGTTTTCTACTATTCTTTAATTAGCCACCCAACTAAAAAACATTAGAAATAAGATTTTTATTTTATTATATGTATTGTGTCTTCTTAATGAACAGTATAAAAGCTATTTTTCATTAAAAGAATTAAGCTTATGCATAATGTTCTTGAAACTTTTCATTATTTTTCCATGCTTTTATTTATTTTATAGTTTTGACTTATTTAAAATTATTTTAAACCGCGCAAATGAATTAGTTTTTTCAATATATTAAAAAAAAGAATGTACATGAAGTTCTACTAGTTTTTATTGAAATTATAGTTTTTTAATATTATTTTTCTCACGACTTGTATGTGTTTGCTGATTCTAAGAATTGGGGAACGACACTCACCTATTCGAACAAATTTATTAGGTTACATCTTTAGTTTTCAATATGTACCTTTATAACTAGAGGGGAAAAAAACATGTACTTTAAAAACTTGTTTTAAAAAGCATGCTTTAATCTTTTTTTTTTTCTTTTAATTTTTGGAGTTTAATATTTATTCTATTAGTTTTTGGGACTCACATGGTAACATCCCATACGACTTTAAGCATTGCCGACTGACCCTACAAAACAACACGAGCCTTTTCAGCGTGTTTTGTCCTCACTCGCACGCTTACCGGAACACTTCCCGGTAGGTCACCCATCATAAGGCTACTCCAAGTTAAGCACCCTAAACTGAGGAGTTCTTATGGAATGAGCTACCAAACAGAATATGCATCTTGTTAGTATAGGTATTACCAAATAAATCTTGAATGCCTTGCTTCAATCATGCAGTCCCATACCTGCAAGGCTTTGGGATCCCTCTCATTCCGATGTGATTCTGTTCTTCTAGAAGCTGTCGGGAGCCGCTCGTTGTCGTGTCTTGTGCACCGGCAACCAGTCCCCGCTCTGGTCAGCCTTGGGTGTTACACACATAATGGATCATGTAAGATAATTGAATCTCTAGTATTAGTTTTAATAAATATATTGGCTCTTATTAAATATACTAAAAAGATACAACTAAGCTTAAGTCATCAATAGAGAGTATTGACTAGACTTTTTAAGTGATAATATTTTTGGTAATTTGTGTTAAATTAGAGAAAGAGTGTTTTCTATTTTCTTTACCTACGTCTTGATATTTTGGAATGAGAGATAGAAAGTTAGAGTGAGATATAGTGAAAAACGATAGAGGTTAGTCTACTTTTTGAGGTAATTACTAGCATATTTACTTTAATGTTCCAAAAGGTAGTCCATATGATTTTAATTTTTGTTTTTATGTAATTTGTTAGAAATTACTATTTGGTATTAATTTTGATAAAAAAAACGTATAGTATATTTGTTTGTACGAACATATTTTTATTTTATGATATTAAAATAGACCAATGTGGTACGAAATACTCGAGTTGATCAAAATTCATTTAGTATAAAATAAAATATTCATATGATACATCGTGTGGCTATCATTAATTCATTTTTTTTCACTGAATTTATGTTCAAGGTAAAATGGGGCGAACTGCAATGCAATCGTTCCAAACTTTGTCATTCCTCTTCAAAATTTCTGTTTTGTTTTTGGCATATGCTGGCCATTGGAGTGCATTTCTTGTCAAGTCGTAATGGCATGATTTTCCAACATCGTTCACAAGGCTATGACAACAATAATCACTAACAATTTGATTTCCAACAAATACACCAGAGAATATTTGTTTACCACATTCTGCAGGCTTTAATTTGCTTGCACAATTAGTTAAATATATCTCATATGACGACAATGGCCTTGGGGCAGAAGTAACATCTTTGGAAGGACCTCCAGAAGGTGGCTGAGAAATTTCAGAACAAAATGACGTTGTGAAAAGCAAAGTAAAACTAATCATAATGGTCACAACATCGTAAAATCCATTGAATGATGTCATGCCTGTTTAGAGAATGATAGTTTAATCAAAGTCTTGAAGATTATTTGCTTAGGTGAATTGGTTATCAACAAATTCTTATTTATAATACATATAACACTATATTAACGTAAAAAATGTATTTAGTATGTTGTTGTAACTCTCAAAAAATACTAAGAAAGGTAAGTTTTCAAGTTCTAGAGAAACCGCGTTTTTTTATTGTTTTTTTAACTTCACATACAACTTTACATATTAAAATAATCTAATTTTGTAACTTGCAAAAGTTTATGTTACATTTTAAAAAATACTTAAATTTTAAAAAAAAAGACATATTGTTTTTTATTTCGAAGAAATCTAACTTTTACCTAGACATTTTGTATCCTATTTTGACTTATCTCTAACAAGTAATTGTGTTGATGTCATATTTTTTTACAAACCCAATTTAATCAAGCCGGTCCAAGATATCATGGGTTACTTTTAGACTAAGATTAGATTTGGATAATTATAGGTTAAGTTAGTTCTACAAGGTTTAAAATAAAAGTTTACGTGTCACTAGAATATGATATGCAAATAATGAGTTAAACAAAGATATATAATCAATTACGTTTGGACAAAGAGATTGTGTTCATATTTATAAGAACTAATCATTAAAACGAAAAAAATCATTTTCCCACAAAACAATGATTAGAAATAAATACATTAGTCGTGTATTTAGTACTATCGTCTTTATATGTCCTAATTCAAATCCAAAGGAAAGGGAGAGAGACATGAGCAAATGGTGATTGGCGAGGTGATCCTACTTTCTACTATTCCTTAATTAGCCACCCAACTAAAAAACATTAGAAATAAGATTTTTATTTTATTATATGTATTGTGTCTTCTTAATGAACAATGAACAGTATAAAAGCTATTTTTCATTAAAAGAATTAAGCTTATGCATAATGTTCTTGAAACTTTTCATTATTTTTCCATGCTTTTATTTATTTTATAGTTTTGACTTATTTAAAATTATTTTAAACCGCGCAAATGAATTAGTTTTTTCAATATATTAAAAAAAAGAATGTACATGAAGTTCTACTAGTTTTTATTGAAATTATAGTTTTTTAATATTATTTTTCTCATGACTTGTATGTGTTTGCTGATTCTAAGAATTGGGGAACGACACTCACCTATTCGAACAAATTTATTAGGTTACATCTTTAGTTTTCAATATGTACCTTTATAACTAGAGGGGAAAAAAACATGTACTTTAAAAACTTGTTTTAAAAAGCATGCTTTAATCTTTTTTTTTCTTTTAATTTTTGGAGTATAATATTTATTCTATTAGTTTTTGGGACTCACATGGTAACATCACATACGACTTTAAGCATTGCCGACTGACCCTACAAAACAACACGAGCCTTTTCAGCGTGTTTTGTCCTCACTCGCACGCTTACCGGAAAACTTCCCGGTAGGTCACCCATCATAAGGCTACTCCAAGTTAAGCACCCTAAACTGAGGAGTTCTTATGGAATGAGCTACCAAACAGAATATGCATCTTGTTAGTATAGGTATTACCAAATAAATCTTGAATGTCTTGCTTCAACCATGCAGTCCCATACCTGCAAGGTTTTGGGATCCCTCTCATTCCGATGTGATTCTGTTCTTCTAGAAGCTGTCGGGAGCCGCTCGTTGTCGTGTCTTGTGCACCGGCAACCAGTCCCCGCTCTGGTCAGCTTTGGGTGTTACACACATAATGGATCATGTAAGATAATTGAATCTCTAGTATTAGTTTAAATAAATATATTGGCTCTTATTAAATATACTAAAAAGATACAACTAAGCTTAAGTCATCAATAGAGAGTATTGACTAGACTTTTTAAGTGATAATATTTTTGGTAATTTGTGTTAAATTAGAGAAAGAGTGTTTTCTATTTTCTTTACCTACGTCTTGATATTTTGGAATGAGAGATAGAAAGTTAGAGTGAGATATAGTTAAAAACGATAGAGGTTAGTCTACTTTTTGAGGTAATTACTAGCATATTTACTTTAATGTTCCAAAAGGTAGTCCATATGATTTTAATTTTTGTTTTTATGTAATTTGTTAGAAATGACTATTTGGTATTAATTTTGATAAAAAAACGTATAGTATATTTGTTTGTACGAACATATTTTTATTTTATGATATTAAAATAGACCAATGTGGTACGAAATACTCGAGTTGATCAAAATTCATTTAGTATAAAATAAAATATTCATATGATACATCGTGTGGCTATCATTAATTCATTTTTTTTCACTGAATTTATGTTCAAGCTAAAATGGGGCGAACTGCAATGCAATCGTTCCAAACTTTGTCATTCCTCTTCAAAATTTCTGTTTTGTTTTTGGCATATGCTGGCCATTGGAGTGCATTTCTTGTCAAGTCGTAATGGCATGATTTTCCAACATCGTTCACAAGGCTATGACAACAATAATCACTAACAATTTGATTTTCAACAAATACACCAGAGAATATTTGTTTACCACATTCTGCAGGCTTTAATTTGCTTGCACAATTAGTTAAATATATCTCATATGACGACAATGGCCTTGGGGCAGAAGTAACATCTTTGGAAGGACCTCCAGAAGGTGGCTGAGAAATTTCAGAACAAAATGACGTTGTGAAAAGCAAAGTAAAACTAATCATAATGGTCACAACATCGTAAAAGCCATTGAATGATGTCATGCCTGTTTAGAGAATGATAGTTTAATCAAAGTCTTGAAGATTATTTGCTTAGGTGAATTGGTTATCAACAAATTCTTATTTATAATACATATAACACTATATTAACGTAAAAAATGTATTTAGTATGTTGTTGTAACTCTCAAAAAATACTAAGAAAGGTAAGTTTTCAAGTTCTAGAGAAACCGCATTTTTTTATTGTTTTTTTAACTTCACATACAACTTTACATATTAAAATAATCTAATTTTGTAACTTGCAAAAGTTTATGTTACATTTTAAAAAATACTTAAATTTTAAAAAAAAAGACATATTGTTTTTTATTTCGAAGAAATCTAACTTTTACCTAGACATTTTGTATCCTATTTTGACTTATCTCTAACAAGTAATTGTGTTGATGTCATATTTTTTTACAAACCCAATTTAATCAAGCCGGTCCAAGATATCATGGGTTACTTTTAGACTAAGATTAGATTTGGATAATTATAGGTTAAGTTAGTTCTACAAGGTTTAAAATAAAAGTTTACGTGTCACTAGAATATGATATACAAATAATGAGTTAAACAAAGATATATAATCAATTACGTTTGGACAAAGAGATTGTGTTCATATTTATAAGAACTAATCATTAAAACGAAAAAAATCATTTTCCCACAAAACAATGATTAGAAATAAATACATTAGTCGTGTATTTAGTACTATCGTCTTTATATGTCCTAATTCAAATCCAAAGGAAAGGGAGAGAGACATGAGCAAATGGTGATTGGCGAGGTGATCCTACTTTCTACTATTCCTTAATTAGCCACCCAACTAAAATACATTAGAAATAAGATTTTTATTTTATTATATGTATTGTGTCTTCTTAATGAACAGTATAAAAGCTATTTTTCATTAAAAGAATTAAGCTTATGCATAATGTTCTTGAAACTTTTCATTATTTTTCCATGCTTTTATTTATTTTATAGTTTTGACTTATTTAAAATTATTTTAAACCGCGCAAATGAATTAGTTTTTTCAATATATTAAAAAAAAGAATGTACATGAAGTTCTACTAGTTTTTATTGAAATTATAGTTTTTTAATATTATTTTTCTCACGACTTGTATGTGTTTGCTGATTCTAAGAATTGGGGAACGACACTCACCTATTCGAACAAATTTATTAGGTTACATCTTTAGTTTTCAATATGTACCTTTATAACTAGAGGGGAAAAAAACATGTACTTTAAAAACTTGTTTTAAAAAGCATGCTTTAATCTTTTTTTTTCTTTTAATTTTTGGAGTTTAATATTTATTCTATTAGTTTTTGGGACTCACATGGTAACATCCCATACGACTTTAAGCATTGCCGACTGACCCTACAAAACAACACGAGCCTTTTCAGCGTGTTTTGTCCTCACTCGCACGCTTACCGGAAAACATCCCGGTAGGTCACCCATCATAAGGCTACTCCAAGTTAAGCACCCTAAACTGAGGAGTTTTTATGGAATGAGCTACCAAACAGAATATGCATCTTGTTAGTATAGGTATTACCAAATAAATCTTGAATGCCTTGGTTCAACCATGCAGTCCCATACCTGCAAGGCTTTGGGATCCCTCTCATTCCGATGTGATTCTGTTCTTCTAGAAGCTGTCGGGAGCCGCTCGTTGTCGTGTCTTGTGCACCGGCAACCAGTCCCCGCTCTGGTCAGCCTTGGGTGTTACACACATAATGGATCATGTAAGATAATTGAATCTCTAGTATTAGTTTAAATAAATATATTGGCTCTTATCAAATATACTAAAAAGATACAACTAAGCTTAAGTCATCAATAGAGAGTATTGACTAGACTTTTTAAGTGATAATATTTTTGGTAATTTGTGTTAAATTAGAGAAAGAGTGTTTTCTATTTTCTTTACCTACGTCTTGATATTTTGGAATGAGAGATAGAAAGTTAGAGTGAGATATAGTGAAAAACGATAGAGGTTAGTCTACTTTTTGAGGTAATTACTAGCATATTTACTTTAATGTTCCAAAAGGTAGTCCATATGATTTTAATTTTTGTTTTTATGTAATTTGTTAGAAATTACTATTTGTATTAATTTTGATAAAAAAAAACGTATAGTATATTTGTTTGTACGAACATATTTTTATTTTATGATATTAAAATAGACCAATGTGGTACGAAATACTCGAGTTGATCAAAATTCATTTAGTATAAAATAAAATATTCATATGATACATCGTGTGGCTATCATTAATTCATTTTTTTTCACTGAATTTATGTTCAAGGTAAAATGGGGCGAACTGCAATGCAATCGTTCCAAACTTTGTCATTCCTCTTCAAAATTTCTGTTTTGTTTTTGGCATATGCTGGCCGTTGGAGTGCATTTCTTGTCAAGTCGTAATGGCATGATTTTCCAACATCGTTCACAAGGCTATGACAACAATAATCACTAACAATTTGATTTCCAACAAATACACCAGAGAATATTTGTTTACCACATTCTGCAGGCTTTAATTTGCTTGCACAATTAGTTAAATATATCTCATATGACGACAATGGCCTTGGGGCAGAAGTAACATCTTTGGAAGGACCTCCAGAAGGTGGCTGAGAAATTTCAGAACAAAATGACGTTGTGAAAAGCAAAGTAAAACTGATCATAATGGTCACAACATCGTAAAAGCCATTGAATGATGTCATGCCTGTTTAGAGAATGATAGTTTAATCAAAGTCTTGAAGATTATTTGCTTAGGTGAATTGGTTATCAACAAATTCTTATTTATAATACATATAACACTATATTAACGTAAAAAATGTATTTAGTATGTTGTTGTAACTCTCAAAAAATACTAAGAAAGGTAAGTTTTCAAGTTCTAGAGAAACCGCGTTTTTTTATTGTTTTTTTAACTTCACATACAACTTTACATATTAAAATAATCTAATTTTGTAACTTGCAAAAGTTTATGTTACATTTTAAAAAATACTTAAATTTTAAAAAAAAAGACATATTGTTTTTTATTTCGAAGAAATCTAACTTTTACCTAGACATTTTGTATCCTATTTTGACTTATCTCTAACAAGTACATTGTGCTTCGAGACTCCAATTCCACTTTCTTGGGAGCTATCTCTAGCAACATAGGGCGTGCTTCAGCCCTGGAAGCTGAATTCTCAGCATGCATGCTGGCTATTGAGAAAGCAAAGGAGCTGCATCTGACGAATATCTGCTTGGAGTCTGACTCCACATATGTGGTGAATGCTTTCAATAGGAAAATTGGGATTCCTTGGAAGATGAGAGCTAGGTGGCTTAATTGTATGCATTTCTGCAACAATATTCGTTGTTATTGTGCTCATGTGCTAAGGGAAGGAAATTGTGTGGCGGATGCTCTAGCAAAGAATGGGCAGGGTCTTGCTTTGTGTTCTTCTCAATGGTGGCCTGCTCCACCTTCTTTTTTACTTCACTTGTTGTATAGGGACAGCTCTGGGCTTCCTTTCTCTAGAGTGGTGCTAGACTAGTTACTTGTTCTGTTGTTGTTTTTGTCTTTGCTTGGTTTTTTGATGTAATTGGTTCAGGCCTCTCCTGGTTTTTTAATAAATTTTTAGCTTGATCAAAAAAAAAAACAAGTAATTGTGTTGATGTCATATTTTTTTACAAACCCAATTTAATCAAGCCGGTCCAAGATATCATGGGTTACTTTTAGACTAAGATTAGATTTGGATAATTATAGGTTAAGTTAGTTCTACAAGGTTTAAAATAAAAGTTTACGTGTCACTAGAATATGATATACAAATAATGAGTTAAACAAAGATATATAATCAATTACGTTTGGACAAAGAGATTGTGTTCATATTTATAAGAACTAATCATTAAAACGAAAAAAATCATTTTCCCACAAAACAATGATTAGAAATAAATACATTAGTCGTGTATTTAGTACTATCGTCTTTATATGTCCTAATTCAAATCCAAAGGAAAGGGAGAGAGACATGAGCAAATGGTGATTGGCGAGGTGATCCTACTTTCTACTATTCTTTAATTAGCCACCCAACTAAAAAACATTAGAAATAAGATTTTTATTTTATTATATGTATTGTGTCTTCTTAATGAACAATGAACAGTATAAAAGCTATTTTTCATTAAAAGAATTAAGCTTATGCATAATGTTCTTGAAACTTTTCATTATTTTTCCATGCTTTTATTTATTTTATAGTTTTGACTTATTTAAAATTATTTTAAACCGCGCAAATGAATTAGTTTTTTCAATATATTAAAAAAAAGAATGTACATGAAGTTCTACTAGTTTTTATTGAAATTATAGTTTTTTAATATTATTTTTCTCACGACTTGTATGTGTTTGCTGATTCTAAGAATTGGGGAACGACACTCACCTATTCGAACAAATTTATTAGGTTACATCTTTAGTTTTCAATATGTACCTTTATAACTAGAGGGGGAAAAAACATGTACTTTAAAAACTTGTTTTAAAAAGCATGCTTTAATCTTTTTTTTTCTTTTAATTTTTGGAGTTTAATATTTATTCTATTAGTTTTTGGGACTCACATGGTAACATCCCATACGACTTTAAGCATTGCCGACTGACCCTACAAAACAACACGAGCCTTTTCAGCGTGTTTTGTCCTTACTCGCACGCTTACCGGAAAACTTCCCGGTAGGTCACCCATCATAAGGCTACTCCAAGTTAAGCACCCTAAACTGAGGAGTTCTTATGGAATGAGCTACCAAACAGAATATGCATCTTGTTAGTATAGGTATTACCAAATAAATCTTGAATGCCTTGCTTCAACCATGCAGTCTCATACCTGCAAGGCTTTGGGATCCCTCTCATTCCGATGTGATTCTGTTCTTCTAGAAGCTGTCGGGAGCCGCTCGTTGTCGTGTCTTGTGCCCCGGCAACCAGTCCCCGCTCTGGTCAGCCTTGGGTGTTACACACATAATGAATCATGTAAGATAATTGAATCTCTAGTATTAGTTTAAATAAATATATTGGCTCTTATTAAATATACTAAAAAGATACAACTAAGCTTAAGTCATCAATAGAGAGTATTGACTAGACTTTTTAAGTGATAATATTTTTGGTAATTTGTGTTAAATTAGAGAAAGAGTGTTTTCTATTTTCTTTACCTACGTCTTGATATTTTGGAATGAGAGATAGAAAGTTAGAGTGAGATATAGTGAAAAACGATAGAGGTTAGTCTACTTTTTGAGGTAATTACTAGCATATTTACTTTAATGTTCCAAAAGGTAGTCCATATGATTTTAATTTTTGTTTTTATGTAATTTGTTAGAAATTACTATTTGGTATTAATTTTGATAAAAAAAACGTATAGTATATTTGTTTGTACGAACATATTTTTATTTTATGATATTAAAATAGACCAATGTGGTACGAAATACTCGAGTTGATCAAAATTCATTTAGTATAAAATAAAATATTCATATGATACATCGTGTGGCTATCATTAATTCATTTTTTTTCACTGAATTTATGTTCAAGCTAAAATGGGGCGAACTGCAATGCAATCGTTCCAAACTTTGTCATTCCTCTTCAAAATTTCAGTTTTGTTTTTGGCATATGCTGGCCATTGGAGTGCATTTCTTGTCAAGTCGTAATGGCATGATTTTCCAACATCGTTCACAAGGCTATGACAACAATAATCACTAACAATTTGATTTCCAACAAATACACCAGAGAATATTTGTTTACCACATTCTGCAGGCTTTAATTTGCTTGCACAATTAGTTAAATATATCTCATATGACGACAATGGCCTTGGGGCAGAAGTAACATCTTTGGAAGGACCTCCAGAAGGTGGCTGAGAAATTTCAGAACAAAATGACGTTGTGAAAAGCAAAGTAAAACTGATCATAATGGTCACAACATCGTAAAAGCCATTGAATGATGTCATGCCTGTTTAGAGAATGATAGTTTAATCAAAGTCTTGAAGATTATTTGCTTAGGTGAATTGGTTATCAACAAATTCTTATTTATAATACATATAACACTATATTAACGTAAAAAATGTATTTAGTATGTTGTTGTAACTCTCAAAAAATACTAAGAAAGGTAAGTTTTCAAGTTCTAGAGAAACCGCGTTTTTTTATTGTTTTTTTAACTTCACATACAACTTTACATATTAAAATAATCTAGTTTTGTAACTTGCAAAAGTTTATGTTACATTTTAAAAAATACTTAAATTTTAAAAAAAAAGACATATTGTTTTTTATTTCGAAGAAATCTAACTTTTACCTAGACATTTTGTATCCTATTTTGACTTATCTCTAACAAGTAATTGTGTTGATGTCATATTTTTTTACAAACCCAATTTAATCAAGCCGGTCCAAGATATCATGGGTTACTTTTAGACTAAGATTAGATTTGGATAATTATAGGTTAAGTTAGTTCTACAAGGTTTAAAATAAAAGTTTATGTGTCACTAGAATATGATATACAAATAATGAGTTAAACAAAGATATATAATCAATTACGTTTGGACAAAGAGATTGTGTTCATATTTATAAGAACTAATCATTAAAACGAAAAAAATCATTTTCCCACAAAACAATGATTAGAAATAAATACATTAGTCGTGTATTTAGTACTATCGTCTTTATATGTCCTAATTCAAATCCAAAGGAAAGGGAGAGAGACATGAGCAAATGGTGATTGGCGAGGTGATCCTACTTTCTACTATTCTTTAATTAGCCACCCAACTAAAAAACATTAGAAATAAGATTTTTATTTTATTATATGTATTGTGTCTTCTTAATGAACAATGAACAGTATAAAAGCTATTTTTCATTAAAAGAATTAAGCTTATGCATAATGTTCTTGAAACTTTTCATTATTTTTCCATGCTTTTATTTATTTTATAGTTTTGACTTATTTAAAATTATTTTAAACCGCGCAAATGAATTAGTTTTTTCAATATATTAAAAAAAAGAATGTACATGAAGTTCTACTAGTTTTTATTGAAATTATAGTTTTTTAATATTATTTTTCTCACGACTTGTATGTGTTTGCTGATTCTAAGAATTGGGGAACGACACTCACCTATTCGAACAAATTTATTAGGTTACATCTTTAGTTTTCAATATGTACCTTTATAACTAGAGGGGGAAAAAACATGTACTTTAAAAACTTGTTTTAAAAAGCATGCTTTAATCTTTTTTTTTCTTTTAATTTTTGGAGTTTAATATTTATTCTATTAGTTTATGGGACTCACATGGTAACATCCCATACGACTTTAAGCATTGCCGACTGACCCTACAAAACAACACGAGCCTTTTCAGCGTGTTTTGTCCTTACTCGCACGCTTACCGGAAAACTTCCCGGTAGGTCACCCATCATAAGGCTACTCCAAGTTAAGCACCCTAAACTGAGGAGTTCTTATGGAATGAGCTACCAAACAGAATATGCATCTTGTTAGTATAGGTATTACCAAATAAATCTTGAATGCCTTGCTTCAACCATGCAGTCTCATACCTGCAAGGCTTTGGGATCCCTCTCATTCCGATGTGATTCTGTTCTTCTAGAAGGTGTCGGGAGCCGCTCGTTGTCGTGTCTTGTGCACCGGCAACCAGTCCCCGCTCTGGTCAGCCTTGGGTGTTACACACATAATGGATCATGTAAGATAATTGAATCTCTAGTATTAGTTTAAATAAATATATTGGCTCTTATTAAATATACTAAAAAGATACAACTAAGCTTAAGTCATCAATAGAGAGTATTGACTAGACTTTTTAAGTGATAATATTTTTGGTAATTTGGGTTAAATTAGAGAAAGAGTGTTTTCTATTTTCTTTACCTACGTCTTGATATTTTGGAATGAGAGATAGAAAGTTAGAGTGAGATATAGTGAAAAACGATAGAGGTTAGTCTACTTTTTGAGGTAATTACTAGCATATTTACTTTAATGTTCCAAAAGGTAGTCCATATGATTTTAATTTTTGTTTTTATGTAATTTGTTAGAAATTACTATTTGGTATTAATTTTGATAAAAAAAAACGTATAGTATATTTGTTTGTACGAACATATTTTTATTTTATGATATTAAAATAGACCAATGTGGTACGAAATACTCGAGTTGATCAAAATTCATTTAGTATAAAATAAAATATTCATATGATACATCGTGTGGCTATCATTAATTCATTTTTTTTCACTGAATTTATGTTCAAGCTAAAATGGGGCGAACTGCAATGCAATCGTTCCAAACTTTGTCATTCCTCTTCAAAATTTCTGTTTTGTTTTTCGCATATGCTGGCCATTGGAGTGCATTTATTGTCAAGTCGTAATGGCATGATTTTCCAACATCGTTCACAAGGCTATGACAACAATAATCACTAACAATTTGATTTCCAACAAATACACCAGAGAATATTTGTTTACCACATTCTGCAGGCTTTAATTTGCTTGCACAATTAGTTAAATATATCTCATATGACGACAATGGCCTTGGGGCAGAAGTAACATCTTTGGAAGGACCTCCAGAAGGTGGCTGAGAAATTTCAGAACAAAATGACGTTGTGAAAAGCAAAGTAAAACTGATCATAATGGTCACAACATCGTAAAAGCCATTGAATGATGTCATGCCTGTTTAGAGAATGATAGTTTAATCAAAGTCTTGAAGATTATTTGCTTAGGTGAATTGGTTATCAACAAATTCTTATTTATAATACATATAACACTATATTAACGTAAAAAATGTATTTAGTATGTTGTTGTAACTCTCAAAAAATACTAAGAAAGGTAAGTTTTCAAGTTCTAGAGAAACCGCGTTTTTTTATTGTTTTTTTAACTTCACATACAACTTTACATATTAAAATAATCTAGTTTTGTAACTTGCAAAAGTTTATGTTACATTTTAAAAAATACTTAAATTTTAAAAAAAAAGACATATTGTTTTTTATTTCGAAGAAATCTAACTTTTACCTAGACATTTTGTATCCTATTTTGACTTATCTCTAACAAGTAATTGTGTTGATGTCATATTTTTTTACAAACCCAATTTAATCAAGCCGGTCCAAGATATCATGGGTTACTTTTAGACTAAGATTAGATTTGGATAATTATAGGTTAAGTTAGTTCTACAAGGTTTAAAATAAAAGTTTATGTGTCACTAGAATATGATATACAAATAATGAGTTAAACAAAGATATATAATCAATTACGTTTGGACAAAGAGATTGTGTTCATATTTATAAGAACTAATCATTAAAACGAAAAAAATCATTTTCCCACAAAACAATGATTAGAAATAAATACATTAGTCGTGTATTTAGTACTATCGTCTTTATATGTCCTAATTCAAATCCAAAGGAAAGGGAGAGAGACATGAGCAAATGGTGATTGGCGAGGTGATCCTACTTTCTACTATTCTTTAATTAGCCACCCAACTAAAAAACATTAGAAATAAGATTTTTATTTTATTATATGTATTGTGTCTTCTTAATGAACAATGAACAGTATAAAAGCTATTTTTCATTAAAAGAATTAAGCTTATGCATAATGTTCTTGAAACTTTTCATTATTTTTCCATGCTTTTATTTATTTTATAGTTTTGACTTATTTAAAATTATTTTAAACCGCGCAAATGAATTAGTTTTTTCAATATATTAAAAAAAAGAATGTACATGAAGTTCTACTAGTTTTTATTGAAATTATAGTTTTTTAATATTATTTTTCTCACGACTTGTATGTGTTTGCTGATTCTAAGAATTGGGGAACGACACTCACCTATTCGAACAAATTTATTAGGTTACATCTTTAGTTTTCAATATGTACCTTTATAACTAGAGGGAAAAAAACATGTACTTTAAAAACTTGTTTTAAAAAGCATGGTTTAATCTTTTTTTTTCTTTTAATTTTTGAAATTTAATATTTATTCTATTAATTTTTGGCACTCACATGGTAACATCTCATATGACTTTAAGTATTGCCGACTGACCCTACAAAACAACACGTGCCTTTTCAGCGTGTTTTGTCATCACTCGCACGTTTACCGGGAAACTTTCCGGTAGGTCACCCATCCTAAGACTATTTCAAGTCAAGCACCCTGAACTGAGGGGTTCATATAGAATGAGCTACCAAAAAGAATATGCATCTTGTTAGTATAGGTATTATCAAATAAATCTTAAATGTCTTCCTTCAACCATGCAGTCCCATAGCTGCAAGGCTTTGGGATCCCTCTCATTCCGATGTGATTATGTTCTTCTAGAAGCTGTCGGGAGCCGCTCGTTGTCGTGTCTTGTGCACCGGCAACCAGTCCCCGCTCTGGTCGGCCTTGGGTGTTACACAAATAATGGATCATGTAAGATAATTGAATCTCTAGTATTAGTTTAAATAAATATATTGGCTCTTATTAAATATACTAAAAAGATACAACTAAGCTTAAGTCATCAATAGAGAGTATTGACTAGACTTGGGGCAGAAGTAACATCTTTGGAAGGACCTCCAGAAGGTGGCTGAGAAATTTCAGAACAAAATGACGTTGTGAAAAGCAAAGTAAAACTGATCATAATGGTCACAACATCGTAAAAGCCATTGAATGATGTCATGCTTGTTTAGAGAATGATAGTTTAATCAAAGTCTTGAAGATTATTTGCTTAGGTGAATTGGTTATCAACAAATTCTTATTTATAATACATATAACACTATATTAACGTAAAAAATGTATTTAGTATGTTGTTGTAACTCTCAAAAAATACTAAGAAAGGTAAGTTTTCAAGTTCTAGGAAAACCGCGTTTTTTTATTGTTTTTTTAACTTCACATACAACTTTACATATTAAAATAATCTAATTTTGTAACTTGCAAAAGTTTATGTTACATTTTAAAAAATACTTAAATTTTAAAAAAAAAGACATATTGTTTTTTATTTCGAAGAAATCTCACTTTTACCTAGACATTTTGTATCCTATTTTGACTTATCTCAAACAAGTAATTGTGTTGATGTCATATTTTTTTAAAAACCCAATTTAATCAAGCCGGTCCAAGATATCATGGGTTACTTTTAGACTAAGATTAGATTTGGATAATTATAGGTTAAGTTAGTTCTACAAGGTTTAAAATAAAAGTTTACGTGTCACTATAATATGATATACAAATAATGAGTTAAACAAAGATATATAATCAATTACGTATGGACAAAGAGATTGTGTTCATATTTATAAGGACTAATCATTAAAACGAAAAAAATCATTTTCCCACAAAACAATGATTAGAAATAAATACATTAGTCGTGTATTTAGTACTATCGTCTCCATATGTCATAATTCAAATCCAAAGGAAAGGGAGAGAGACATGAGCAAATGGTGATTGGCGAGGTGATCCTACTTTCTACTACTCTTTAATTAGCCACCCAACTAAATAACATTAGAAATAAGATTTTTATTTTATTATATGTATTGTGTCTTCTAAATGAACAGTATAAAAGCTATTTTTCATTAAAAGAATTAAGCTTATGCATAATGTTCTTGAAGCTTTTCATTATTTTTTCATGCTTTTATTTATTTTATAGTTTTGACTTATTTAAAGTTATTTTAAACCGCGCAAATGAAATAGTTATTTCAATATATTACAAAAAAGAATGTACATGAAGTTCTTTTAGTTTTTATTGAAATTATAGTTTTTTAATATTATTTTTCTCTCGACTTGTATGTGTTTGCTGATTGTAAGAATTGAGGAACGAAACTCACCTATTCGAACAAATTTATTAGGTTACTTCTTTAGTTTTCAATATGTACCTTTATAACTAGAGGGAAAAAAACATGTACTTTAAAAACTTGTTTTAAAAAGCATGGTTTAATCTTTTTTTTTTCTTTTAATTTTTGAAATTTAATATTTATTCTATTAATTTTTGGCACTCACATGGTAACATCTCATATGACTTTAAGTATTGCCGACTGACCCTACAAAACAACACGTGCCTTTTCAGCGTGTTTTGTCATCACTCGCACGTTTACCGGGAAACTTTCCGGTAGGTCACCCATCCTAAGACTATTTCAAGTCAAGCACCCTGAACTGAGGGGTTCATATAGAATGAGCTACCAAAAAGAATATGCATCTTGTTAGTATAGGTATTATCAAATAAATCTTAAATGCCTTCCTTCAACCATGCAGTCCCATAGCTGCAAGGCTTTGGGATCCCTCTTATTCCGATGTGATTATGTTCTTCTAGAAGGTGTCGGGAGCCGCTCGTTGTCGTGTCTTGTGCACCGGCAACCAGTCCCCGCTCTGGTCAGCCTTGGGTGTTACACAAATAATGGATCATGTAAGATAATTGAATCTCTAGTATTAGTTTAAATAAATATATTGACTCTTATTAAATATACTAAAAAGATACAACTAAGCTTAAGTCATCAATAGAGAGTATTGACTAGACTTTTTAAGTAATAATATTTTTGGTAATTTGTGTTAAATTAGAGAAAGAGTGTTTTCTATTTTCTTTACCTACGTCTTGATATTTTGGAATGAGAGATAGTAAGTTAGAGTGAGATATAGTGAAAAATGATAGAGGTTAGTCTACTTTTTGAGGTAATTACTAGCATATTTACTTTAATGTTCCAAAAGGTAGTCCATATGATTTTAATTTTTGTTTTTATGTAATTTGTTAGAAATGACTATTTGGTATTAATTTTGATAAAAAAACGTATAGTATATTTGTTTGTACGAACATATTTTTATTTTATGATATTAAAATAGACCAATGTGGTACGAAATACTCGAGTTGATCAAAATTCATTTAGTATAAAATAAAATATTCATATGATACATCGTGTGGCTATCATTAATTCGTTTTTTTTCACTGAATTTATGTTCAAGCTAAAATGGGGCGAACTGCAATGCAATCGTTCCAAACTTTGTCATTCCTCTTCAAAATTTCAATTTTGTTTTTGGCATATGCTGGCCATTGGAGTGCATTTCTTGTCAAGTCGTAATGGCATGATTTTCCAACATCGTTCACAAGGCTATGACAACAATAATCACTAACAATTTGATTTCCAACAAATACACCAGAGAATATTTGTTTACCACATTCTGCAGGCTTTAATTTGCTTGCACAATTAGTTAAATATATCTCATATGACGACAATGGCCTTGGGGCAGAAGTAACATCTTTGGAAGGACCTCCAGAAGGTGGCTGAGAAATTTCAGAACAAAATGACGTTGTGAAAAGCAAAGTAAAACTGATCATAATGGTCACAACATCGTAAAAGCCATTGAATGATGTCATGCCTGTTTAGAGAACGATAGTTTAATCAAAGTCTTGAAGATTATTTGCTTAGGTGAATTGGTTGTCAACAAATTCTTATTTATAATACATATAACACTATATTAACGTAAAAAATGTATTTAGTATGTTGTTGTAACTCTCAAAAAATACTAAGAAAGGTAAGTTTTCAAGTTCTAGAGAAACCGCGTTTTTTTATTGTTTTTTTAACTTCACATACAACTTTACATATTAAAATAATCTAATTTTGTAACTTGCAAAAGTTTATGTTACATTTTAAAAAATACTTAAATTTTAAAAAAAAAGACATATTGTTTTTTATTTCGAAGAAATCTCACTTTTACCTAGACATTTTGTATCCTATTTTGACTTATCTCTAACAAGTAATTGTGTTGATGTCATATTTTTTTACAAACCCAATTTAATCAAGCCGGTCCAAGATATCATGGGTTACTTTTAGACTAAAATTAGATTTGGATAATTATAGGTTAAGTTAGTTCTACAAGGTTTAAAATAAAAGTTTACGTGTCACTGGAATATGATATACAAATAATGAGTTAAACAAAGATATATAATCAATTACGTTTGGACAAAGAGATTGTGTTCATATTTATAAGAACTAATCATTAAAACGAAAAAAATCATTTTCCCACAAAACAATGATTAGAAATAAATACATTAGTCGTGTATTTAGTACTATCGTCTTTATATGTCCTAATTCAAATCCAAAGGAAAGGGAGAGAGACATGAGCAACTGGTGATTGGCGAGGTGATCCTACTTTCTACTATTCTTTAATTAGCCACCCAACTAAATAACATTAGAAATAAGATTTTTATTTTATTATATATATTGTGTCTTCTAAATGAACAGTATAAAAGCTATTTTTCATTAAAAGAATTAAGCTTATGCATAATGTTCTTAAAGCTTTTCATTATTTTTTCATGCTTTTATTTATTTTATAGTTTTGACTTATTTAAAGTTATTTTAAACCGCGCAAATGAAATAGTTATTTCAATATATTACAAAAAAGAATGTACATGAAGTTCTTTTAGTTTTTATTGAAATTATAGTTTTTTAATATTATTTTTCTCACGACTTGTATTTGTTTGCTGATTGTAAGAATTGAGGAACGAAACTCACCTATTCGAACAAATTTATTAGGTTACTTCTTTAGTTTTCAATATGTACCTTTATAACTAGAGGGAAAAAAACATGTACTTTAAAAACTTGTTTTAAAAAGCATGGTTTAATCTTTTTTTTTCTTTTAATTTTTGAAATTTAATATTTATTCTATTAATTTTTGGCACTCACATGGTAACATCTCATATGACTTTAAGTATTGCCGACTGACCCTACAAAACAACACGTGCCTTTTCAGCGTGTTTTGTCATCACTCGCACGTTTACCGGGAAACTTTCCGGTAGGTCACCCATCCTAAGACTATTTCAAGTCAAGCACCCTGAACTGAGGGGTTCATATAGAATGAGCTACCAAAAAGAATATGCATCTTGTTAGTATAGGTATTATCAAATAAATCTTAAATACCTTCCTTCAACCATGCAGTCCCATAGCTGCAAGGCTTTGGGATCCCTCTCATTCCGATGTGATTATGTTCTTCTAGAAGCTGTCGGGAGCCGCTCGTTGTCGTGTCTTGTGCACCGGCAACCAGTCCCCGCTCTGGTCGGCCTTGGGTGTTACACAAATAATGGATCATGTAAGATAATTGAATCTCTAGTATTAGTTTAAATAAATATATTGGCTCTTATTAAATATACTAAAAAGATACAACTAAGCTTAAGTCATCAATAGAGAGTATTGACTAGACTTGGGGCAGAAGTAACATCTTTGGAAGGACCTCCAGAAGGTGGCTGAGAAATTTCAGAACAAAATGACGTTGTGAAAAGCAAAGTAAAACTGATCATAATGGTCACAACATCGTAAAAGCCATTGAATGATGTCATGCTTGTTTAGAGAATGATAGTTTAATCAAAGTCTTGAAGATTATTTGCTTAGGTGAATTGGTTATCAACAAATTCTTATTTATAATACATATAACACTATATTAACGTAAAAAATGTATTTAGTATGTTGTTGTAACTCTCAAAAAATACTAAGAAAGGTAAGTTTTCAAGTTCTAGGAAAACCGCGTTTTTTTATTGTTTTTTTAACTTCACATACAACTTTACATATTAAAATAATCTAATTTTGTAACTTGCAAAAGTTTATGTTACATTTTAAAAAATACTTAAATTTTAAAAAAAAAGACATATTGTTTTTTATTTCGAAGAAATCTCACTTTTACCTAGACATTTTGTATCCTATTTTGACTTATCTCAAACAAGTAATTGTGTTGATGTCATATTTTTTTAAAAACCCAATTTAATCAAGCCGGTCCAAGATATCATGGGTTACTTTTAGACTAAGATTAGATTTGGATAATTATAGGTTAAGTTAGTTCTACAAGGTTTAAAATAAAAGTTTACGTGTCACTATAATATGATATACAAATAATGAGTTAAACAATGATATATAATCAATTACGTATGGACAAAGAGATTGTGTTCATATTTATAAGGACTAATCATTAAAACGAAAAAAATCATTTTCCCACAAAACAATGATTAGAAATAAATACATTAGTCGTGTATTTAGTACTATCGTCTCCATATGTCATAATTCAAATCCAAAGGAAAGGGAGAGAGACATGAGCAAATGGTGATTGGCGAGGTGATCCTACTTTCTACTACTCTTTAATTAGCCACCCAACTAAATAACATTAGAAATAAGATTTTTATTTTATTATATGTATTGTGTCTTCTAAATGAACAGTATAAAAGCTATTTTTCATTAAAAGAATTAAGCTTATGCATAATGTTCTTGAAGCTTTTCATTATTTTTTCATGCTTTTATTTATTTTATAGTTTTGACTTATTTAAAGTTATTTTAAACCGCGCAAATGAAATAGTTATTTCAATATATTACAAAAAAGAATGTACATGAAGTTCTTTTAGTTTTTATTGAAATTATAGTTTTTTAATATTATTTTTCTCTCGACTTGTATGTGTTTGCTGATTGTAAGAATTGAGGAACGAAACTCACCTATTCGAACAAATTTATTAGGTTACTTCTTTAGTTTTCAATATGTACCTTTATAACTAGAGGGAAAAAAACATGTACTTTAAAAACTTGTTTTAAAAAGCATGGTTTAATCTTTTTTTTTTCTTTTAATTTTTGAAATTTAATATTTATTCTATTAATTTTTGGCACTCACATGGTAACATCTCATATGACTTTAAGTATTGCCGACTGACCCTACAAAACAACACGTGCCTTTTCAGCGTGTTTTGTCATCACTCGCACGTTTACCGGGAAACTTTCCGGTAGGTCACCCATCCTAAGACTATTTCAAGTCAAGCACCCTGAACTGAGGGGTTCATATAGAATGAGCTACCAAAAAGAATATGCATCTTGTTAGTATAGGTATTATCAAATAAATCTTAAATGCCTTCCTTCAACCATGCAGTCCCATAGCTGCAAGGCTTTGGGATCCCTCTTATTCCGATGTGATTATGTTCTTCTAGAAGGTGTCGGGAGCCGCTCGTTGTCGTGTCTTGTGCACCGGCAACCAGTCCCCGCTCTGGTCAGCCTTGGGTGTTACACAAATAATGGATCATGTAAGATAATTGAATCTCTAGTATTAGTTTAAATAAATATATTGACTCTTATTAAATATACTAAAAAGATACAACTAAGCTTAAGTCATCAATAGAGAGTATTGACTAGACTTTTTAAGTAATAATATTTTTGGTAATTTGTGTTAAATTAGAGAAAGAGTGTTTTCTATTTTCTTTACCTACGTCTTGATATTTTGGAATGAGAGATAGTAAGTTAGAGTGAGATATAGTGAAAAACGATAGAGGTTAGTCTACTTTTTGAGGTAATTACTAGCATATTTACTTTAATGTTCCAAAAGGTAGTCCATATGATTTTAATTTTTGTTTTTATGTAATTTGTTAGAAATGACTATTTGGTATTAATTTTGATAAAAAAACGTATAGTATATTTGTTTGTACGAACATATTTTTATTTTATGATATTAAAATAGACCAATGTGGTACGAAATACTCGAGTTGATCAAAATTCATTTAGTATAAAATAAAATATTCATATGATACATCGTGTGGCTATCATTAATTCGTTTTTTTTCACTGAATTTATGTTCAAGCTAAAATGGGGCGAACTGCAATGCAATCGTTCCAAACTTTGTCATTCCTCTTCAAAATTTCAATTTTGTTTTTGGCATATGCTGGCCATTGGAGTGCATTTCTTGTCAAGTCGTAATGGCATGATTTTCCAACATCGTTCACAAGGCTATGACAACAATAATCACTAACAATTTGATTTCCAACAAATACACCAGAGAATATTTGTTTACCACATTCTGCAGGCTTTAATTTGCTTGCACAATTAGTTAAATATATCTCATATGACGACAATGGCCTTGGGGCAGAAGTAACATCTTTGGAAGGACCTCCAGAAGGTGGCTGAGAAATTTCAGAACAAAATGACGTTGTGAAAAGCAAAGTAAAACTGATCATAATGGTCACAACATCGTAAAAGCCATTGAATGATGTCATGCCTGTTTAGAGAACGATAGTTTAATCAAAGTCTTGAAGATTATTTGCTTAGGTGAATTGGTTGTCAACAAATTCTTATTTATAATACATATAACACTATATTAACGTAAAAAATGTATTTAGTATGTTGTTGTAACTCTCAAAAAATACTAAGAAAGGTAAGTTTTCAAGTTCTAGAGAAACCGCGTTTTTTTATTGTTTTTTTAACTTCACATACAACTTTACATATTAAAATAATCTAATTTTGTAACTTGCAAAAGTTTATGTTACATTTTAAAAAATACTTAAATTTTAAAAAAAAAGACATATTGTTTTTTATTTCGAAGAAATCTCACTTTTACCTAGACATTTTGTATCCTATTTTGACTTATCTCTAACAAGTAATTGTGTTGATGTCATATTTTTTTACAAACCCAATTTAATCAAGCCGGTCCAAGATATCATGGGTTACTTTTAGACTAAAATTAGATTTGGATAATTATAGGTTAAGTTAGTTCTACAAGGTTTAAAATAAAAGTTTACGTGTCACTGGAATATGATATACAAATAATGAGTTAAACAAAGATATATAATCAATTACGTTTGGACAAAGAGATTGTGTTCATATTTATAAGAACTAATCATTAAAACGAAAAAAATCATTTTCCCACAAAACAATGATTAGAAATAAATACATTAGTCGTGTATTTAGTACTATCGTCTTTATATGTCCTAATTCAAATCCAAAGGAAAGGGAGAGAGACATGAGCAACTGGTGATTGGCGAGGTGATCCTACTTTCTACTATTCTTTAATTAGCCACCCAACTAAATAACATTAGAAATAAGATTTTTATTTTATTATATATATTGTGTCTTCTAAATGAACAGTATAAAAGCTATTTTTCATTAAAAGAATTAAGCTTATGCATAATGTTCTTAAAGCTTTTCATTATTTTTTCATGCTTTTATTTATTTTATAGTTTTGACTTATTTAAAGTTATTTTAAACCGCGCAAATGAAATAGTTATTTCAATATATTACAAAAAAGAATGTACATGAAGTTCTTTTAGTTTTTATTGAAATTATAGTTTTTTAATATTATTTTTCTCACGACTTGTATTTGTTTGCTGATTGTAAGAATTGAGGAACGAAACTCACCTATTCGAACAAATTTATTAGGTTACTTCTTTAGTTTTCAATATGTACCTTTATAACTAGAGGGAAAAAAACATGTACTTTAAAAACTTGTTTTAAAAAGCATGGTTTAATCTTTTTTTTTCTTTTAATTTTTGAAATTTAATATTTATTCTATTAATTTTTGGCACTCACATGGTAACATCTCATATGACTTTAAGTATTGCCGACTGACCCTACAAAACAACACGTGCCTTTTCAGCGTGTTTTGTCATCACTCGCACGTTTACCGGGAAACTTTCCGGTAGGTCACCCATCCTAAGACTATTTCAAGTCAAGCACCCTGAACTGAGGGGTTCATATAGAATGAGCTACCAAAAAGAATATGCATCTTGTTAGTATAGGTATTATCAAATAAATCTTAAATACCTTCCTTCAACCATGCAGTCCCATAGCTGCAAGGCTTTGGGATCCCTCTCATTCCGATGTGATTATGTTCTTCTAGAAGCTGTCGGGAGCCGCTCGTTGTCGTGTCTTGTGCACCGGCAACCAGTCCCCGCTCTGGTCGGCCTTGGGTGTTACACAAATAATGGATCATGTAAGATAATTGAATCTCTAGTATTAGTTTAAATAAATATATTGGCTCTTATTAAATATACTAAAAAGATACAACTAAGCTTAAGTCATCAATAGAGAGTATTGACTAGACTTGGGGCAGAAGTAACATCTTTGGAAGGACCTCCAGAAGGTGGCTGAGAAATTTCAGAACAAAATGACGTTGTGAAAAGCAAAGTAAAACTGATCATAATGGTCACAACATCGTAAAAGCCATTGAATGATGTCATGCTTGTTTAGAGAATGATAGTTTAATCAAAGTCTTGAAGATTATTTGCTTAGGTGAATTGGTTATCAACAAATTCTTATTTATAATACATATAACACTATATTAACGTAAAAAATGTATTTAGTATGTTGTTGTAACTCTCAAAAAATACTAAGAAAGGTAAGTTTTCAAGTTCTAGGAAAACCGCGTTTTTTTATTGTTTTTTTAACTTCACATACAACTTTACATATTAAAATAATCTAATTTTGTAACTTGCAAAAGTTTATGTTACATTTTAAAAAATACTTAAATTTTAAAAAAAAAGACATATTGTTTTTTATTTCGAAGAAATCTCACTTTTACCTAGACATTTTGTATCCTATTTTGACTTATCTCAAACAAGTAATTGTGTTGATGTCATATTTTTTTAAAAACCCAATTTAATCAAGCCGGTCCAAGATATCATGGGTTACTTTTAGACTAAGATTAGATTTGGATAATTATAGGTTAAGTTAGTTCTACAAGGTTTAAAATAAAAGTTTACGTGTCACTATAATATGATATACAAATAATGAGTTAAACAAAGATATATAATCAATTACGTATGGACAAAGAGATTGTGTTCATATTTATAAGGACTAATCATTAAAACGAAAAAAATCATTTTCCCACAAAACAATGATTAGAAATAAATACATTAGTCGTGTATTTAGTACTATCGTCTCCATATGTCATAATTCAAATCCAAAGGAAAGGGAGAGAGACATGAGCAAATGGTGATTGGCGAGGTGATCCTACTTTCTACTACTCTTTAATTAGCCACCCAACTAAATAACATTAGAAATAAGATTTTTATTTTATTATATGTATTGTGTCTTCTAAATGAACAGTATAAAAGCTATTTTTCATTAAAAGAATTAAGCTTATGCATAATGTTCTTGAAGCTTTTCATTATTTTTTCATGCTTTTATTTATTTTATAGTTTTGACTTATTTAAAGTTATTTTAAACCGCGCAAATGAAATAGTTATTTCAATATATTACAAAAAAGAATGTACATGAAGTTCTTTTAGTTTTTATTGAAATTATAGTTTTTTAATATTATTTTTCTCTCGACTTGTATGTGTTTGCTGATTGTAAGAATTGAGGAACGAAACTCACCTATTCGAACAAATTTATTAGGTTACTTCTTTAGTTTTCAATATGTACCTTTATAACTAGAGGGAAAAAAACATGTACTTTAAAAACTTGTTTTAAAAAGCATGGTTTAATCTTTTTTTTTTCTTTTAATTTTTGAAATTTAATATTTATTCTATTAATTTTTGGCACTCACATGGTAACATCTCATATGACTTTAAGTATTGCCGACTGACCCTACAAAACAACACGTGCCTTTTCAGCGTGTTTTGTCATCACTCGCACGTTTACCGGGAAACTTTCCGGTAGGTCACCCATCCTAAGACTATTTCAAGTCAAGCACCCTGAACTGAGGGGTTCATATAGAATGAGCTACCAAAAAGAATATGCATCTTGTTAGTATAGGTATTATCAAATAAATCTTAAATGCCTTCCTTCAACCATGCAGTCCCATAGCTGCAAGGCTTTGGGATCCCTCTTATTCCGATGTGATTATGTTCTTCTAGAAGGTGTCGGGAGCCGCTCGTTGTCGTGTCTTGTGCACCGGCAACCAGTCCCCGCTCTGGTCAGCCTTGGGTGTTACACAAATAATGGATCATGTAAGATAATTGAATCTCTAGTATTAGTTTAAATAAATATATTGACTCTTATTAAATATACTAAAAAGATACAACTAAGCTTAAGTCATCAATAGAGAGTATTGACTAGACTTTTTAAGTAATAATATTTTTGGTAATTTGTGTTAAATTAGAGAAAGAGTGTTTTCTATTTTCTTTACCTACGTCTTGATATTTTGGAATGAGAGATAGTAAGTTAGAGTGAGATATAGTGAAAAACGATAGAGGTTAGTCTACTTTTTGAGGTAATTACTAGCATATTTACTTTAATGTTCCAAAAGGTAGTCCATATGATTTTAATTTTTGTTTTTATGTAATTTGTTAGAAATGACTATTTGGTATTAATTTTGATAAAAAAACGTATAGTATATTTGTTTGTACGAACATATTTTTATTTTATGATATTAAAATAGACCAATGTGGTACGAAATACTCGAGTTGATCAAAATTCATTTAGTATAAAATAAAATATTCATATGATACATCGTGTGGCTATCATTAATTCGTTTTTTTTCACTGAATTTATGTTCAAGCTAAAATGGGGCGAACTGCAATGCAATCGTTCCAAACTTTGTCATTCCTCTTCAAAATTTCAATTTTGTTTTTGGCATATGCTGGCCATTGGAGTGCATTTCTTGTCAAGTCGTAATGGCATGATTTTCCAACATCGTTCACAAGGCTATGACAACAATAATCACTAACAATTTGATTTCCAACAAATACACCAGAGAATATTTGTTTACCACATTCTGCAGGCTTTAATTTGCTTGCACAATTAGTTAAATATATCTCATATGACGACAATGGCCTTGGGGCAGAAGTAACATCTTTGGAAGGACCTCCAGAAGGTGGCTGAGAAATTTCAGAACAAAATGACGTTGTGAAAAGCAAAGTAAAACTGATCATAATGGTCACAACATCGTAAAAGCCATTGAATGATGTCATGCCTGTTTAGAGAACGATAGTTTAATCAAAGTCTTGAAGATTATTTGCTTAGGTGAATTGGTTGTCAACAAATTCTTATTTATAATACATATAACACTATATTAACGTAAAAAATGTATTTAGTATGTTGTTGTAACTCTCAAAAAATACTAAGAAAGGTAAGTTTTCAAGTTCTAGAGAAACCGCGTTTTTTTATTGTTTTTTTAACTTCACATACAACTTTACATATTAAAATAATCTAATTTTGTAACTTGCAAAAGTTTATGTTACATTTTAAAAAATACTTAAATTTTAAAAAAAAAGACATATTGTTTTTTATTTCGAAGAAATCTCACTTTTACCTAGACATTTTGTATCCTATTTTGACTTATCTCTAACAAGTAATTGTGTTGATGTCATATTTTTTTACAAACCCAATTTAATCAAGCCGGTCCAAGATATCATGGGTTACTTTTAGACTAAAATTAGATTTGGATAATTATAGGTTAAGTTAGTTCTACAAGGTTTAAAATAAAAGTTTACGTGTCACTGGAATATGATATACAAATAATGAGTTAAACAAAGATATATAATCAATTACGTTTGGACAAAGAGATTGTGTTCATATTTATAAGAACTAATCATTAAAACGAAAAAAATCATTTTCCCACAAAACAATGATTAGAAATAAATACATTAGTCGTGTATTTAGTACTATCGTCTTTATATGTCCTAATTCAAATCCAAAGGAAAGGGAGAGAGACATGAGCAACTGGTGATTGGCGAGGTGATCCTACTTTCTACTATTCTTTAATTAGCCACCCAACTAAATAACATTAGAAATAAGATTTTTATTTTATTATATATATTGTGTCTTCTAAATGAACAGTATAAAAGCTATTTTTCATTAAAAGAATTAAGCTTATGCATAATGTTCTTAAAGCTTTTCATTATTTTTTCATGCTTTTATTTATTTTATAGTTTTGACTTATTTAAAGTTATTTTAAACCGCGCAAATGAAATAGTTATTTCAATATATTACAAAAAAGAATGTACATGAAGTTCTTTTAGTTTTTATTGAAATTATAGTTTTTTAATATTATTTTTCTCACGACTTGTATTTGTTTGCTGATTGTAAGAATTGAGGAACGAAACTCACCTATTCGAACAAATTTATTAGGTTACTTCTTTAGTTTTCAATATGTACCTTTATAACTAGAGGGAAAAAAACATGTACTTTAAAAACTTGTTTTAAAAAGCATGGTTTAATCTTTTTTTTTCTTTTAATTTTTGAAATTTAATATTTATTCTATTAATTTTTGGCACTCACATGGTAACATCTCATATGACTTTAAGTATTGCCGACTGACCCTACAAAACAACACGTGCCTTTTCAGCGTGTTTTGTCATCACTCGCACGTTTACCGGGAAACTTTCCGGTAGGTCACCCATCCTAAGACTATTTCAAGTCAAGCACCCTGAACTGAGGGGTTCATATAGAATGAGCTACCAAAAAGAATATGCATCTTGTTAGTATAGGTATTATCAAATAAATCTTAAATACCTTCCTTCAACCATGCAGTCCCATAGCTGCAAGGCTTTGGGATCCCTCTCATTCCGATGTGATTATGTTCTTCTAGAAGCTGTCGGGAGCCGCTCGTTGTCGTGTCTTGTGCACCGGCAACCAGTCCCCGCTCTGGTCGGCCTTGGGTGTTACACAAATAATGGATCATGTAAGATAATTGAATCTCTAGTATTAGTTTAAATAAATATATTGGCTCTTATTAAATATACTAAAAAGATACAACTAAGCTTAAGTCATCAATAGAGAGTATTGACTAGACTTTTTAAGTGATAATATTTTTGGTAATTTGTGTTAAATTAGAGAAAGAGTGTTTTCTATTTTCTTTACCTACGTCTTGATATTTTGGAATGAGAGATAGAATGTTAGAGTGAGATATAGTGAAAAACGATAGAGGTTAGTCTACTTTTTGAGGTAATTACTAGCATATTTACTTTAATGTTCCAAAAGGTAGTCCATATGATTTTAATTTTTGTTTTTATGTAATTTGTTAGAAATTACTATTTGGTATTAATTTTGATAAAAAAAACGTATAGTATATTTGTTTGTACGAACATATTTTTATTTTATGATATTAAAATAGACCAATGTGGTACGAAATACTCGAGTTGATCAAAATTCATTTAGTATAAAATAAAATATTCATATGATACATCGTGTGGCTATCATTAATTCATTTTTTTTCACTGAATTTATGTTCAAGCTAAAATGGGGCGAACTGCAATGCAATCGTTCCAAACTTTGTCATTCCTCTTCAAAATTTCTGTTTTGTTTTTGGCATATGCTGGGCATTGGAGTGCATTTCTTGTCAAGTCGTAATGGCATGATTTTCCAACATCGTTCACAAGGCTATGACAACAATAATCACTAACAATTTGATTTCCAACAAATACACCAGAGAATATTTGTTTACCACATTCTGCAGGCTTTAATTTGCTTGCACAATTAGTTAAATATATCTCATATGACGACAATGGCCTTGGGGCAGAAGTAACATCTTTGGAAGGACCTCCAGAAGGTGGCTGAGAAATTTCAGAACAAAATGACGTTGTGAAAAGCAAAGTAAAACTGATCATAATGGTCACAACATCGTAAAAGCCATTGAATGATGTCATGCCTGTTTAGAGAACGATAGTTTAATCAAAGTCTTGAAGATTATTTGCTTAGGTGAATTGGTTGTCAACAAATTCTTATTTATAATACATATAACACTATATTAACGTAAAAAATGTATTTAGTATGTTGTTGTAACTCTCAAAAAATACTAAGAAAGGTAAGTTTTCAAGTTCTAGAGAAACCGCGTTTTTTTATTGTTTTTTTAACTTCACATACAACTTTACATATTAAAATAATCTAATTTTGTAACTTGCAAAAGTTTATGTTACATTTTAAAAAATACTTAAATTTTAAAAAAAAAGACATATTGTTTTTTATTTCGAAGAAATCTCACTTTTACCTAGACATTTTGTATCCTATTTTGACTTATCTCTAACAAGTAATTGTGTTGATGTCATATTTTTTTACAAACCCAATTTAATCAAGCCGGTCCAAGATATCATGGGTTACTTTTAGACTAAAATTAGATTTGGATAATTATAGGTTAAGTTAGTTCTACAAGGTTTAAAATAAAAGTTTACGTGTCACTGGAATATGATATACAAATAATGAGTTAAACAAAGATATATAATCAATTACGTTTGGACAAAGAGATTGTGTTCATATTTATAAGAACTAATCATTAAAACGAAAAAAATCATTTTCCCACAAAACAATGATTAGAAATAAATACATAAGTCGTGTATTTAGTACTATCGTCTCCATATGTCATAATTCAAATCCAAAGGAAAGGGAGAGAGACATTAGCAAATGGTGATTGGCGAGGTGATCCTACATTCTACTATTCTTTAATTAGCCACCCAACTAAATAACATTAGAAATAAGATTTTTATTTTATTATATGTATTGTGTCTTCTAAATGAACAGTATAAAAGCTATTTTTCATTAAAAGAATTAAGCTTATGCATAATGTTCTTGAAGCTTTTCATTATTTTTTCATGCTTTTATTTATTTTATAGTTTTGACTTATTTAAAGTTATTTTAAACCGCGCAGATGAAATAGTTATTTCAATATATTACAAAAAAGAATGTACATGAAGTTCTTTTAGTTTTTTTGAAATTATAGTTTTTTAATATTATTTTTCTCACGACTTGTATGTGTTTGCTGATTGTAAGAATTGAGGAACGAAACTCACCTATTCGAACAAATTTATTAGGTTACTTCTTTAGTTTTCAATATGTACCTTTATAACTAGAGGGAAAAAAACTAGTACTTTAAAAACTTGTTTTAAAAAGCATGGTTTAATCTTTTTTTTTTCTTTTAATTTTTGGAATTTAATATTTATTCTATTAATTTTTGGGAATCACATGGTAACATCTCATACGACTTTAAGCATTGCCGACTGACCCTACAAAACAACACGTGCCTTTTCAGAGTGTTTTGTCCTCACTCGCACGTTTACCTGGAAACTTTCCGGTAGGTCACCCATCCTAAGACTACTCCAAGTCAAGCACCCTGAACTGAGGAGTTCATATGGAATGAGCTACCAAAAAGAATATGCATCTTGTTAGTATAGGTATTACCAAATAAATCTTAAATGCCTTCCTTCAACCATGCAGTCCCATAGCTGCAAGGCTTTGGGATCCCTCTCTTTCCGATGTGATTCTGTTCTTCTAGAAGCTGTCGGGAGCCGCTCGTTGTCGTGTCTTGTGCACCGGCAACCAGTCCCCGCTCTGGTCAGCCTTGGGTGTTACACACATAATGGAGAGTATTGACTAGACTTAAGTCATCAATAGAGAGTATTGACTAGACTTTTTAAGTGATAATATTTTTGGTAATTTGTGTTAAATTAGAGAAAGAGTGTTTTCTATTTTCTTTACCTACGTCTTGATATTTTGGAATGAGAGATAGAAAGTTAGAGTGAGATATAGTGAAAAACGATAGAGGTTAGTCTACTTTTTGAGGTAATTACTAGCATATTTACTTTAATGTTCCAAAAGGTAGTCCATATGATTATATTTTTTGTTTTTATGTAATTTGTTAGAAATGACTATTTGGTATTAATTTTGATATAAAAAAACGTATGGTATATTTGTTTGTACGAACATATTTTTATTTTATGATATTAAAATAGACCAATGTGGTACGAAATACTCGAGTTGATCAAAATTCATTTAGTATAAAATAAAATATTCATATGATACATCGTGTGGCTATCATTAATTCATTTTTTTTCACTGAATTTATGTTCAAGCTATAATGGGGCGAACTGCAATGCAATCGTTCCAAACTTTGTCATTCCTCTTCAAAATTTCTGTTTTGTTTTTGGCATATGCTGGCCATTGGAGTGCATTTCTTGTCAAGTCGTAATGGCATGATTTTCCAACATCGTTCACAATGCTATGACAACAATAATCACTAACAATTTGATTTTCATCAAATACACCAGAGAATATTTGTTTACCACATTCTGCAGGCTTTAATTTGATTGCACAATTAGTTAAATATATCTCATATGACGACAATGGCCTTGGGGCAGAAGTTACATCTTTGGAAGGACCTCCAGAAGGTGGCTGAGAAATTTCAGAACAAAATGACATTGTGAAAAGCAAAGTAAAACTGATCATAATGGTCACAACATCGTAAAAGCCATTGAATGATGTCATGCCTGTTTAGAGAATGATAGTTTAATCAAAGTCTTGAAGATTATTTGCTTAGGTGAATTGGTTATCAACAAATTCTTATTTATAATACATATAACACTATATTAACGTAAAAAATGTATTTAGTATGTTGTTGTAACTCTCAAAAAATACTAAGAAAGGTAAGTTTTCAAGTTCTAGAGAAACCGCGTTTTTTTATTGTTTTTTAAACTTCACATACAACTTTACATATTAAAATAATCTAATTTTGTAACTTGCAAAAGTTTATGTTACATTTTAAAAAATACTTAAATTTAAAAAAAAAAGACATATTGTTTTTTATTTCGAAGAAATCTCACTTTTACCTAGACATTTTGTATCCTATTTTGACTTATCTCTAACAAGTAATTGTGTTGATGTCATATTTTTTTACAAACCCAATTTAATCAAGCCGGTCCAAGATATCTCGGGTTTCTTTTAGACTAAGATTAGATTTGGATAATTATAGGTTAAGTTAGTTCTACAAGGTTTAAAATAAAAGTTAACGTGTCACTAGAATATGATATACAAATAATGAGTTAAACAAAGATAGATAATCAATTACGTTTGGACAAAGAGATTGTGTTGATATTTAAAAGAACTAATCATTAAAACGAAAAAAAAATTCATTTTCCCACAAAACAATGATTAGAAATAAATACATCAGGCGTGTGTTTAGTACTATCGTCTCCATATGTCCTAATTCAAATCCAAAGGAAAGGGAGAGAGACATGAGCAAATGGTGATTGGGGAGGTGATCCTACTTTCTACTACTCTTTAATTAGCCACCCAACTAAATAACATTAGAAATAAGATTTTTATTTTATTATATGTATTGTGTCTTCTAAATGAACAGTATAAAAACTATTTTTCATTAAAAGAATTAAGCTTATGCGTAATGTTCTTGAAGCTTTTCATTATTCTTTCATGCTTTTATTTATTTTATAATTTTGACTTATTTAAAGTTATTTTAAACCGCGCAAATGAAATAATTTTTTCAATATATTAAAAAAAAGAATGTACATGAAGTTCTACTAGTTTTTATTGAAATTATAGTTTTTTAATATTATTTTTCTCACCACTTGTATGTGTTTGCTGATTGTAAGAATTGTGGAACGACACTCACCTATTCGAACAAATTTACTAGGTTACTTCTTTAGTTTTCAATATGTACCTTTATAACTAGAGGAAAAAAAAAACGTGTACTTTAAAAACTTGTTTTAAAAAGCATGGTTTAATCTTTTTTTTTCTTTTAATTCTTGGAATTTAATATTTATTCTATTAGTTTTTGGGACTCACATGGTAACATCCCATACGACTTTAAGCATTGCCGACTGACCCTACAAAACAACACAAACCTTATCAGCGTGTTTTGTCCTCACTCGCACGTTTACCGGAAAACTTTCCGGTAGGTCACCCATCCTAAGACTACTCCAAGTCAAGCACCCTGAACTGAGGAGTTCTTATGGAATAAGCTACCAAACAGAATATGCATCTTGTTAGTATAGGTATTACTGAATAAATCTTAATTGCCTTCCTTCAAGCAGTTCCATAGCTGCAAGGCTTTTGGATCCCTCTCATTCCGATGTGATTTGGTTCTTCTAGAAGCTGTCGGGAGCTGCTCATTGTCTTGCCTTGTGCTCCAGCGACCACTCCCTACTCTGGTCAGCCTTGGGTGTTACACATATAATGGATCATGTAAGATAATTGAAACTCTAGTATTAGTTTAAATAAATATATTGGCTCTTATTAAATATATTAAAAAGATTCAACTAAGCTTAAGTCATCAATAGAGAGTATCAACTAGACTTTGTGAGTAATAATATTTTTTGTAATTTGTGTTATTTTAGTGATATTGTGTTTTCTATTTTCTTTACCTACGTCTTGAAATTTTGGAATGAGAGATAGAAAGTTAGAGCGAGATATTGTGAAAAATGAGAGAGATTAGTCCACTTTTTGAGGTAATTCAAGCATATTTACTTTAATCTTTCCAAAAGGTAGTCCATATGATTTTATTTTTTTTGTGTTTATTTAATTTGTTAGAAATGATTATTTGATATTAATTTTGATAAAAAACGTATAGTATATTTGTTTGTACGAACATATTTTTATTTTTTGATATTAAAATAGACCATTGTTGTATGAAATACTCGAGTTGATAAAAATTCATTTAGTATAAAATAAAATATTCAGATGATACATCGTGTGGCTATCATTAATTGATTCTTTTTTCACCGAATTTATGTTCAAGGTAAAATGAGGCGAACTGCAATGCAATCGTTCCAAACTTTGTCATTCCTCTTCAAAAGTTCTGTTTTGTTTTTGGCATATGCTGGCCATTGGATTGCATTTCTGATCAAGTCATAATGACATGACTTTCCAACATCATTCAAAAGGCTATGACAACAATAATCACTAACAATTTGATTTCCAACAAATACACCAGAGAATATTTGTTTACCACATTCTGCAGGCTTTAATTTGCTTGCACAGTTAGTTAAATACTTCTCATATGACGACAATGGCTTTGGGGCAGAAGTGATGTAATATCCCGCCTATTAGTTTACAGTATCTTACATGTTAACTCGTCTTCTGCGCGTATTAGATTAAAGGGGTGTTTTAGTATTTACACATAGGGAGTATACAAAAGGGGTGAATAGGTTAAAATCCTCGTAACAAGAAAGAAATATAAACAAAAAGAACACCAAACTAGAGAAATCTGTAATTAGGCAGACCACATCTGTTCCATAAGAAATCAAAGCTCAATTATGAAGGTATCACCTAAAAACAACCAAGGGTCGTGGTGCCTTCCTCAGCCCATAAATCACGACTAGATTATTTTTCTAAGTAAATAAATATATTGGGTCGTATTAAATATATTAAAAAGTATCAACTAAGTTTAAGTCATCAATAAAATGTAACGACTAAAATTTTTTAAGTAGTAATATTTTTGGAGATTTTTGTTATAGGGGTGATATATTGTTTGCTATTTTTTTTTTTAAAGAGTGTTGTTTTCTATTTTCTTTACATATGTGTTGATTTTTCGGAATGGAAGATAGAGTTAGAGAGATATAATGAAAAATAAAAGAGATTAGCTTACTACTCACTTCACAACTCTTTAAGGTTGAGTTCCGTTGAAAGAGATTAATTTACTATTCACTTCACAACTCCTTAAGGTTGAAGAGGGTGATAGCCATTGTTCGGTTAGGTGGAGGTCTTTGAATAGGATTCGTGAAGAGGTGGGTGAAGGAGTAGGCCACTGGTTTGATAATAATATTTGAAGGGTAGTTGGTAATGGAAGGGGTACTTTTTTCTGGCATGATTTTTGGGTTAGGGAAATTCCTCTGAAATTTAAATTTCCTCGCCTTTTTGATTTGTCTGTTAACGAGGAGTGTACGGTGGAGGAGATGAGGAGGGGTTTAGGGGCGGTTGAAGGGAGGGATAGGTTGTGGCGTCGTCGGTTGTTGGCGTGGGAGGAGGAGAGTGAGAGGGAGTGTTTAATGTTTTTACATAACAGTGTTTTACGAAGATACTTGGAGGTGGTTGCTAGATCCTACTCATGGTTATACGGTGCGGGGGCATATAGCTTTCTCACCACATCAGCCGAGTTGATAGACAGGTCACATGTTGTCGACGTTTGACATAAGCATATCCCCACCAAGGTGTCAGTATTCGTGTGGCGCCTTCTTCGTAACAGACTATCAACCAAAGACAATTTGGTGCGGCGGAGGATTCTTTCTCAAGAGAATGCGGTTTTTGTATCTGGATGCGGGAGACAAGAAACGACGACTGGTTTATTCTTGGAATGTGTTAATTACGCATCTCTCTGGTCTCTGTTGTGGCGTTGGCTGGGTATATCTTCGGTCTCACCTGGCGATCTTCATCAACATTTCACCCAATTTACTAATATGTCTGGTTTGCCTAGATTTACACATATATTTTTCAGGACTATTTGGTTTACCTCTGTTTTGATTATTTGGAAGGAAAGGAATGACCGTGTGTTTAAAAACACGGCTTCTACATCTTCCACTCTCATAGAAAAGGTTAAATTGACATCTTTTTCCTGGTTAAAGTCAAAACATACAGCTTTTACATACAACTATCATGACTGGTAGAATCAACCGCTCCTTTATATGGGCGTCCACTTGTAATCTATTGTTTTTTGTGCTTTCTGTTGTTTCAGTGGTGCTCTGTTTTGGGCTAGCACCTTGATTTTGTAAATACTCTTGTGGGGTTTTCCTTTTGCACGCCTTGTGCGGGGTAAACTACAGTTGTTATTATATATAATTTTTGTTTGTTCAAAAACAGTTGAGTTCAACCAACAACAAACAACTAAGGCTCTGTTTGGTAAAAATAGCGGATAGCTTATAGCTGATAACTGATGACTGATAGCTTATAGCTTATAGCTGATGATTGTTGACTGATAGCTGATAAGCTAACTAAAGTGTTTGGTAAAATTAGCGGTTCAACTAGCTAATAATGGTAAATTTACATAAAAGGACATTTTTTATTCATAATTTTTTTTAAGAGTTTATAATACAATCTATACCAATTAATATTTAAGATTTTAGTCATTTAAATTTATTAATATAACCAATATATAATTTCTCTAAAAATTGTTCTAAGTTTATTTCGTTCAATTTTTATAATTTATGAATGATTAAAGTATAAATTTGGTTTCTTTCTGTAAACAAAGTAAAAAATAATCATCGATCAGATTAAAAAAATGTTAAAAGAATAACAAAAAAAGAACAAAAATAAGTAGTCAGTATATACTATATACCCATAAAATGGAACTTTTTTCAAAAGTTAGGAAATAAAAAAAATTGTATGTGCCATTACATGGAATGAAATGGCATTGTTGCAGTGCAATATATTCAATGAGTGCTAAAGAGAGGCATGCATACTTGAGAGTAAAAAATACGTTGTACAATATTGTCCTTTTAGTTTTAAAGTATAATAAATTAATATAAAGGGTAAATATGAATTTTAGTTAAAATAATAAGGGTAAAAAAGGAACAAAAGATAATAAGCTATAAGCTATAAGCTCAAACGCTACTTGGAATAGCGTATGAAAAATAATTTATAAGCTCCTGAAATAAGCTATAAGCTCCTGGTGATAAAACATTACCAAACAGAGCTTTTCTGGTCAAACGAGCTTATAAGTTATCGGCTATAAGCTCATTTGAGGGCCTTACCAAACAGACCCTAAGGTAACTCACACCTAACAAGAGTTGCCAGTACTATCGACTAGTCTCACCATCTATTCTTATTTACCTCATTGTATTCAACGACTTATTTTTTATATTTTTTTTGTTAAGTATCCTAGTGATCGAAACTCACACATTTTAATATACATGTAAGTGTTCGAGATTCAAACCTGATCCTTATATATATTATGTATTGTTCGTGAACATCGACACCAACTTATTATTAACAAAATGTTATAAACATTAAATATGATCGGAACAGCATCTAAGCAAATACATCTAATTTTTGTTTTAAATAAAAAAAACAAAGACAAAGTTTGTGTTTGGATATTTTATTTTAGCACTTTCGACATCCATTCATCGCCAACATAAATTATCGAAACTGCCACTGTGCTTAAACTTCTCACTCCACGAATGGTTAACCATTTAACGCGCTAAAAGGGTCTTTTGAGAGCGAATACCTTATGATTGGACCGTGTTTTCCACGCTCGGTGTCTGCGAGTGTAGAAAAAACTCGTAAACAATATCCTTTCGCTCTCGTTAATAACCGTTTTAAAAAAAACACGCAACGAAATTTCTTTTTTTTCATTTTCCCACTTTCTAAAAACAGAAATTGGAAGCTTCATTTCATTTTCCACTTTTTTTTTCTTTCAGTTTTCGTCTCTGGTAAAACGATTCTCTCTTTCTCTCTCTAATTTCTATGCTTTCTGTTTTTTTTTTCTTAAAATATGAAAAAAAAATGTTAATGCTAATAGTTATTTGTTTTAAAGAAATTCTTATTAATTAAAGTGACGCTACTAGCCATTTTACGTATCGGAGAAAATTTGAACTTTGTACCTTGAAGTTATAAGTCTTAACACTTACCACTGAGTTAGCATCTGAATGACCGTTGAATTATTTGTGATTAACGCTTGTTAGGATTAGTTAGTTTTAGTTTATTTACTGACATAAGCATTTTTTATAATGTTTCGGAGAATTTATATAAAACAACTTATTTTCATAAGCTGTTTAGGATGGGTTATGAAAACTACTTATAGTTATACGAAAACAATTTGACTTTAACAGTGAGTTGGTACTTGAATGACTGTTGAACTATTTATGATTAACGCTTGTTAGGATTAACTTGTTTGAGATTATTTACTGGCATAAGCATTTTTAACAGTGTTTTCGGATAGGTGATGAAAACTGTTTGTTGATTATATGAAAACAGTTTGACTAAATTTTATCATGTGTTATATAAATAGTTTGTTCATAAGTGCTTATAAGATAAGTGTTTATTCTATAAGGTGGAAAATAAGTTGTTTTTACAATTAGGGGTTAATTTGTGTACTCTTTATCATTTGTTTCAGGAATGATTTGAGAAAGGGTACTGTATGAATTGTTTGGTTTGGAAGAAAAAATGGATATAGGTTTTAGCTTACCACAGTCAAAAGTAGCTTTCAATGGTTTCGATTCTTGTTGTGCTTTTGTTTGTAATTCGAGGAACATTTTGAAAGCTCGCTGTGGAAGAGAGTTAAGAGTTTCGAATTTGAAGTTGAATTTGTTGTGCAGGAGTAGTAAACGTTTTAGGGGAAATAGGAGAATTTGGCTCAAGTGTCAAGGAAATGATTCTTTTGCATATGATAATGGAAATGGTAGGAATGTTGATAATTTGAAAGGTTTGAATGAGGAGTCGAATTTGGGGTCGATTTCTGGTGCGGAATCAGGCGAACCTTTGGGAGAAGTTGGGGGTCAGGTGGAAGTAGAGGTACAAAGTGTGGATGAATTGAAAGAATTGTTGCAAAAGGCGTTGAAGGAATTAGAAGCTGCTAGAGTAAATAGTATTGTGTTTGAGGAAAAGGTTAAAAAGATATCGGAAACTGCGATATCTTTGCAAGATGAAGCATCAAGAGCTTGGAATGATGTTAATTCTACACTTGATATTATTCAGGAAATTGTGAGTGAAGAATTTATTGCGAAAGAAGCGGTTCAAAATGCAACAATGGCTCTTTCTTTAGCGGAGGCAAGACTTCAAGTAGCGGTTGAATCTTTGGATGTTGTAAATGAGGATTATAGTTCCGCGCGAGGTTCTAACGAGAGTGATGGTGGTAAAGGTGTAGGGCAAGAAGATAAAGAACGTGTGGTTGCTCAGGAAGATATCAAGGATTGTCAGACAAATTTAGCGTGTTGTGAGGCTGAGTTGAGGCGATTGCAAAGTAGAAAAGAGGAGTTGCAGAATGAAGTGAGTAAGTTGCATGAAATTGCTGAAAAAGCTCAGTTAACTGCTGTGAAAGCGGAGGAGGATGTCAATGACATAATGCATTTAGCCGAGCAAGCTGTTGCCCTTGAACTTGAGGCTGCAAAGCGTGTTAACGATGCAGAGATTGCATTTCAGAGAGCAAACAAGTCTGCCGTTAGCGTTAATGCTGAGACCACAGACACTCTACCAGTAGAATATGCCGTGGCCCTCCCCGAGGAGGAGAAATTGGTTCAACATTTTTCTGGGGATGCTGCTGTCAAAGGAGAGCTCGAGTTATCAAGTAATGACGAGTCTTTGCTTGCCGTGGAATCACTAGAGACACAGTCCAATAAAACCAGCCAAACCTTAGAAGACACAACTGAATCTGATTATCTGAGTGATCATGATAATGGACAGTTAATCTTAGACCCTTCAAAAGAAGCTGAACTCGAAGTAGAGAAGTCGAAGAGTGTAGTTCAAACAAAAAAACAAGAAACTCCGAAAGAATTGACTAGGGATAATTCATCATCTTCTTCCAAGTCATCATTGAAGAAGTCCTCCAGATTTTTTCCTGCATCATTTTTCTCGTCTAATACAGATGAGTTTGATTACTCACTAGCTTCAGTTTTCAATGATCTTGTGGAATCTGCACAGAAGCAATTACCAAAGCTGATTGTTGGGTTATTGTTAGTTGGAGCAGGGTGTGTATGATATTTATTTGTCTTGCTCCTTTTTCTTGCTGTTACCTTTTGTTAGGCCATCGTAGAAACAATTTATTTGTTAGACGAAAAGATCAATATGAAGGTTTTGCTGTTTTACTAGAACCGGTGGACTTTTATTTCAGGCTCACCTTCTATGCCAACAGAGCAGAGAGGAGTTCTCAGCTGCTTCAGCAGCCAGAAGTCGTTGCAACCACAGTTGAAGAAGTTTCCTCAAGTACAAGGCCTCTAGTTAGACAACTTCAGGAACTCCCCAATAGAATTAAGAAAGTTATTGCGTCGATACCTGAACAAGAGGTCCGATCTTTTTAGTCATTAATTTTGATGCTCGATTCAATAGGTTTCGTCTGACTCTGGATTGTATTTATTGTAGGTGAGCGACGAGGAAGCTTCCCTCTTTGACATGCTCTGGCTATTACTTGCAAGTGTTATATTTGTCCCTCTATTTCAAAAAATTCCTGGAGGTAAATTGGTTGACGTGTTTTCTAAATGATGGTTTCAACATAATCTTTCAAAGTATGACCAATGTTTTACTTTCGTTTGAATTTGATCAGGCTACAAACTTTATATATTGCTCATATGAAGCTTTGGTGTATAGATTATATCTGCTGCTTCTTTTAGCTCACGACTCTTTTCCTTATTCACTGTTTGTTAGTTTGATTCTGACAATAAATAGAGCCGTAATGATCAAAACAAATTTGGTTACTTGAATTGTTAAGTATTTCTTTCATTCTAAGTATTTCTTCTGTGTATGTGAAACATTTTTATAAAAGTCATAATCTGATAAAATTTATTGTCTAACATTCACGTATTGTTTCACTGATTCTGTGTCCTTTATCTGCAACAATGTTTAGGCAGTCCTGTTCTTGGTTACTTGGCAGCTGGAATCTTGATTGGGCCTTATGGACTCTCCATTATTCGCAATGTTCATGGGACAAAAGCAATCGCTGAATTTGGAGTTGTTTTCCTGTTATTTAATATTGGCCTGGAGGTGGAGCTCGACATATGATCTTGTTGTACCATAACTTTGATTATATACTTATTGAAAAATAAACCGGAGCTTTGAACTGTTTTTTTCTAGCTCTCTGTGGAAAGGCTTAGTTCAATGAAGAAATATGTCTTTGGAGTAGGCTCTGCTCAGGTGATTGTGGAACTCTGTCTTTCACCTTTGTAGTAAGAAAATATCAAAATTATATTGTAATAGACTGATTATTTGATTCTAAGAAGAATTTTGATCATCAATTGGAGTTTATCTCCCCATCTCCTTACATATCATGATTTGTTCATTATTTAGTTAAGATTAAGAGTCTAATATTAATATAAATAAGGATTAGTCATAAGTGCTTTATTTTATGTAACGATGTCCAATATATAATTCACTGCATACCAATATAATTTTACTGTTGAGTATTCCTTTTCCTCCCTCCACACCTAAATGGCCAAGTCATAAAACCTCAAAACTTGTTAGTATTGTTCACCTGATGATGATCTATTTACATACGAGTAATTTACAAGCCAACAATTCTCACCATGTATGAATAAATGCAGGTTTTGTTGACTGCCGCGGTGATTGGGTTGGTGGCTCATTATGTTTGTGGCCAAGCTGGCCCTGCTGCTATCGTCATTGGGAATGGCCTGGCATTATCATCAACTGCTGTTGTTCTGCAGGTACATATCCTGAGTATTGTTTGCTTTTAAGTTCTTACTCTAGGGTATACATTTACACAGTCTAGTCAGTTTAACCAATACAGCTTTATGCCATTGTTTAATATATGTTCTGAGATTGTGATATCTAGCTATTTTAAAAGCACGAACTAATTGTAAAAGGATTTGTTCTGGCATGTCATTCTTTGATAAATCTTGAAGTCTATACTCTATAGCTAATTTGCTATAATGCTAGTCCGCATTCAAAAAACTCCATTGTCACGGGTTTAAATATTTAGGGTTGGACTCAAGACTTTGTTCTTTGACTTTGTATATTATAATTCTATAATTTTACTTTCATGTATTCTGAGTCCTCCATGTTGCAATATTTCAAGTGAACTTGTTTTACAGGTGTTACAGGAGAGAGGTGAGAGCACATCACGACATGGACGAGCTACATTTTCTGTATTACTTTTTCAGGTTACTTCATACATTACCTATCTATCTAGAAAGTAGAAAATGAAGGATTTCTCTGTAAAATACAGTATTGTATTATATATTATATGTAATACTTGTGATATATAGTTGACTAAACTTTGTCTTATGAGAGACATCTTGACTAAAAATTTTCATTTTTAGTATGTTATTAAGTATAGATCCACAACTAGCATCTTCTACGTATGTTTTTTTCCCTATCTTGTTGATTTCTATGTTAATTTGTTGGTTTTACATTGATTGTTTATTAGCTCTTTACTGCCTTTGGTATTGCAATATTTTGACCAAAACTGACTATTTCTTCTTTGTTTATACACAGGATTTGGCTGTCGTTGTCTTGCTAATACTCATACCTCTTATTTCACCTAATTCATCCAAAGGAGGGGTAACACTTTCTAGCACCTTTTGTTTAAAATACTTCATCAGATGTTTTCATGAAGTTAAGAAAGTGGCTAGTTAAAGTTGTATGAACTCCTGTGTAGCATGAGAAAGTGTATAACAAGGGCGTTCCATGTTGTTCAGAGAACATGAATTTAATTGGATAAAATTTTATTTAATTTAATTTTTTTACATTTGAATTAGAAGGGTCAGGATACATTTCACTCTTTCTAGTTGAAGTTGGTTCATATTAAATTATTGACTGGAAGCGATTAACTTTGGTTTCTATTATGACCATCACCGTCATTTCTATGCCTATACTGTAGTTGCTGCTACTGTTGTCTTTCTGTAAAATATTAGTATCTGTTTTCAGGTTGGCTTTCAAGCAATTGCTGAAGCTCTTGGTCTGGCTGCCGTTAAGGCTGCAGTTTCCATCACTGCCATAATTGCAGGTGGACGATTGGTAAGTTGTATTCACTAGAACTGAGGTGTGAGCAGTGTGATTTCTAATTATTAAAATGTAATCTGAATCTGGAAGGTGATGTTTAAGAACATCTTCTTGAAGGTCTAGCAAGATATATATTATAAATGATCCTTTGTAGCACTCAATATGTTGACATCTAAAAGTTGATAAGTATGAGTTTTAGTACAAATTACCGACTGAATGCTGCAGATTGCTTTGTATTTTTTATAATGATCAGTAATATGGTGTTACGAAAATTCAGGTATTGTATTTATCATGGGGGATGGAAGTTACCAACTCAGTTGCTTAGAGTGGTTGAGATGAGTTTCGTACTGTTGTGGTTACACATAGACATGAAGTCCTGGTTGAAGTTTGTAGGCTAAGAGGGGTTACTTAATTGTAGCAGGCATTTTGAAACATATACATTTTTTCAGAGGATGATCTCTTTATTTCTATTCTTGCATTCATTCTAAAGGCATCTTATGTTGTTACTTTGTCACAGACATGACTTTTGGAATGTGATTTTCCACTCTTCTTTTGTCCAGCTTCTTCGACCTATATACAAGCAGATTGCAGAAAATCAGAATGCAGAAATATTTTCTGCCAATACACTCTTCGTTGTTCTTGGGACCAGCCTTCTCACAGCCAGGGTAGGTGTTTGGATCGCTGTTTTTCATTTTTTCCTTTGAGTTATTCATGTGACCATTGAAGTCATAATTTGTCTGTACTGTGCTAGCCTGACTCTTTTACTTTTTTCCAAATGTAAATTTTATTTGAAACAGGCAGGCCTGTCCATGGCTTTGGGAGCATTTTTGGCTGGTTTACTACTAGCAGAAACTGAATTTTCCTTACAAGTCGAATCTGATATTGCACCATATCGTGGCCTTCTACTGGGCCTCTTCTTTATGACGGTGGGTGCTTGATGTTCGAATTCAAAAGTTAATTAATCGTATGGTTTATATATTCATGCATCATCTATTTTACACTTTATTAATCTTTTGTTCAATTACTTACATTGGAATAACTCTTATATGAATTTTGCCTTTTCTCAATAAAAAAGAAAAAACTTTATATAAAGCTTTAACAGAAAGGAATGACTGACTTGAGGTTTGTGACTTTTCAGGTTGGAATGTCAATTGATCCAAAACTACTTCTTTCAAACTTTCCAGTTATCATAGGGACATTGGGACTCTTGATATGTGGTAAGACACTCTTGGTTGCTTTGATTGGCAAAATATTTGGTATTTCGATCATATCTGCCATCAGAGTTGGGCTTCTTCTTGCTCCTGGAGGAGAATTTGCATTTGTTGCTTTTGGCGAAGCTGTTAATCAGGTTTTTGTCCTTAAAAACTATTTACCGTGCCATGAGTATCTGGTTAATAAATAAGTATCTGCCATATTCATGTGAAAAAAGGGAAATTGAAAAAACCAGAAACATAGATCAATTTTGATTGCTGCCAAGAATTTTCTTCCTCTTTGAGAATTAATCTGCTGTAAAAGCTAATATCTTTGCTAATTGTCATTTTTGTTTGTAGGGTATAATGTCTTCCCAGTTATCCTCTTTGCTGTTCCTTGTTGTCGGAATTTCAATGGCCCTTACGCCATGGCTAGGCGAAGGAGGCCAGCTGATTGCTTCCCGTTTTGAGCAACATGATGTTCGAAGCTTATTACCTGTAGAAAGTGAGGTGAGATTACTTTCATTATTGTATGACATGGACTTCTATTGTTGGCTTTCTTGCTGGTGAACTAAACCATGTCTTTCGATCAGAAATAACTTTTTCCAATTAGTTAAATTTTAGTTCAGTTTAGTTTACTTTAGGAACATATTAATTTAGCATGTTAATTTTTATTTAGATTTGACAAAAGATTATGGTTGACATCGGTTTTGTTTACCTCTTTTTCAGACAGACGATCTCCGTGATCATATCATTATTTGTGGATTTGGGCGAGTTGGCCAGGTAAGTTGTTTCTTTTCTGTTATATTTTAATAGTTTTCATAATCAATCTAAGCATATAAAGTTTACCTTTTGTTATTCTCAGATCATTGCTCAACTTCTTTCTGAGCGACTTATTCCTTTTGTCGCACTAGATGTGCGAAGGTAACTTGATCTAACTGAAACTATTTTCTTTACTTAAAAAATTGTTTATGTTGTAAAATTAAACACCACTGCTACATTGAACTAGCATCTTGATTAGCCTAGCTATACTGTTTGATTGTGCATTAGTTTCTGATATTCTTTCCAAATACTTCAATCTTCATGTACCATTCATTTCCCCCCAACCAAACATGAAGTAAAATGCATGAAGTACCAGTCTACCTCATGTCTGCAATTTTGGATGAGACATAGAAATTATTGTCCTAACTTGCCTTAATATTTGCTAATGTTCTCAGTGAAAGAGTGGCAATTGGGCGTTCGTTGGATCTCCCTGTGTACTTTGGTGATGCTGGTAGTCGAGAGGTAGTGCACGTGACTTCAATAATTAATCTCGTATAGATGTTCATTACTTGACATGCTTTTTGTTGCGTGATAAGGTCTTACATAAAGTTGGGGCTGGAAGGGCAAGTGCTGCAGCAATAACTCTAGATTCACCTGGTGCAAACTATAGAACAGTTTGGGCTCTGAGCAAACACTTCCCAAATGTGAAGACTTTTGTTCGCGCTCATGATGTTACTCATGGATTGAATTTAGAAAAAGCTGGAGCTACTGCCGTAATATTCTGATACCTCTTCTATCATTTCTTTTATCATTGCATTATCGTATAATTTTAAACGGTCATTGTCTAACACTTTTTTTCTCAGCTATTGCATATCTATTGATAAATTGGCTATTTTGGACTACTTAGTTTTGATATTGTCGTTCTTATGCATCTTGTGTTTCTGTTGCTTGCATTTGTAGGTTGTCCCAGAGACCTTGGAACCAAGTCTTCAACTAGCCGCAGCAGTGCTTTCTGAGGTAACTATCATAATGTTATTGGAACAGATATATTGACCTAATGGAAAAACATTTTGTCTTAATATTTTGTTACACCCTTGTCTTATGATGACAAACACCAGTAAATGATTGTATTCGTCTGTCATCATGATTGAAACTTTAGGTCACAATAGCTCTTGCCAAAAATCTGCTTGCTTTCTCTGCTTTGTATGATTGATTTACTCAAATTTCTGGCCAAGTTTTCTTAGAAATGGTATGAGCATATTTTTCCTCTTTATTGCATGGAAAAATTACCTGCATGATAGCAATTTTGAAAGTGTACCAAATTGAAGAAACCTTTAGTTGCTTCGGTTAATCAAATGAACAAAACTGCACATGATCTCACTGAAGATACTAGTTTTCTTCTTTCTTGTTAAAATTGAAATGGTAAAACGTGAAAATAAAATCATATTTTAATTTAGGGCATGACTTAATACAAAACATACAAAAGGGTTTTTATCATATGACTTTGCTAGTTGATGAAATGCTGAAACATTGAGATAGACAATCTGTTATCTAAACATTTCTCTCTTCAGGTTAAACTTCCTGCATCAGAGATTGCGGCAACAATTAATGAATTCAGATCCCGCCATCTGGCCGAACTTACAGAAGTACGTGTTTCTTAAACTCATCCATGCACACAAGATAAGAAAACTTTGTCACTATCAACTTTATATATTTAAATGAATGTTTATGACTTCTGGTATTTTTATTCAGCTATCTGAAACAAGTGGAAGTTCTCTTGGTTACGGATATAGTAGAATGATGAGCAAACCCAAAACGCAATCTCCCGATTCAATTGACGACTCCCAAGTCCCTGAAGGGTCAACATGAAGATTACGCGATTTATACAAAGCAGCAGAAGGCAAAAATAATAATTTTGGGAAATTGTATAGAAGATCAAATGGTCAATTATTGTGAACATTGTACAGAAATATATCTGCATCGAAGATGCGAAATCTGTATTTGTTATTTCTTTCACTTGTTGTAAATTATCATTCATATCCTTTCTCAGATTTCGGATAAGGATAATATAACTGTTGTATGTAACAATCATTGATGTTGTTTCATATTCTTTGGCT